>OX638310.1:144676243-145876243 GCA_951812415.1 Beris morrisii
ATAGGCTGAGATTTTTACAAGTGACCACTTAAATTAAAATTAAAATTAAATTCAAATCCGCAAACAGATTTAAAAAAACAAAAATTTGAGCCCAGGAGAGCGGAAATTCATTCGGGGGGCGTGGGCGGTACGTAGTGGGTACGAAACGTACCCACCACGTACCCCCCAAGGGCTATGAGCGCATAGGCTGAGATTTTTACAAGTGACCACTTAAATTAAAATTAAAATTAAATTCAAATCCGCAAACAGATTTAAAAAAACAAAAATTTGAGCCCAGGAGAGCGGAAATTCATTCGGGGGGGGTGGGGGGTACGTGGTGGGTACGAAACGTACCCACCACGTACCCCCCAAGGGGTATGAGCGCATAGGCTGAGATGTTTACAAGTGACCACTTAAATTAAAATTAAAATTAAATTCAAATCCGCAAACAGATTTAAAAAAACAAAAATTTGAGCCCAGGAGAGCGGAAGTTCATTTTGGGGGCGTGGAGTACGTATAGGGTACGTATGGGGTACGATCGTACCCCATACGTACCCCATACTGGGTATGAGCGCATAGGCTGAGATTTTTACAAGTGACCACTTAAATTAAAATTAAATCTGCAAACAGATTTAAAAAAACGAAAATTTGAGCCCAGGAGAGCGGAAATTCATTCGGGGGGCGTGGGGGGTACGTGGTGGGTACGAAACGTACCCACCACGTACCCCCCAAGGGGTATGAGCGCATAGGCTGAGATGTTTACAAGTGACCACTTAAATTAAAATTAAAATTAAATTCAAATCCGCAAACAGATTTAAAAAAACAAAAATTTGAGCCCAGGAGAGCGGAAATTCATTCGGGGGGCGTGGGGGGTACGTGGTGGGTACGAAACGTACCCACCACGTACCCCCCAAGGGGTATGAGCGCATAGGCTGAGATGTTTACAAGTGACCACTTAAATTAAAATTAAAATTAAATTCAAATCCGCAAACAGATTTAAAAAAACAAAAATTTGAGCCCAGGAGAGCGGAAGTTCATTTTGGGGGCGTGGAGTACGTATAGGGTACGTATGGGGTACGATCGTACCCCATACGTACCCCATACTGGGTATGAGCGCATAGGCTGAGATTTTTACAAGTGACCACTTAAATTAAAATTAAATCTGCAAACAGATTTAAAAAAACGAAAATTTGAGCCCAGGAGAGCGGAAATTCATTCGGGGGGCGTGGGGGGTACGTGGTGGGTACGAAACGTACCCACCACGTACCCCCCAAGGGGTATGAGCGCATAGGCTGAGATGTTTACAAGTGACCACTTAAATTAAAATTAAAATTAAATTCAAATCCGCAAACAGATTTAAAAAAACAAAAATTTGAGCCCAGGAGAGCGGAAGTTCATTTTGGGGGCGTGGAGTACGTATAGGGTACGTATGGGGTACGATCGTACCCCATACGTACCCCATACTGGGTATGAGCGCATAGGCTGAGATTTTTACAAGTGACCACTTAAATTAAAATTAAATCTGCAAACAGATTTAAAAAAACGAAAATTTGAGCCCAGGAGAGCGGAAATTCATTCGGGGGGCGTGGGGGGTACGTGGTGGGTACGAAACGTACCCACCACGTACCCCCCAAGGGGTATGAGCGCATAGGCTGAGATGTTTACAAGTGACCACTTAAATTAAAATTAAAATTAAATTCAAATCCGCAAACAGATTTAAAAAAACAAAAATTTGAGCCCAGGAGAGCGGAAATTCATTCGGGGGGCGTGGGGGGTACGTGGTGGGTACGAAACGTACCCACCACGTACCTCCCAAGGGGTATGAGCGCATAGGCTGAGATTTTTACAAGTGACCACTTAAATTAAAATTAAAATTAAATTCAAATCCGCAAACAGATTTAAAAAAAGAAAAATTTGAGCCCAGGATAGCGGAAATTCATTCGGGGGGCGTGGGCGGTACGTGGTGGGTACGAAACGTACCCACCACGTACCCCCCAAGGGGTATGAGCGCATAGGCTGAGATTTTTACAAGTGACCACTTAAATTAAAATTAAAATTAAATTCAAATCCGCAAACAGATTTAAAAAAACAAAAATTTGAGCCCAGGAGAGCGGAAATTCATTCGGGGGGCGTGGGGGGTACGTGGTGGGTACGAAACGTACCCACCACGTACCCCCTAAGGGGTATGAGCGCATAGGCTGAGATTTTTACAAGTGACCACTTAAATTAAAATTAAAATTAAATTCAAATCCGCAAACAGATTTAAAAAAACAAAAATTTGAGCCCAGGAGAGCGGAAATTCATTCGGGGGGCGTGGGGGGTACGTGGTGGGTACGAAACGTACCCACTACGTACCCCCCAAGGGGTATGAGCGCATAGGCTGAGATTTTTACAAGTGACCACTTAAATTAAAATTAAAATTAAATTCAAATCCCAAAAATTTGAGCCCAGGAGAGCGGAAATTCATTCGGGGGGCGTGGGGGTACGTGGTGGGTACGAAACGTACCCACCACGTACCCCCCAAGGGGTATGAGCGCATAGGCTGAGATTTTTACAAGTGACCCCTTAAATTAAAATTAAAATTAAATTCAAATCCGCAAACAGATTTAAAAAAACAAAAATTTGAGCCCAGGAGAGCGGAAATTCATTCGGGGGGCGTAGGGGGTACGTGGTGGGTACGAAACGTACCCACCACGTACCCCCCAAGGGGTATGAGCGCATAGGCTGAGATTTTTACAAGTGACCACTTAAATTAAAATTAAAATTAAATTCAAATCCGCAAACAGATTTAAAAAAACAAAAATTTGAGCCCAGGAGAGCGGAAATTCATTCGGGGGGCGTGGGGGGTACGTGGTGGGTACGAAACGTACCCACCACGTACCCCCCAAGGGGTATGAGCGCATAGGCTGAGATTTTTACAAGTGACCACTTAAATTAAAATTAAAATTAAATTCAAATCCGCAAACAGATTTAAAAAAACAAAAATTTGAGCCCAGGAGAGCGGAAATTCATTCGGGGGGCGTGGGGGGTACGTGGTGGGTACGAAACGTACCCACCACGTACCCCCCAAGGGGTATGAGCGCATAGGCTGAGATTTTTACAAGTGACCACTTAAATTAAAATTAAAATTAAATTCAAATCCGCAAACAGATTTAAAAAAACAAAAATTTGAGCCCAGGAGAGCGGAAATTCATTCGGGGGGCGTGGGGGGTACGTGGTGGGTACGAAACGTACCCACCACGTACCCCCCAAGGGGTATGAGCGCATAGGCTGAGATTTTTACAAGTGACCACTTAAATTAAAATTAAAATTAAATTCAAATCCGCAAACAGATTTAAAAAAACAAAAATTTGAGCCCAGGAGAGCGGAAATTCATTCGGGGGGCGTGGAGGGTACGTGGTGGGTACGAAACGTACCCACCACGTACCCCCCAAGGGGTATGAGCGCATAGGCTGAGATATTTACAAGTGACCACTTAAATTAAAATTAAAATTAAATTCAAATCCGCAAACAGATTTAAAAAAACAAAAATTTGAGCCCAGGAGAGCGGAAATTCATTCGGGGGGCGTGGGGGGTACGTGGTGGGTACGAAACGTACCCACCACGTACCCCCCAAGGGGTATGAGCGCATAGGCTGAGATTTTTACAAGTGACCCCTTAAATTAAAATTAAAATTAAATTCAAATCCGCAAACAGATTTAAAAAAACAAAAATTTGAGCCCAGGAGAGCGGAAATTCATTCGGGGGGCGTAGGGGGTACGTGGTGGGTACGAAACGTACCCACCACGTACCCCCCAAGGGGTATGAGCGCATAGGCTGAGATTTTTACAAGTGACCACTTAAATTAAAATTAAAATTAAATTCAAATCCGCAAACAGATTTAAAAAAAAAAAATTTGAGCCCAGGAGAGCGGAAATTCATTCGGGGGGCGTGGGGGGTACGTGGTGGGTACGAAACGTACCCACCACGTACCCCCCAAGGGGTATGAGCGCATAGGCTGAGATTTTTACAAGTGACCACTTAAATTAAAATTAAAATTAAATTCAAATCTGCAAACAGATTTAAAAAAACAAAAATTTGAGCCCAGGAGAGCGGAAATTCATTCGGGGGGCGTGGGGGTACGTGGTGGGTACGAAACGTACCCACCACGTACCCCCCAAGGGGTATTAGCGCATAGGCTGAGATTTTTACAAGTGACCCCTTAAATTAAAATTAAAATTAAATTCAAATCCGCAAACAGATTTAAAAAAACAAAAATTTGAGCCCAGGAGAGCGGAAATTCATTCGGGGGGCGTGGGGGGTACGTGGTGGGTACGAAACGTACCCACCACGTACCCCCCAAGGGGTATGAGCGCATAGGCTGAGATTTTTACAAGTGACCACTTAAATTAAAATTAAAATTAAATTCAAATCCGCAAACAGATTTAAAAAAACAAAAATTTGAGCCCAGGAGAGCGGAAATTCATTCGGGGGGCGTGGGGGTACGTGGTGGGTACGAAACGTACCCACCACGTACCCCCCAAGGGGTATGAGCGCATAGGCTGAGATTTTTACAAGTGACCCCTTAAATTAAAATTAAAATTAAATTCAAATCCGCAAACAGATTTAAAAAAACAAAAATTTGAGCCCAGGAGAGCGGAAATTCATTCGGGGGGCGTAGGGGGTACGTGGTGGGTACGAAACGTACCCACCACGTACCCCCCAAGGGGTATGAGCGCATAGGCTGAGATTTTTACAAGTGACCACTTAAATTAAAATTAAAATTAAATTCAAATCCGCAAACAGATTTAAAAAAACAAAAATTTGAGCCCAGGAGAGCGGAAATTCATTCGGGGGGCGTGGGGGGTACGTGGTGGGTACGAAACGTACCCACCACGTACCCCCCAAGGGGTATGAGCGCATAGGCTGAGATTTTTACAAGTGACCACTTAAATTAAAATTAAAATTAAATTCAAATCCGCAAACAGATTTAAAAAAACAAAAATTTGAGCCCAGGAGAGCGGAAATTCATTCGGGGGGCGTGGGGGGTACGTGGTGGGTACGAAACGTACCCACCACGTACCCCCCAAGGGGTATGAGCGCATAGGCTGAGATTTTTACAAGTGACCACTTAAATTAAAATTAAAATTAAATTCAAATCCGCAAACAGATTTAAAAAAACAAAAATTTGAGCCCAGGAGAGCGGAAATTCATTCGGGGGGCGTGGGGGGTACGTGGTGGGTACGAAACGTACCCACCACGTACCCCCCAAGGGGTATGAGCGCATAGGCTGAGATTTTTACAAGTGACCACTTAAATTAAAATTAAAATTAAATTCAAATCCGCAAACAGATTTAAAAAAACAAAAATTTGAGCCCAGGAGAGCGGAAATTCATTCGGGGGGCGTGGAGGGTACGTGGTGGGTACGAAACGTACCCACCACGTACCCCCCAAGGGGTATGAGCGCATAGGCTGAGATATTTACAAGTGACCACTTAAATTAAAATTAAAATTAAATTCAAATCCGCAAACAGATTTAAAAAAACAAAAATTTGAGCCCAGGAGAGCGGAAATTCATTCGGGGGGCGTGGGGGGTACGTGGTGGGTACGAAACGTACCCACCACGTACCCCCCAAGGGGTATGAGCGCATAGGCTGAGATTTTTACAAGTGACCCCTTAAATTAAAATTAAAATTAAATTCAAATCCGCAAACAGATTTAAAAAAACAAAAATTTGAGCCCAGGAGAGCGGAAATTCATTCGGGGGGCGTGGGGGGTACGTGGTGGGTACGAAACGTACCCACCACGTACCCCCCAAGGGGTATGAGCGCATAGGCTGAGATTTTTACAAGTGACCACTTAAATTAAAATTAAAATTAAATTCAAATCCGCAAACAGATTTAAAAAAACAAAAATTTGAGCCCAGGAGAGCGGAAATTCATTCGGGGGGCGTGGGGGGTACGTGGTGGGTACGAAACGTACCCACCACGTACCCCCCAAGGGGTATGAGCGCATAGGCTGAGATTTTTACAAGTGACCACTTAAATTAAAATTAAAATTAAATTCAAATCCGCAAACAGATTTAAAAAAACAAAAATTTGAGCCCAGGAGAGCGGAAATTCATTCGGGGGGCGTGGGGGGTACGTGGTGGGTACGAAACGTACCCACCACGTACCCTCCAAGGGGTATGAGCGCATAGGCTGAGATTTTTACAAGTGACCACTTAAATTAAAATTAAAATTAAATTCAAATCCGCAAACAGATTTAAAAAAACAAAAATTTGAGCCAGGAGAGCGGAAATTCATTCGGGGGGCGTGGGGGGTACGTGGTGGGTACGAAACGTACCCACCACGTACCCCCCAAGGGGTATGAGCGCATAGGCTGAGATTTTTACAAGTGACCACTTAAATTAAAATTAAAATTAAATTCAAATCCGCAAACAGATTTAAAAAAACAAAAATTTGAGCCCAGGAGAGCGGAAATTCATTCGGGGGGCGTGGGGGGTACGTGGTGGGTACGAAACGTACCCACCACGTACCCCCCAAGGGGTATGAGCGCATAGGCTGAGATTTTTACAAGTGACCACTTAAATTAAAATTAAAATTAAATTCAAATCCGCAAACAGATTTAAAAAAACAAAAATTTGAGCCCAGGAGAGCGAAAATTCATTCGGGGGGCGTGGGGGGTACGTGGTGGGTACGAAACGTACCCACCACGTACCCCCCAAGGGGTATGAGCGCATAGGCTGAGATTTTTACAAGTGACCACTTAAATTAAAATTAAAATTAAATTCAAATCCGCAAACAGATTTAAAAAACAAAAATTTGAGCCAGGAGAGCGGAAATTCATTCGGGGGGCGTGGGGGGTACGTGGTGGGTACGAAACGTACCCACCACGTACCCCCCAAGGGGTATGAGCGCATAGGCTGAGATTTTTACAAGTGACCACTTAAATTAAAATTAAAATTAAATTCAAATCCGCAAACAGATTTAAAAAAACAAAAATTTGAGCCCAGGAGAGCGGAAATTCATTCGGGGGGCGTGGGGGGTACGTGGTGGGTACGAAACGTACCCACCACGTACCCCCCAAGGGGTATGAGCGCATAGGCTGAGATTTTTACAAGTGACCACTTCAATTAAAATTAAAATTAAATTCAAATCCGCAAACAGATTTAAAAAAACAAAAATTTGAGCCCAGGAGAGCGGAAGTTCATTCGGGGGGCGTGGGGGTACGTGGTGGGTACGAAACGTACCCACCACGTACCCCCCAAGGGGTATGAGCGCATAGGCTGAGATTTTTACAAGTGACCACTTAAATTAAAATTAAAATTAAATTCAAATCCGCAAACAGATTTAAAAAAACAAAAATTTGAGCCCAGGACAGCGGAAATTCATTCGGGGGCGTGGGGGGTACGTGGTGGGTACGAAACGTACCCACCACGTACCCCCCAAGGGGTATGAGCGCATAGGCTGAGATTTTTACAAGTGACCACTTAAATTAAAATTAAAATTAAATTCAAATCCGCAAACAGATTTAAAAAAACAAAAATTTGAGCCCAGGAGAGCGGAAATTCATTCGGGGGGCGTGGGGGGTACGTGGTGGGTACGAAACGTACCCACCACGTACTCCCCAAGGGGTATGAGTGCATAGGCTGAGATTTTTACAAGTGGCCCCTTAAATTAAAATTAAAATTAAATTCAAATCCGCAAACAGATTTAAAAAAACAAAAATTTGAGCCCAGGAGAGCGGAAATTCATTCGGGGGGCGTGGGGGGTACGTGGTGGGTACGAAACGTACCCACCACGTACCCCCCAAGGGGTATGAGCGCATAGGCTGAGATTTTTACAAGTGACCACTTAAATTAAAATTAAAATTAAATTCAAATCCGCAAACAGATTTAAAAAAACAAAAATTTGAGCCCAGGAGAGCGGAAATTCATTCGGGGGGCGTGGGGGGTACGTGGTGGGTACGAAACGTACCCACCACGTACCCCCCAAGGGGTATGAGCGCATAGGCTGAGATTTTTACAAGTGACCACTTAAATTAAAATTAAAATTAAATTCAAATCCGCAAACAGATTTAAAAAAACAAAAATTTGAGCCCAGGAAAGCGGAAGTTCATTCGGGGGGCGTGGGGGTACGTGGTGGGTACGAAACGTACCCACCACGTACCCCCCAAGAGGTATGAGCGCATAGGCTGAGATTTTTACAAGTGACCACTTAAATTAAAATAAAAATTAAATTCAAATCCGCAAACAGATTTAAAAAAAAAAAATTTGAGCTCAGGAGAGCGGAAATTCATTCGGGGGGCGTGGGGGGTACGTGGTGGGTACGAAACGTACCCATCACGTACCCCCCAAGGGGTATGAGCGCATAGGCTGAGATTTTTACAAGTGACCACTTAAATTAAAATTAAAATTAAATTCAAATCCGCAAACAGATTTAAAAAAACAAAAATTTGAGCCCAGGAGAGCGGAAATTCATTCGGGGGGCGTGGGGGTACGTGGTGGGTACGAAACGTACCCACCACGTACCCCCCAAGGGGTATGAGCGCATAGGCTGAGATTTTTACAAGTGACCCCTTAAATTAAAATTAAAATTAAATTCAAATCCGCAAACAGATTTAAAAAAACAAAAATTTGAGCCCAGGAGAGCGGAAATTCATTCGGGGGGCGTAGGGGGTACGTGGTGGGTACGAAACGTACCCACCACGTACCCCCCAAGGGGTATGAGCGCATAGGCTGAGATTTTTACAAGTGACCACTTAAATTAAAATTAAAATTAAATTCAAATCCGCAAACAGATTTAAAAAAACAAAAATTTGAGCCCAGGAGAGCGGAAATTCATTCGGGGGGCGTGGGGGGTACGTGGTGGGTACGAAACGTACCCACCACGTACCCCCCAAGGGGTATGAGCGCATAGGCTGAGATTTTTACAAGTGACCACTTAAATTAAAATTAAAATTAAATTCAAATCCGCAAACAGATTTAAAAAAACAAAAATTTGAGCCCAGGAGAGCGGAAATTCATTCGGGGGGCGTGGGGGGTACGTGGTGGGTACGAAACGTACCCACCACGTACCCCCCAAGGGGTATGAGCGCATAGGCTGAGATTTTTACAAGTGACCACTTAAATTAAAATTAAAATTAAATTCAAATCCGCAAACAGATTTAAAAAAACAAAAATTTGAGCCCAGGAGAGCGGAAATTCATTCGGGGGGCGTGGGGGGTACGTGGTGGGTACGAAACGTACCCACCACGTACCCCCCAAGGGGTATGAGCGCATAGGCTGAGATTTTTACAAGTGACCACTTAAATTAAAATTAAAATTAAATTCAAATCCGCAAACAGATTTAAAAAAACAAAAATTTGAGCCCAGGAGAGCGGAAATTCATTCGGGGGGCGTGGAGGGTACGTGGTGGGTACGAAACGTACCCACCACGTACCCCCCAAGGGGTATGAGCGCATAGGCTGAGATATTTACAAGTGACCACTTAAATTAAAATTAAAATTAAATTCAAATCCGCAAACAGATTTAAAAAAACAAAAATTTGAGCCCAGGAGAGCGGAAATTCATTCGGGGGGCGTGGGGGGTACGTGGTGGGTACGAAACGTACCCACCACGTACCCCCCAAGGGGTATGAGCGCATAGGCTGAGATTTTTACAAGTGACCCCTTAAATTAAAATTAAAATTAAATTCAAATCCGCAAACAGATTTAAAAAAACAAAAATTTGAGCCCAGGAGAGCGGAAATTCATTCGGGGGGCGTGGGGGGTACGTGGTGGGTACGAAACGTACCCACCACGTACCCCCCAAGGGGTATGAGCGCATAGGCTGAGATTTTTACAAGTGACCACTTAAATTAAAATTAAAATTAAATTCAAATCCGCAAACAGATTTAAAAAAACAAAAATTTGAGCCCAGGAGAGCGGAAATTCATTCGGGGGGCGTGGGGGGTACGTGGTGGGTACGAAACGTACCCACCACGTACCCCCCAAGGGGTATGAGCGCATAGGCTGAGATTTTTACAAGTGACCACTTAAATTAAAATTAAAATTAAATTCAAATCCGCAAACAGATTTAAAAAAACAAAAATTTGAGCCCAGGAGAGCGGAAATTCATTCGGGGGGCGTGGGGGGTACGTGGTGGGTACGAAACGTACCCACCACGTACCCTCCAAGGGGTATGAGCGCATAGGCTGAGATTTTTACAAGTGACCACTTAAATTAAAATTAAAATTAAATTCAAATCCGCAAACAGATTTAAAAAAACAAAAATTTGAGCCAGGAGAGCGGAAATTCATTCGGGGGGCGTGGGGGGTACGTGGTGGGTACGAAACGTACCCACCACGTACCCCCCAAGGGGTATGAGCGCATAGGCTGAGATTTTTACAAGTGACCACTTAAATTAAAATTAAAATTAAATTCAAATCCGCAAACAGATTTAAAAAAACAAAAATTTGAGCCCAGGAGAGCGGAAATTCATTCGGGGGGCGTGGGGGGTACGTGGTGGGTACGAAACGTACCCACCACGTACCCCCCAAGGGGTATGAGCGCATAGGCTGAGATTTTTACAAGTGACCACTTAAATTAAAATTAAAATTAAATTCAAATCCGCAAACAGATTTAAAAAAACAAAAATTTGAGCCCAGGAGAGCGAAAATTCATTCGGGGGGCGTGGGGGGTACGTGGTGGGTACGAAACGTACCCACCACGTACCCCCCAAGGGGTATGAGCGCATAGGCTGAGATTTTTACAAGTGACCACTTAAATTAAAATTAAAATTAAATTCAAATCCGCAAACAGATTTAAAAAACAAAAATTTGAGCCAGGAGAGCGGAAATTCATTCGGGGGGCGTGGGGGGTACGTGGTGGGTACGAAACGTACCCACCACGTACCCCCCAAGGGGTATGAGCGCATAGGCTGAGATTTTTACAAGTGACCACTTAAATTAAAATTAAAATTAAATTCAAATCCGCAAACAGATTTAAAAAAACAAAAATTTGAGCCCAGGAGAGCGGAAATTCATTCGGGGGGCGTGGGGGGTACGTGGTGGGTACGAAACGTACCCACCACGTACCCCCCAAGGGGTATGAGCGCATAGGCTGAGATTTTTACAAGTGACCACTTCAATTAAAATTAAAATTAAATTCAAATCCGCAAACAGATTTAAAAAAACAAAAATTTGAGCCCAGGAGAGCGGAAGTTCATTCGGGGGGCGTGGGGGTACGTGGTGGGTACGAAACGTACCCACCACGTACCCCCCAAGGGGTATGAGCGCATAGGCTGAGATTTTTACAAGTGACCACTTAAATTAAAATTAAAATTAAATTCAAATCCGCAAACAGATTTAAAAAAACAAAAATTTGAGCCCAGGACAGCGGAAATTCATTCGGGGGCGTGGGGGGTACGTGGTGGGTACGAAACGTACCCACCACGTACCCCCCAAGGGGTATGAGCGCATAGGCTGAGATTTTTACAAGTGACCACTTAAATTAAAATTAAAATTAAATTCAAATCCGCAAACAGATTTAAAAAAACAAAAATTTGAGCCCAGGAGAGCGGAAATTCATTCGGGGGGCGTGGGGGGTACGTGGTGGGTACGAAACGTACCCACCACGTACTCCCCAAGGGGTATGAGTGCATAGGCTGAGATTTTTACAAGTGGCCCCTTAAATTAAAATTAAAATTAAATTCAAATCCGCAAACAGATTTAAAAAAACAAAAATTTGAGCCCAGGAGAGCGGAAATTCATTCGGGGGGCGTGGGGGGTACGTGGTGGGTACGAAACGTACCCACCACGTACCCCCCAAGGGGTATGAGCGCATAGGCTGAGATTTTTACAAGTGACCACTTAAATTAAAATTAAAATTAAATTCAAATCCGCAAACAGATTTAAAAAAACAAAAATTTGAGCCCAGGAGAGCGGAAATTCATTCGGGGGGCGTGGGGGGTACGTGGTGGGTACGAAACGTACCCACCACGTACCCCCCAAGGGGTATGAGCGCATAGGCTGAGATTTTTACAAGTGACCACTTAAATTAAAATTAAAATTAAATTCAAATCCGCAAACAGATTTAAAAAAACAAAAATTTGAGCCCAGGAAAGCGGAAGTTCATTCGGGGGGCGTGGGGGTACGTGGTGGGTACGAAACGTACCCACCACGTACCCCCCAAGAGGTATGAGCGCATAGGCTGAGATTTTTACAAGTGACCACTTAAATTAAAATAAAAATTAAATTCAAATCCGCAAACAGATTTAAAAAAAAAAAATTTGAGCTCAGGAGAGCGGAAATTCATTCGGGGGGCGTGGGGGGTACGTGGTGGGTACGAAACGTACCCATCACGTACCCCCCAAGGGGTATGAGCGCATAGGCTGAGATTTTTACAAGTGACCACTTAAATTAAAATTAAAATTAAATTCAAATCCGCAAACAGATTTAAAAAAACAAAAATTTGAGCCCAGGAGAGCGGAAGTTCATTTTGGGGCGTGGAGTACGTATAGTGTACGTATGGGGTACGATCGTACCCCATACGTACCCCATACTGGGTATGAGCGCATAGGCTGAGATTTTTACAAGTGACCACTTAAATTAAAATTAAAATTAAATTCAAATCCGCAAACAGATTTAAAACAACAAAAATTTGAGCCCAGGAGAGCGGAAATTCATTCGGGGGGCGTGGGGGGTACGTGGTGGGTACGAAACGTACCCACCACGTACCCCCCAAGGGGTATGAGCGCATAGGCTGAGATTTTTACAAGTGACCACTTAAATTAAAATTAAAATTAAATTCAAATCCGCAAACAGATTTAAAAAAAAAAAATTTGAGCTCAGGAGAGCGAAAATTCATTCGGCGGGCGTGGGGGGTGCGTGGTGGGTACGAAACGTACCCACCACGTACCCCCCAAGGGGTATGAGCGCATAGGCTGAGATTTTTACAAGTGACCACTTAAATTAAAATTAAAATTAAATTCAAATCCGCAAACAGATTTAAAAAAACAAAAATTTGAGCCCAGGAGAGCGGAAATTCATTCGGGGGGCGTGGTGGGTACGTGGTGGGTACGAAACGTACCCACCACGTACCCCCAAGGGGTATGAGCGCATAGGCTGAGATTTTTACAAGTGACCACTTAAATTAAAATTGAAATTAAATTCAAATCCGCAAACAGATTTAAAAAAACAAAAATTTGAGCCCAGGAGAGCGGAAATTCATTCGGGGGGCGTGGGGGGTACGTGGTGGGTACGAAACGTACCCACCACGTACCCCCCAAGGGGTATGAGCGCATAGGCTGAGATTTTTACAAGTGACCACTTAAATTAAAATTAAAATTAAATTCAAATCCGCAAACAGATTTAAAAAAACAAAAATTTGAGCCCAGGAGAGCGGAAATTCATTCGGGGGGCGTGGGGGGTACGTGGTGGGTACGAAACGTACCCACCACGTACCCCCCAAGGGGTATGAGCGCATAGGCTGAGATTTTTACAAGTGACCACTTAAATTAAAATTAAAATTAAATTCAAATCCGCAAACAGATTTAAAAAAACAAAAATTTGAGCCCAGGAGAGCGGAAGTTCATTTTGGGGGCGTGGAGTACGTATAGGGTATGTATGGGGTACGATCGTACCCCATACGTACCCCATACTGGGTATGAGCGCATAGGCTGAGATTTTTACAAGTGACCCCTTAAATTAAAATTAAAATTAAATTCAAATCCGCAAACAGATTTAAAAAAACAAAAATTTGAGCCCAGGAGAGCGGAAATTCATTCGGGGGGCGTGGGGGGTACGTGGTGGGTACGAAACGTACCCACCACGTACCCCCCAAGGGGTATGAGCGCATAGGCTGAGATTTTTACAAGTGACCCCTTAAATTAAAATTAAAATTCAATTCAAATCCGCAAACAGATTTAAAAAACAAAAATTTGAGCCCAGGAGAGCGGAAATTCATTCGGGGGGCGTGGGGGGTACGTGGTGGGTACGAAACGTACCCACCACGTACCCCCCAAGGGGTATGAGCGCATAGGCTGAGATTTTTACAAGTGACCACTTAAATTAAAATTAAAATTAAATTCAAATCCGCAAACAGATTTAAAAAAACAAAAATTTGAGCCCAGGAGAGCGGAAGTTCATTTTGGGGGCGTGGAGTACGTATAGGGTACGTATGGGGTACGATCGTACCCCATACGTACCCCATACTGGGTATGAGCGCATAGGCTGAGATTTTTACAAGTGACCACTTAAATTAAAATTAAAATTAAATTCAAATCCGCAAACAGATTTAAAAAAACAAAAATTTGAGCCCAGGAGAGCGGAAATTCATTCGGGGGGCGTGGGGGGTACGTGGTGGGTACGAAACGTACCCACCACGTACCCCCCAAGGGGTATGAGCGCATAGGCTGAGATTTTTACAAGTGACCCCTTAAATTAAAATTAAAATTAAATTCAAATCCGCAAACAGATTTAAAAAACAAAAATTTGAGCCCAGGAGAGCGGAAATTCATTCGGGGGGCGTGGGGGGTACGTGGTGGGTACGAAACGTACCCACCACGTACCCCCCAAGGGGTATGAGCGCATAGGCTGAGATTTTTACAAGTGACCACTTAAATTAAAATTAAAATTAAATTCAAATCCGCAAACAGATTTAAAAAAACAAAAATTTGAGCCCAGGAGAGCGGAAGTTCATTTTGGGGGCGTGGAGTACGTATAGGGTACGTATGGGGTACGATCGTACCCCATACGTACCCCATACTGGGTATGAGCGCATAGGCTGAGATTTTTACAAGTGACCCCTTAAATTAAAATTAAAATTAAATTCAAATCCGCAAACAGATTTACAAAAACAAAAATTTGAGCCCAGGAGAGCGGAAATTCATTCGGGGGGCGTGGGGGGTACGTGGTGGGTACGAAACGTACCCACCACGTACCCCCCAAGGGGTATGAGCGCATAGGCTGAGATTTTTACAAGTGACCACTTAAATTAAAATTAAAATTAAATTCAAATCCGCAAACAGATTTAAAACAACAAAAATTTGAGCCCAGGAGAGCGGAAATTCATTCGGGGGGCGTGGGGGGTACGTGGTGGGTACGAAACGTACCCACCACGTACCCCCCAAGGGGTATGAGCGCATAGGCTGAGATTTTTACAAGTGACCACTTAAATTAAAATTAAAATTAAATTCAAATCCGCAAACAGATTTAAAAAAACAAAAATTTGAGCCCAGGGGAGCGGAAATTCATTCGGGAAGCGTGGGGGGTACGTGGTGGGTACGAAACGTACCCACCCCACAAGGGGTATGAGCGCATAGGATGAGATTTTTACAAGTGACCACTTAAATTAAAATTAAAATTAAATTCAAATCCGCAAACAGATTTAAAAAAACAAAAATTTGAGCCCAGGAGAGCGGAAATTCATTCGGGGGGCGTGGGGGGTACGTGGTGGGTACGAAACGTACCCACTACGTACCCCCCAAGGGGTATGAGCGCATAGGCTGAGATTTTTACAAGTGACCACTTAAATTAAAATTAAAATTAAATTCAAATCCGCAAACAGATTTAAAAAAACAAAAATTTGAGCCCAGAAGAGCGGAAATTCATTCGGGGGGCGTGGGGGGTACGTGGTGGGTACGAAACGTACCCACCACGTACCCCCCAAGGGGTATGAGCGCATAGGCTGAGATTTTTACAAGTGACCACTTAAATTAAAATTAAAATTAAATTCAAATCCGCAAACAGATTTAAAAAAACAAAAATTTGAGCCCAGGAGAGCGGAAATTCATTCGGGGGGCGTGGGGGGTACGTGGTGGGTACGAAACGTACCCACCACGTACCCCCCAAGGGGTATGAGCGCATAGGGTGAGATTTTTACAAGTGACCACTTAAATTAAAATTAAAATTAAATTCAAATCCGCAAACAGATTTAAAAAAACAAAAATTTGAGCCCAGGAGAGCGGAAATTCATTCAGGGGGCGTGGGGGGTACGTGGTGGGTACGAAACGTACCCACCACGTACCCCCCAAGGGGTATGAGCGCATAGGCTGAGATTTTTACAAGTGACCACTTAAATTAAAATTAAAATTAAATTCAAATCCGCAAACAGATTTAAAAAAACAAAAATTTGAGCCCAGGAGAGCGGAAATTAATTCGGTGGGCGTGGGGAGTACGTGGTGGGTACGAAACGTACCCACCACGTACCCCCCAAGGGGTATGAGCGCATAGGCTGAGATTTTTACAAGTGACCACTTAAATTAAAATTAAAATTAAATTCAAATCCGCAAACAGATTTAAAAAAACAAAAATTTGAGCCCAGGAGAGCGGAAGTTCATTTTGGGGGCGTGGAGTACGTATATTGTACGTATGGGACACGATCGTACCCCATACGTACCCCATACTGGGTATGAGCGCATAGGCTGAGATTTTTACAAGTGACCCCTTAAATTAAAATTAAAATTAAATTCAAATTCGCAAACAGATTTAAAAAAACAAAAATTTGAGCCCAGGAGAGCGGAAATTCATTCGGGGGGCGTGGGGGTACGTGGTGGGTACGAAACGTACCCACCACGTACCCCCCAAGGGGTATGAGCGCATAGGCTGAGATTTTTACAAGTGACCACTTAAATTAAAATTAAAATTAAATCCAAATCCGCAAACAGATTTAAAAAAACAAAAATTTGAGCCCAGGAGAGCGGAAATTCATTCAGGGGGCGTGGGGGGTACGTGGTGGGTACGAAACGTACCCACCACGTACCCCCCAAGGGGTATGAGCGCATAGGATGAGATTTTTACAAGTGACCACTTAAATTAAAATTAAAATTAAATTCAAATCCGCAAACAGATTTAAAAAAACAAAAATTTGAGCCCAGGAGAGCGGAAATTCATTCGGGGGGCGTGGGGGGTACGTGGTGGGTACGAAACGTACCCACCACGTACCCCCCAAGGGGTATGAGCGCACAGACTGAGATTTTTACAAGTGACCACTTAAATTAAAATTAAAATTAAATTCAAATCCGCAAACAGATTTAAAAAAACAAAAATTTGAGCCCAGGAGAGCGGAAATTCATTCGGGGGGCGTGGGGGGTACGTGGTGGGTACGAAACGTGCCCACCACGTACCCCCCTCCCCAAGGGGGTATGAGCGCACAGACTGAGATTTTTACAAGTGACCACTTAAATTAAAATTAAAATTAAATTCAAATCCGCAAACAGATTTAAAAAAACAAAAATTTGAGCCCAGGAGAGTGGAAATTCATTCGGGGGGCGTGGGGGGTATGTGGTGGGTACGAAACGTACCCGCCACGTACCCCCCAAGGGGTATGAGCGCATAGACTGAGATTTTTACAAGTGACCATTTAAATTAAAATTAAAATTAAATTCAAATCCGCAAACAGATTTAAAAAAACAAAAATTTGAGCCCAGGAGAGCGGAAATTCATTCGAGGTTCGTGGGGGGTATGTGGTGGGTACGAAACGTACCCACCACGTACCCCCCAAGGGGTATGAGCGCATAGGCTGAGATTTTTACAAGTGACCACTTAAATTAAAATTAAAATTAAATTCAAATCCGCAAACAGATTTAAAAAAACAAAAATTTGAGCCCAGGAGAGCGGAAGTTCATTTTGGGGGCGTGGAGTACGTATAGGATACGTATGGGGTACGATCGTACCCCATACGTACCCCATACTGGGTATGAGCGCAAAGGATGAGATTTTTACAAGTGACCACTTAAATTAAAATTAAAATTAAATTCAAATCCGCAATCAGATTTAAAAAAACAAAAATTTGAGCCCAGGAGAGCGGAAATTCATTCGGGGGGCGTGGGGAGTATGTGGTGGGTACGAAACGTACCCACCACGTACCCCCCAAGGGGTATGAGCGCATAGACTGAGATTTTTACAAGTGACCATTTAAATTAAAATTAAAATTAAATTCAAATCCGCAAACAGATTTAAAAAAACAAAAATTTGAGCCCAGGAGAGCGGAAATTCATTCGAGGTTCGTGGGGGGTATGTGGTGGGTACGAAACGTGCCCACCACGTACCCCCCAAGGGGTATGAGCGCATAGGCTGAGATTTTTACAAGTGACCACTTAAATTAAAATTAAAATTAAATTCAAATCCGCAAACAGATTTAAAAAAACAAAAATTTGAGCCCAGGAGAGCGGAAATTCATTCGGGGGGCGTGGGGGGTACGTGGTGGGTACGAAACGTACCCCCCAAGGGGTATGAGCGCATAGGATGAGATTTTTACAAGTGACCACTTAAATTAAAATTAAAATTAAATTCAGATCCGCAAACAGATTTAAAAAAACAAAAATTTGAGCCCAGGAGAGCGGAAATTCATTCGGGGGGCGTGGGGGGTACGTGGTGGGTACGAAACGTACCCACCACGTACCCCTCAAGGGGTATGAGCGCATAGGCTGAGATTTTTACAAGTGACCACTTAAATTAAAATTAAAATTAAATTCAAATCCGCAAACAGATTTAAAAAAACAAAAATTTGAGCCCAGGAGAGCGGAAATTCATTCGGGGGGCGTGGGGGGTACGTGGTGGGTACGAAACGTACCCACCACGTACCCCCCAAGGAGGCTGAGATTTTTACAAGAGACCCCTTAAATTAAAATTAAAATTAAATTCAAATCCGCAAACAGATTTAAAACAACAAAAATTTGAGCCCAGGAGAGCGGAAATTCATTCGGGGGGCGTGGGGGGTACGTGGTGGGTACGAAACGTACCCACCACGTACCCCCCAAGGGGTATGAGCGCATAGGCTGAGATTTTTACAAGTGGCCACTTAAATTAAAATTAAAATTAAATTCAAATCCGCAAACAGATTTAAAAAAACAAAAATTTGAGCCCAGGAGAGCGGAAATTCATTCGGGGGGCGTGGGGGGTACGTGGTGGGTACGAAACGTACCCACCACGTATCCCCCAAGGAATATGAGCGCATAGGCTGAGATTTTTACAAGTGACGTCTTAAATTAAAATTAAAATTAAATTCAAATCCGCAAACAGATTTAAAAAAACAAAAATTTGAGCCCAGGAGAGCGGAAATTCATTCGGGCGGCGTGGGGGGTACGTGGTGGGTACGAAACGTACCCACCACGTACCCCCCAAGGGGTATGAGCGCATAGGGTGAGATTTTTACAAGTGACCACTTAAATTAAAATTAAAATTAAATTCAAATCCGCAAACAGATTTAAAAAAACAAAAATTTGAGCCCAGGAGAGCGGAAATTCATTCAGGGGGCGTGGGGGGTACGTGGTGGGTACGAAACGTACCCACCACGTACCCCCCAAGGGGTATGAGCGCATAGGCTGAGATTTTTACAAGTGACCACTTAAATTAAAATTAAAATTAAATTCAAATCCGCAAACAGATTTAAAAAAACAAAAATTTGAGCCCAGGAGAGCGGAAATTCATTCGGGGGGCGTGGGGGGTACGTGGTGGGTACGGGGGGTACGTGGTGGGTACGAAACGTACCACGTACCCCAAGGGGTATGAGCGCATAGGCTGAGATTTTTACAAGTGACCATTTAAATTAAAATTAAAATTAAATTCAAATCCGCAAACAGATTTAAAAAAACAAAGATTTGAGCCCAGGAGAGCGGAAGTTCATTTTGGGGGCGTAGAGTACGTATAGGATACGTATGGGGTACGATCGTACCCCATACGTACCCCATACTGGGTATGAGCGCAAAGGATGAGATTTTTACAAGTGACCACTTAAATTAAAATTAAAATTAAATTTAAATCCGCAAACAGATTTAAAAAAACAAAAATTTGAGCCCAGGAGAGCGGAAATTCATTCGGGGGGCGTGGGGGGTACGTGGTGGGTACGAAACGTACCCACCACGTACCCCCCAAGGGGTATGAGCGCATAGGCTGAGATTTTTACAAGTGACCACTTAAATTAAAATTAAAATTAAATTCAAATCCGCAAACAGATTTAAAAAAACAAAAATTTGTGCCCAGGAGAGCGGAAATTCATTCGGGGGGCGTGGGGGTACGTGGTGGGTACGAAACGTATCCACCACGTACCCCCCAAGGGGTATGAGCGCATAGGCTGAGATTTTTACAAGTGACCACTTAAATTAAAATTAAAATTAAATTCAAATCCGCAAACAGATTTAAAAAAACAAAAATTTGAGCCCAGGAGAGCGGAAATTCATTCGGGGGGCGTGGGGGGTACGTGGTGGGTACGAAACGTACCCACCACGTACCCCCCAAGGAAGCTGAGATTTTTACAAGTGACCACTTAAATTAAAATTAAAATTAAATTCAAATCCGCAAACAGATTTAAAAAAACAAAAATTTGAGCCCAGGAGAGCGGAAATTCATTCGATGGCGTGGGGGGTACGTGGTGGGTACGAAACGTACCCACCACGTACCCCCCAAGGTGTATGAGCGCATAGGCTGAGATTTTTACAAGTGACCACTTAAATTAAAATTAAATTCAAATCCGCAAACAGATTTAAAAAAACAAAAATTTGAGCCCAGGAGAGCGGAAATTCATTCAGGAGGCGTGGGGGGTACGTGGTGGGTACGAAACGTACCCACCACGTGCCCCCCAAGGAGTATGAGTGCATAGGATGAGATTTTTACAAGTGACCACTTAAATTAAAATTAAAATTAAATTCAAATCCGCAAACAGATTTAAAAAAACAAAAATTTGAGCCCAGGAGAGCGGAAGTTCATTTTGGGGGCGTGGAGTACGTATAGGATACGTATGGGGTACGATCGTACCCCATACGTACCCCATACTGGGTATGAGCGCAAAGGATGAGATTTTTACAAGTGACCATTTAAATTAAAATTAAAATTAAATTCAAATCCGCAAACAGATTTAAAAAAACAAAAATTTGAGCCCAGGAGAGCGGAAATTCATTCGGGGGGCGTGGGGGGTACGTGGTGGGTACGAAACGTACCCACCACGTACCCCCCAAGGGGTATGAGCGCATAGGCTGAGATTTTTACAAGTGACCACTTAAATTAAAATTAAAATTAAATTCAAATCCGCAAACAGATTTAAAAAAACAAAAATTTGTGCCCAGGAGAGCGGAAATTCATTCGGGGGGCGTGGGGGTACGTGGTGGGTACGAAACGTATCCACCACGTACCCCCCAAGGGGTATGAGCGCATAGGCTGAGATTTTTACAAGTGACCACTTAAATTAAAATTAAAATTAAATTCAAATCCGCAAACAGATTTAAAAAAACAAAAATTTGAGCCCAGGAGAGCGGAAATTCATTCGGGGGGCGTGGGGGGTACGTGGTGGGTACGAAACGTACCCACCACGTACCCCCCAAGGAAGCTGAGATTTTTACAAGTGACCACTTAAATTAAAATTAAAATTAAATTCAAATCCGCAAACAGATTTAAAAAAACAAAAATTTGAGCCCAGGAGAGCGGAAATTCATTCGATGGCGTGGGGGGTACGTGGTGGGTACGAAACGTACCCACCACGTACCCCCCAAGGTGTATGAGCGCATAGGCTGAGATTTTTACAAGTGACCACTTAAATTAAAATTAAAATTAAATTCAAATCCGCAAACAGATTTAAAAAAACAAAAATTTGAGCCCAGGAGAGCGGAAATTCATTCAGGAGGCGTGGGGGGTACGTGGTGGGTACGAAACGTACCCACCACGTACCCCCCAAGGAGTATGAGTGCATAGGATGAGATTTTTACAAGTGACCACTTAAATTAAAATTAAAATTAAATTCAAATCCGCAAACAGATTTAAAAAAACAAAAATTTGAGCCCAGGAGAGCGGAAGTTCATTTTGGGGGCGTGGAGTACGTATAGGATACGTATGGGGTACGATCGTACCCCATACGTACCCCATACTGGGTATGAGCGCAAAGGATGAGATTTTTACAAGTGACCATTTAAATTAAAATTAAAATTAAATTCAAATCCGCAAACAGATTTAAAAAAACAAAAATTTGAGCCCAGGAGAGCGGAAATTCATTCGGGGGGCGTGGGGGGTACGTGGTGGGTACGAAACGTACCCACCACGTACCCCCCAAGGGGGCTGAGATTTTTACAACTGACCACTTAAATTAAAATTAAAATTGAATTCAAATCCGCAAACAGATTTAAAAAAACAAAAATTTGAGCCCAGGAGAGCGGAAATTCATTCAGGGGGCGTGGGGGGTACGTGGTGGGTACGAAACGTACCCACCACGTACCCCCCAAGGGGTATGAGCGCATAGGATGAGATTTTTACAAGTGACCACTTAAATTAAAATTAAAATTAAATTCAAATCCGCAAAGAGATTTAAAAAAACAAAAATTTGAGCCCAGGAGAGCGGAAATTCATTCGGGGGGCGTGGGGGGTACGTGGTGGGTACGAAACGTACCCACCACGTACCCCTCAAGGGGTATGAGCGCATAGGCTGAGATTTTTACAAGTGACCACTTAAATTAAAATTAAAATTAAATTCAAATCCGCAAACAGAT
Organism: Beris morrisii; assembly: GCA_951812415.1. Lineage (NCBI taxonomy): Eukaryota > Metazoa > Arthropoda > Insecta > Diptera > Stratiomyidae > Beris > Beris morrisii. The sequence continues at coordinate 144,698,655 of OX638310.1, forward strand.
TTAAAAAAACAAAAATTTGAGCCCAGGAGAGCGGAAATTCATTCGGGGGGCGTGGGGGTACGTGGTGGGTACGAAACGTACCCACCACGTACCCCTCAAGGGGTATGAGCGCATAGGCTGAGATTTTTACAAGTGACCACTTAAATTAAAATTAAAATTAAATTCAAATCCGCAAACAGATTTAAAAAAACAAAAATTTGAGCCCAGGAGAGCGGAAATTCATTCGGGGGGCGTGGGGGGTACGTGGTGGGTACGAAACGTACCCACCACGTACCCCCCAAGGAAGCTGAGATTTTTACAAGTGACCACTTAAATTAAAATTAAAATTAAATTCAAATCCGCAAACAGATTTAAAAAAACAAAAATTTGAGCCCAGGAGAGCGGAAATTCATTCGATGGCGTGGGGGGTACGTGGTGGGTACGAAACGTACCCACCACGTACCCCCCAAGGGGTATGAGCGCATAGGCTGAGATTTTTACAAGTGACCACTTAAATTAAAATTAAAATTAAATTCAAATCCGCAAACAGATTTAAAAAAACAAAAATTTGAGCCCAGGAGAGCGGAAATTCATTCAGGGGGCGTGGGGGGTACGTGGTGGGTACAAAACGTACCCACCACGTACCCCCCAAGGAGTATGAGTGCATAGGATGAGATTTTTACAAGTGACCACTTAAATTAAAATTAAAATTAAATTCAAATCCGCAAACAGATTTAAAAAAACAAAAATTTGAGCCCAGGAGAGCGGAAGTTCATTTTGGGGGCGTGGAGTACGTATAGGATACGTATGGGGTACGATCGTACCCCATACGTACCCCATACTGGGTATGAGCGCAAAGGATGAGATTTTTACAAGTGACCATTTAAATTAAAATTAAGATTAAATTCAAATCCGCAAACAGATTTAAAAAAACAAAAATTTGAGCCCAGGAGAGCGGAAATTCATTCGGGGGGCGTGGGGGGTACGTGGCGGGTACGATACGTACCCACCACGTACCCCCCAAGGGGTATGAGCGCATAGGCTGAGATTTTTACAAGTGACCACTTAAATTAAAATTAAAATTAAATTCAAATCCGCAAACAGATTTAAAAAAACAAAAATTTGAGCCCAGGAGAGCGGAAATTCATTCGGGGGGCGTGGGGGGTACGTGGTGGGTACGAAACGTACCCACCACGTACCCCCCAAGGGGTATGAGCGCACAGACTGAGATTTTTACAAGTGACCACTTAAATTAAAATTAAAATTAAATTCAAATCCGCAAACAGATTTAAAAAAACAAAAATTTGAGCCCAGGAGAGCGGAAATTCATTCGGGGGGCGTGGGGGGTACGTGGTGGGTACGAAACGTACCCACCACGTACCCCCCAAGGGGTATGAGCGCATAGGATGAGATTTTTACAAGTGACCACTTAAATTAAAATTAAAATTAAATTCAAATCCGCAAACAGATTTAAAAAAACAAAAATTTGAGCCCAGGAGAGCGGAAATTCATTCGGGGGGCGTGGGGGGTACGTGGCGGGTACGATACGTACCCACCACGTACCCCCCAAGGGGTATGAGCGCATAGGCTGAGATTTTTACAAGTGACCACTTAAATTAAAATTAAAATTAAATTCAAATCCGCAAACAGATTTAAAAAAACAAAAATTTGAGCCCAGGAGAGCGGAAATTCATTCGGGGGGCGTGGGGGGTACGTGGTGGGTACGAAACGTACCCACCACGTACCCCCCAAGGGGTATGAGCGCACAGACTAAGATTTTTACAAGTGACCACTTAAATTAAAATTAAAATTAAATTCAAATCCGCAAACAGATTTAAAAAAACAAAAATTTGAGCCCAGGAGAGCGGAAATTCATTCGGGGGGCGTGGGGGGTACGTGGTGGGTACGAAACGTACCCACCACGTACCCCCCAAGGGGTATGAGCGCATAGGATGAGATTTTTACAAGTGACCACTTAAATTAAAATTAAAATTAAATTCAAATCCGCAAACAGATTTAAAAAAACAAAAATTTGAGCCCAGGAGAGCGGAAATTCATTCGGGGGGCGTGGGGGGTACGTGGCGGGTACGATACGTACCCACCACGTACCCCCCAAGGGGTATGAGCGCATAGGCTGAGATTTTTACAAGTGACCACTTAAATTAAAATTAAAATTAAATTCAAATCCGCAAACAGATTTAAAAAAACAAAAATTTGAGCCCAGGAGAGCGGAAATTCATTCGGGGGGCGTGGGAGGTACGTGGTGGGTATGAAACGTACCCACCACGTACCCCTCAAGGGGTATGAGCGCATAGGCTGAGATTTTTACAAGTGACCAAGAGCGCATAGGATGAGATTTTTACAAGTGACCACTTAAATTAAAATTAAAATTAAATTCAAATCCGCAAACAGATTTAAAAAAACAAAAATTTGAGCCCAGGAGAGCGGAAATTCATTCGGGGGTCGTGGGGGGTACGTGGTGGGTACGAAACGTACCCACCACGTACCCCCCAAGGGGTATGAGCGCATAGGCTGAGATTTTTACAAGTGACCACTTAAATTAAAATTAAAATCAAATTCAAATCCGCAAACAGATTTAAAAAAACAAAAATTTGAGCCCAGGAGAGCGGAAATTCATTCGGGGGGCGTGGGGGTTACGTGGTGGTGGGTACGAAACGTACCCACCACGTACCCCCCAAGGGGTATGAGCGCACAGACTGAGATTTTTACAAGTGACCACTTAAATTAAAATTAAAATTAAATTCAAATCCGCAAACAGATTTAAAAAAACAAAAATTTGAGCCCAGGAGAGCGGAAATTCATTGGGGGGGCGTGGGGGGTACGTGGTGGGTACGAAACGTACCCACCACGTACCCCCCAAGGGGTATGAGCGCACAGACTGAGATTTTTACAAGTGACCACTTAAATTAAAATTAAAATTAAATTCAAATCCGCAAACAGATTTAAAAAACAAAAAATTGAGCCCAGGAGAGCGGAAATTCATTCGGGGGGCGTGGGGGTATGTGGTGGGTACGAGACGTACCCACCACGTACCCCCCAAGGGGTATGAGCGCATAGACTGAGATTTTTACAAGTGACCACTTAAATTAAAATTAAAATTAAATTCAAATCCGCAAACAGATTTAAAAAAACAAAAATTTGAGCCCAGGAGAGCGGAAATTCATTCGGGGGGCGTGGGGGGTACGTGGTGGGTACGAAACGTACCCACCACGTACCCCCCAAGGGGTATGAGCGCATAGGCTGAGATTTTTACAAGTGACCACTTAAATTAAAATTAAAATTAAATTCAAATCCGCAAACAGATTTAAAAAAACAAAAATTTGAGCCCAGGAGAGCGGAAATTCATTCGGATGGCGTGGGGGGTACGTGGTGGGTACGAAACGTACCCACCACGTACCCCCCAAGGGGTATGAGCGCATAGGCTGAGATTTTTACAAGTGACCCCTTAAATTAAAATTAAAATTAAATTCAAATCCGCAAACAGATTTAAAAAAACAAAAATTTGAGCCCAGGAGAGCGGAAATTCATTCGGGGGGCGTGGGGGGTACGTGGTGGGTACGAAACGTACCCACCACGTACCCCCCAAGGGGTATGAGCGCATAGGCTGAGATTTTTACAAGTGACCACTTAAATTAAAATTAAAATTAAATTCAAATCCGCAAACAGATTTAAAAAAACAAAAATTTGAGCCCAGGAGAGCGGAAAGTCATTCGGGGGGCGTGGGGGGTACGTGGTGGGTACGAAACGTACCCACCACGTACCCCCCAAGGGGTATGAGCGCATAGGCTGAGATTTTTACAAGTGACCCCTTAAATTAAAATTAAAATTAAATTGAAATCCGCAAACAGATTTAAAAAACAAAAATTTGAGCCCAGGAGAGCGGAAATTCATTCGGGGGGCGTGGGGGGTACGTGGTGGGTACGAAACGTACCCACCACGTACCACCCAAGGGGTATGAGCGCATAGGCTGAGATTTTTACAAGTGACCACTTAAATTAAAATTCAAATTAAATTCAAATCCGCAAACAGATTTAAAAAAACAAAAATTTGAGCCCAGGAGAGCGGTAATTCATTCGGGGGGCGTGGGGGGTACGTGGTGGGTACGAAACGTACCCACCACGTACCCCCCAAGGGGTATGAGCGCATAGGCTGAGATTTTTACAAGTGACCACTTAAATTAAAATTAAAATTAAATTCAAATCCGCAAACAGATTTAAAAAAACAAAAATTTGAGCACAGGAGAGCGGAAATTCATTCGGAGGGCGTGGGTGGTACGTGGTGGGTACGAAACGTACCCACCACGTACCCCCCAAGGGGTATGAGCGCATAGACTGAGATTTTTACAAGTGACCACTTAAATTAAAATTAAAATTAAATTCAAATCCGCAAACAGATTTAAAAAAACAAAAATTTGAGCCCAGGAGAGCGGAAATTCATTCGGGGGGCGTGGGGGGTACGTGGTGGGTACGAAACGTACCCACCACGTACCCCCCAAGGGGTATGAGCGCATAGGCTGAGATTTTTACAAGTGACCCCTTAAATTAAAATTAAAATTAAATTCAAATCCGCAAACAGATTTAAAAAAACAAAAATTTGAGCCCAGGAGAGCGGAAATTCATTCGGGGGGCGTGGGGGGTACGTGGTGGGTACGAAACGTACCCACCACGTACCCCCCAAGGGGTATGAGCGCATAGGCTGAGATTTTTACAAGTGACCACTTAAATTAAAATTAAAATTAAATTCAAATCCGCAAACAGATTTAAAAAAACCAAAATTTGAGCCCAGGAGAGCGGAAATTCAGTCGGGGGGAGTGGGGGGTACGTGGTGGGTACGAAACGTACCCACCACGTACACCTCAAGAGGTATGAGCGCATAGGCTGACATTTTTACAAGTGACCACTTAAATTAAAATTAAAATTAAATTCAAATCCGCAAACAAATTTAAAAAAACAAAAATTTGAGCCCAGGAGAGCGGAAATTCATTCGGGGGGTGTGGGGGATACGTTGTGGTTACGAAACGTACCCACCACGTACCCCCCAAGGGGTATGAGCGCATAGGCTGAGATTTTTACAAGTGACCACTTAAATTAAAATTAAAATTAAATTCAAATCCGCAAACAGATTTAAAAAAACAAAAATTTGAGCCCAGGAGAGCGGAAATTCATTCGGGGGGCGTGGGGGGTACGTGGTGGGTACGAAACGTACCCACCACGTACCCCCAAAGGGTATGAGCGCATAGGCTGAGATTTTTACAAGTGACCCCTTAAATTAAAATTAAAATTAAATTCAAATCCGCAAACAGATTACGAAACGTACCCACCACGTACCCCCCAAGGGGTATGAGCGCACAGACTGAGATTTTTACAAGTGACCACTTAAATTAAAATTAAAATTAAATTCAAATCCGCAAACAGATTTAAAAAAACAAAAATTTGAGCCCAGGAGAGCGGAAATTCATTCGGGGGGCGTGGGGGGTACGTGGTGGGTACGAAACGTACCCACCACGTACTCCCCAAGTGGTTTGAGCGCATAGGCTGAGATTTTTACAAGTGACCCCTTAAATTAAAATTAAAATTAAATTCAAATCCGCAAACAGATTTAAAAAAACAAAAATTTGAGCCCAGGAGAGCGGAAATTCATTCGGGGGGCGTGGGGGGTACGTGGTGGGTACGAAACGTACCCACCACGTACCCCCCAAGGGGTATGAGCGCATGGGCTGAGATTTTTACAAGTGACCACTTAAATTAAAATTAAAATTAAATTCAAATCCGCAAACAGATTTAAAAAAACAAAAATTTGAGCCCAGGAGAGCGGAAATTCATTCGGGGGGCGTGGGGGGTACGTGGTGGGTACGAAACGTACCCACCACGTACCCCCCAAGGGGTATGAGCGCACAGACTGAGATTTTTACAAGTGACCACTTAAATTAAAATTAAAATTAAATTCAAATCCGCAAACAGATTTAAGAAAACAAAAATTTGAGCCCAGGAGAGCGGAAATTCATTCGGGGGGCGTGGTGGGTACGTGGTGGGTACGAAACGTACCCACCACGTACCCCCCAAGGGGTATGAGCGCACAGACTGAGATTTTTACAAGTGACCACTTAAATTAAAATTAAAATTAAATTCAAATCCGCAAACAGATTTAAAAAACAAAAAATTGAGCCCAGGAGAGCGGAAATTCATTCGGGGGGCGTGGGGGTATGTGGTGGGTACGAGACGTACCCACCACGTACCCCCCAAGGGGTATGAGCGCATAGACTGAGATTTTTACAAGTGACAACTTAAATTAAAATTAAAATTAAATTCAAATCCGCAAACAGATTTAAAAAAACAAAAATTTGAGCCCAGGAGAGCGGAAATTCATTCGGGTGGCAGGGGGGGTACGTGGTGGGTACGAAACGTACCCACCACGTACCCCCCAAGGGGTATGAGCGCATAGGCTGAGATTTTTACAAGTGACCCCTTAAATTAAAATTAAAATTAAATTCAAATCCGCAAACAGATTTAAAAAAACAAAAATTTGAGCCCAGGAGAGCGGAAATTCATTCGGGGGGCGTGGGGGGTACGTGGTGGGTACGAAACGTACCCACCACGTACCCCCCAAGGGGTATGAGCGCATAGGCTGAGATTTTTACAAGTGACCACTTAAATTAAAATTAAAATTAAATTCAAATCCGCAAACAGATTTAAAAAAACAAAAATTTGAGCCCAGGAGAGCGGAAATGCATTCGGGGGGCGTGGGGGGTACGTGGTGGGTACGAAACGTACCCACCACGTACCCCCCAAGGGGTATGAGCGCATAGGCTGAGATTTTTACAAGTGACCACTTAAATTAAAATTAAAATTAAATTCAAATCCGCAAACAGATTTAAAAAAACAAAAATTTGAGCCCAGGAGAGCGGAAATTCATTCGGGGGGCGTGGGGGGTACGTGGTGGGTACGAAACGTACCCACCACGTACCCCCCAAGGGTTATGAGCGCATAGGCTGAGATTTTTACAAGTGACCCCTTAAATTAAAATTAAAATTAAATTGAAATCCGCAAACAGATTTAAAAAACAAAAATTTGAGCCCTGGAGAGCGGAAATTCATTCGGGGGGCGTGGGGGGTACGTGGTGGGTACGAAACGTACCCACCACGTACCCCCCAAGGGGTATGAGCGCATAGGCTGAGATTTTTACAAGTGACCACTTAAATTAAAATTAAAATTAAATTCAAATCCGCAAACAGATTTAAAAAAACAAAAATTTGAGCCCAGGAGAGCGGAAATTCATTCGGGGGGCGTGGGGGGTACGTGGTATGTACGAAACGTACCCACCACGTACCCCCCAAGGGGTATGAGCGCATAGGCTGAGATTTTTACAAGTGACCACTTAAATTAAAATTAAAATTAAATTCAAATCCGCAAACAGATTTAAAAAAACAAAAATTTGAGCCCAGGAGAGCGGTAATTCATTCGGGGGATCGTGGGGGCTACGTGGTGGGTACGAAACGTACCCACCACGTACCCCCCAAGGGGTATGAGCGCACAGACTGAGATTTTTACAAGTGACCACTTAAATTAAAATTAAAATTAAATTCAAATCCGCAAACAAATTTAAAAAAACAAAAATTTGAGCCCAGGAGAGCGGAAATTCATTCGGGGGGTGTGGGGGATACGTTGTGGTTACGAAACGTACCCACCACGTACCCCCCAAGGGGTATGAGCGCATAGGCTGAGATTTTTACAAGTGACCACTTAAATTAAAATTAAAATTAAATTCAAATCCGCAAACAGATTTAAAAAAACAAAAATTTGAGCCCAGGAGAGCGGAAATTCATTCGGGGGGCGTGGGGGGTACGTGGTGGGTACGAAACGTACCCACCACGTACCCCCCAAAGGGTATGAGCGCATAGGCTGAGATTTTTACAAGTGACCCCTTAAATTAAAATTAAAATTAAATTCAAATCCGCAAACAGATTTAAAAAAACAAAAATTTGAGCCCAGGAGAGCGGAAATTCATTCGGGGGGCGTGGGGGGTACGTGGTGGGTACGAAACGTACCCACCACGTACCCCCCAAGGGGTATGAGCGCATAGGCTGAGATTTTTACAAGTGACCACTTAAATTAAAATTAAAATTAAATTCAAATCCGCAAACAGATTTAAAAAAACAAAAATTTGAGCCCAGGAGAGCGGAAATTCATTCGGGGGGTGTGGGGGATACGTTGTGGTTACGAAACGTACCCACCACGTACCCCCCAAGGGGTATGAGCGCATAGGCTGAGATTTTTACAAGTGACCACTTAAATTAAAATTAAAATTAAATTCAAATCCGCAAACAGATTTAAAAAAACAAAAATTTGAGCCCAGGAGAGCGGAAATTCATTCGGGGGGCGTGGGGGGTACGTGGTGGGTACGAAACGTACCCACCACGTACCCCCAAAGGGTATGAGCGCATAGGCTGAGATTTTTACAAGTGACCCCTTAAATTAAAATTAAAATTAAATTCAAATCCGCAAACAGATTACGAAACGTACCCACCACGTACCCCCCAAGGGGTATGAGCGCATGGGCTGAGATTTTTACAAGTGACCACTTAAATTAAAATTAAAATTAAATTCAAATCCGCAAACAGATTTAAAAAAACAAAAATTTGAGCCCAGGAGAGCGGAAATTCATTCGGGGGGCGTGGGGGGTACGTGGTGGGTACGAAACGTACCCACCACGTACCCCCCAAGGGGTATGAGCGCACAGACTAAGATTTTTACAAGTGACCACTTAAATTAAAATTAAAATTAAATTCAAATCCGCAAACAGATTTAAAAAAACAAAAATTTGAGCCCAGGAGAGCGGAAATTCATTCGGGGGGCGTGGGGGGTACGTGGTGGGTACGAAACGTACCCACCACGTACTCCCCAAGTGGTATGAGCGCATAGGCTGAGATTTTTACAAGTGACCCCTTAAATTAAAATTAAAATTAAATTCAAATCCGCAAACAGATTTAAAAAAACAAAAATTTGAGCCCAGGAGAGCGGAAATTCATTCGGGGGGCGTGGGGGGTACGTGGTGGGTACGAAACGTACCCACCACGTACCCCCCAAGGGGTATGAGCGCATGGGCTGAGATTTTTACAAGTGACCACTTAAATTAAAATTAAAATTAAATTCAAATCCGCAAACAGATTTAAAAAAACAAAAATTTGAGCCCAGGAGAGCGGAAATTCATTCGGGGGGCGTGGGGGGTACGTGGTATGTACGAAACGTACCCACCACGTACCCCCCAAGGGGTATGAGCGCACAGACTGAGATTTTTACAAGTGACCACTTAAATTAAAATTAAAATTAAATTCAAATCCGCAAACAGATTTAAAAAAACAAAAATTTGAGCCCAGGAGAGCGGAAATTCATTCGGGGGGCGTGGGGGGTACGTGGTGGGTACGAAACGTACCCACCACGTACCCCCCAAGGGGTATGAGCGCACAGACTGAGATTTTTACAAGTGACCACTTAAATTAAAATTAAAATTAAATTCAAATCCGCAAACAGATTTAAAAAAACCAAAATTTGAGCCTAGGAGAGCGGAAATTCAGTCGGGGGGCGTGGGGGGTACGTGGTGGGTACGAAACGTACCCACCACGTACACCTCAAGAGGTATGAGCGCATAGGCTGACATTTTTACAAGTGACCACTTAAATTAAAATTAAAATTAAATTCAAATCCGCAAACAAATTTAAAAAAACAAAAATTTGAGCCCAGGAGAGCGGAAATTCATTCGGGGGGTGTGGGGGATACGTTGTGGTTACGAAACGTACCCACCACGTACCCCCCAAGGGGTATGAGCGCATAGGCTGAGATTTTTACAAGTGACCACTTAAATTAAAATTAAAATTAAATTCAAATCCGCAAACAGATTTAAAAAAACAAAAATTTGAGCCCAGGAGAGCGGAAATTCATTCGGGGGGCGTGGGGGGTACGTGGTGGGTACGAAACGTACCCACCACGTACCCCCAAAGGGTATGAGCGCATAGGCTGAGATTTTTACAAGTGACCCCTTAAATTAAAATTAAAATTAAATTCAAATCCGCAAACAGATTACGAAACGTACCCACCACGTACCCCCCAAGGGGTATGAGCGCACAGACTGAGATTTTTACAAGTGTGCACTTAAATTAAAATTAAAATTAAATTCAAATCCGCAAACAGATTTAAAAAAACAAAAATTTGAGCCCAGGAGAGCGGAAATTCATTCGGGGGGCGTGGGGGGTACGTGGTGGGTACGAAACGTACCCACCACGTACTCCCCAAGGGGTATGAGCGCATAGGCTGAGATTTTTACAAGTGACCCCTTAAATTAAAATTAAAATTAAATTCAAATCCGCAAACAGATTTAAAAAAACAAAAATTTGAGCCCAGGAGAGCGGAAATTCATTCGGGGGTCGTGGGGGGTACGTGGTGGGTACGAAACGTACCCACCACGTACCCCCCAAGGGGTATGAGCGCATGGGCTGAGATTTTTACAAGTGACCACTTAAATTAAAATTAAAATTAAATTCAAATCCGCAAACAGATTTAAAAAAACAAAAATTTGAGCCCAGGAGAGCGGAAATTCATTCGGGGGGCGTGGGGGGTACGTGGTGGGTACGAAACGTACCCACCACGTACCCCCCAAGGGGTATGAGCGCACAGACTGAGATTTTTACAAGTGACCACTTAAATTAAAATTAAAATTAAATTCAAATCCGCAAACAGATTTAAAAAAACAAAAATTTGAGCCCAGGAGAGCGGAAATTCATTCGGGGGGCGTGGGGGGTACGTGGTGGGTACGAAACGTACCCACCACGTACCCCCCAAGGGGTATGAGCGCACAGACTGAGATTTTTACAAGTGACCACTTAAATTAAAATTAAAATTAAATTCAAATCCGCAAACAGATTTAAAAAAACAAAAATTTGAGCCCAGGAGAGCGGAAATTCATTCGGGGGGCGTGGGGGGTACGTGGTGGGTACGAAACGTACCCACCACGTACCCCCCAAGGGGTATGAGCGCACAGACTGAGATTTTTACAAGTGACCACTTAAATTAAAATTAAAATTAAATTCAAATCCGCAAACAGATTTAAAAAAACAAAAATTTGAGCCCAGGAGAGCGGAAATTCATTCGGGGGGCGTGGGGGGTACGTGGTGGGTACGAAACGTACCCACCACGTACCCCCTAAGGGGTATGAGCGCATAGGCTGAGATTTTTACAAGTGACCACTTAAATTAAAATTAAAATTAAATTCAAATCCGCAAACAGATTTAAAAAAAAAAAATTTGAGCCCAGGAGAGCGGAAATTCATTCGGGGGGCGTGGGGGGTACGTGGTGGGTACGAAACGTACCCACCACGTACCCCCCAAGGGGTATGAGCGCATAGGCTGAGATTTTTACAAGTGACCACTTAAATTAAAATTAAAATTAAATTCAAATCCGCAAACAGATTTAAAAAAACAAAAATTTGAGCCCAGGAGAGCGGAAATTCATTCGGGGGGCGTGGGGGGTACGTGGTGGGTACGAAACGTACCCACCACGTACCCCCCAAGGGTTATGAGCGCATAGGCTGAGATTTTTACAAGTGACCCCTTAAATTAAAATTAAAATTAAATTGAAATCCGCAAACAGATTTAAAAAACAAAAATTTGAGCCCTGGAGAGCGGAAATTCATTCGGGGGGCGTGGGGGGTACGTGGTGGGTACGAAACGTACCCACCACGTACCCCCCAAGGGGTATGAGCGCATAGGCTGAGATTTTTACAAGTGACCACTTAAATTAAAATTAAAATTAAATTCAAATCCGCAAACAGATTTAAAAAAACAAAAATTTGAGCCCAGGAGAGCGGAAATTCATTCGGGGGGCGTGGGGGGTACGTGGTGGGTACGAAACGTACCCACCACGTACCCCCCAAGGGGTATGAGCGCATAGGCTGAGATTTTTACAAGTGACCACTTAAATTAAAATTAAAATTGAATTCAAATCCGCAAACAGATTTAAAAAAACAAAAATTTGAGCCCATTAGAGCGGAAATTCATTCGGGGGATCGTGGGGGCTACGTGGTGGGTACGAAACGTACCCACCACGTACCCCCCAAGGGGTATGAGCGCACAGACTGAGATTTTTACAAGTGACCACTTAAATTAAAATTAAAATTAAATTCAAATCCGCAAACAAATTTAAAAAAACAAAAATTTGAGCCCAGGAGAGCGGAAATTCATTCGGGGGGTGTGGGGGATACGTTGTGGTTACGAAACGAACCCACCACGTACCCCCCAAGGGGTATGAGCGCATAGGCTGAGATTTTTACAAGTGACCACTTAAATTAAAATTAAAATTAAATTCAAATCCGCAAACAGATTTAAAAAAACAAAAATTTGAGCCCAGAGAGCGGAAATTCATTCGGGGGGCGTGGGGGGTACGTGGTGGGTACGAAACGTACCCACCACGTACCCCCTAAGGGGTATGAGCGCATAGGCTGAGATTTTTACAAGTGACCACTTAAATTAAAATTAAAATTAAATTCAAATCCGCAAACAGATTTAAAAAAAAAAAATTTGAGCCCAGGAGAGCGGAAATTCATTCGGGGGGCGTGGGGGGTACGTGGTGGGTACGAAACGTACCCACCACGTACCCCCCAAGGGGTATGAGCGCATAGGCTGAGATTTTTACAAGTGACCACTTAAATTAAAATTAAAATTAAATTCAAATCCGCAAACAGATTTAAAAAAACAAAAATTTGAGCCCAGGAGAGCGGAAATTCATTCGGGGGGCGTGGGGGGTACGTGGTGGGTACGAAACGTACCCACCACGTACCCCCCAAGGGTTATGAGCGCATAGGCTGAGATTTTTACAAGTGACCCCTTAAATTAAAATTAAAATTAAATTGAAATCCGCAAACAGATTTAAAAAACAAAAATTTGAGCCCTGGAGAGCGGAAATTCATTCGGGGGGCGTGGGGGGTACGTGGTGGGTACGAAACGTACCCACCACGTACCCCCCAAGGGGTATGAGCGCATAGGCTGAGATTTTTACAAGTGACCACTTAAATTAAAATTAAAATTAAATTCAAATCCGCAAACAGATTTAAAAAAACAAAAATTTGAGCCCAGGAGAGCGGAAATTCATTCGGGGGGCGTGGGGGGTACGTGGTGGGTACGAAACGTACCCACCACGTACCCCCCAAGGGGTATGAGCGCATAGGCTGAGATTTTTACAAGTGACCACTTAAATTAAAATTAAAATTAAATTCAAATCCGCAAACAGATTTAAAAAAACAAAAATTTGAGCCCATTAGAGCGGAAATTCATTCGGGAATTCGTGGGGGCTACGTGGTGGGTACGAAACGTACCCACCACGTACCCCCCAAGGGGTATGAGCGCACAGACTGAGATTTTTACAAGTGACCACTTAAATTAAAATTAAAATTAAATTCAAATCCGCAAACAAATTTAAAAAAACAAAAATTTGAGCCCAGGAGAGCGGAAATTCATTCGGGGGGTGTGGGGGATACGTTGTGGTTACGAAACGAACCCACCACGTACCCCCCAAGGGGTATGAGCGCATAGGCTGAGATTTTTACAAGTGACCACTTAAATTAAAATTAAAATTAAGTTCAAATCCGCAAACAGATTTAAAAAAACAAAAATTTGAGCCCAGGAGAGCGGAAATTCATTCGGGGGGCGTGGGGGGTACGTGGTGGGTACGAAACGTACCCACCACGTACCCCCCAAAGGGTATGAGCGCATAGGCTGAGATTTTTACAAGTGACCCCTTAAATTAAAATTAAAATTAAATTCAAATCCGCAAACAGATTTAAAAAAACAAAAATTTGAGCCCAGGAGAGCGGAAATTCATTCGGGGGGCGTGGGGGGTACGTGGTGGGTACGAAACGTACCCACCACGTACCCCCCAAGGGGTATGAGCGCACAGACTGAGATTTTTACAAGTGACCCCTTAAATTAAAATTAAAATTAAATTCAAATCCGCAAACAGATTTAAAAAAACAAAAATTTGAGCCCAGGAGAGCGGAAATTCATTCGGGGGGCGTGGGGGGTACGTGGTGGGTACGAAACGTACCCACCACGTACCCCCCAAGGGGTATGAGCGCATGGGCTGAGATTTTTACAAGTGACCACTTAAATTAAAATTAAAATTAAATTCAAATCCGCAAACAGATTTAAAAAAACAAAAATTTGAGCCCAGGAGAGCGGAAATTCATTCGGGGGGCGTGGGGGGTACGTGGTGGGTACGAAACGTACCCACCACGTACCCCCCAAGGGGTATGAGCGCACAGACTGAGATTTTTACAAGTGACCACTTAAATTAAAATTAAAATTAAATTCAAATCCGCAAACAGATTTAAAAAAACAAAAATTTGAGCCCAGGAGAGCGGAAATTCATTCGGGGGGCATGGGGGGTACGTGGTGGGTACGAAACGTACCCACCACGTACCCCCTAAGGGGTATGAGCGCACAGACTGAGATTTTTACAAGTGACCACTTAAATTAAAATTAAAATTAAATTCAAATCCGCAAACAGATTTAAAAAACAAAAAATTGAGCCCAGGAGAGCGGAAATTCATTCGGGGGGCGTGGGGGTATGTGGTGGGTACGAGACGTACCCACCACGTACCCCCCAAGGGGTATGAGCGCATAGACTGAGATTTTTACAAGTGACCACTTAAATTAAAATTAAAATTAAATTCAAATCCGCAAACAGATTTAAAAAAACAAAAATTTGAGCCCAGGAGAGCGGAAATTCATTCGGGTGGCGTGGGGGGTACGTGGTGGGTACGAAACGTACCCACCACGTACCCCCCAAGGGGTATGAGCGCATAGGCTGAGATTTTTACAAGTGACCACTTAAATTAAAATTAAAATTAAATTCAAATCCGCAAACAGCTTTAAAAAAACAAAAATTTGAGCCCAGGAGAGCGGAAATTCATTCGGGGGGCGTGGGGGGTACGTGGTGGGTACGAAACGTACCCACCACGTACCCCCTAAGGGGTATGAGCGCATAGGCTGAGATTTTTACAAGTGACCACTTAAATTAAAATTAAAATTAAATTCAAATCCGCAAACAGATTTAAAAAAACAAAAATTTGAGCCCAGGAGAGCGGAAATTCATTCGGGGGGCGTGGGGGGTACGTGGTGGGTACGAAACGTACCCACCACGTACCCCCCAAGGGGTATGAGCGCATAGGCTGAGATTTTTACAAGTGACCACTTAAATTAAAATTAAAATTAAATTCAAATCCGCAAACAGATTTAAAAAAACAAAAATTTGAGCCCAGGAGAGCGGAAATTCATTCGGGGGGCGTGGGGGGTACGTGGTGGGTATGAAACGTACCCACCACGTACCCCCCAAGGGGTATGAGCGCATAGGCTGAGATTTTTACAAGTGACCCCTTAAATTAAAATTAAAATTAAATTGAAATCCGCAAACAGATTTAAAAAACAAAAATTTGAGCCCTGGAGAGCGGAAATTCATTCGGGGGGCGTGGGGGGTACGTGGTGGGTACGAAACGTACCCACCACGTACCCCCCAAGGGGTATGAGCGCATAGGCTGAGATTTTTACAAGTGACCACTTAAATTAAAATTAAAATTAAATTCAAATCCGCAAACAGATTTAAAAAAACAAAAATTTGAGCCCAGGAGAGCGGAAATTCATTCGGGGGGCGTGGGGGGTACGTGGTGGGTACGAAACGTACCCACCACGTACCCCCCAAGGGTTATGAGCGCATAGGCTGAGATTTTTACAAGTGACCCCTTAAATTAAAATTAAAATTAAATTGAAATCCGCAAACAGATTTAAAAAACAAAAATTTGAGCCCTGGAGAGCGGAAATTCATTCGGGGGGCGTGGGGGGTACGTGGTGGGTACGAAACGTACCCACCACGTACCCCCCAAGGGGTATGAGCGCATAGGCTGAGATTTTTACAAGTGACCACTTAAATTAAAATTAAAATTAAATTCAAATCCGCAAACAGATTTAAAAAAACAAAAATTTGAGCCCAGGAGAGCGGAAATTCATTCGGGGGGCGTGGGGGGTACGTGGTGGGTACGAAACGTACCCACCACGTACCCCCCAAGGGGTATGAGCGCATAGGCTGAGATTTTTACAAGTGACCACTTAAATTAAAATTAAAATTGAATTCAAATCCGCAAACAGATTTAAAAAAACAAAAATTTGAGCCCATTAGAGCGGAAATTCATTCGGGGGATCGTGGGGGCTACGTGGTGGGTACGAAACGTACCCACCACGTACCCCCCAAGGGGTATGAGCGCACAGACTGAGATTTTTACAAGTGACCACTTAAATTAAAATTAAAATTAAATTCAAATCCGCAAACAGATTTAAAAAAACAAAAATTTGAGCCCAGGAGAGCGGAAATTCATTCGGGGGGCGTGGGGGGTACGTGGTGGGTACGAAACGTACCCACCACGTACCCCCTAAGGGGTATGAGCGCATAGGCTGAGATTTTTACAAGTGACCACTTAAATTAAAATTAAAATTAAATTCAAATCCGCAAACAGATTTAAAAAAAAAAAATTTGAGCCCAGGAGAGCGGAAATTCATTCGGGGGGCGTGGGGGGTACGTGGTGGGTACGAAACGTACCCACCACGTACCCCCCAAGGGGTATGAGCGCATAGGCTGAGATTTTTACAAGTGACCACTTAAATTAAAATTAAAATTAAATTCAAATCCGCAAACAGATTTAAAAAAACAAAAATTTGAGCCCAGGAGAGCGGAAATTCATTCGGGGGGCGTGGGGGGTACGTGGTGGGTACGAAACGTACCCACCACGTACCCCCCAAGGGTTATGAGCGCATAGGCTGAGATTTTTACAAGTGACCCCTTAAATTAAAATTAAAATTAAATTGAAATCCGCAAACAGATTTAAAAAACAAAAATTTGAGCCCTGGAGAGCGGAAATTCATTCGGGGGGCGTGGGGGGTACGTGGTGGGTACGAAACGTACCCACCACGTACCCCCCAAGGGGTATGAGCGCATAGGCTGAGATTTTTACAAGTGACCACTTAAATTAAAATTAAAATTAAATTCAAATCCGCAAACAGATTTAAAAAAACAAAAATTTGAGCCCAGGAGAGCGGAAATTCATTCGGGGGGCGTGGGGGGTACGTGGTGGGTACGAAACGTACCCACCACGTACCCCCCAAGGGGTATGAGCGCATAGGCTGAGATTTTTACAAGTGACCACTTAAATTAAAATTAAAATTGAATTCAAATCCGCAAACAGATTTAAAAAAACAAAAATTTGAGCCCATTAGAGCGGAAATTCATTCGGGGGATCGTGGGGGCTACGTGGTGGGTACGAAACGTACCCACCACGTACCCCCCAAGGGGTATGAGCGCACAGACTGAGATTTTTACAAGTGACCACTTAAATTAAAATTAAAATTAAATTCAAATCCGCAAACAAATTTAAAAAAACAAAAATTTGAGCCCAGGAGAGCGGAAATTCATTCGGGGGGTGTGGGGGATACGTTGTGGTTACGAAACGAACCCACCACGTACCCCCCAAGGGGTATGAGCGCATAGGCTGAGATTTTTACAAGTGACCACTTAAATTAAAATTAAAATTAAATTCAAATCCGCAAACAGATTTAAAAAAACAAAAATTTGAGCCCAGGAGAGCGGAAATTCATTCGGGGGGCGTGGGGGGTACGTGGTGGGTACGAAACGTACCCACCACGTACCCCCTAAGGGGTATGAGCGCATAGGCTGAGATTTTTACAAGTGACCACTTAAATTAAAATTAAAATTAAATTCAAATCCGCAAACAGATTTAAAAAAAAAAAATTTGAGCCCAGGAGAGCGGAAATTCATTCGGGGGGCGTGGGGGGTACGTGGTGGGTACGAAACGTACCCACCACGTACCCCCCAAGGGGTATGAGCGCATAGGCTGAGATTTTTACAAGTGACCACTTAAATTAAAATTAAAATTAAATTCAAATCCGCAAACAGATTTAAAAAAACAAAAATTTGAGCCCAGGAGAGCGGAAATTCATTCGGGGGGCGTGGGGGGTACGTGGTGGGTACGAAACGTACCCACCACGTACCCCCCAAGGGTTATGAGCGCATAGGCTGAGATTTTTACAAGTGACCCCTTAAATTAAAATTAAAATTAAATTGAAATCCGCAAACAGATTTAAAAAACAAAAATTTGAGCCCTGGAGAGCGGAAATTCATTCGGGGGGCGTGGGGGGTACGTGGTGGGTACGAAACGTACCCACCACGTACCCCCCAAGGGGTATGAGCGCATAGGCTGAGATTTTTACAAGTGACCACTTAAATTAAAATTAAAATTAAATTCAAATCCGCAAACAGATTTAAAAAAACAAAAATTTGAGCCCAGGAGAGCGGAAATTCATTCGGGGGGCGTGGGGGGTACGTGGTGGGTACGAAACGTACCCACCACGTACCCCCCAAGGGGTATGAGCGCATAGGCTGAGATTTTTACAAGTGACCACTTAAATTAAAATTAAAATTAAATTCAAATCCGCAAACAGATTTAAAAAAACAAAAATTTGAGCCCATTAGAGCGGAAATTCATTCGGGAATTCGTGGGGGCTACGTGGTGGGTACGAAACGTACCCACCACGTACCCCCCAAGGGGTATGAGCGCACAGACTGAGATTTTTACAAGTGACCACTTAAATTAAAATTAAAATTAAATTCAAATCCGCAAACAAATTTAAAAAAACAAAAATTTGAGCCCAGGAGAGCGGAAATTCATTCGGGGGGTGTGGGGGATACGTTGTGGTTACGAAACGAACCCACCACGTACCCCCCAAGGGGTATGAGCGCATAGGCTGAGATTTTTACAAGTGACCACTTAAATTAAAATTAAAATTAAGTTCAAATCCGCAAACAGATTTAAAAAAACAAAAATTTGAGCCCAGGAGAGCGGAAATTCATTCGGGGGGCGTGGGGGGTACGTGGTGGGTACGAAACGTACCCACCACGTACCCCCCAAAGGGTATGAGCGCATAGGCTGAGATTTTTACAAGTGACCCCTTAAATTAAAATTAAAATTAAATTCAAATCCGCAAACAGATTTAAAAAAACAAAAATTTGAGCCCAGGAGAGCGGAAATTCATTCGGGGGGCGTGGGGGGTACGTGGTGGGTACGAAACGTACCCACCACGTACCCCCCAAGGGGTATGAGCGCACAGACTGAGATTTTTACAAGTGACCCCTTAAATTAAAATTAAAATTAAATTCAAATCCGCAAACAGATTTAAAAAAACAAAAATTTGAGCCCAGGAGAGCGGAAATTCATTCGGGGGGCGTGGGGGGTACGTGGTGGGTACGAAACGTACCCACCACGTACCCCCCAAGGGGTATGAGCGCATGGGCTGAGATTTTTACAAGTGACCACTTAAATTAAAATTAAAATTAAATTCAAATCCGCAAACAGATTTAAAAAAACAAAAATTTGAGCCCAGGAGAGCGGAAATTCATTCGGGGGGCATGGGGGGTACGTGGTGGGTACGAAACGTACCCACCACGTACCCCCTAAGGGGTATGAGCGCACAGACTGAGATTTTTACAAGTGACCACTTAAATTAAAATTAAAATTAAATTCAAATCCGCAAACAGATTTAAAAAACAAAAAATTGAGCCCAGGAGAGCGGAAATTCATTCGGGGGGCGTGGGGGTATGTGGTGGGTACGAGACGTACCCACCACGTACCCCCCAAGGGGTATGAGCGCATAGGCTGAGATTTTTACAAGTGACCCCTTAAATTAAAATTAAAATTAAATTCAAATCCGCAAACAGATTTAAAAAAACAAAAATTTGAGCCCAGGAGAGCGGAAATTCATTCGGGGGGCGTGGGGGGTACGTGGTGGGTACGAAACGTACCCACCACGTACCCCCCAAGGGGTATGAGCGCACAGACTGAGATTTTTACAAGTGACCACTTAAATTAAAATTAAAATTAAATTCAAATCCGCAAACAGATTTAAAAAAACAAAAATTTGAGCCCAGGAGAGCGGAAATTCATTCGGGGGGCATGGGGGGTACGTGGTGGGTACGAAACGTACCCACCACGTACCCCCTAAGGGGTATGAGCGCACAGACTGAGATTTTTACAAGTGACCACTTAAATTAAAATTAAAATTAAATTCAAATCCGCAAACAGATTTAAAAAACAAAAAATTGAGCCCAGGAGAGCGGAAATTCATTCGGGGGGCGTGGGGGTATGTGGTGGGTACGAGACGTACCCACCACGTACCCCCCAAGGGGTATGAGCGCATAGACTGAGATTTTTACAAGTGACCACTTAAATTAAAATTAAAATTAAATTCAAATCCGCAAACAGATTTAAAAAAACAAAAATTTGAGCCCAGGAGAGCGGAAATTCATTCGGGTGGCGTGGGGGGTACGTGGTGGGTACGAAACGTACCCACCACGTACCCCCCAAGGGGTATGAGCGCATAGGCTGAGATTTTTACAAGTGACCACTTAAATTAAAATTAAAATTAAATTCAAATCCGCAAACAGCTTTAAAAAAACAAAAATTTGAGCCCAGGAGAGCGGAAATTCATTCGGGGGGCGTGGGGGGTACGTGGTGGGTACGAAACGTACCCACCACGTACCCCCTAAGGGGTATGAGCGCATAGGCTGAGATTTTTACAAGTGACCACTTAAATTAAAATTAAAATTAAATTCAAATCCGCAAACAGATTTAAAAAAACAAAAATTTGAGCCCAGGAGAGCGGAAATTCATTCGGGGGGCGTGGGGGGTACGTGGTGGGTACGAAACGTACCCACCACGTACCCCCCAAGGGGTATGAGCGCATAGGCTGAGATTTTTACAAGTGACCACTTAAATTAAAATTAAAATTAAATTCAAATCCGCAAACAGATTTAAAAAAACAAAAATTTGAGCCCAGGAGAGCGGAAATTCATTCGGGGGGCGTGGGGGGTACGTGGTGGGTATGAAACGTACCCACCACGTACCCCCCAAGGGGTATGAGCGCATAGGCTGAGATTTTTACAAGTGACCCCTTAAATTAAAATTAAAATTAAATTGAAATCCGCAAACAGATTTAAAAAACAAAAATTTGAGCCCTGGAGAGCGGAAATTCATTCGGGGGGCGTGGGGGGTACGTGGTGGGTACGAAACGTACCCACCACGTACCCCCCAAGGGGTATGAGCGCATAGGCTGAGATTTTTACAAGTGACCACTTAAATTAAAATTAAAATTAAATTCAAATCCGCAAACAGATTTAAAAAAACAAAAATTTGAACCCAGGAGACCGGTAATTCATTCGGGGGGCGTGGGGGGTACGTGGTGGGTACGAAACGTACCCACCACGTACCCCCCAAGGGGTATGAGCGCATAGGCTGAGATTTTTACAAGTGACCACTTAAATTAAAATTAAAATTAAATTCAAATCCGCAAACAGATTTAAAAAAACAAAAATTTGAGCACAGGAGAGCGGAAATTCATTCGGAGGGCGTGGGTGGTACGTGGTGGGTACGAAACGTACCCACCACGTACCCGCCAAGGGGTATGAGCGCATAGGCTGAGATTTTTACAAGTGACCACTTAAATTAAAATTAAAATTAAATTCAAATCCGCAAACAGATTTAAAAAAACAAAAATTTGAGCCCAGGAGAGCGGAAATTCATTCGGGGGGCGTGGGGGGTACGTGGTGGGTACGAAACGTACCCACCACGTACCCCCCAAGGGGTATGAGTGCATAGGCTGAGATTTTTACAAGTGACCACTTAAATTAAAATTAAAATTAAATTCAAATCCGCAAACAGATTTAAAAAAACAAAAATTTGAGCCCAGGAGAGCGGAAATTCATTCGGGGGGCGTGGGGGGTACGTGGTGGGTACGAAACGTACCCACCACGTACCCCCCAAGGGGTATGAGCGCATAGGCTGAGATTTTTACAAGTGACCACTTAAATTAAAATTAAAATTAAATTCAAATCCGCAAACAGATTTAAAAAAACAAAAATTTGAGCGGAAATTCATTCGGGGGGCGTGGAGGGTACGTGGTGGGTACGAAACGTACCCACCACGTACACCTCAAGGGGTATAAGCGCATAGGCTGACATTTTTACAAGTGACCACTTAAATTAAAATTAAAATTAAATTCAAATCCGCAAACAGATTTAAAAAAACAAAAATTTGAGCCCAGGAGAGCGGAAATTCATTCGGGGGGTGTGGGGGATACGTGGTGGGTACGAAACGTACCCACCACGTACCCCCCAAGGGGTATGAGCGCATAGGCTGAGATTTTTACAAGTGACCACTTAAATTAAAATTAAAATTAAATTCAAATCCGCAAACAGATTTAAAAAAACAAAAATTTGAGCCCAGGAGAGCGGAAATTCATTCGGGGGGCGTGGGGGGTACGTGGTGGGTACGAAACGTACCCACCACGTACCCCCCAAGGGGTATGAGCGCATAGGCTGAGATTTTTACAAGTGACCACTTAAATTAAAATTAAAATTAAATTCAAATCCGCAAACAGATTTAAAAAAACAAAAATTTGAGCCCAGGAGAGCGGAAATTCATTCGGGGGGCGTGGGGGGTACGTGGTGGGTACGAAACGTACCCACCACGTACCCCCCAAGGGGTATGAGCGCACAGACTGAGATTTTTACAAGTGACCACTTAAATTAAAATTAAAATTAAATTCAAATCCGCAAACAGATTTAAAAAAACAAAAATTTGAGCCCAGGAGAGCGGAAATTCATTCGGGGGGCGTGGGGGGTACGTGGTGGGTACGAAACGTACCCACCACGTACTCCCCAAGGGGTATGAGCGCATAGGCTGAGATTTTTACAAGTGACCCCTTAAATTAAAATTAAAATTAAATTCAAATCCGCAAACAGATTTAAAAAAACAAAAATTTGAGCCCAGGAGAGCGGAAATTCATTCGGGGGGCGTGGGGGGTACGTGGTGGGTACGAAACGTACCCACCACGTACCCCCCAAGGGGTATGAGCGCATGGGCTGAGATTTTTACAAGTGACCACTTAAATTAAAATTAAAATTAAATTCAAATCCGCAAACAGATTTAAAAAAACAAAAATTTGAGCCCAGGAGAGCGGTAATTCATTCGGGGGGCGTGGGGGGTACGTGGTGGGTACGAAACGTACCCACCACGTACCCCCCAAGGGGTATGAGCGCATAGGCTGAGATTTTTACAAGTGACCACTTAAATTAAAATTAAAATTAAATTCAAATCCGCAAACAGATTTAAAAAAACAAAAATTTGAGCCCAGGAGAGCGGAAATTCATTCGGGGGGCGTGGGGGGTACGTGGTGGGTACGAAACGTACCCACCACGTACACCTCAAGGGGTATGAGCGCATAGGCTGACATTTTTACAAGTGACCACTTAAATTAAAATTCAAATTAAATTCAAATCCGCAAACAGATTTAAAAAAACAAAAATTTGAGCCCAGGAGAGCGGAAATTCATTCGGGGGGTGTGGGGGGTACGTGGTGGGTACGAAACGTACCCACCACGTACCCCCCAAGGGGTATGAGCGCACAGACTGAGATTTTTACAAGTGACCACTTAAATTAAAATTAAAATTAAATTCAAATCCGCAAACAGATTTAAAAAAACAAAAATTTGAGCCCAGGAGAGCGGAAATTCATTCGGGGGGCGTGGGGGGTACGTGGTGGGTACGAAACGTACCCACCACGTACACCTCAAGGGGTATGAGCGCATAGGCTGACATTTTTACAAGTGACCACTTAAATTAAAATTCAAATTAAATTCAAATCCGCAAACAGATTTAAAAAAACAAAAATTTGAGCCCAGGAGAGCGGAAATTTATTCGAAGGGCATGGGGGGTACGTGGTGGGTACGAAACGTACCCACCACGTACCCCCCAAGGGGTATGAGCGCATAGGCTGAGATTTTTACAAGTGACCACTTAAATTAAAATTAAAATTAAATTCAAATCCGCAAACAGATTTAAAAAAACAAAAATTTGAGCCCAGGAGAGCGGAAATTCATTCGGGGGGCGTGGGGGGTACGTGGTGGGTACGAAACGTACCCACCACGTACCCCCCAAGGGGTATGAGCGCATAGGCTGAAATTTTTACAAGTGACCACTTAAATTAAAATTAAAATTAAATTCAAATCCGCAAACAGATTTAAAAAAACAAAAATTTGAGCCCAGGAGAGCGGAAATTCATTCGGGGGGCGTGGGGGGTACGTGGTGGGTACGAAACGTACCCACCACGTACCCCCCAAGGGGTATGAGCGCATAGGCTGAGATTTTTACAAGTGACCACTTAAATTAAAATTAAAATTAAATTCAAATCCGCAAACAGATTTAAAAAAACAAAAATTTGAGCCCAGGAGAGCGGAAATTCATTCGGGGGGCGTGGGGGGTACGTGGTGGGTACGAAACGTACCCACCACGTACCCCCCAAGGGGTATGAGCGCATAGGCTGAGATTTTTACAAGTGACCACTTAAATTAAAATTAAAATTAAATTCAAATCCGCAAACAGATTTAAAAAAACAAAAATTTGAGCCCAGGAGAGCGGAAATTCATTCGGGGGGCGTGGGGGGTACGTGGTGGGTACGAAACGTACCCACCACGTACCCCCCAAGGGGTATGAGCGCATAGGCTGAGATTTTTACAAGTGACCACTTAAATTAAAATTAAAATTAAATTCAAATCCGCAAACAGATTTAAAAAAACAAAAATTTGAGCCCAGGAGAGCGGAAATTCATTCGGGGGGCGTGGAGGGTACGTGGTGGGTACGAAACGTACCCACCACGTACACCTCAAGGGGTATAAGCGCATAGGCTGACATTTTTACAAGTGACCACTTAAATTAAAATTAAAATTAAATTCAAATCCGCAAACAGATTTAAAAAAACAAAAATTTGAGCCCAGGAGAGCGGAAATTCATTCGGGGGGTGTGGGGGATACGTGGTGGGTACGAAACGTACCCACCACGTACCCCCCAAGGGGTATGAGCGCATAGGCTGAGATTTTTACAAGTGACCACTTAAATTAAAATTAAAATTAAATTCAAATCCGCAAACAGATTTAAAAAAACAAAAATTTGAGCCCAGGAGAGCGGAAATTCATTCGGGGGGCGTGGGGGGTACGTGGTGGGTACGAAACGTACCCACCACGTACCCCCCAAGGGGTATGAGCGCATAGGCTGAGATTTTTACAAGTGACCACTTAAATTAAAATTAAAATTAAATTCAAATCCGCAAACAGATTTAAAAAAACAAAAATTTGAGCCCAGGAGAGCGGAAATTCATTCGGGGGGCGTGGGGGGTACGTGGTGGGTACGAAACGTACCCACCACGTACCCCCCAAGGGGTATGAGCGCACAGACTGAGATTTTTACAAGTGACCACTTAAATTAAAATTAAAATTAAATTCAAATCCGCAAACAGATTTAAAAAAACAAAAATTTGAGCCCAGGAGAGCGGAAATTCATTCGGGGGGCGTGGGGGGTACGTGGTGGGTACGAAACGTACCCACCACGTACTCCCCAAGGGGTATGAGCGCATAGGCTGAGATTTTTACAAGTGACCCCTTAAATTAAAATTAAAATTAAATTCAAATCCGCAAACAGATTTAAAAAAACAAAAATTTGAGCCCAGGAGAGCGGAAATTCATTCGGGGGGCGTGGGGGGTACGTGGTGGGTACGAAACGTACCCACCACGTACCCCCCAAGGGGTATGAGCGCATGGGCTGAGATTTTTACAAGTGACCACTTAAATTAAAATTAAAATTAAATTCAAATCCGCAAACAGATTTAAAAAAACAAAAATTTGAGCCCAGGAGAGCGGTAATTCATTCGGGGGGCGTGGGGGGTACGTGGTGGGTACGAAACGTACCCACCACGTACCCCCCCAGGGGTATGAGCGCATAGGCTGAGATTTTTACAAGTGACCACTTAAATTAAAATTAAAATTAAATTCAAATCCGCAAACAGATTTAAAAAAACAAAAATTTGAGCCCAGGAGAGCGGAAATTCATTCGGGGGGCGTGGGGGGTACGTGGTGGGTACGAAACGTACCCACCACGTACACCTCAAGGGGTATGAGCGCATAGGCTGACATTTTTACAAGTGACCACTTAAATTAAAATTCAAATTAAATTCAAATCCGCAAACAGATTTAAAAAAACAAAAATTTGAGCCCAGGAGAGCGGAAATTCATTCGGGGGGTGTGGGGGGTACGTGGTGGGTACGAAACGTACCCACCACGTACCCCCCAAGGGGTATGAGCGCACAGACTGAGATTTTTACAAGTGACCACTTAAATTAAAATTAAAATTAAATTCAAATCCGCAAACAGATTTAAAAAAACAAAAATTTGAGCCCAGGAGAGCGGAAATTCATTCGGGGGGCGTGGGGGGTACGTGGTGGGTACGAAACGTACCCACCACGTACACCTCAAGGGGTATGAGCGCATAGGCTGACATTTTTACAAGTGACCACTTAAATTAAAATTCAAATTAAATTCAAATCCGCAAACAGATTTAAAAAAACAAAAATTTGAGCCCAGGAGAGCGGAAATTCATTCGGGGGGTGTGGGGGGTACGTGGTGGGTACGAAACGTACCCACCACGTACCCCCCAAGGGGTATGAGCGCACAGACTGAGATTTTTACAAGTGACCACTTAAATTAAAATTCAAATTAAATTCAAATCCGCAAACAGATTTAAAAAAACAAAAATTTGAGCCCAGGAGAGCGGAAATTTATTCGAAGGGCATGGGGGGTACGTGGTGGGTACGAAACGTACCCACCACGTACCCCCCAAGGGGTATGAGCGCATAGGCTGAGATTTTTACAAGTGACCACTTAAATTAAAATTAAAATTAAATTCAAATCCGCAAACAGATTTAAGAAAACAAAAATTTGAGCCCAGGAGAGCGGAAATTCATTCGGGGGGCGTGGGGGGTACGTGGTGGGTACGAAACGTACCCACCACGTACCCCCCAAGGGGTATGAGCGCATAGGCTGAGATTTTTACAAGTGACCACTTAAATTAAAATTAAAATTAAATTCAAATCCGCAAACAGATTTAAAAAAACAAAAATTTGAGCCCAGGAGAGCGGAAATTCATTCGGGGGGCGTGGGGGGTACGTGGTGGGTACGAAACGTACCCACCACGTACCCCCCAAGGGGTATGAGCGCATAGGCTGAGATTTTTACAAGTGACCACTTAAATTAAAATTAAAATTAAATTCAAATCCGCAAACAGATTTAAAAAAACAAAAATTTGAGCCCAGGAGAGCGGAAATTCATTCGGGGGGCGTGGGGGGTACGTGGTGGGTACGAAACGTACCCACCACGTACCCCCCAAGGGGTATGAGCGCACAGACTGCGATTTTTACAAGTGACCACTTAAATTAAAATTAAAATTAAATTCAAATCCGCAAACAGATTTAAAAAAACAAAAATTTGAGCCCAGGAGAGCGGAAATTCATTCGGGGGGCGTGGGGGGTACGTGGTGGGTACGAAACGTACCCACCACGTACTCCCCAAGGGGTATGAGCGCATAGGCTGAGATTTTTACAAGTGACCCCTTAAATTAAAATTAAAATTAAATTCAAATCCGCAAACAGATTTAAAAAAACAAAAATTTGAGCCCAGGAGAGCGGAAATTCATTCGGGGGGCGTGGGGGGTACGTGGTGGGTACGAAACGTACCCACCACGTACCCCCCAAGGGGTATGAGCGCATGGGCTGAGATTTTTACAAGTGACCACTTAAATTAAAATTAAAATTAAATTCAAATCCGCAAACAGATTTAAAAAAACAAAAATTTGAGCCCAGGAGAGCGGTAATTCATTCGGGGGGCGTGGGGGGTACGTGGTGGGTACGAAACGTACCCACCACGTACCCCCCAAGGGGTATGAGCGCATAGGCTGAGATTTTTACAAGTGACCACTTAAATTAAAATTAAAATTAAATTCAAATCCGCAAACAGATTTAAAAAAACAAAAATTTGAGCCCAGGAGAGCGGAAATTCATTCGGGGGGCGTGGTGGGTACGTGGTGGGTACGAAACGTACCCACCACGTACACCTCAAGGGGTATGAGCGCATAGGCTGACATTTTTACAAGTGACCACTTAAATTAAAATTCAAATTAAATTCAAATCCGCAAACAGATTTAAAAAAACAAAAATTTGAGCCCAGGAGAGCGGAAATTCATTCGGGGGGCGTGGGGGGTACGTGGTGGGTACGAAACGTACCCACCACGTACCCCCCAAGGGGTATGAGCGCACAGACTGAGATTTTTACAAGTGACCCCTTAAATTAAAATTAAAATTAAATTCAAATCCGCAAACAGATTTAAAAAAACAAAAATTTGAGCCCAGGAGAGCGGAAATTCATTCGGGGGGCGTGGGGGGTACGTGGTGGGTACGAAACGTACCCACCACGTACCCCCCAAGGGGTATGAGCGCATAGGCTGAGATTTTTACAAGTGACCACTTAAATTAAAATTAAAATTAAATTCAAATCCGCAAACAGATTTAAAAAAACAAAAATTTGAGCCCAGGAGAGCGGAAATTTATTCGAAGGGCATGGGGGGTACGTGGTGGGTACGAAACGTACCCACCACGTACCCCCCAAGGGGTATGAGCGCATAGGCTGAGATTTTTACAAGTGACCACTTAAATTAAAATTAAAATTAAATTCAAATCCGCAAACAGATTTAAAAAAACAAAAATTTGAGCCCAGGAGAGCGGAAATTCATTCGGGGGGCGTGGGGGGTACGTGGTGGGTACGAAACGTACCCACCACGTACCCCCCAAGGGGTATGAGCGCACAGACTGAGATTTTTACAAGTGACCACTTAAATTAAAATTAAAATTAAATTCAAATCCGCAAACAGATTTAAAAAAACAAAAATTTGAGCCCAGGAGAGCGGAAATTCATTTGGGGGGCGTGGGGGGTACGTGGTGGGTACGAAACGTACCCACCACGTACTCCCCAAGGGGTATGAGCGCATAGGCTGAGATTTTTACAAGTGACCACTTAAATTAAAATTAAAATTAAATTCAAATCCGCAAACAGATTTAAAAAAACAAAAATTTGAGCCCAGGAGAGCGGAAATTCATTCGGGGGGCGTGGGGGGTTCGTGGTGGGTACGAAACGTACCCACCACGTACCCCCCAAGGGGTATGAGCGCATGGGCTGAGATTTTTACAAGTGACCACTTAAATTAAAATTAAAATTAAATTCAAATCCGCAAACAGATTTAAAAAAACAAAAATTTGAGCCCAGGAGAGCGGTAATTCATTCTGGGGGCGTGGGGGGTACGTGGTGGGTACGAAACGTACCCACCACGTACCCCCCAAGGGGTATGAGCGCATAGGCTGAGATTTTTACAAGTGACCACTTAAATTAAAATTAAAATTAAATTCAAATCCGCAAACAGATTTAAAAAAACAAAAATTTGAGCCCAGGAGAGCGGAAATTCATTCGGGGGGCGTGGGGGGTACGTGGTGGGTACGAAACGTACCCACCACGTACACCTCAAGGGGTATGAGCGCATAGGCTGACATTTTTACAAGTGACCACTTAAATTAAAATTCAAATTAAATTCAAATCCGCAAACAGATTTAAAAAACAAAAATTTGAGCCCTGGAGAGCGGAAATTCATTCGGGGGGCGTGGGGGGTACGTGGTGGGTACGAAACGTACCCACCACGTACCCCCCAAGGGGTATGAGCGCACAGACTGAGATTTTTACAAGTGACCACTTAAATTAAAATTAAAATTAAATTCAAATCCGCAAACAGATTTAAAAAAACAAAAATTTGAGCCCAGGAGAGCGGAAATTCATTCGGGGGGCGTGGGGGGTACGTGGTGGGTACGAAACGTACCCACCACGTACCCCCCAAGGGGTATGAGCGCATAGGCTGAGATTTTTACAAGTGACCACTTAAATTAAAATTAAAATTAAATTCAAATCCGCAAACAGATTTAAAAAAACAAAAATTTGAGCCCAGGAGAGCGGAAATTCATTCGGGGGGCGTGGGGGTACGTGGTGGGTACGAAACGTACCCACCACGTACCCTCCAATGGGTATGAGCGCATAGGCTGAGATTTTTACAAGTGACCACTTAAATTAAAATTAAAATTAAATTCAAATCCGCAAACAGATTTAAAAAAACAAAAATTTGAGCCCAGGAGAGCGGAAATTCATTCGGGGGGCGTGGGGGGTACGTGGTGGGTACGAAACGTACCCACCACGTACCCCCCAAGGGGTATGAGCGCATAGGCTGAGATTTTTACAAGTGACCACTTAAATTAAAATTAAAATTAAATTCAAATCCGCAAACAGGTCTAAAAAAATCTGCCAATGGTCTGGGCGAAACTTTATTATTTTTCGGGTCAAAATTCGGGAGCGGTCAAAGTCGGAGTGTATCATGAGTTGCTTCGAGATTATTAGATTTCTTGGAAAATTATTTTTGTTCTTAATATAAAAATATTTAAAATAGAGATTTTTAGCCGATTAAACATTGAAAAAGCCCGTGTAGACTATTCGAATTTCGGTATATTATGTACACTAAAAGCCCATAGAAGTAAAACGAACGAATTTGCTGCCTTATCAGACTTAAGAGATATGACGAATTGTTAAAACGTAGACAAACCCATTACTTCCACTTGGGGTTTGAATTTCGAAAAAATTGTGAAACAGGTTTTTAGACGATTTCATAAGAAGCAACTCTATATCTCATGAGATATGACGGATTTTGAAAAATTTGTGAAAACGTAAGCAAACCGTTCACACTCCCTTGGTTCTGGAAATTCGAAAAATCGTGAATTGGTTGGCCGTAATAATCAATTTTATATCTCATCAGAACTTAGGAATGGCAAAAATTGTGAAAACATGTACAAACCCTTGTGGGTTGAATATCCAAAAATTGAGAAATGGGTTTGTAGGCGATTATATAAAAAGTCTGTGGAAATGAAAAGCGATCTAATATCTCATCGAACTTAAGAAATATGTCGAAACTTTGAAAAGCATACAACCCCCTTACACCCATGAGGATTGAATAACTAAAATACTAAAATGGCAAAAATTGTGAAAACATGTACAAACCCTTGTGGGTTGAATATCCAAAAATTGAGAAATGGGTTTGTAGGCGATTATATAAAAAGTCTGTGGAAATGAAAAGCGATCTAATATCTCATCGAACTTAAGAAATATGTCGAAACTTTGAAAAGCATACAACCCCCTTACACCCATGAGGATTGAATAACTAAAATACTAAAATTGACTTTTTGGCTTTTTATATAGGAAACCTTAGGAAGTAAAAATGAATTCGATATATCACCAGACATGCAACCTCCTTACACCCACTTGGTGGTTGAATATCCAAAAATCCTGAAAGGAGTTAATAAATAAATATGAAGACAGCACGAGAAAGTAGGAACCAATTCAATTTCTTATCACTTCTAAAAGAAATGACGGAACTCGTGAAAACGTGTTCAACCCGTTTATACCCTCTTAAGGGCTGAAAATGGAAAAAACCTAAAAACAAGTTTTAGGCGATTATTACGCAAGCACGTGAAACTGAAAATATATTCGATATCTGATAAGACGTGGGGATATAGTAGAATTCGTGAAAAAGTTTACAACCACCTTCGCACCCCCTTAGGGGTCGAATTTAAAAAAACCCTGAAAACACTTTCTAGGTATTTATATGAAGAAGTCGTACAATAAAAATGAATTCAATATTTGGGAAGACCTAATAGATATGACGAAAATCGTGAAAATATATGCATTCCATTTTCACTGATCATTTATTTTGCCCCCCTCTGAACGCCAATGGAAATTTGAAATTTTTTTTTATTTAAATTAGTTTTCTAGTTAATTTACATAAACGTACTGAGTTTCAACTTTGTAGCATAAGCCGTTCTATAGATAGGGAAAACACCCCCCACCCCTGTACCATACTACCCCTATAAAAAATTATATTTTTCCAAGATGCTACTAATATAGCTTTATCCAAATACCAAGTTTCAGCTTTATATCATTATAGGTTGTCGAGATATTAAAATCGGAACTTTTTCCTTTTCACCCTCCCCCACCCTCACCCTCTACACCCACACTTCCTAAATTTTGTTTTCCGCTAGGGGTCTATTAATCCTACTTTTGGTAAAAATTTTAAGCATCTATCTTACACGGTTCTTGAGATATGAGACGTGATTTTTTTGAAAAATTCTTATCCCCTCCACTTTCATGCTCCACCGCCCCCTTTAAAAAATTTGGCTTTCAGCTAACTTCATTTGTCAACTTTTATACACAAACCAAATTCTATTTATCTAGTACAATTAGTTCATGAGATATCGTATTCTAAAGTTTTTCACCCCCCACCCCCGTACGTCACTGCCCCGCTCAAATTTTTGTTTCCGATCTGTTTTCCTAGTATACCTACAGATATTCATTAAGTTTCAATTTTGTGACATTAACCGTTTAGGAGATATGGATTTTAGAATGTGTCGATCTCACCTTTTTTGCATTTCGGACGCATTATTTTTTCCCCCACTCCCGAACCCCTTCACCTATATCGCCATTTTTTTTGCAAATGGGTCCACTACCAAAGCTCTATATAAATTTAAAATTTCAGCCGCCTAGCATAAGCGGTTGCTGAGATCTAGAAACCAAAATTTTCCGTCTAAAACACTTCCCCCTCCTCCCCCCTTACACCCCCATCCTTCCAAATTTGGTCACTTCAGGGAGCCTACCCACTCTACCCAGGAAAAAAAATTCAACTAAATAGCTTGTAGGGTTTGGGTGCTACGAGCCTTCAAACAATTTTGCGTACACCGGTAGACGTACGGCGTACTGCGTACGGCGTACGGCGGACAGACGGACTGAAATTTTTTATTGCTTTTTTCGTGTCTACTCGTCATGAAACGTAAAAAAAAAAATTTTGAGAGTAGCAAATTTTTTTTTTTTAAAAATCGATAACAATACTGTATTATTGAAATAATAAAGTAAAATAAGTCCATAAGTCGGGTTTTGTTTTAAAGGTAATTTAATTGAAATTAAAGCAGTTAAAAAAAACACTTAATTGCATAATAAACTTGATGCAAATTAGAAAACAATAAAAATTTTAAATGGTAACAGCATAGCTGAAAATGTTTTCTTTATATTGGTTGTTGCAGATGAAATGTCGTTTTTGGTAGTGCAATCTCAAACAACTGTAACTTTTATAAAACTTAATTTTATTAATCAAAATAGGCACCAGCACATGAAATACACTTCTCCCAACCAGATACAAGTGCATTTATGCCAGTTTCGTAAAAGTCCGACTTTCTAGAGCGGAGAAAGTCCTCGAAGGCACTTTTGATGGCTGCTTCATTATCGAATTGTTTGGTCGCCAAAAAATGATCCAAATGTTTAAAAAAGTGGTAGTCGGTTGGCGAAAGGTCTGGTAAGTATGGTGGAGTCCCATCACCATCAATTGCGTGACAGCCCAAGTCGGGCCTTGGCCTCCTGAAGTCGTTGCCTCCAATCGTCTCGATCCAAAGACCGCGTCCTCCAGCTGCTAATTTTTAAGATGGCTTTGCTGTCTTCATCAACTGAGTCTTCCTATCGCTTGCGTGGTTTGCCTACTGGCCTGTTAGCACTCGCTTTGCCTTTAAGAGCACGCTTGGGGATTCTTCTGTCTTCCATTCGCTCTACATGGCCAGCCCACTGCAGTTTACGTAGTTTGATGAACGTTGAAGCGTCTGGCTCCTTGAAGAGTTGATACAGCTCATGGTTGTATCTTATTCGCCAGTCCGTTCCTTCCTTCCTTTACGGGTCCAAACATTTTTCGGATGACGTTTCTTTCGAATGTGCTAACTGCTCTTTCGGAAGTTCGCGTTAATGTCCACGTTTCGCTGCCAGAACAGAGCACAAGTCTAATAGTTTTATATATTCGCAGCTTATTGTTCCTGTTCACTTTCTTGTATTTCATTATTGGAAGTACCGAATAATACGTCTTATTTGCTATCATGATCCGTCGTTTGATTTCATCTGTTTCGTTGCCGTCTTTTGCTAGATTAGCCCCAAGATATATGAAGTTGTCCAGACTCTCCAAATTATACTCCGCAATTGTTACATTCTGTCTGATTGGCGTTCTCGTTCTTGTTTGCGTCATTAGTTTTTTCATCTCATACTGCAACTCGTTTAATTTTTGGACCGTTGTTCTTGAAACATGAGGCCGTGCGTTGTCATGAAGCAGTATAACTCCATCTTCATCTCTTGTTGACCAATCTAGCCCGTTGAACACGCAATTTCTGATGCATTTCATCGAGTTAGGCACAATGCGTCTCGGCATTAATGGTTTCACCACGCTTCAAAAAGCAATGGTGTATTAATTCAGCTGCAGACCACCAAACAGTCACCATTATCTTCTTCGGATGAAGGCCTGGTTTCGGCATGTGTTTTGGAGTCTCATCAGCATCCAACCATTGTCCCGATCGGCGACGATTGTTTCGTTTCTCTTCCGGGAGAGCAGGGAACTGCAAATTTCCAGTCGACGCGTCATATTTTGCTCAGTAAGCTCATGCGGAACCCACTTATCAAGCCTTTTGATTTTTCCAAGCTGTTGCAAGTGCCGGGAAACTGTCGAATAGTGTACGCCCAATTTCTCTGCAATATCCCTTACAGTTTGGCGTGAATCAAATTCCACTAAAAAATTCAGCTCATCGTTGTCGATCGAAGGTCCTGGGTGACCACATGGCTCACTTTCAAGGGTCAAATCGCCTGATCGGAATTTTTCGAACCATCGCTGTTTGGTTTGTTTGTTTACCGTATCAGTTCCAAATGCCCTGTTGATGTTTTCGATTGCCTCCGTTGCGCTGTGGCCAAGCTTATATTCATAAAGGAAAATTATCCGTTTTAGATTCAAATCCATTTTTTTTTCTGTCCGATCTCCATGGAGTCCAAAACTGAAATGACTCCAGGGCTATTTATACTTCAATAGCCAATATCACTTGTGCCACCTGGCGGCAGTTTGAGACATGAAAATCGCAACTGACTTCACTTCATAGGGAAAAACGACATTTCATTTGCTACAACCTAATATATTGTGTGAGATCAACGCGATTTAATGCTAAAAACGTTTCTACAGCCAGGACAAAAAATTATACTTCATGATTTACAACCTTTGATCCCACTCAACCTTTGAGTGGAGAATTGTTTTTTTTTATTTTGTAGGAGACTAACTAAAGGCTCGAGGAAACTAACTAAAGGCTTGAGGAAACTACCAAGAGCAAGTAAAACGGACGAGGTGTAGTGGCAGCTAGTAATTGTCCCACTCTGCAATACTTTTGCACCCGTGATATAGTCAGGATTCTGCAAAAGCTTAATATTAATAAGTCTACTTGTTCCAAAATAATCCCCCCCCCCTCTCTTAAAATGCTTTAATACCTCCGCAAAGCCCCTTTTGTATTTTATCTCTCCTATTCCACTGGAATCTTAGCAGATGAGGGTGACAAAGAATGAGGCCATTACCTCATTGTATGGGCTTTATGGGATTTTTGGGCTGTCGCACCATAGGACAGCCCAAATTGAACCTTGGCTTCTTTGATAATACTCGTATTTCTCTGATCGATTTTCCAACATTACGGTGATCTCTTTGTCCTGTCTAAGATTTTGTTTTCTTTCTGGGTATACGTTGCTAGTGGTGGGGTGATGAATGAATAAGGATTTTAAGAATATGCATATCTACAGATAATTTGTAATTTACTTTACGAGTATCTACAGATAATTTTCTAAACTGCATACATAATAAAATAGTAACTAATTTTTATTCCACCTGCCATTGGTAGGAAAGAAAACCGATAAAAATTTCATGACCATATTTCACAAATGTTGTTACTTATTTTATCAATTTAACTTATCTAAGATACCAGTACAAACCCCATATTGTTTCTTTGATGGAAAAAATCTATGAAAACAGATACAGCTTATGTTTTTATGTTCCTATAAAAGCAACCAATTATACAGTCTAAATCATCAGTAAAGTTCTATCTTCCGAGTTTAGATCTCACACCGTCCCAACCAATCACTATGCAATTCACTAAGGTCCTTTTCCTATTCGCCGTAGTCCTTGCTGTTTTTGCAGGACAAAGCAATGCATTCAAGAAACCAGGAAACATAGTTGTAAGAAAAATAGCTGCGATTTTTTCGAATATTATCTTCATTATTAGGTTTAATCTAAAACATTTTTTTTTTAATTTAAAGGGTGGAGCTGGAAAAAGTTACCGTGAAACAGTAATTGAAAACGCACGTGCAGCTGCAGCTATTCGTTCAAGCATCAGTGGATAATTTTCTAAACCGTTTTATTTCATGAAATAATTTTCAGGTATAAATAAAAACCTATGCGCATATAACATTCGAGTTTTCATTATACTGTACTGTAAAAACAAAACTAATGCAAATATATGTACATACATTTAATGGAAAAAAAATATTAAGATCGCTTCTATAACAACTCAATGAAAATAACAGTAATAATGGATTAAAGTTACTCCCTACTGTGAAATATTCCGCTCAAATAGAATAATCCGAAAAACCCTTATTTTATATTTTAGACTTATTTAAAAGAAAACATTTTATTTATCTCATCTAAAACAGATACAATATTAAAAATTGATTGCTTGAAGCTAATAATTCAATTTACGTCTCAATAATCCTAGGGTGATTTCCCCGTGCTTTAATAATACGTTACTAAATTGGCAACTGTATAATCATTTGATCTTTTAAAAATATGAAAACACTGCCTAATTAACATAGATAACATGATTCAATTACTAGCTTAAAAATTCAAAAAAAGGAAACAATTCAGTTTCAAGAATACAAGCGCCGACGACTTCTGCTAAGTCAACACATTATACATTTTTCTTTGAAAAACATAAACTTAAACTTAAACTAAAATCATACGATTTGTCTAAGTTACACATCAGCCATAATACCATTATTTGACTAAAGTAAATATTTCTGGTATTGTTTTGTTCCTATATAAACCAGTAGCTAGCTAGCCAGAATCATAATTAGCGATCTGTCTTCCAAGTTTAGATATTAAACCGAAAAAGTCCAACACTATGCAATTCACTAAAGTCCTTTTCCTGTTCGCAGTGATCCTTGCAGTTTTCGCAGGACAAAGCGATGCTGGTTGGTTAAAAAAATTTGGAAAGAAATTGGTAAGAAAACAAAACTTCTTCGGATCGTGGTGAAGAAATAGCGCACTCTTATTAAGTCACTATTGCTGTGTAAAGTATCGCCTGTTCTTATATCATGGCTAATTAAATCAAAACTTTGATTCAAATCCACAACCTAGTGATTGGTAGACTACTGAAGTCAACAATAACTAGAGCGCCGTTTTTATTATTCCTCCTGCAACGTATTTATGAATATTTTTATTTTATTAATCGGAAACTCTCTCTTTTTTTGAATTTAAAGGAAAGAGTTGGACAAAATGTTCGCGATGCAGCAATCGAAACTATGCCAGTCATCAAGGACGCAGTAGGAGTTTATTCACAAGTGAGTGGATAATTCCATCAAAGTCGATTTTCTTTCGGCGAAATAAATAATACTAACGCGATATTTGACTTTTTTTTTTTGTATAATCCACTCCAAATGGCATTTTATACTCTGCAGAGCTGAAACCAGACTTTGTCCTAAAAAATACGTATACTTTATGAACTGAAAAAAATGAAAGTGAAAGCGAAAGCGAAAGTGACCTGTGTAACTTATGCTCTATTCTAACGCTTTGAGATCTGGCATAAAAAATCAAATTACTTATTCTCGTATCTCAAAGTTTTATTTTTGTTGAAAAAAACGCCAATCTGAAACCAATTTCGTTCAGTTTAAGCACCTCCTTACATCATATTTTTCAATTCTTTTCGAATTCAAATGACTCTTAAAATAAGTCCAGTAAAATCACATAAAATGATAAATTTGTTTCGGCTTCAATTTGAACTACAATATACAAATTTAAAAAAGTTAAATAATTCTTGTCGATTTTAAACACCACCCACACGTTGTTTAATATCGAGAAGAATATTCTTGACTAGAAAAACAAATAAAAATAAAAATTGAATGAAACACTCAAATAAAATACCGAATATGGTAAAAATATGATAAAATCTTCTAAAAGCATCATCACTGTAATAATAATAATAATAAAGTCAGGGAAGCAATGGATGATTTGTCGTTTCTTAATGTTGCTCTTGATTCTAAGTCGGTTGATGAATTTTGTTTGAGCATTTAATTAGTCTTTTTTACGTCCTTATTTTCGCCTTCTTTAATTTGTCCACGTCCCAAAATTTTGGCTAAACTATCCCAAATACCGCCCAAAAATAGAGCACAGAAGAGATTTTCGAATGGAACGAAAGGATCGTGAATGCCGAGTAAAATAGACGATAGCTTGAAGTAGACCAGGAAAATGACAATGCCGAAATAGACGAGTGCATGCGGTGCCGAAATCCAATCAGTTTTTTTGTCCAGGACGAAAATGATTGAGGCAACGAGTGATGCTTTGGTGTAACTGAAAAACAAGTCATACAATTCAGTTAGTTATGCACAAAAGATTTGGGTAAATTAGTTGCAATTGAAACTTACAAGCTTGGCTGCATGAATTCCATGGCGGTTGGTGTCCATGCACCACGAATAAGTCTTTCAAATAGCTTCGTAAAGCCAGCACCGTTTCCTTTAAGCGTTCCAATAACAATCATTATAATCCAGGCATTCGGATATAATTTCGCGGCATGGGTAACACCATCGTACACCTTCTTGGCTCTGTAAATTTCCTTCATTGCACTCGCCACAATTTTAATTGGTAGGAACTTGCCGACTTTATAGCCAATATCAAACGGTGTATAAAATACGATATACCTGTAAGAGAAAAAACCGTTACATTCAAATTCATAGCATTAGTAGTACAAGGAGCCAGTCATCTTACCAAACTACGGTTGCTACTATTAACTGTGGTGTGTTCTTCAACGGTGCCAGAATCGGTTCACCCAAGAGGCCATTAGCAACCATACCGCCAGCAAAAATGACGAGCATTGTCGATAGCCAACAGGCTAAAGGATGTTTACGTGAAAAAGCGTGCGCACCGGCACCTAAATCTTCCCGAACACTTAGGGCACAAAGAAGACTGTGTGCTATGTCGAAGTACGGGAACATTTTCAATTTGATGACCTGATTGGCCATATCGAGAAATGCTTCGGGATCCATTTTGAGATTTGGTGCGTTCGACTTTTCAATTAATTTTTTTTTTATTAAATGACTTAAATCAAAATTATTTGTTTGCTACGTTGTGCGATCCGTTACCTGAAAGAGAAACGCAAAATCATTAAAATCAGGTTAATTGCAAATCGAAAGCGAAACTAGATTCCATAGCTGTTCTACCTATGATTAAGTTAACTCACATAGCTACCTATCTACTACCTGTTGTGCCAACATTTAAAGACAGAAGTCTGATAAGCAGGCAAAAACGAACTATTACACATGGACTTAAGCTCGGGCTCTAATTTATGATAGAGGTGCAAATGTGTTACAGATAAGATAGGATAGTATTAAGGTAAAAATATAATATTTAAATCTAGTCAACCGAGAGATACAGCACGGAAAAAGTCAATCGGAAGTTGTATTGTCAAAGAGTGCTTGTTAATATTTATTTAAAATAGGAGGACCCCGCTCTACAACTTAAAAATGGATTGTGAGCTCCACGTTTTTTTTTATAGAGTTTCGCACTATTCTCGGTTAAGATACTAAGCTTACGAAAAGGTATTATACCTAACAAAAAAAATTAATGTAAAAAGATAAAATCGCTAAACAGGTTTAAGGGGTCAGCATGCCAGAACCGAGTTTAACCAAATGTTCTATCGATTTCGGGTCTTAAATTTACAGGCATTAATTAATGTTAAATAATTGTAACACTCTCTTTTCACTTTCATTATAAAAAAGTTATTCCTAAAATGAGGGCTTAGCTGGTTCAATCCAGTTCTAATAGATAGTTTTATGAACTAATTTATGAATAAACGTGTTTAATCCTCAAGCCAATACTAGTTTGGTGACCAACGGCTCGTAGGGTTCTTTTTGGGATCTCGATCTATTTTTCCTTGTATTTAATTGGAAAAATTATAATTTCTCCCTTTTTTGTTTTCATTTCTTTGAATGACTACTATACTATTATCCTTCTAAGTTGTCATACCACGAGCTAGCATAAGTCGAGATCGTTAAAATTTTAAACCTATTTGTTTAAAATAATTACGAAATCTGAGCAGCAGCTGAATAGAAAAGCAGTGCGAACTTATTTTGGAGCTGGCAGTTTCCCTGGCAATTATTTTTCGATGTTTGTCTGCGAATTGAGGACTAGCATATTAAAACGAGGCTAAGCCATTCGGTATAATAAAGGTGAAAAACTTTTACAAGAACGGCTAGTTTAAAATGTCCTGGATTTATTCCGAAAGTAGTTTATGTAATAACAGTTTATTAATTTTTTTAATTTGAAATTTAAAAAAAATTAATTTGCTACCCTGATATTTGCAATTTTTACGTTTTAGATCTAGAAAAAAACGGAAAAGGAAAAAACTTGTCTGTAGGCTGTATACAAACTACTTAGGAGGCTCATACCGCATGAACGCTTTGAGATTAAAAATACAGTGGGTAGATTCCGTGGATCTCTTTGAGTGGTAACTTCAGTGGATGAGGGTCTTAGCCGAAAACGTTTGTTTCTATATCTGAGAAATCGCTTACGTTAATTTAGAATTGAAGTTCATGTTATATAGTTCACCAATTTGCAAAGGATGCTTCGAATGGACTAAGGTGGGGCCAGTGGCGGATCCAGACTTTGCTGTTGGGGGGGGCGAAAGTTTTTTTGATTTGGCTATTTTGTTTGATCAAGTTCTGTGTGAATTTAGCTACATAGACTGCACTTAGCAAAAATGGGATCATATTGTTTACATCTTATTATGGGTTATTCCATCAGGAATCGCCAAAGTTGTGACCCTATCATCTCCGATTCTTTTGAAAATGTTTGTACTTGAAGAACTAGTGAAAAAAATAATTGGAATTCAAGTTTTTGTTTCTATCTCATTTTTTAACTAACAAAAACAACAACAATCTTTAAAATAAGCCCTACGTTATTATTCAAGGATAAAAATCACCAGAGATATGAATTTTCAAAGAGGACTCGGACATCTTTTTTGGGAAATCTTTAACATACTATAACTAACAAAAAAAATGAGATAGAAACAAAAACTTGAAATCATATTTTTTTTCACTAATTCTTCGAGTACACAAATTTTTAAAAGAATCGGCGATGATAAGGTCACACTTTTGGCGATTCTTGAGTAAATTACCCTTTTTTTATAAAATAATTGAGAACCACTATAATGTTCTTTGATTTTTTTGACCTCGATCCCATTGAGATCCCAAGTTAATTTTTTGGTATGTTTTGAAAAACAGTATAACCTACAAAATATAAAAAAAACCGTTTTGAGATATTCAAGGATAAAGGACAAAATCATTATCCTTGAAAAAAATTTCAAAGATAATTTTTATTGCGAAAACCTTCCTCTTTAAAATAAGCCATATTTTATTATTCCAGGATAAAAATTACCAGAGATATGAATTTTCAAAGAGGACTCGGACACCATTTTTGCGAAAACTTTAACATACTACCATATAACTAATGAGATAGAAACAAAAAATTGAAATTCAATTATTTTTTTCACTAGTTCTTAAAGTATAAAGCATAAAGTATAAAGTATAAAAGTATAAATTTTCAAAAGAATCGGAGATGGTAAGGTCACAATTTTCGTCATTCTTGGCGGTTCTTGATGGAATGACCCTATTACCTACGCAATATGTTGTCTTGTAGTCTTTTTATCATAGTGCGTTTACACTCACCCTTGAGGCTCGTCTCGAGGCGAGCCTCTACTCCCATTAGGCCATTGCAAACCGGGTTTCGTCGACTGTGCTCTTTGCTGTGTTGAAAGCAATTTACACTCAACATGCTTTTGCGGCGCAACTTGCCTATAAGTGCGAAACGACAGAAATACGATGAGCTGCGAATTGTGTGGTACCACTGTTCATTGTATGTGTGTACACATATGGAAGCGTGCGTCGGAGAAAAAGTTGAAGAATGTTAGACTCTTGCGACTGCACGAGCCATCTGATTGGTTGATTTTATGGTGGGGATAGAGGCGCGACTCAAACGTTGAGTGTATGGTAAATCCACCATTATGGTTCTGTTCTGTGCTTTGCATTGCACCGTAGAACTACAGTAAGTGCTAATTACAGTGCACATTGCAGTGGAGTAAAATAGATCGGAGAACGGTTGAAGTATGTATGTTTAGAAAATTCGGAATTGGTCTTGGGGGGGGGGGGCGGCCGCCCCCTCCGCCCCCCTCCTGTATCCGCCAATGGGTGGGGCAAGACAAGACAATCCATCTGGTGAACTCGAAGGCTGAGATCAAGTTATTCGGACTTTCATGCATGGGGGCTAATCAATTTCTTTCGAAAATCACTTCTCTCGTCTGGGGGGTGGGCACGTTGTTCACATTTCAGTTCACAATATTAAAAAAAAATTATGAAATCCTATCCGAAGCGACCCAAGCCTTTTGTGAATGTGCTCTTATATTTCGAGTCTGATATTCGCTTAATTTGAGATGCCACACATTTGTCACGAATGGTAATTTTTTTGTGCATAAACTTATTCCTTTTTTACTTTGGAATAAGTGCTCTTTTAGTATCGAAAATAGTTTCGAATGCAAGAAAAAGTTACTGTTTTATTATAGTTTGTCCAAAATTTCAACACTGGGGTTCGGCTCAGCCATCCATTGTCAAAGGATTTGTCAAAAATTCCAAATATTTATTTAAACATAGACTGTATTTTTTTATTTTAGTCCAAACGAGTTAGGGATGTTCCAAATAACCGTATACCTATTCGTTTAAGCGAATATTCGCCAAATTTCCAGTATTCGTATTCGAAACCGTATTCGAAAAATTCTACCCAAATAATCGAATACGAAACAAGGTAAAAAAATAAATAAAAAACTGGTTTTTGATGATAAAAAAATGAAACGCAATGATAAAAAAATGAAATGCATTCTTTGCTTATTATTGTTTCTTCTCTTTTCTTTTTTTTCTTAAAATTGCAACATTTTCTTTGGTGAACTTAAAATTTTGTTTGATGAAATTAAATTACGAGATAATCATTTCAAAAAGAAATTATATACTCATAATCAAAATTTAACAAATTTAAATTTAA
Organism: Beris morrisii; assembly: GCA_951812415.1. NCBI lineage: Eukaryota > Metazoa > Arthropoda > Insecta > Diptera > Stratiomyidae > Beris > Beris morrisii. The sequence continues at coordinate 144,741,959 of OX638310.1, forward strand.
TAACTAGAATTTTTATTGTTTTTTCGCTTTGCAGTCTTGCTCGTAAGGAATCGTAGATAAGTCAGGCATTATTAAAAAATTGGTCGCTTGCAACGGAAGTAGGTGGAGCTAGTAGATATTTTCTAGCTATGTCTGCCAAATACTGATATTCTTGTAAATTTTTTTTTGCATTTTAGACACACTACGCAAACAATGAATGCAAATCTCAGCGAGAAATTATCTAAGATTACAAGCACAAAAACAAAACGTTTCTGCTGCGTGTAGGATGACGAAATAAAACAAATGCACGTGTTTAATGGGTACAAGTCGTGTTTAATGGGTACAAGTCGTTGATACAAATTTTATCAATTTATCATGCGTAACCGTACTCCGAAAGTCAAGTGTATACTATTCGTATTCGTATTTGCGAATACAATGAATCAAAATTCGTATTCGTATTTATATTCGCAAATACAGATTTTAGGTATTCGGAACATCCCTAAAACGAATCGTCCATAGCGGTTTCCTTTTTTCTAGATCGATTAAAGCTCCCGGAAGGTCTTTGACTATATGCAACCAGATACCTGCCACTTTGGATAGTTATTACAATCATTTATTTAATGTTTCTTGAGGACATCCTTCGTTCGAACAGGCACCAAAGGAAAATAGACTCTTCGTTTTCATCTCTCCAATTATTATAAATAGTACGATCAGATTTGGCGCCAAATTTCAATCACAATTCTATAACGGACTCCGGCCACATGAATCCAGTGTAAAGACGAAATCGGGCGAAGAAAGCCGAGGCAACAGGAAAATGGCTACTACCACGAAAATCAGAATCATTAGCGAAAAGTAACAGCTAGTCATAGCAAATCGTTTGCATTGGACAAATAAAATTTCATTATCAGCTGTTATGCAATAGACGCTACATGAGCGTAGTAAAGTCCAAAATAATCAAGAGCACTTGCAAGCCAACTACACGTACTGAACACACGGAGAGGGGTCATACACACAATACACTACCGAAAATGCTAACGCGCTTCTAAAGCCAAAGCAACGACTACGATATAAACATACTCGCGATGAGATGAGTCTTCGCTAGACGAGGTAAACCAGCCAGCTCCAAAAATAAAGTCCCTGAGCGAAGCAACATTATTGCTGACGTTCTAAATTGACTTATTGCCTTGACTTATTCCTCGATGATTACAGGCAACTTTTATGCAATCCACCAACACACAGTCACAAAATCATGTAGTGAACCGGAAAATTGAATCCTTTCGGGAAGCACCACACACTCAACGTTATCACAATCAGCAGGAAAATATGAAAACTTATCGGACCATATAAAGTCAATTATTTACGGTTGAAAATCGCACACGCATCAAGTAGTTTCGTACGACAAAGGTCCGCACACTATACGCTAAATACTAGTAGGTACAACTAATAAAATCGGTACAAACTTGAACGGAAAACAGTAGATAAAATTCAAAAAAAAAAAATAACTAAAGAAATATATGAATTTTTCTCAACTTTTCACTTTTCACAACGTTGTCGCGGTCTCAAGACATATTTTCCTCTACGGAAAATTTGATGGCGAAAGAAGCAGCGAAAATATGCCCTCGCCAGTCGGCCCGCTTGCTCGAATAAATTTGTTTAATTTTAGACTGCCTCGATTGCCGCCCGACTTTTAGCTTTCATGAGAGATTTGCCGCCGATCGGGCCGAATCTGATTTTTATGGATGTTAGTGCGGATGCCGGCAAAATAGAGATAAATCGCATGAAAATCCTCCTCCAACCCGCCGTCTAGTCCACGACCGAAGAATAATGCAAAAATCATTTTAGCTTTTGGGGAGACATAGGCATAGGAGGGCAAGAGACTTCATCAATCCCCACTAAAGCTAAAAGCTTAAACACGGAGCATGAGGATTGGAAGGCCCACGGTATCCAATCCACACTATACGAAAAGTTGTAACGAATATCAATGCGCTTAAACTCCAAGCCCCAACGGCCCCATGCCCCAAACCGAGCGTGACTTCCATGTGCTCGCTAAGATAAATAGCATAGTGGAATTTCGCTAACATGTACCGCACATGCTCGTAGGGTCCTAGGTCATATCTCGACGAGAACGACTTGCATTTTGCACTATGGCATTTTTCAGAATGCACAACAGCAGCTGGCTGGCTGGCATATTTCCTGGCAAACTTTTCAATTTCATGGGCACTTAGTGAAAGTGCACATATAATAATTTTGCTGGTATATTTTTAGGTGGCGATTACGTGTCAGCATTTTATTAGCACACATAAGCACATATATCGCTTGGAGAATGACTTTGCTTTTTTTTTTGTTTACGTTTAAAGCTGTTTCTATCGCACTCTAAGTCTCACGAAATTCTCAAACCGCATGACGATAATTGTGGCTAGCCGTAGTATTCTTGATTTTATTGATAATGTATCCAAAGTAATCTATGGAAATGAGATCAACGCACCTCTGAACAGATGTTTTGTGTAGAATATTCCAAGAAGCCCGGAGATATTGTTTAATTTCGTAAGAGCTATTAAGAAACAAGTTCTACTAATTAAATTTGAATATTTGAACTATCGATCACTCAACCAAAATAACATTAGCTAAGCAAAACCATTGAGTGAATAATAATTAAGTCATTAATGTATCATTTTAACGAACATTACTTGTCCGAGAAACCGATACTCTAAGGAATCACTGAAATAGTATTTCGTAACAAGTTAATTTATTAATAAATTATTAACAGTATCAGCCTTGACAAAAACTCATGAACGTTACGTAGCTAAATAGCTTCGCCTTTGTCTAGTCTTTTTTAAATATTCACAATTTAACATTTAAAAAAAAAATCAAATCTTCTGGAATGCCTTCTTGAGTGATAAGAACTGATTTATTCATGTTAATATTAACTTAACAACCTCGAACTCAATAAAATTATTAATAATAAAAATAGTCTAAAAAAATAGTAATTTCATCTCTCTTTTGTAATTTGTTCCTGAGATATAGTAATCTAAAAATTTGCAGCACCCCCACCTCCGCACGCCAATTACCACCTCCTTAAAATGTTATTTTTGATATATTCTTTCAGTATGTATACCTACAAGCATTCATCAAGTTTCAACTTAGTGGCATTAACCGTTTAGGAAATATAGATTTTAGAATGTCTCAATCTCAGCTTTCAAGCGTTTCGAAAGTATTATTTTTCACACTACACGCACACCTCTCCACGCATATCGACAATTTTCATGCAAATGACTCCACTATTATAAATCTATGTAAGTTTCAACTTCCTAGCATAATCATTTTCTAAGATATAGAAAACAACATTTTTCATCTAATCCGCTCCTTCAACTGCCTCCACAACCCCCAAAAAAACTCTTAACGGCTTCTACTCGATTTTTAAATGAAACATCCGTGAATTAGATTTTAATATTTTTCGCTTTGGTTTTACGTTTTTATTACTTTTTATACTCTAGATAAAATGAAAGAGTACGTAAGTATTATAAAAAAGTTTTTATGCGTAGAACGGAACCTCGGACGGAAAAAAGTTAAGTATAATGTTTTCATCAGTGATGACCACAAACCCCCAAATTCTTTTGTTGTCAGTCACTCTATATGGTCAAAAGCACGATGTTTTTTACTCCCTTATTTAAATCGAGTGAATCCTTAGTAAGCCGCAACACAAATAACTCATAAACTTAATTTCCGGAATCCATTGCAACTCAAAAAGTCGTTCAATAACGAAGTCTAAATTTTACAGGTATTTTAGTTTCTAGTTTGTTTTTGAGCGAGATTTTCCCACTCCTTTGGGATGCCCTCACACGGAAGTCATCAAATCACGTAATCACACGTTATAAAGGAGAAAGTGAGAAATAAAAAATTTTGCACATTATAATTTGAAAGAACAAGAATAAAAGTGGATAAAGTCAAAGCATTTTTTCAAGTAGATACCAAGCAAATGTCATTAAAAAGTATGTGTTTCCATTCAAACTCGCGGCAACTCAACGCGCTCAGCTAGAAGTTAGCTTGAATGGATGCATTAACCTGCAAAATGATTTTTCTCTTTATGTTAGCTTTCATAGAAATGCCTTTAATGCCACGCGATTATGAACCCTTTCTATAAAATAAATTTAGAAAGTTCAGTAGGTCGTCGTGATGGTAAACACATTTTTGGACATCTATCTACAACATACTGAGCATAAAAACCATATTCTTATCAGACAATGGAGGTTGAAAAGAAATTGGATAGAAAATTGGGAGAGGAAAGGTAACGATGGATGTTTCGTTTGAATTATACTGTAAAGTATAAGTATAAGTTTGTAGATAATCACACAAACGTATAATACGACCAATGTACGAAGAACATTAATTAAATGTATGCCCGAAAGATGTTTTCAGAACATTCTCATGAGTACGTGCAACACTACGAGTATCGCGAGTAAAACAGGACTGTGTGGAATTAATTTGGCGAGTTCTTCCGAACAATCGCCATGAAAATATCTACCAAAAAAAGAAAGAGGCAATCGACATTGAGACGATGTTCCAGAAAGTCATTAGTAACAGTGATTAAATCGTCACCTATAGACTTGAAAGCTTTTTTCCAAATACAACAGTACGGATTTAGATACTCCAGCCAAGGTCTGAGAATTATATTCGAGTTCGGGGCGAATGTGGGACTTGTAAATTTTAACGAAGAGCTTACATCTGTGGAGAAATCCTAAGCATTTCATGGCGCTGTTAGCACTAAATATATGCCTATTTCAATTCAAAAAATACGTTACGGTAAAAGTATGTTTAGATGTATAATTACAACGCATTCCATTTGTATAATTTTATTGAGTTTTCGATTTTAATTATCAAATTAAACATATTTTATATATTTATTTACTTATTTTTTTTCATTCGCATAAACATCCATTTTTAAATCGTTTTTTTTTCTTTTTTTTTTGTATATTTTTCTTAAGACGTATTAACAACATTTATCAATTTGTATAATATATTTTGTTAATTTGGTGTACAATGTTATAATATAATACACGAGTTACATTTGTCTTTCTTTAGGTACAAAAAATATATGTAATTTAAATCAGTTATATGCATATAAAAGAAAATTTAAAAATATATATTACACATTAACATTAAGCGCAGTACATATATGACATATTTTGATTTCAAGAACGTTTATATAATGTTATTTGAAAAACCAACTAAAAAGGATACAACATGTAAATATCAACTTTCGGTTTGAGTGGTAAATTTCGTGATAAATTTTACTTTGAAACATACTGTAAACTGGCACAGTGAACATTTTATTTTATTTATGATTTCATTTTATGAAAATCGGCATTTGAAGAAAAGAATAAAACGAATTTGCCCGAGTTCTATTAAAATTGATTTTGTATTTCAGATTTTACAATATCATAAATGTAATAACTTGAACCTAAGATCATTTTTGAAAAAAAAAAATACAATATTATAAATATTTATAAAGTTTTTATAAAAATTCAATTCAAGGCGTTATAGAACTATTACAATTTGCCGAAAAAAATAATATTGGAAAAGAATAATGGATTTAATAATATAGCAAAGTTATTGAAGATTTTAAAGAAATGGAACCAGATACACACAAGTGTAGATTTCTATGGATCTATTGTCGCAGTCGTGTTTTAGAAGCACATACACCTTTCTTTAGGAAGAAACAAATCTTTAATGGTCAAACATAACTAAATATTTACAGTGAAACCTCCCTTATACGGATACATCTTTTAGATGAACTCAATTCGTATTATGGAGAATAATTTTAATATTGATTGTGTTCGACGGATACCTCTATTAGCCGTACCGAAACTTTGGCTCGTGATTATCCACGGTTTCACTGTATTATATACGAAAAAAAACCTTTAAAGTTCAAGACATATTTATTTATGTTTACATCGATTGCACTGATAAGTGCCTAGATTGCTACAGGCAAGTATTTAGGAGGCTCCAAGTTGTCCGGACCACCACATTCTGAAACTTGTGAAATTTACACTAGACAAATATTATTTTTCTTGAGAAGCTATTCCTTTAAAATATTAAAAACAATATGGAAAAAACTCAGTTGTTGCATTTTAATTACAGGTCAATTTGTATACAAACATGGTTCGAAATCGCTTTCTAACTTGATTTGTGCTCACCTACATTTGAAAACATCAACTATCCATCGAGATAAAGATAACTTATGGTAAATCACTGTGGCAAGAAGTTTTCGACGCTACCCTTCTATGATCTCGACAGAATTGCAACAAGACACACCTGTTCTGTTATGTATTCAGAATCAGAGTCTTTAAAATCCCCCAATAACGTTGTCCTAGCTACGTACCAGATACGAAGCTATTCATTTCTTCTTTTCATGATACTAATCCTTTGGAACAATAATGGTAAAACATGATTCGAGAGTGTGTGCTTCATCCCATGTTAAATTCTCCGCTTTGGGCGGAATATTATACCCTTTTAAGAATTGCCAAAAAATTTGGCTTACACTCGCACTAGGATTGGGCCTTTTATTTTCAGTATTTTTGTAATAGTTTGATGATTTTAAAAATTCTATTAATTTTTGGGTGCAATAAGTTGCTATGTCCAAGTTTTGCTTGTAATCGAACAAGAATTTATGGTGGAAAGTTGAAACTTGGATCATGTATGTAAATGTACTAGAAAAGTAATTTCAGTTTAAAAACTAATTTCAGTTTTTTTTGATTTTATGTATTTCGTCATATCATTTAGGTCTGCTGAGATATCGATTCAGTTTTAGTTCTAGAAGTTCGTGGTATAATTGCCTAAAGGTCGGGTTCGAGATTTTTCGATAGTCAATCACTAAGGCCCGACTTTAACTGACAGATTTTCATACAAAACTTCCAGTTAGAGTTAATAATGGCCCTAACAGGATGGGTTTCATACGATTTAGGGCCGTTCCTACGATGTTCAGTTCCGTTCTAACCGGAACTTAAACTGACAGATTTTCATACAAAACTTGCGGTTAAAGTTCAAGTTAGAGTTTAACTGAAGATCGTAATAATAACCCTAAGTGTAGTGTGATGAGATATTAAATTTGTTTCAATTTCACTGCCTTTTTATCTATTCCACCTTATTTTTCAGGTACGATGAGATAAGCAATTATTTTCTAATTGTGCTGGTTCTAGATCTAAACGTCTAGACACTCTTTACGAAATTTATCGAAATTCAATTCTTAAGCGGTTGCAACGGTGTCGTTGAAGTCATATCTCTTAGGTCTGTTGAGATATCGAATCGATTAATTCTTCCGGTTTTTTTTTTGTACAACCGCCTAAAAGCAATTTCAGGATTTACGGTCTCTTCGCCTTAAAATCAGTTGTCAGCAGCATAATAACTAGCACTGCAACTCCGCTTTATACGCTATGCGAACCCAAAAACAATAAAGTTCCGAGCTGGAAAACTGAAATATTGTGTCAAAGATACTACTACTACTATTCCGAAAACTAAAAGATTCTGTAACACTGTAAGGTTAGTTCTTTTGTAAGACAAGGGGAATGCAGATAATGAGTCTTCTTTAGTTTTTAATATAACCGCGTAAATTAATCAACCGTGTTTCGTGTTAAAAGACCAAAATTAATTTCTTTCCACAGCAACACCACCGATACGCTTGCTTGAAGAAATTTCGGTAGGAATTCTTCCAAATTCAATATACAAATTACAACCAACTAAAATACACAGATTTTGCCAGTCCGCCCTTAAGCTGCATCGGTTTCATTACAAAACAAAAAAAAATATTTTTACGACAGCAAATATGTTTTTCATTATTTCTTCTTTTCTGGATCCTAGGGTTGCGCTTAAACTTATAAATTACACGCTCGCATCTTGTGATATATTACAACTAAGGAAACTTAAATAAAAATAAACGAAGAAAATCTCAAAATATAAAATGGCTCAACAACGAAAGCACCGATAATTCAATTCCCTTAACTAAAGCTACAGCATGAATTTGTCTTTTTGGCCGTTTTATAGAATGCCTTGCTCTGAATCGAAAGATTTTCCGACTTTATGACCATATCGTCCAGTTTCTCACCCCGTTCCAGTACCGCCGCGATTGTATTCTTCAGTATAATTTTGGTCTCGTCCAGATCGTCTTGCATCTTGGTCAGTGCGTCCGCTTCTCGTGGATCCTGATATTTCGAAAGATATGCAGCGATTTGTGTGAATCCAATTGACGCTTCTGTTCCGCTCGACCACTGCTCCGCTGGAATTTTCGCTGTAAAATCGTCCAGAACTTTGGTAAGCAAAGTGTGCGCAACGCGTTGTGGATATTCGTGATCGGCAATCAGGACAGCACCCAGATTATCGCCCCGAACATAAACATGACACATATAAGCGTCCTGCTTGACTGACTGTCGACTTGCGGGCTGTGTTCGCTCCACAATTGTCTTCGATGCGAACCTAGATTGTGAGCGAGAAACATAAGTTAGTGATTGATAAGAAAAATACTCGATAGGCGGAAGAAAAACGAATACGAACCCCATGAACTCTTGAACGGCGCCGCGTTGAAAAAACGAAAAAGTCTGAAGGTCGAAAGCGGATTTCAGAAGTCTGCCCTCGGTCGGACCCCTGAAGTAGACACACAGTGCGTAGAGTTTGACCATTTTTCTAAGTGATGAAAACAATGAAAATCGTTTCGTTTTACACTACACAAAACACTTCGTTCGGGGTGGGAAATGAACAAACGAAAAACGAAAAGAAACACTGACGGATCGCAGAGACTTTCTTTTCGCAGGGAAAAAATAAAAGGGCGAAACGAAGATACGAATTCTGGAAACTTTTCACGTAAGCATTCAGTTAATTGTGACAATTACGGATCACACGAGCAATTAAGTCAACTTTAAAGTAAAAATATGTTTTCGTTTGGCAGCTGAAGAGAAACGACGACACGAAAAATGATCTCAAAGCTGTCACCTCTTTGCACGACTTGTTGCCAGGTTCGAGTAATTTTTATGGCAGAAATGACATCGCTTTGACGTTTGTATTGCCAGCAATCTGGTTGAGATACATGTTGCGCGGAATGTTGAGGAACATTTTGCAAAGAAAAGATTGTGGCAAGTTGCTATAATTTTTAAATATTTTCGTGACGCAATGAAAATCGTTACCATCCCATAAAATAAGAAAAACTATCAGCAAATAATATGCAGATGTATTAACAAAGTAGTGAAATAATAATATGTAACAAATGCAGAGAAAAACGAAGAAGAATGGATGGAAGCCCGCTTTTGAAATCTATGGATGATACAGACCTCACTTCCGGATAACAGGAGGACACCATTATAAAAATAAAATAAAAAGTCAGACAAGCAAACCAAAATAGAGACCCTATTTGTTCTTCATTTGGTAGTTTAGTGAATTTCATTCTCTATTGTTTGATTCCATGTTTCATTTTTTCTGTCCAGTCGCGAAATTTTCAAGAATTTGCAGGTTGTTTTTCGGCATCAGTTCTTTGAAGAACCCAAACTGTTTTGGATACCGGACTAAATTTCCTCGTTTGAAGTTATTTTGTGACTTGCTGAGTTTTTGAATGAACCGCAATTTTCTGTGATGAACTTCGGCACAACTGCCCAAACAGGAGCATCATATGTGAAGATGGGTGGGAAGACTATTTTGTATAACAACTTTACCTGAGATAACTGGGATTTTCTACTGGTAAATGGGTACCAAATTCAAAAATTTGTCGGTACAGTAGTCTCATCAATAATAAGAAGCCTCATTTAGTGTAAGGTTCTATTGACGGCTCGCTCGTTTTCATCCACTGAACCTTGAAACAGGCATACCGGATTCGTCTCAGGATATGTCATAAAAATATCCTCATTGATGTTCTTTGCAGAAACGCTGTGGTTGCATCCATCTGCCCTATCTCGCAATTATAACTTGTTGCTAGGTTCATAATAAGTTGCACAAAAGTCTATTTCCGTTCTCTGACTACACCCTTTTGCAACTAATCTTGCCTTGTAGCGAGCTTTGTTGATACTAGAATCTGTCTTTGTATTAAACATCCATTTGTTGTTGATGGCCTTTCGTCCAACCAGCAAATCACGCAGCTCCTAAGTCTTATTTTCTAGTAAGGAGTTGCACTCTGAATCCATCGCTTCTTTTTTCATCACTTAGCATGTCTTCTTCAACTACGAATGGCTATGAACCACCTTTATCCAGATAATAACATTTTACAGGAATACATATTCTTTTTGAACTGCGAAGTTCTTCTCAGTCTGGTGCATCAATGTCAGAAACAACCGAAACGTAATCTTACGAGCATCATCCAGAGTTGTTTCATCCAATTCATCATTAAGAGTATCTTCAGCGTTATTTTTATTCTCGTCCCTAAAGTTTCCTTCATTTCCTCCCGATAATTAAGAGTTTAATATCTTCCACAGCCTTTGCACCATCATTTAGAAAAAAAACATCCCGACTTTTGCCGTTGTCCAGTAAGATAAGTAACCAGATAGGAATAATACCCAAGGTCCTACCTTATAAGGTTTTCAAGAAAAATGAAACTCCGTGCCTTTTTGGTTTTAATGGTTTTCAGAATGCTTTAAATTTTTCGGGGATTGCCAAGCAGAGCACTGCGTCGACTGAATAGCTGTAAATGAATTAAACGCTATCCAATTGCTAGTGTCTTATATTTCGCTCTGTGTCAAAGTCTCGCATGTCTTCCGAAATTGTGATACACCTATCCCCCGATTTACACTGAAGATAGGTTCCTTAGAAAACCGTGTCAATCGAAATCGTAGATTTTTATACGTAAAACCGTGTAAATCCAAAACAAACTAAAATGTGCATAATTCGGTCATTTATTTAAACGTACAATGAAACTAAATATATCTTAAAAAGCATAAAAATAAAAATAACGATATATGTACCAAAAATTTAATTACTGTTATCACTTTCATGGACTATTAAACTTTTCTTCCTGATTGGTATGATGTCACTTTCACTTTTCTTTTGGCATGGCAGAACCCCTAGAATTTTAATAAAATTATAAAAATGCTTCAAAAACTATAATTGTTTATCACTAACCAGTAAATATGAAGTTTAAAAAAATTCCGAAGAGAAAACACAATGATGTACATCTTCCGCTGCTAAAAATTTACTGCACTAAATCACATGAACAGAAAGTTTAATTGTACGTACAATAGGTGGAGTTCCCAGTCTTAAATTGGAATAAATGGAATTCAGAATAGAATGGAATTAAAAAATGACTATATAAGCGTCAATGTTACTAAGCGAATGGATTTAAAAAATAACTGCAGAAATTTTTTTTTTTAAAATCACATTTTAAAAACCGTGTAAAAGTGAAATCGTGTAAATAAAGTACCGTGTAAGGCCGGGGATAGGTGTATTTAGGGTCACTAGATACACAACACTCTCTACCTAGGGTTTGGCAGATACGTCTAGGGTCACTAGATACACAGTAGGATCACTAGATACACAGAACTCTCTACCTTGGGTTTGGCAGATATGTCTAATTCGGTCGTTTATGTACCAGAAATTGTGATTTAACCTCAATAAAATCGCCTGTTTATGTACTAGTTCGCCTGTTTTTGTACTAGCTAAAATTGCGTTTTTGAAGTGTGTTAGTGCGAATATGTGTAGAGTTGGCATTCTGAAATTTCTCCGATCGAAATGTCATGTACAACGATGGAGATGGGCACAAGGCGCGAACATTTGTATTATAAAGGTAAATTTAATAAATTAATTGTAATTGAAATATTGGTAATTGTTTTTGATTATTTCAGATCCGAAGAAACTTGCGACTAGAATACCGTCAGCAATTAGTAATCGTCAGGAGTTTCAACTAGGTATCTGTAATTTATGTTCCAAAGTATTTTCTGAATTGCGCAAATCTATGTAGCGGATATTTTCCTGCTATTTTCTGTTCGTCGGTCATTGAAGAGTGTTTGGGTTCGGGTTTGGTAATCGTTTCTATTAGGGAACTCTTCTCACAGTGCCCTAAATCGTAGTTCCCAATATCTAAAACGAAGTTTTAGGGCAATTTAGTGAAGTCCTATTAGAACGGTGCCTAACGCCACCAAACACTCCACTCCAATATGTCCTGCAGTGCTGTATGGTGCACCAACTCCCATGTCAAGGGACACCAAATGTTTTACTTTCCAAAGGAATTTAAAATGGGCAGTGGCAGTTAGTAGAGTAAATTTATTTTAATATACTAATAGCTATTTTATTTCAGACGACACGTTACACTACATTCTTCTTCGCTCGGAATGTCCGAGTCAGTGCCGTCCGGGCTGAAGTCCTCGTCACTCCCGACGGCAAATCTTCTTTGTCTATGCTGAAAGTAGATTGGAGGTTGTAATCGTATGCAGTTTTATTTCTTTAGTGTTGTTCGCACGGATTTTACTTACATACAGGTGTCGTTTTCATCAGGTTAACATTTTTTCACTTTTTCGACGTTTCTTCGTCTTGCACAAACGTTATGAAATTTCCCAACCGAGAAATGTCATTCACGACATTGACGGTTCCCTTCCACAACTCTAGTACTTCTTTTTCTTTTGTATGCAAGTGTGTGTGCGCGAAATTGTGGTTTTCAATGGTAAATTTCAGCATTTCTTTAGTTTCTTTTATGGAAATTTATTATTTTGAAGAGAAAAGTCAATCATTTGAAATGTATATAGAGCAAAATCCTATAAACATGAAAGAAATTTAAATTTACTGGTTTTTCACCTTGGTACGCATCTGCCAAACCCCTCTTAGAGGCTGTTTTGGTGTGAGTGTGTATACAGTAACCCTAGGGTTTGGTAGATACGTCTAATTCGGTCGTTTCTGTACTAGAAATTGTAATTTAACCTCACAAAAATCGCCTGATTATGTACTAGTTCGCCTGTTTTTGTACTACTGAACATTGCTATCAAATTGCCTTTTTGAAGTGTGTTAGTGCGAATATGTGAAGAGTCGGAAAAAAACTGTCGGTTCCCTTCCACAATTCTAGTATTTCCTTTTCTTTGGTATGGAAGTGTGTGTGCGCGAAATTGTGGTTTTCAATGGAAAATTTCCGTATTTCTTTCATTTCTTTATGGAAATTTACAATTTTGCAGCGAAAAGTCAATCATTTCGAATGTTTATAAAGTGAAATCCCATAAACATGGAAAAAATTTAAATTTACTGGTTTTTCACCTTGGTACGCATCTGCCAAACCCCTCTTAGAGGCTGTTTTGGTGTGAGTGTGTATACAGTAACCCTAGATACGTCTAATTCGGTCGTTTCTGTACTAGAAATTGTAATTTAACCTCACAAAAATCGCCTGATTATGTACTAGTTCGCCTGTTTTTGTACTACTGAACATTGCTATCAAATTGCCTTTTTGAAGTGTGTTAGTGCGAATATGTGAAGAGTCGGAAAAAAAGCTGTCGGTTCCCTTCCACAATTCTAGTATTTCCTTTTCTTTGGTATGGAAGTGTGTGTGCGCGAAATTGTGGTTTTCAATGGAAAATTTCCGTATTTCTTTCATTTCTTTATGGAAATTTACAATTTTGCAGCGAAAATTCAATCATTTCGAATGTTTATAAAGCGAAATCACATAAACATGAAAAAAATTTAAATTTACTGGTTTTTCACCTTGGTACGCATCTGCCAAACCTATCTCTTAGAGGCTGTTTTGGTGTGAGTGCGTATACAGTAACCCTAGGTGTATTTAGTGTTAACAAAACTCCCTACCAATAAGCAGCTAACGATACAGACAATTTTTACGGCCTCTACTGTACAATTGAATTCTTCACTCGCTCCAGTCCAAAACTTTCAAAAGCCGATGCATGCCGAACGAAATAGTTACTGCCTGCCTTTCCCAGAGAAAAATCTGCGATTTCGCATAAAAAACCGACCGGGCAGGAGCGAGAAAGCCAATGTATCGCGTTATCACCCGATTCTCTTTCTCATTTTGAAAATTCCAATAAGAAAAACTTGAAAATTTTCGTGTAGCTACACACCGCAGCCGAGGCACATGAGTCCATGTGTGTGTTTCACTGCGCGATGAATGGCCACACTGCCTCACAACAGCTGGCAAATCGGCAACAAAAAAACCGAAATGAATTTGCGAATTTCGTCAAAAGACCCGAATTTAAGTCTACCGGAAAGGAGACCGGACAACAAAAAATTGCCCAAACTTCGATGTTAAAAACGCCAAAACCAGGTAAATCAAAAACCGAACTTTTCCCCCCTCAAGTTGTGGTTGCCGCTGTACTTTCAAAATTGACAAGGTGCACGTGTACGAGCCACCTACCCTGCCACCGTAAAAGGGGTCGGTCTCGGTTTTGTTCGTTCGATACGCGCAAGGGAAAAAGGACCAAAATTTTCGACTTTTAGTTCGCGCCAGCCACCATCACCCCAACTCACCAACACGTATGCAGGCAACATGCGATTTGTGAATTTGAAAAAAAAACCAATAAAAAATTGTAATAAAGCAAAAACAGCAACACAAAACCACCGCGCCTCGCCCTCTTCACCGATCCCCTCAAAAAACGTTGCAAAGCATGCGCACACCGCGTCACAAATGTTTTTTTCGAAAGAAAAAACGCCAACAGCCGGAGAGAAGGTTGGGAACTGAACGCTGAATCGTGCGGACTCCACACAGCACAGTTAAAATCCGTAAGCGTCCGACGTCGTGTTGTGCTCGTTCCCAGTGTTTTGTGTTTTCCACTTCACAGCGCCAGAAGTTTTGTTATTTTTTTGTCTGTTCGTCGAAGTAACCAAATTCACCAATTTTTGACATTAAGAAATAAATAAAAAGAAAACATTTTTTGACATATTTCCCTTACTTGACACAACGTCTGAAAGCGCTACTGTTCCAAAAAAACACAAGCGACAACAAACCCCCCAAAAACGCAATGTTTGTGAACGCGGCCTAAACGTTAGCAACAAATCGCGGAAGTTGCACCGTATTCGCATTATACGCACACTGACAACATTTCCGGCAACCACCTTGCGTTGCAGCCGAAACCAATCGACTCCGAAATGCAATTTTCTGCATTTTTGTTTTTGTTTTGATTCGCGTTTGTGGCAAAATCGATTTCACTCGTAAAATAAATTAAAAAAAAAGCCAGTGGCCCAAATAATTTATAACAATTGCGATAATAATTAAGACAAGAAAAAAAACGAAACTGGACACATTCAAAAATCGTGAAGAAATGTCACAACGCTGTTCGCGTTAATTTGTAAAAATTGTGTACGGAAAGATACCGAGGGAGAAAAAAGTGCGCGCCAAAAAAAAATTGTTTTTTCGGGTTCGGTTTTTTTTTTTAAATACTTTTTGAGTTTTCTGCGCTCTGTGGCGAAGTTTGTTGTGTGTAAAAAAAAAAATACTTGCCGTACAAAACAACTTCTCGCGAATTTTTCGAAGGCATAGAACTTTTGCCATAAATTTTTTTTATTTTGCACTCTTGCGGTTATCGGATTATTGGAAAAAAAAGTGGGGCGGACTTTCGAAAGCAAATAATAAAATTTTGTTTTTTTTAAAAAAAAAAGAAAAAACTGCGGTTTTTTGCGTAGAGATTTATAGAGCAACAAATAAATAAATAAAAAAAAACAACAAGAACCGGAAGGTAAGTTTTTCTTTAGTTTTGAATGAGAACTCAATTTTTAATAAGCCTTAATTTATGCATAGCGGTATCAGCTGTTTTTGTTTCTCATAAGATAGGGTACAACGGCTGAATTGTGTTATCCTGTTTATTAAGTAGCAAGTTTTTCCTCTCGCCATCAACCTTCAATTGCCTGAAGCGCTGAAACCAGTTCGTAGTAAAATTAAACTACGAACTATCTTTCAGTTATGTTTTTAATTATGTCTTGGCGAAAAAAAAACCGAAACTTAAAAAACTAATTTTATCACTAGCTCAATGAAATTCAATTTGCCGAAATATCCTTTCTGATTTCGTACGTATGGAATATGACGCAACGGTTTTTCGACAGAAAAGACCTTGAACCTTTCGAATATATGCACAGATTAAAACCAAAAAAAAAGATAAGTAGCAAACCTACTTCACTATAATAAGACAGTAAGTAATAAACAACAAAGTTTTTAATGCGGACCAGAAACTGGTAGGCTGTTAGACTCCACGCACTCTTGATATTTGCGTACAGAAGGAGTATCCCGTCGAAAGGAACGGCCGTCTGGGAAACATCCCAAAATTAATTGGCGTGAAATTTTTATAATTTTTCTTTATCTCCGAGCAACAAACTCCCCCATAACTGAAACTAACCAGAATGCCAGCAAGCACATCGCTCCAGTTACCAGTTCGTATACGTAGGATGCACTATGGTCCAATGAATCGTATCACATTTTCGTTTTCTTCGGTTGTTATTGAGTCTAACAATCCTCGTCCTACGGTCATAAGATTCCGAAGAAAGTCGATCGTTAAGTCTGCAAGAATTGGCGTGGTAAATGTTTTGCTGTATCCAAAATCATTCTTAGAATAATTCTTAATTGAATTAATAAGACTGCAGAGAACAAGCTTGAACTCCACCAAGGTAAATTCTGTATATGATGCCTTACAAATGGCAATCAAAATAACATCTCATGTTTGTGGTGTTCGAAAAGGTTTCGAAAGCGAGATTGATTATGGATGGCTTTACGTACGAAAAGCATTCCCGAAGAAATCGGAGCGTTCATTGAAGAATTCAATGATAACGCCAGTTGTCTTGCGTAAAGGGGAACTGAACAAGAGTTTCCACGTGCGAACCTGTGTCACGAGCTCTGTTCCCGATGGTAATTACATCGATGAGTATTTCTAAATGTCCTACGCCATCTCGAATATGAAGGTCTATTAGCACATAGGAGTTGGTCTATCCGCTCCTTGGATTCTAAATGAAAATGACAGAAAATAGATGTGCGAAAACCCTGATAAATGCACATCGGTCCGGACAGGAGTCCACCGATAACTCTAAACGGGCAAAATGTGAATAAAGCTCAAGTATTATCAGTTTGGACGGTGGCATGGAAAGATATGTGGAAGGTCGTATGTGCTCGTCTGCCGTCCGGTATATTTTCACCTAAGTATGTCACCCTTTTTCCAGTCCGAATCTTGCGTCAGAAAATGTGAAAATTCACCGAGTGAATCAATGTCTTCGACGCATCTTGCGAATATTCTGACTGGCCACTATGCCCAATGACGGATCTTGGGAGGACAAAATAGGCATCCAGAACCAGAGGCGAATGTGGCTTCAGATTGGTCATACCTTAAGGAAGCGAGACAAATTTTAAGAAATATGTTCGAGGAATGAATCAATCCTGGCGACTGATAGTAAACGAGTTCTGTTGTTCTATGCCTCAATCGAGGTCACAGAGACGGCCCTATTCTGAAATTGTGACCTATCACAGGTCACAACCTGCTGTGGCTAAAATTTTTTTACTGCGCTTGTGATCGAAAGAAAGAAGAAAGGTCACAATAATTTCTCCACATAGTTGGAGACATGTGAAAATGATGATGCTGTGTCAGTATCAGTTATCAATTCGGCCTTTGCAAGTGTATAATGGAAAGTATTGTCGATTAATAAAAACGGATTACTTGCGTTCCTTAAGTTTCGGAGTGTAGCTCTTAAATCACACAAAATGTAAAACAGTCATCTAAATTTACGTTAAATTACTTTTGTTCAGCTTCTTCCAGTAATTACCTCAGCAAATATAACAAACATTCCATTTTTTCAATATTAAGTATTGAAACTTCACGAAATGTTAAATTTGTTTGCCTGGCTGGCCGTTGTGATCACCTATTTCGATAGTCACAATTTTGTGATGTTTTGTTAAAACGTCAAAATTGTGACTAATGCTAGAATATGAAAAATCACAGATTTTCTAAAATTATGACTCTCCGCTAAAATTGTGACTTGTGACTGTACACAGAATAGAACTGAGCACTAAGAGTGACGGTCAAAAAGTCCTCGGAATTAATTATTGTAAATGCCACTTTAATTAGTCGGTTTGCATAATATTCGAGTCGTTATACTGCCTCGTTCTCGCCAATAAGTAGCAGGTCCATCTCAACGCGTATTTGATCCTTATTTTAACATTTGATTGGAAATCCGCAATCGGTCGAATGAAATTGGATGCAGTTAACAAAGAGAAAGAAATTGTGGATTTCGGATTAAGTCATAATAAGAAATATTGATCGGAGACGATTCAGAAAACTGCGAATCTCAAAAAGGACCTATGGGGAACGTGGTTTTCGGGCGGTGAAGAGCTAAAAGTTCGGAATTTCAAATCATTTTCAGAAGATAATTTTTTTTTATATGGTTTGGGAAACTAGAGGAAAAAAAGCACATATATTCGAAAATGAGGTAAACCCGCATCGCCTACGCATGTATGACATTGCTTCGTTTTCAGTCATTCATTTTCAAAGAAGCCATCGTCCATGCTACGAACAGTCCTTTCTAATCCATGCCCACAAAAAATTAAAGGTATTAACAAAATCAGAAAAGGTTTTGTAGTGTAACCCACAAATAAGTTTAAAAAAATATAAAAATAATTTTTAAATATTAACATTTACCAGTCCCTTCACCTCTCACTATGTCACGGCGTGACCCCTCCGTACAAAAAATTTAATGATATATACACGCATGCCTGGAAGTTCAATCAAATTTTCAAGTTTTGGACAAATTTGAAGAATCAAAATTTTTGTAACCACGCGTTAAAGAAAACATAAATATATAAAATAAATTTGAAGAATTAAATTTCTGCACCCAACTTAGGGACACAAATTTTCCAAGTGGCCCTATATTGGGCCGGGTTATCGAACAATAGCAGTTAAGTATATCGATAGGTTTGGATTGATCTTGGCTTTCCATTGGAAGCATCAGCCAGACTCAGTGCCCATGATTGGCCACCCGGCCCAACTTAAGCCCACTTGGCAAATTTGTGTTCCGAAGTCGGGCCACCCTCGTACTCAGATGAAATTACGTTAAATTACAACTATGAGCGATTTCTGCCCTTTTATGAACAATATACTAATAGTAGTCGTCGTTAAAAACATTAAAAGAACACCAGCATTAAATAATATTTATTAAAAAAACTTATAACTACCCTTAACAAATGCAGTTAGATAGCAGTTCAATTTAAACAAAATATTCCACTTATCACTTCTAAACCACAGAGTTCAAAGGAAACAAAATAATTAACAATGAGAGGCCTTCGGATAAACTGTTGAAAGGTTTAGTCGTGATATGACGTCCTTTCTTTAAAAGATTGGCAGATAATTATTGTTTTTTCGTCCTTAAGCTGAGTGTCCCAACTTAGGTATATGGCCCAATATAGGTACACTTACCTAATTTGATCAAACATAAAGTTGGCAAGAAATCCAATCAAATTTTTGCTGTAAAATACGCTCTGTGAAGGACAAATATAATACTGGAGCAACTAAAAATCTGGCTTTCAAATATTTGATAAAATATCATACAGTCGAATAAAGGTTCGGTGGAAATATGTACAATGAGAGAGATGAGCTCGACGCGCGCCACATAAATTTAATAGATGAATCTTATTTTTAGTGTTAGAAAGATAGATAGATAGATTGGCAAAGGGAGTTGGTATGGTTAACCTCTGTCACTGAAGCAACAGATGGGCCTATTGTGTCATCCCCCCGGATTGACTATGATGGTATTTTGCGAAGAGGAACGGTCAGGACTTCCGTTGGTTCCATGACCCTGACCGAAGTGACGAGGTCTTTTGTGAGCTAAACCTTTACATTCACAGAGAATATGCTCTGGTGTTTCGTCTTCATCATTGCATATTTTGCAAATTTTAGTCTCAGAGTGACCAATCCTATTGAGATACTTCCTCATGTGGCAATGTCCAGTCAGATGTCTTCTTAATTTCAGATAATCAGATGTTCTTTTTTTTTCCAAATGCTTTGGCATAAAAAGCTTTGAGTGCCTGTTGCCCGGTGCCAAGTCCCAGTGAATGGCTCTTTGCGATTTTTGTCACATTCGGATGTTCATTCTAGCTGTGCTTAACACGGTATCCCACAGAATGGATATGGTCCCATTAAGTCAGCTTCTAAACCTTTTCTAGCCATTGCGTTGGCCATTTCATTACCTTCATAGCCGCTGTGTCCCGGAATTCATTACCTTCATAGCCGCTGTGTCCCGGAATTCAAAACTCTGTTCTTATTGCCGAGTTCAATATATATTTTTTGGTTTTTGTAGCCCCGCCTGATAGTGTTGGAAATATTGAATCCTAATATTAAAAATAATTCGCTACGTTAAGATCAGAATAAAGGATGACCAAAATTTTAAATATTTCTTTTCGCTTTGAAACCAGCTGAGTAGTGTCTTCTCCAGTCGCAGAATATGTGTAGTAGACTTCATAGAACCCTCACACATCGAGAAACGTTCAAGTTCAGTAATGCATATGCGTTTTCTGCTTATAGTTTAAGATACATAACTTGTATGATATTTTTTTTTTTAATTTTAATCGAGCAGAAGAACGAATTTTTTTACTGTACTGAGAAGAATTCCGGCTACTGCTATTATTATTTTGAGAAAAAATCATAGCAGCTGGAATTTTTATACTGATTTGAGTAGTGAGAGGGTAGAGGCGTCGAATGAAGTTTGGTTCTTCTATCACAAAAAGTAGATCGATATGGACCCTTTTTGGTGGCTCAGCACAGGACCCCCTTCCTAAAACTAAGAAACTATCATAAAATGTAGCATAAAGGTACACGTCCACTAGGGCGGCTGGCCCGGGCCGGGCCAGTACTCCGCCTGTCTACGAAAAAAGCAATGTTGAGGTACTTCGAAGAAAAATGTTAGATCGGACAAAGGGACGACTATAATGTCCTAAATTCGGTCAAAGAAATATTATCAAAGGAACCAAGGCCCGATTTTTCTATCTCGTAAAAACCCAATGTAAGACTGTTGAGATAAAAGTCAAAGATTTTAATTTTCCATCTTACCACCCACAGTTCAACTACTATGAAATTTGGAAGACCATTAGTACAGTTGATTTTTAAAATATTAAAAAGTTAACAAGCGTACGACAGACTTTTTTTTAATAAAAAATCTACTTTACTACATAAAACAGAAATTATTTAACAGCTGAACAAGCAAAACAAAATCAATATCACGACAGATGTTATTTTTTATTTCAAATTTGCACGAAACCACACCCTTTTTCTTTCTCTGGCAAAAAAGAAAAAAAAACCACTTCTTCACACTTGTATTATCAAAGGGTTAAGAAATGCTGAAAATATTGACAAAATATTGCGCAACTTTCCGTTGAACTTAATTTTAATTTCGGCACTTAAAGAAGTTATCAAAGATATAACCCAGAGATAGAAATACTCCCCCAGACCGAATAAAAACAAAAATCCAAAATAATCGAAATAAACCTCACGGGCCTACAACAGGAAAACATATTTCAACTTTATCTTGAAAATAAAAATTTATTTTTTTCTACGAAATTTGATAACTTTTCTTGCCACACAATGGCGAAATCGAATTTATTTCAAAACAGAATTTTCTTCTTTTTTTTTGCTTTTCATAAAATAAGATAAGCAATTGCAAATAATTTTTGATAACACAAATTCAATTCAATTAACCCAAAATTTCAAGAAATTTTGCAAGAGCACCTGTTCAGTACTTTGTGCGTTACTTCGAAACACCTTGAGTAGAGTTTTTTCGGTATTTAAGCATCGTGTGTCTGGACATGATCTGCTTATCAGTTTTCTTAGTTTGATAAAGAATGACGACAAGTACGATTGTTCATACAAATTCACTTACTTCCAGCTTCCACAATTCTTCAAAAATCTTTATAAGTTGTGTATCACGAGCTTATACTGAGTTTTTACGGAAATGTCCATCGTTATTTGTTACCCGACTTTCTCCTTAAGCTGTTAATATCTCTGCCAGTGCTCTTTTTCTAAGGCACGATAGTCAAAAACGATAATATTCATCGGTCAAAGTTGCGACATTACGATCGTTCCTCCGACCTATCTGAGTATTCTATCAAAGCTCTTCAACAGCCTCTTTTTCCGGGGATAAATTTCAAAGCATCGAGAAGATTCTCTACCATTTTATATAAGTGCCCAAGATTGTGGTCCCATACGATAGAGCCCGCTACTACACACATGCAACATTCTATAAATATTACACCACATTTTTTTATACATATTTTCAAAATTTCTCTATCAAACTTACGAGCACAATTCAGAAAAAAAACATAAAACACCATAAAAATGACGCATAAGTACGCAACTTCAAAAATTTCATATAATAAAACCAAATAAGCGATAATCTTTTTCTCGGTTTTTTTTATTAATTTTTTTTATTTCAAAAAATTCCCCTTGTGGGTCAAAAAAACAAACTATAGCAAAAAATTAAGAGACGAATAACAAGATAAAAAAAAATCAATTAGAGAAGAGAAAACATTTTTTTGTTTAACCTACACACCAGAACCAGAAGAAAAAAAACTAAAGTGCTGACATACCTATTTTAGACTGTTAACGAAAATTTAAAAAAGATTAATTTATTTCACTGTGTTTGTAGTTTATTGTGTATATGTCGGTATACGAAATAACAATCTGCCAATTTATCTTTGAAATTTTTTTTTGGGTTCATTTTTTTATTTAATTCTGGAAATGTGAAATAAAAAAAATCGATTTTGAATTTTTATTTGTTTTACTGCCCTGTTTTATTTTATTTTATGATTGAAGCTAATTCATATTCGAGGTTTTCGGTTGCACGAGCGATTTTTATAAATTGAATTGTAGATATGGAAATATATAAATAAAGTATTAACCACGAAAGAAAAAATGTTGTTGCGTTTTTTTTGTATTATATCCCAGCAAAACATTTTGGTGAAGCCAAGTGCACCAACCAAAACAAACCATAGTCTTAAAGGCTTTAGATCAGTCTAATCTCTAAACTATGAATATGTATTTTTATATCAGCAATGTATCTATAATAAGAATAAAACTATGAAATATGAACATTTTGGTGAAGATTCACAAAAGGTGAAGAAAAATCGATAAATACGAAAAAAAAACATTAGCAATTGATATTTTTTCGAAGAATTCGAAGACAAGACACGTGCGAATTAGAAATCGTCAATCCAGTCCAGTTGGACTGTGAATTTTCAGCCAACATTTTGATGAACGTTCACGCAAGGCAAAAAAAACCAATGTTGTGAAAAGAACTGATAACTTTTTTGTGCCGATTCACCAAAGGTGATGAAAAATCGAATATCTGTGGTCACAGTGAATAACTGGGTAAGTCGAAAAATATTAAAATGGGATAAGTGTACTGTGGTCATCTCCCAAGGCTTACACGCACTGTGAAAAAGTTATTGTTATATGTTATGCAATCACTGAGATGTCAACAAATTTAATTTTTTCACAAAAACTGGATTTACAGGAATAGTTTAATTGTAAAAATAGCAAAAAAGTGCTGCTCTGAATAGTTCCGTTTTTCGACTTACCCAGTTATTCACTGTGACCACAGATATTACAAAAAAAAACCCTGATATACAGGATGCTCCATCTTTTATATCGGTATGCAAACATTGAATAACTTTGAAAAAAAACAACTGATTTTTATATGTGAGGTATTTTTATTCAATTTGGTCCTTTAGAATTTATTTGGATTAGTTTTTGAATACAACATCACGGCACGAATGTTTGCTTTGAGCTCGTCAATGGCCTGAGGCTTGCTGGCGTACACTTTGCTTTTCAAATAACCCCATAAAAAGAAGTCCGGAGGAGTCAAATCTGGAGATCTCGGTGGCCAGTCAATGTCGCCTCTTTTCGACATCGTTGTAGAAACTGAATTGTTTCATTTGCAGTATGGCATGGCGCACCGTCTTGTTGAAACCAGTAACCATCCAGACCTTTTTCACGCATTTGCGGGCAGACATAATGAGCTAACATCCATCGATATCGTTTTCCATCGACTGTTTCGTTTTGTCGGAAAAAAATGGCCCAATGATGGTTTTGGCGCAAACGCCGGCCCAAATAGTCACTTTTTGATCATGCAATGGCGTTTCATGGATCTCGTGTGCATTCTCCGTTCCCCAAATGCAGCAATTTTGCTATTAACAAAGAGTGTGAGATGGGCCTCGTTGGTCATCAAAATTTGCTTCCAAAAATCAGGTTCAGTGTCAACCATTCGAGCGACTGTTTGGCCGTATTCATAGCGACGTGGACGGTCTGTCGGCAATATTCTTCTGAATTGACGTTTTCCACTTGTTCAATCAAGTCAATCTGTTGAAAAATGTCAAAGTTATTCAATGTTTACATACCGACATAAAAGATGGCGCACCCTGTATAATTCGTGCAATTCAAAGAAAGGCAAGTGCAGAGGAATTAAAAATTGGTCGGCCCGTTACTTTGTTGAAAGAAAGATCAATTGAAGTTTAAAAATTGTGATATGTTTTTCTATTCAATTCACTAAATTCATATAATTCTTCTTCGTAGTGAGACTTAAAATCGATTCTCTAACTGTACGGATTAAGGATTAAGAAACGATTCGCTTAGCGTTCAAAAAAGTGAATATCATGTACATTCGCTTTTGTGAAGATTAGTTGAATCATTTTTTAGTCATAATAAAGTTTTTTCAGTGGATCTTTTTCACGTACACCTAGACAGTCAATTTCCAGTAGTTCTAGATGGATTGGAAGGATTAAGAAACGATTCGCTTAACGTTCAAAAAAGTTTGCGGACGTCGTATACGGTGGACAGACGGGTGTTTTTTTACAACCCCTAAAACGAAAAAAAATTAAATCTGAGGGTATCAAATTTTTTTGAAATTTTAGATCGATCACAATACTAACATTATTTTAAAAAAATGCAGGGTTATGTTATTTCCTTTGACCCTGCCTTCATTTCTCCCTCGTTTTTTAACTTTCAAAAATCGTAGACTGAAAAGGGGTTGCACCAGATTAATTGCTCTAAAAATTGCAAGGTAGGATATTAGGTGTGTTTTTTTGCGTACTTATCCAGAACAGAGTAGGTTAAAAAATGTATATACAAAATAACAACAAAATTGCTGTTTTTATTATTCTTTATAACTTTTTTCTATAGATAGTAGGCTATATTGGAGAAATTTGTCGTAAATAGCTGCCCCAGTGAGCTTACTGGGGCAGATATTCCTGTTAAAATCTATATTATAGCATACTATCTACGGGAAAAGCAATAAAAAATAACAAAAATAGCAATATTCATGGTGTTTTCAATGTAAATTTTAATCACTACTCTGATCTGGATAAATGCTCAAAAAAACACCTATTATTAAATAGTCTAAACAAAATTTCAAGCTAACCTTTTTTGGTTGCCTTTCCATATCACTAATCTGCTCTGCACTGGATAAAAACAAAAATAACACTCCTATTACCGAAGAGCCTACGGGATTTAGACTTTCGCACTATAGAGAAGACTACAAGAAAAATTTCACTTCAACCGAAAAAGCTGACACGATTTACATACATGGTTACGGACGTGACCGAATGACTAAATTTTTAAGTAAAATTACAGCAATTAAACAATTAATATGACAGCTTTTTTTGTAAATCTATTACGAGAAGCTAGAATAAATTAAGTTCTTTTAAATACCAAAAATTTGCATGAGAAATCATAGAAATCTGAACAAATTTGAGATGATGTATTTTTTTTGCGAACGTGATTCAGACAAAAAGTATGTTCCTTTTGACTTGTCATTAAATAAATTTCTGTTTCTCGAGTAAATTTTCTTTTATTATTTTAAAATACGAAAATAGGTGAATTCTGATCAGAACACTTTGAGATGCGAATGTTTGTCAGCCTCAAGGATTTTTTTTAACTTTTAAATTAATTATAATAATATTAAAACAATTATTTCTTCAGATAAATGGCTAGAAACAGTTTTCAGTTTTTTTTAAACTCAACACCTTACACCCCTTAGGTGCATACATTTTCACGTAAAAGGTTCCTTACCTTTCCACGAGTTTACTTAGGACTGATTAGATATCGATATCATCTTTTTATACAGTTTTTTTTATGTTTTATCGCATATTAAATTTTTAACTGTTACAATTTTTTCGCTTCTTACCTGCAAAATGGGAAAACCTAAGTAAGATATATATATTCGTCTTTTGTGGGTTTCCTTATGCACATACAAAAATAACCTTAAAATGTTATTTTAACAAGACGATTTTCTGAGAAAAATTATATTCATCAAAGTATTTTTTAGACTCACAGTAGCAAAAAATTGAATTTTGAAGTAAATTTTTCAAGTTTGGGGACAATACTTGGAAACAGTGTTGTGAGGTGCTGGAGTTTAAAATTCCCACGAAAAACCGAATTCCAGATCAATTTTCCCACCGATTGTATTGAATATTCCCACACATTTTCCCACAATCACTTTACTTAATTAATTGTGTTAGACATAATAATAATAATTGAATAAAACAAAATAAAGTTATTCATTTAAATTAACTATAAAGCTTCTCTCTAATAATATAAATAAATAAAAACAAAAAAATTTTCATAAGTCAAAAAAATCACACATATCATAAAAAATTGTATAGTAGCCTTTTGACTAGTATAAATTTTGCGAATTGTGCAACTTAATGTTTGTAAGATGGCTCAAAATTGAAACAGGTGATGTCTTCAGCCTTGAAAGTTGAACGGGTGGAACAAACTGCATTCCAATTTTGTTTCGTTGGAAATATTCTTTCCGAGTCGGCATTCGAATGCGGCAAAACCATAGCAAATTTTACAATTTTATTTAATTTTGGAAATGTTACAAATTTTTCATCGAGCCAATTTCGTTCCAAAATTAATCTACAGTTAATTTCATTAACAAGTCACTTCATTGACGAGTCACTCCATTTTGATGTTTATTGCAGTTTCGCGCCATTCAACTTTAATTTCGTCGAATTCACTTGACTGTCAAGTGCCATTTGTGGATTCATGAATTCAAGTTCTTTAAAAATTGGATCGTCTAAGGGCAATCTGTTTCTAAGTTACTTAAAAGCTGTGATATAAAAGTATTTACCTGTTCCTTTTATTTCCAATTTCAAAGCTTCATCTCATATGTAGAGAGTAAAGTTATTCACTCATAATACTGTTTTTGCCCGAATTCCCACGAATTTGTTCGCTATTATTCCCTTTTCCCTTTTTTCATTTTTAGAGGTCGAAAATACCCACAATATGGGAAATTTTCCACGATTTCACACCACTGCTTGGAAGACGCACTTATCGTGCACTCAATTTTGAACATTTATTATATTTAAAAAACATTTAACATAAACCCAAAAATCATAATAATATTCTCTTTAAATTCAAGCAAAGTGTTGATGAACATGTGTTTTGCTTTTGCATTAAAGAAAAGTATTTTAATATGTACATTTTTATTTGTAGCTAATAATGCGACACATAAGAAAAATTAAAATTACATTTTAATAATATGGTTTTCTGAGAAAAATCATATTGATCCAAGAATTTTAAGGTTCACAGTACCAATAATTTGTTTTTCGAAGCAAATATCTCAAAATCGGGTACAGCCAGAATATCGACGCTTACATCGAATAAAAGGCAATTCGATTCCCTTAAAAACAAGCTACAACATGTTAAATTGTGATTAGTGGTGTTCAAGATATAACAGTTTGTGTGAATGAGAAATGAAGGACTTTTCTTTACCACCCTGTATCTCCGCGGATATTGTAAATTCACCCACCCTGCACAACACTTATTTTCTCAATATATTTCAAGGAGTCAACCCTTAAAAAATCTCCAACCTAGTCCTGGACACCTCGTATAACCTCCTAAGAAAGTTTTCAAAATTTTTTAATATTCAACCCCCAAGAGGATATAAAAGGGTTGTATACGTTTTTACGAATTCCGTCATAGCTCTTAGGTTTGATAAAATATTGAATTGGTTTTCATTTCTACTTATATGTTGTATAATCGCCTAAAAACTGATTTCAGAACTTTTTGATATTCAACCATCAAGAAGGTGTCAAGTGATTGCATACATTTTCACGAATTCCGACATAACTCTCAGATCAGCAGTGGGTCAGTTCTGTTACACATGAAATGACAAATTGCTCGCCAAAACGTCATAGTGAGAACGAACTCATGCAGTTTTGTCTCTATATTCTCACCTAATGAGAGAGCACCGTAAGTGATGTCATACACTGGAATAATCGTGGAAACCGTGAGAACAATGTTTCTGTAAGCAGGTGATTGTGAGTTGGTTCTCACATATAGTGAACCGATTTTCATGCAGTTTGTAGCTAGTGAAAACAGCTGAAAAATCTCCCAACAGTCTGGGCGCAACTTTAATATTTTTGGGTAGAACGCGTTTAATTCTGCGACGCGGTATACGTTATTATGTGACTGAAAACCTAAAAAAAAGTTCGGAAAGAAGTTTGAATGGGGTCGCGCTAGAATACTGCCGCTGCCACATACAACATATGAATTACATAATTGGGTCATACTCCGGGACGAGGTCTAAGTCGTAGTATAATATCAGTTGTTACGTGATTAGTAAGTTTTTTGTGATTTGGTTTTGGGCCATTACATGAAATCAGAAATGCGTTTGTAGGCGATTATATAAAAAGCGAAATCCAATTCAATATCTCACCAATCCTAAGAAATATGTCGAAAGTCTTACATCCTTTTGGAGTTGAATATCTAAAAATCCTTAAATCAACTTTTTGCCGCTTATATAGGAAGCCTTAGGAAGTAAAAATTAATTCGATATCTCATTAGAACTAAGACATATGTAGGAATTTGTGAAAACATATGCAACCCCCTTTCATCCACTTTGAGGTTGAATATCCAAAAATCCTAAAATGAGTTTTTAGACATATGTAAAGAAAGCCCGAGGAAGTGAATACCAATCCGATGTCTTTTCACTCCTAAGAGATATGACGGAATTCGTGAAAATGTGCTCAACACGTTTATACCATCTTAGGGCTTGAAAAAAGAAAAAACTTGACCAACATCGACATGTGGGACGACAAAGAATGTTTCTGCCGAATTAATTAACATAGCCAAATGCATTTTTTTCTTTTTACCATTCTCCGCCCTCACCCCTTACACCCGCTCCCTATAGTTTTCAGCTAGGGGTGTATCAGTTCTTGAGATATGAGATGTGATTTTTTATAAAAATTCTTATCTCTTCCATGATCCATCGCCTCCCTTAAAAAATTATATTCAGCAAACTCCTATTGTCCATCTTTAAACATAAGCCACATTTCATTTTTCTGATTTAATTGGTTCGTGAGACATCGCAATGCAAGGGTTTTTACCACTTACCCACGCCACTGACCACTCTCAAAAATTTATTTTCGATCCATTCGCCTAGTTCCTAGTCTACAAGCAAGTATCAAGTTTCAATTTTGTGACATTAACCATTCAGGAGATATGGATTTTAGAATGTGTCGACTTAAGCGGTTCGTACACATTGTTTTTCTCCGAACTCTCGAACCCCTTCAATCATATAAAATTTTTTATTGCAAATGGGTACAATATAATAGATCTATGTAAGGTCCGCATTTCAGCTTCCTAGCATAAGCGATTCCTGTAATATAAAAACCAAATCTTTTCGTCAAAAACGCCACCACATCCCTCCTCCTTGCACCCTCTCCTCCACGAAAAAGTCATGATTTGAAAGGGCCCATTCAATCTGCACTTCAAATAAATTTAAATTGAATAGCTGCAAGAATTTGGCAGATGCAAGTC
The DNA here is from genome assembly GCA_951812415.1 of Beris morrisii. Lineage (NCBI taxonomy): Eukaryota > Metazoa > Arthropoda > Insecta > Diptera > Stratiomyidae > Beris > Beris morrisii. The sequence continues at coordinate 144,771,667 of OX638310.1, forward strand.
TTCAATCGGCTGTACGCCAATCACCCGGGAGCACACACTCAGAAAATTATAGGAATCAAATCCCAGTTTGCTGGCAGCAAGCATTAGACAAGGGGGTACAAAATGCGATCAGCTCGCCATCGAATTGTAATTGCCACAGACAATGATTTAAAAATTGTTGCTAAATGCGTGCAAAAAGATTGCAATTTGTAAGAATATCATATTTTAACCCTAAGAAATGGCACACTTTTTGCAAAAAGATAGAGATCCATATTGCATATTCTCATTAGGTATTTATTATTTGCGTATCAGTCGGAAAGAACACTTGTGAGTGCTAACTATTGTATTATACGAGTATATTACATTTTTTGGTACGAGTGAAAGTGTTTTTTAATAACCGGTGAACAAATTAAATTTTAGACTTTCGAGGCTCTTGCAATTGTTGCCGCTAGGGTTTTGCTTGCCTACTATAAGCCGCCGACAAGTTACATACGAGTTAAAATGTTTGGTGGAATGGTTCTTACCAGCAAACATATTGACGAGGGTTTGCTGGCAGCAAGCATTAGGCAAGGGGAAATAAAATGCGATCAGCTCGCCCTTTTATCGAATTGTAATTGCCACAGACAATGATTTAAAAATTCTTGCTAAATGCTTGCAAAAAGATTGCAATTTGTAAGGATAACATTCCATTCCACATTGGTAATGAACAAAAACGTGTCCTCGGAGCTCCACTTGGACTTTCCGTTCATATTTCGCACGTAAACTATAGAACTATGACACCTAAAACTGAACTTAACCTCACTTCCAATGCAACTGTACTGACTTGCTGAAAAATTTCGGAACCGATCGGAACTTTCTTGCGAGATTTCAACTCTCGCAAGTTAGCGTGTACATTCACAACTTGCTAGAAAAGGCAAGCATTTGCTGGCTAGAGCAAAAACTTGGGCAAATGCGCTCTCTCGGAACCGTGTATACATGCAGCAATAAATGTCTTAGAGCAACTCTAACAAGTTTTACGTGCTAGTGTACACAAGGCTTAAGATCGCCACTTAGAAGTTACTTGCCAAATTATCGTTTTGAGCAAGGGAACTGATAAACTACCCTTGCTCAAAGCGATAATCAGGCAACTTGCGTTTGAGTTGCCATTTGTAACTTACCGGCAAGAAGCATTTTAGTCCGCCGTATAACTTATTTTCGAGGCTCTTGCAATTGTTGCCGCAAGGGTTTTGCTTGCCTACTATAAGCCGCCGACAAGTTACATACGAGTTAAAATGTTTGGTAGGTTGTTGAACGTGTAACCTGTGCATCACACACATAGTTTGTACTGCTCCCAACTCGGCAACCATGATAAAATCGCAGGCAATAATGATAATTTTTCCTGAATTTTTACAAATTTAAATTTTCACAAAAAAGAAAAATGTCACATTCTGTAAATAATTAATAAAATTTTTGATATTTGACTGGAAAAATAATGGAAAAATGGAAAACCAGCCGTTAAGATAACCCGACTTATGTGGGGAATAATACAAATTTATACCCAGAGAAATTAACCAGTGATCAAAGTTAATATCCCGGATAAGTTAACAGCTGATTAAGGCGAAAATAACCCGATGTGAATAATATGGCCCTTAAATTTAAATTCAATGCAAACTGCCATTTAAATTCCATTGGAAATTTTCCCTAGTTGATTGGATTGATAAGAACTATCATACGTAGGTTACTACTTAAGTTTTGAGACATGGCATATGATCGCCTGTTTTTTCGGAGTAACTGGACATGTCGCCACCATTCCATTAGAGCAACGTAGAACGGTGAATTCTGAATGGTACACCAGCATTTGTTTGCCAGAAGTTTTTCGGAAAAATCAGGGAAACCAATCGCCGAAGACGAATCATTCTCCACCACAACAATGCAAGCTCTCTCAAACAAAAACGTTTTTGACCATTCAAAACATCGAATTGATGGGTTATCCGCCGTACAGCCCTGATTTGGCACCAAATGATTTCTTCTTCCGCACATACAAAAATAAATTGCGAGGTCATCGTTTTTCGACGCCTGAAGAAGCGGTTGATGCGTTCAAATCACGTGTTTTCGGAGTCAATCGGAGTGGAAAAACTGTTTCCCAAATTGGTTCAAACCAGCGACGTCATTTCAGTTTTTTCTAGGGGGGGGCAAGATGTTATGTTTGTATATATTTTTATATATAAATATACATATGTTATATATAATCTATAAAAATACATAATTCAGGGGGGGGCAAATGCCCGCCCTGCCCCCCCACAAATGACGTTCCTGGTTCAAACTCATGCAAAAGTGTGTGAGTATTTTGAAAAACAATGAAGCCATTTTTGATTATAATATATATATAATTATGTCTATCTCAAAACTTAAATAGCAACCTACGTAATCGTTCTCATGTGCGATTACAGAAACGGTTTTCATTTCCAAGGTGAGAAGTACGTGTCAGAATTTCGGACTACGTCATAGCCGATTCATTTCTCACTAAAAATCACAGAACTGAGCTACCTGATGAGGTATCGAATTGGTTTTTACTTTCACTACATTTTTTTCTAAAAACTTATTTCAGAATTTTTTGATATTCAACCGCCAAGGAGGTGTATAGTGATTACATGCGTTTTCCCAAATTTCACCATATCTCTTACGTCTGATGGATAATTCTTAGTTGTGCCGGCTTTTTATGTAATCGTCTTAAAACTACTTTTTCGATTTTCCAAAATTCTACCCCCAATCGGTGCAAAGTGGTGTATACATTTTCACGAATATCGTCATATCTTTTCGGTCTAGATGAGGTAGCAATTTCCTTACTTCTTCGGGCTTTTTATTTTATGTTGTCAGTCGTATAATAACCTGCACCGCATCTCAGCAATAAATGCGCTCCGGACTTCTACCCAAAAATTAATAAAGTTGCAGATTTTTTATTGCAAATAAAATATTGAGTTTTTTTTCAATTTTGCTTCCAAAATCTTTCCGTTAAGTTTCCATACATGTTGGTTTTCCATTTTTTTCCATCGTTCATAATTTTTTATTTTCGAAAATAACATCGTAGAAGACTCCTTATATTTACTCGTACGTATGGCAATCTTCGTTATGTTATTTTTAGATAGATGTCTTTTTCTTTATTTCTTTTTCATATTCAAAAAGATAAATTCAAAACTCAAATAAAAAACAAAACTTGTATAAAGTTTTTGCATCTTTGCCTACTGTTCAGATAAACAAAGCGATAACATAATGGAAAATATGAGTTACAAAAATAAAGTAGAAATTGTCTCAAAAACACATCTTCAAAACTGGTAAACATATTTTTTTTTTTAATTCTTCTAAGTTTGTTTACTACTTTACCCGAGTATAACGCTATGATGAATCACTGAACAAACGCAAAATGAATCAGTGGTTTTTTTTTCCAAAATTTTAATTCGACTGATCAACGCTGAATTGCGCAGGAAACTCAAATTAAATACAACGAGCGGAAAAAAAATGAATTTCGTTGAATTTTATACAGTCACTTGTGAATTCTATGAACTAGCATCAAATATAAATTAAACAATAATTTGAAATTTGCCTTTTTGCTTATCGTGAGTGAATGAATTTTTTTCTTATACCGTGGGTCATAAGTCGGTACATATTTTTTTTGCATATGCATGTTAGTAAAAAAATTTCAAAAAGCTTTTAATTTCGCCCGGAAAAAATATTTCTTTGGCATGTTAATGCTCAGAAAAGAAAAAAAAATGAATTTTCTAAAACTAAAAAAAAAATCTACTGCTATGCGGCTTAGTATCGTGCATCTATTCAAAATATCGCTTGGGGTTTTCTTTCTTGTTCGCTGTGGATATTTCACTTTTTCCATAAATTCAACTTGGAAAAAAAACAACAATTTCTCTGTTTTTTGTATTTATTTTTATTTTATTTTTCGTTCGTGATTGTTGCTTTATGGGATTTTAAAGTCATATTGCTGTTTTTTTTTATTCCGTGAAGCAAGTGCGTTTTTTTTCTGTACATACTTTTTTTCAGCCAAGTTTATCTGTTGTTATGCAAAGTTTTTTTTTACAATTTTTCTTATAAATTATTTTTTTTTTTTTTTTTTGAGAATTAACTTACGTTAGTATGAGGCAAAATAATGGATTCGATTTTTATACTGTGTGTAGAGTTGCGGCTATGAGAAAACGAAACGAAACACAGTGGCCTGGGCAAAAACGTAATTTTGTTAGTGGCAAAGACTAGGCTTGCGGGAGCAGGGCATCAGAAATTGAAACGAGTATGAAATGTGGCAGTGGTTGCGGTGGTTTTTAGCGCGCGGCTTTATAAGCAAACCGAACAGGCAAAACGCTGCAAAAATTTTATATAAAATGTGTCAGCCAGAAATTGGTTTTATGCTGTGTGGATTTTTCACTATTTAATTTTTTATTTATTTATAATTTTTTTTTTGTTGTGGGGGTTTTTCGATTCGTTTTACTCGTTTCACCTTGTAAAGTAATTTTCTGAGAAATTGTCGTTGTTTTTTTTTCATATTATTTTCTGTAATATAAAATTAAAATTGTTTTTTTGAAACTAGAAAAATTATTTTTATAGTGCGCAGAATGACCATGAAAAACAACTTTCGAGAAATATGTTCGGTAAAGTAGCTACTAGAGAAACCAATAATTGCAATTTATCTTAAAAATTTTTTTTTTGCATTTATTTTGTAATTAACGTTTTTATAAGCATAATATGAGAAAATATTCCTATGCACGCGCAACATACAAATGTTTATGACAATATAAGAATTGTCAAGAAAAAACTAATTTATGATGTTGTGAAAAAAACAATTGAATTGTTACCGAGTGTATTTCCCAAAATGAAGTAGTCAGTAATTCTTTAGAAAAACATCCAATACATGAAATTCTTAGCTCCGGATTTACATTGTAGCTGGGAATAAAACAGAATGATGGCTATTCATATAGTGTGTCCTTTTTTAAGGTATCTTTTGGGGCCTTTATCCAGTGCAGTAGAGACTTGAGAAGACCAAAAATGGTAATATTGCGAGCAGAGCAGCCGTATCTCCAGTGTTCCCTACCAGAAGATGACCAGTAAATTTCGCTACTGAAGGAGCTTTATTTCCCTATATAGAAATTGATATTTCTCTATATAGAAAGTAAAGAATATTAGTAGTAGTAATCATCACTTAGCGGGTATTTACATTAAACTCAACCCAAAATTTGATTTTCTTATTTCAGTAGATAAACATGTGTAGAATATGGTATACTCAAAAGGTTTTTTCAAAATCAACTTTATACGTGAGCTATCGTATCATTTAGGCACCTAATTTATGGCTTTCTAATCGCAAAAGGTACTAAAGAAAAACTTTAAACGTGTTTTTCTCGAAACTACGTTTTCTGAACTTATGTAAGCTCTAGAGTTTGATCCCAATAAGCTATCGACCTAATTTCTTCTATTTTACTTTATTATTTTGTGATCGACCTGAAATTTCAAAAAAATTTGACACCGTTTGAAGGTGCGTAGCTCTCAAACCCCTTGAGATATTAAGTTGAAATTCCTGTAGTAGGTAGAATAGGTGAACCCCTACGAGTGGTATCTTTTGGAAGGGTGGGGGAGGAGGGGGATCGTTTTATATGAAAAATAGAAGGAATAACTATTTGGAACGTTATTTATTAGGTTGTCAGTCGCATAGTAACCTACACCGCATATCAGCACTAAACACGTTTCGGACTTCCGATACATAAAATAATAAAGTTACGCCCAGCCTATGGGTAGATTTTACTTTATTATTTTTTAATAATAAAGTATTGTGATCGACCTGAAATTTAAAAAAAATTTGCTACCCTGAAATTTTGTATTTTCACGTTTTAGGACTAGTAAACACCAAAAAAAAGGTGAAAAACTTTGGATTACAATATCTTCCGAACCAATTACTCCAGGAATATAAAATTTGGTTTCTGTATATGGGATCACAAGTGGAGTCTACTGAATGTAAACTTTTTGAGGGGGGAGGTGAAGCACGAAAGTGGGGAGTAGCAATTTTTCAAAAAATTCAATTTTTATATCTCAACAACGGTACCAGATATGATCTTGAAAATTTTACAGGAGTAGGAGTCAGTAGACCTCTAGTAGGGAAAACAATTTTGGGGAAGTGGGTTATGGGGGTGATGGGGAAAGGGGGTAGAAAGGAAAACATTTTGATTTTCATTTCTCGAAAACGGTAATGAATAGAAAACTAAAAATTTACGTCTATAGAGACATCCTAGAAAAATTTTTGATAGGGCAGCAAGATACGGGGGTGAGGGGTGGTTTTTTATATCTCAGAAACTGCTTATGCTAGAAAGTTGAAACTTAGTACGTATATGTAGATGTGCTATTAGAGTAATTGAAATTAAAAAAAAATGTATTTTCATTTGTGAACAAAGATGGAGTTAAAAAAAATTCCGTAAAATGATTTTTTTTCCCACATTTTCACGAATTTCGTTAAATCTTTTAGACTTCTCGAGCTATCAAATCAATTTTAATTCTGCGGGCTCTTAATATAAGCGCCTAGGAACGTTTTTTCCAAATTTTCGATATCTAACCCCTAAGGGGGTGTAAGGCGGTTATGTACTTTTTCACGAATTCCGATATATTTCTTAGGTCTAATGAGATATAGAATTCACTTTCACTTCTAAATGCTTTGAATATCGTCGGGGAATAAACCGATTTAAGTATTTCTTGATATTAAACCCCCTGGGGAGTAAGAGTCAAGGTTTGAAGAATTCCGAATTTTTTTTAGGTTTAATGAGATCGAATTCACTTTCACTTCTATTGAATTATCTACTGAAAAAACAAATACGTAAATAAATAAAGAAAATCTGCCAACAGTCTGGGCGCAACTTTATTATTTTATTGGTACCCATGTACGAAAAGCAGAAGGGCACAGCACAGGCTTAGTACTGGTGTCTGAGTTGCCAGTACTGGCTAATGTTTCGGGTCCAGTATGTGGTCATTGCCGAGCCAATGTCGATTTGATGACACTGACTGCAAATTTTGGGGCGTCAGTAAAAAAAACGAAAATAAAAAAATTTTTTCCTTTTGTTTTTTTCTTTCAACTACGAATTTATTTTCAATCGCATAGTAATCTACACCGCATCTCAGCATTAAACACGTTTCGGACTCCTACCAATAAAATAATAAAGTTGCGCCCAGACTGTTGTTAGATTTTTTAGTTTAAAGTGAATTAAATTCATTGGAGCTTACCATATACCAACAAAATAGGGAAAAAAAATTATTTTTTATATTTTTTTTAATACTTTCAAGGTAAAAAAATCTTGAAAAATCGAAACTAAAAATTTGTATGCCCGCCGTTTTTTTTGTTCTAGATTATATTGATTTTATTGGTATAAGCTCCAACTACAGAAATATATTTAAGAAAAATTTTTTGATTTTTGATTTCGGATAAAATTTACGACTTGTGCAGCTTACGCAAAGTGGACCTCTTTTTTGAAAATGATGCTGCTCTCGCCATATAACTGGCCACCATGACATCATTTTGAATAAAAAAAAATTTTTTTTTGTACTTAATTACTTAATAAATCTGTTGCAAAAAATCCCCAGAATTCTATTTGTATTTGTAATCCTGTAAATTGTCGTATTTTTTTGTTAGCTGGTGGTAAATACCCCCTAAAGAGATATGACGAATTGTGAAAACGTATACAAACCCATTACATACCACTTGAGGGATGAATTTGGAAAAATCGTGAAATTGGCTTTTAGGCCATTACATTCGTGACATTAACCGTGCAGGATATATGGTCGATCAAAATATCTTATTATTTAAAACAAAAAATTATAAACGATTTGAAATCGGCCGATTTCGACAGGTAGATTTTGAAAACTCGAAAAGCCCTGAGAAGATAAAAATGAAGCGGTAAGACTTATGGTGTCAAAAGATTTAATTTTTTTTTTAATATTTAACGTTTTTGAGCAATCGCAAATTAGATAGAATTAACAAGGACGAACAAAAAATCTCTTGGTATCAATAGCTATCAGATAATTTGAAAACTTTTAACATTTTTTATAATAACAATGCATATTGTGGTGAAACATAATTTCATTTCATATCAAGGCCTTTCGGAGTAACTTCCAAGAAATCTAATCAGGCAGATAGATGTATAGGGAGAAAACAAGGAGAATTTTTAAGATTTGACAAAATTTGTAGATTTCGTCAAATTTAGTTTCAAAACTTGCGATATAAATCAGTTATTAAGAAAAAAATCTGTCAATGGTCTGGGTGAAACTTTATTATTTTTCGGGTCAAAGTTCGGGGGCGGTCAAAGTCGGAGTATATCATCAGTTGTTTCGAGATTATGACGTTTCTTGGAAAGTTAATTTAAAAAATTTAGATTTTTAGCCGATTTAACATTGAAAAAGCCTGTGTTGACTATTCGAATTTCGGTATATTATGTACACTAAAAGCCCATAGAAGTAAAAATGAATTTGTTGCCTTATCAGACTTAAGAGATTTGACGAATTGTTAAAACGTATACAAACCCATTACTTCCACTTGGAGTTTGAATTTCGAAAAAATTGTGAAACAGGTTTTTAAACGATTTCATTAGAAGCAAATTGATATCTCCTGAGACACGATGGATTTTGAAAAATTTGTGAAAATGTAAGCAAACGCTTTACACCCTCTTGGTTCTTGAAATTGGAAAAATTGTGAAATTGGTTTTTAGGTCATTACATCAAATGCCGTAATAACCAATTTTATATCTCATCAGAACTGAGGGATGGCAAAAATTGTGAAAACATATGCAAACCCTTGGGGGTTGAATATCGAAAAATTGAAAAATTGTTTTGTAGGCGATTATAAATATAAAAAGTCTGTGGAAGTGAAAAGCGATATAATATCTCATCAAACCTAAGAAATAGGTCGAAGCTTTGAAAAGTATACAACCCCCTTACACCCCATAGGATTGAATATCTAAAAATACTGAAATTGACTTTTTGCGGTTATATATTATAGGAAAGGAAGTAAAAATGAATTCGATATACGAGTATCGTCAGATCTAAGCAATATGTAGGAATCTGTGAAAACATATGCAACCTCCTTACACCCACTTGGAGGTTGAATATTCAAAAATTGTGGAAGGAGTTAATAGATAAATATGAAGACAGAATGAGAAAGTAAAAACCAATTCAATTTATTATCACTTCTAAAAGAAATGACGAAATTCGTGAAAACGTATTCAACCCATTTATACGCTAAGGAAAAAATTTAAAAACAAGTTTTAGGCGATTATTACGCAAGCCCGTGAAAGTGAAAAGTTAGTCGATATCTAATTAGTCCTGGAGGATATAACAGAATTCGTGAAAAAGTATACAACTCCTTTACACCCCCTTAGGGGTCGAATTTCAAAAAATCCTGAAAACACTTTCTTTCCCGTACCATACTACCCCTATATAAAATTTTTCCAACATGCTACTACTATAGCTCTATCTAAATACTTCAGATTTCTATCATTATAGGTTCTCGAGATATAAAAATCGGAATATTTTCCTTTTCACCTTCTACACCCCACCCCAAAATTTTTTTTTTCTGCTAGGGGTCTATTAGGCCTAGTTCTGTTAAAAATTTTAAGTATCTATCTTACACTGTTCTTGAGATATGAGACGTGATTTTTTAGAAAAATTCTTATCCCCTCCACTTTCATGCTCCACCGCCCCTTAAAAAATTTTACTTTCAGCAAACTTCATTTGTCAACCTTTATACACAAACCGAATTTTATTTGTCTAGTGCAATTGGTTCGTGAGATATCGTAATCTAAAGTTTTTCACCCCCACCCCCGTACGCCACTGCCAGCACTCAAAAATTTGTGTCCGATCTATTTTCCTAGTATACCTACAGATATTCATAAAGTTTTAATTTCGTGACGTTAACCGTTTAGGAGATATGGATTTTAGAATGTGTCGATCTCGGCTTTCTTGCGTTTCGGACGCATTATTTTTCCCCCCACTCCCACACCCCTTCACCCATTCGGCAATTTTTTTTTGCAAATTGGTCCACTATCGAAGCTCTATATAAATTCTAAGTTTCAGCTTCCTAGCGCAAGCGGTTGCTGAGATCTAGAAACCAAAATTTTCCGTCTAAAACGCTCTCCCCACTTCCCCCCTCATACCCCCACTTTTCAAAATATGGTCACTTCGAGGGGCCTACACAGTCTATTCATGAAAAAAATTTCAATTTAATACCTCAAAGGGTTTGGGAGCTACGAGCCTTCAAACGATTTTGCGTACAGCGGTCGACGTACGGCGGACAGACGGACTGAAAATTCTGTTTGCTTTCTTCGTGTCTACTAGTCATGAAACGCGAAAAAAAAATTTTAGGGTAACAAATTTTTTTTTTTAAAAATCGATCACAATACTGTATTATTCAAATAATAAAGTGAAAGGACGAAACTTTATAAAAAATACATTTAGAATTGAAAATGCTTCAGTTTTCTATATGATTTTTTTTGAGGCTGTATTACCACTTCAAATATAATTGTTTTACTTAGACCACCAGTGATAGCCCATGGATAGGTGGGCTTAGCACGTTTAGTCACTGGCCCAATTCCAAATTAAAAACGATTAATTATATTTTAAGGCCACGTGCCGCGACATACTTTAGAAGTGGCTGATCTCTAAGCAGTTGCTTTATTTTTCCTTGCAGTGTTCTTACACAACTTCTTATTATATAGGTACCTTTAGGTACTCGTTTTCCGAAATCGATCGTAAAAATTATTTTTCTCTCTAAATTGTTTCCACATGTAAAAGTACTTGTATCCATCTTCACAAGAACCTAAAAGGAGCAAAATATGGAAGTTCTTTCAGAATTGTTTAAAATTTTTGTATCGTTCATATAACGTTTCGCATTTTATTGAAATTTTTCTTTACAACATCGTTAAAAAAAATTATGTTTGTGCTATCGCTCGATTCTGCCTCTTGTTCTTCCACGAAGAAACCTTATGAAAATTTATAACAACACAAATACATACATACCAAAAATATAGCAGAGGCAAAAAAAACGTATAAATTTATTTCGTAAAATATTTCCATCTCTGGGAAAATATCCATTTTAGCCGTAGTATTTTCCGAAAAAAGCTCATCTCACTCGTTATAAAGTTTGCTTTTTTTTTGTGGGTTTTCGAGGTGGTATAGTATGTCCCGTCGTACATAGAATCCACTCCCATCCTCCTCATCTCGGTGGAATATCATTTTTCATTTCTTTGGGCAACGTATAGAATTTTCCCGACCAGGGGTTTTTCCTTTCATCGCCCTCAAATGTTGGTCCCAGTTTTTTTTTTCGATTTTATTTTATTTCAGTTTTTTTCGCCCTCATAGCACTAGGGAAGCTTTTTTCTGTTCGTACACACTATCCGTCTACTATATAAAGTATATTTGGGGACGACATTTTCAGAAATGGAAATGAAAAACTCGTGGAGAGAGGAAAAAGAAGTAAAATGGCTGCAGAACAAATTTCTTTTTCTCATCAGGGTTTTTTTTTGGAAAATGTGAAAATCAATACTTTCCCAGTAAAAATTTTTTTATGCCTTTTTTTTATCTCTCTGATGGCGAGGATTTTTCCGAACATCGTTTCAGTTGACGGGAAAACGACAGGATTTTATATTTTTATTTTCTTTAGCATTATTCAAGGGGGAGCGGAAAGGAAAACATAATTACGTATGGAAGTGGTTGATTTATTTTGGGTCGTTAATGTACTGTAAGGAGGTAAAAAGGGATGGTCTTATGGAATTTTGTAGGGTTGTGCCGTCTGTAACGTTTATTGTTCATTGATCAACGAGTTCTTGCTGGAAGAGATGTAATTATTATCATTATTTTTAAACAAAATAACGAGTTATCTTTAAATTGCTGTAGATAAGTGGACGGAGATATTGAAAAATCATATCAAGAATGTGTTTCTACAATAACAATTTCGCCTGCTCCTGTAAGAATCCTCAAACTATTTTTTTTGTGTCAAAATCCAGTACTAAGGGAGCCTGCGTTGATAACTAGAATCCAAGATTGGCAATAAGATTCAGTTCAAAATGAGTACCCCATTTGAATCTGACATTGCTTAAAAAAAAAATATTTACTCAATCTACTACCCATCCCTTAAAACTGACTGGACTGTACGCTATTGTATTATAGGCTGAACTCCTAAAACCTGTATGCAACTCGGCCGGTCCTGTGCTAGAAACAAACACTTACAGGAAACATTCCCAAGTATCCCACGCCGATTTTGAATTTTCATATATGTTGTAGAACTCGAAAATCTAAGGGGCATTTATTTTTTTTTTAATGGCAGTCGTGAGTATTTAAGGGGTGAAACACCCCCCCACCAAAAGTTGGGCGAATAATCGACCGAACTTTCGATTTCCGTAGAAGCACTCGATGGATTTCAATGATGCTTGGCAAGAATATATATCGTGTCAGCACGATTCAAAAGAAATATAATCTGACAAGAGTGCACCCCCATAAAGGGGTAAACCACCCTTAATTTTGTATAATTAGTAGTTTTTTTGTAATCGAATAGGCAGATTTAAATAAATAATTATACAAAATTAAGGGTGGTTTACCCTTTATGGGAGTGCACTCTTGTCAGACTATATTTCTTTTGAATCGTGCTGACACGATATACGAGTATATTCTCGCCAAGTATCATTGAAAACCACCCTCTCAACAATTTTATATTAAGCATATTCTCCTCCTTTCTCCATAAACCAAGTTTCAACTCTCTGTTTAATCAAGTATTTAATACCCCCTCTTACTAAAATTTTTATCATACTCCTTCCAACAGGTAATCACTCAAATTAACCTGCGTGGCATGAACTATTTAGAAGATATAAATTTTAGAATTTTTCGGTTCCAGTTATCGAGCTTTCCATATAGATTCTTTTTTAAGTTTTTTTTACATAACCTGAACATCTTTTATCTTAAAATAATGTGATTGGTATAAAAAAAAATTATATTCTATTAATACTGCTTAATACCAAATGACTATTCCTTTCAGTGGAGGCCTCAGCTTCACTCTATGAATTTCCTTTCCAATCTACATGAATTTCTCAATCAACGCACACCACACGTCTTTTCTACGTATTCCAGTTTATACCCTGTTCGGAGAAGTTACCATACAAAAGTCTTTAAATATTTTGTTCGATTAATTGCACTAGTATCTTTGAATTTATTTTCCATTCGTTCATCTACTCGTGTTTTTATAACTATTCATTGCAGTTTTTCTTCTTCTGTAGATAGTACCTAAACTGTATTAATATAATTTTAAAATAATGTAAGTACTTTAAGCATTTGTAAAGCTTTCAATACCTTATTACATATTACATGTGTTTGGTTTCTCAGTGGACTGTCCACAAGTTTTCATTACGTATTCCTGTCCAGACCCTGTTTGGAGAAGTTCGCTCACAAACATCTTTAAATCTTCTGTTCGATTGATTTCATTCTAAATTGATGATACAATAAGAGGTGAGAGTTTTTCTTCATGATTTAATATATACATAGGTATGACTTAATCGCTTCACTTCTTCCCATAACCCCCATATAGAAAGGATTTCGAAATCTAAGATAAATACCGATTTAAAATATTATATTACATAGTTATCTATTTATTTTTTACAATTATACACTCTGGCAAGCCGAATCATTTATCAAAGCTTCCAGGGAGAACCATAACGTTTCAATATCCAATTAGAATAGTGTAGAAAGTTCTATACACTTCACGCATCTTCTACACACACCATCGAATGCACTCAAGATCTCTTGAGTGCACACATTGCATATAAAAGCTTAGACGGGCCAGTACACTAGATCAGTTTATGAAAAGCAATACTATAAATTATATAATCAGTTAAAATCTACACTTAAGTTAAAATTATTAAACACTTTCTCCGCACTCCTGTATTTTCGATACCAATTAAATAAGAGATAAACACATTATCTAAAAATATCGCAAAGGCGGGTTTTTAAGTCATTTTTCAGTACTGCCGTTGGCTGACTCTTTATATTGTCTACTATTGTTCAGCCTTCAGTACTGATTCTATTAAACATTCCTTATTGTTCACTATTTATAAATTTTTATCTAAAAAATTTATCTAAATAAATGATGCGTCAAGTTGAAATCCCACAACGCATCGGTTTTGAGATTTAGGGCACTGACACACAAAGACAAATTCAGTCAAAATCAAAAGGAAAAATGATTATTATAATTCCAAAATTTTTTGTCGTTATCCAGTAATTTCCACAGTCTTTATGAAAATTTTAAGAACATATCTCAAAGCCTACTGAGACATGAGTCAAATTACAAACGGCGCACGTACACAATTATCAAATATTAAACTCAAAGATACTTATATGTTGTGACTCACCGCCAAACCGCAAACTTGGGACCATTTATGAATTTTCCTGATATCAATATAGAGATCTCCGAAATTTATGATCTATAAAGTCGACCTAGACATACTATTGTCATCTGTTAGTAGCAGTCCTGCAAGAGCGCTCGCCAGAAGCGGCCTTATCAGGACTATACAATACAACCCTCTGGAGTTCAATATATATTTTTATTCTATGACGTAGAAGCGTGTCTTGGAAATATTGATATACAGGTTTAATGAAAATTTCAGAGTGTGAAAAAGTGTTAAATATGACTTTTTCACGACATACACAATATCAATGAGATCACGAATTAAAATTTTGCTAAATACCCTAAAGACTAATTGCGAGATTTTTTGATATCCAAAACCCCAAGATGGTGAAAAGAGATTAATATTGTTACGAGCCTATGGGCTCGCGTTTTCAAGTAAATTCAATTAAATTCGATTTAAAATAAATAAAAATACAGGTTTCTTTATTAAATCGCATTCAATGATCACACTATTGGCAACGCTAGATTTCAGCATATTCGGTTGTATGTGTGAAACATGCGAGCAGTATGTAGAACATGCGAGAAGTATCTAGAACATGCGAGAAGTATCTAGAACATGCGAGAAGTATCTAGAACATGCGAAGAAGCTCTCTACGCTATTCTAGTTGGATGTTGGAAAGTTGAAATTTTCTCTGACAATTTTGATGTCATTTATAAGTGAGTTGTTCGGATTGTCAGGGTACGCATGTAACAATGTTTTCACGAGTTTCTTAATATCCAGACTTGATGACGATATTTGAATGATTTTTGTTGTTCCATGCTGTCAATTCCGTAATACAATCTGTTATTTTCTTTGTGAAATGATCATCCGTTGTCTTATCATATCGGGTCCCACCAATTCACCCTTCGTGGTCTCACACTGGGTAGAATCGACCCGACGACAAACTTTGAGCGTAAAATGGACCATCTTCATATATCGGAAGAAATACTCTTTTTGAAACGCGCACTATGCTACTATTTTTTTTTCCAGAAGCAGCATATCTAAGAAGTGAAACGTACAAATTTTATGAAAAAATATTGAACATTGACGAAGCTATAAGTTTTTTTTAGCGAAAGAGTGTCTTTTTTATGTTTTCACCTTTTCATGAAATTTGTTTAACATGTCACCATTTTATTTCTTATAAATAAATTTTTCGTACATCATCTAAAACGTTCAGAGCATGTTCCGTAATTTTTTTTAACCACTTCGGACGGATAGTTTGGTCACAATACCATTTTGAACTTTTTGACTGAGTAGAATCGACCCAGTGTGACCACCGAGATTGAATACAGAGGTGTGACAACGAGGGGTTAAGAAAATCAATCAAGAGAAACAATTCACGTGAGATGGCATACTTTTTCGATCCATGGTAAATGCGTAATGTCTACTGACCTTATTCCACCCCCTTTTTCTTGTTATAGAGGTAGCTTTTCAAAAACTGTCAAGAAGATGCGTATCACTGTAGATCTGTGTATTATTCGTCAGTCGTTCGTTTCGTTCTTGTACTTAAAATTTTCATCATCTAATCGATGAATTTATCTTCTGTTTTTTTTCTATAACGCGCCGTGGACAATCAATTCGTTTCAGAAAGTCTAGTATATCAAATATCTAAAATAACTATTTGGTAAACATTCAACGCAAGTGAATCAAAACTAAATTGTGTACGAGGAAGTCGGAAATAGAAAAAATACATCATTTTGCTCACTGTAGCTGAAGAAAAATTTATTTTTATGAATATATGCAAAATTATTCAAAAGCGCACATAGAAGATTGACGTACAAGCTACCTATATGATTCACTTATGTTTCACCTAGATGATTTCACTTACGATCCACCTAAATTATTTCACTGACCAGTAACGAAACAGAACGCTCATTGATTCATCTAAGAATAGTAAGTGAATTAACATGTGGGCACCCTGTACGGCCAAATACAAGTTTCTTTTTAAAAATGCAATAAAATGAACAAAATTAAATTTTTTTCAATGTATTATGGCTTTATTAGTAAGAGTAAACATTCCCATTAATGATGGAACACAACTTCGTTCAAGTGGCTGCCTCGGCTGGCTGCGCAGTAGCGCATTCTGTCACTCCAATTTTCCAAGACCTTGTTGATGGTTTCGGGCTGTAGCTCACGGATTGCTTGGGTGATATTGGCCTTAAGTGCTTGAATCGTTTCTGGATTGTTGGCATAATATCGGTCCTTCACAATCGCAGCTCAAATCTCAGCTCCGAGGCGGTCAATTGACATCGCCAAGACGGCTGATAACACGATTTGCGAATTTGGTGCGTAAAAGATCGATTGTGGCATGGGATGTGTGGCATGTCGCGCCATCCTGCATGAACCAGAGGTCGTCCAAATCCATGTCTTCAATTTCAGTAAAAAAAGTCGGGTAACATGGCTCTGTAACGTTCACCGTTGACCGAAACGTTGTTGTTGTTCCCCACTCCCACTCACTTTGGAAATAAGTTTTCAATATTTCTCAACGTTGTTCAAGCGTAAAGCGACTCATTTCGTTCCGCGGAGGTATGATACTGACTTTCTGTCAAGATTTCGAGCGGGAAACAGCTTTCAGTGTCAAAATAACCTATGATTTAAAAAGAAACCACTAGATGGCCCACCCTGTACACAGTGCGACAAATAAGTTCCGAGACTTGAACCATATCTGAGTAACTAGTAGGACGATCTATAGTATGTGTACAGACCGGCGTTTGAAAGCTATGACACTCCTCTTCCCGGTAATACTAATTTTGTTTAAATCGGTTGATAAATAGCAAAGTGACAGTTCTCCCAAAACAACTTTTTTGTCGATGTTGAAATATTAAAATGTTGCTCAAACAATGCTCATTACATTCTTCGATAGCAAAGGAATTGTCCACAGGGAATTCGTTCCAACTGGCCAAACAATTACTGGCGCATTTTATCTCGAAGTTTTGAAACGTGTGATGGCCAGAATCCGTCGTATTCGACCCGAATATCGGGATCCAGAGAACTGGATAATGCACCGAGTCACACCTCACTCATTTTTCGTCAATTTTTGGCTCAGAATCAAGTCTGTGTATTGAATCATCCACCGTATTCACCTGATTTGGCCACATGCGACTTCTCTCTATTCCCGAAATTGAAAATAAAGTTGAAAGGATGTTTTTTTAATGACATTTCGACCATCAAAACAGCTTCAACACGAGCACTACAAGCAATTCCACAAAATGAGCTAGAACACGCATTTGAATCACTGTTGAATCGCTGTAACAAGTGTATTGAAACTGGTGGAGAATATTTTGAATAAAAAAAAATGAAAAATATTCAGATTTTTTCTTTTAATGATGTTTTCCATGACCAGTCTCGAAACTTATTTGTCGCACTGTGTATATCTCACCTAGATGAAGTCTTTGTAATTCACTTGCGATCCATTTCGTTTGGAGAATTGTCGCAGTTACATGAAAAATGTATATTACAAACTTTAAAGCAAATATTATTAACTTTCTAAAAATGCAACAAAAGATGAACATTAATAGCTTTTCTTAAGAAACATATTTTTTAATTTTTTTTTCTCCAGAAGCAAAGTTAACACTCATATGATAAGAAGAACTCATTCTTTAAAACAAGCCTTACAATATTACTTTGTGATGAGTGGTTCTGGTACGGTGAAGACGCCTATTAAAAGATAAAATCTAGCGTTAGAGTCATTCTATTGTCGAACCAAACCCCCCACACCCCCCGCCCTCCTTCCAAATCTACCAACATCATTGGCGCAATTTTACTATTTTTCGGTTAAATTTGGGAAGGGATTCAAGTCTGACTGCAAAAATATTTACATACCGATCAACCTTAATGAATTATTCACAGGAGTAAACAGAAGCAACACGTGAGTAATAAACTCAATTGATAATTTCATTAGAGATTCTGTTTTGCGCGTGGGATATTCTAAAAACATCGTTTCTATTTTCATCTCTACATTCGGATGTTCGAAATATTTTATATAACGTTTATTTCTTATACTTACTATATCGCCAAAGTATAAAACATTAAGTCACATAATATACCTAAAATAGAAATCCGGAAAAATTGCTCTTATTTCCCAAGGATACGTACGTTCGCGACGGCAGCAACATTATTATCGACATCTTTCCCTGTAAAATATTCTTGTAATTTTTAATTTAAAAGCCATCATACAGTGTTTTATATATGGGCATACCTTAAACCATTTACCCGGATAAAAAAAAAATCTAATAACTATCCACCCCCGGCTTCCAAGGCGGCACAGAAGGGAGCCACCCAAAATGGAAATTTTAAAATAAACTTGAATTGTTATTTCCATTTTTTTTTCTTTTCTTTCTTTTTTGCAAGTACCCGGGGTTGGTATTAAAATTTTTTACATCCTTCCATAAAATAAAAAATATTTTTTTTTTTTTTGTACAACGCACGTTGGCTTTTTCCACTAATACTACAACGTCGGAAAAATCGATAGCGTGAAAAAAAAAGGAAAAGGAAAAAAAAAATTGCGCCATATAAAAACGGAAAAAGTGTAGAAAAAAAAAATGTGGAAAAAAATTGTGAAAGAACGACTCGAGGAGGGTAGCAGCTTTTGGTACCAGGAAAATATACATGACACAACCCGGGGTAGTATATCTACTGTACACCCTAAGCGAGAGACAGGGACCGGGTTGAACGGACGGGACAGAGGGCAGGTGGAAGGGAGACACCAGGGAAAAGCCAGAAATAAAAACGAAAATTTTCGTCTTGAGGAAAATTGAAGGCTGTTTTTCTTCTTTTTCGGATTTTCATTTTTATTTTCATTTCTATCCCGGGCCGTCCCTGTACAAAACCCCCCTTATACAACCACCACAATTCGAGGGGGGTTTGGGTTGTTTTTAGACATTCCGGAAATTTTTTTCACGCCAGATATTTTTCTTATCATGAAAATCGATAAAAATGAGAAAAAAAAACATAAATTTTTTTTTCATCGTTTTGAACTTTTGTTCTCGTTTTGTTTTTGTTCTTTTCGTATGAGGTTTTTACATATTGCAGGCAAGTAATACGATGTACTCATTAAAAAAAAACAATTACTGTGGGTACCTACATATTATTGTTTTGTTGAAAAAATAGTTTTTCTGGCGAAAAATACGGGGGGAAATTTTCATATTGCATGCAGTGAATTCCGAGATAATCAAAAGGCGTTATATCACTTATTGAAATTAGTCGTAGTGGGAAATTTGAAAATTGTACTTTCTAAATTGCTGTTGTGAAAATTTCATTTATAGGAAGGATATTAAAATTTGTAATTCAGGCGAAAAAAAATTATTCATGCTGTTTCTGCAAAATTACTTTTTGCAGACGGATATTTTTTTTTTAATTCACCCGGTAATTATGCAGAATTTCGGTCATTAGCCTCTTGTTCATCAAAACTCATTAGGGATGATTCCGTGAAAAATACGGATAATGAAGAATTTTTTATTCTGAAATATGTGGGGACGGATTCTGATGACCGAAAAGGTTTCATGATTTTTAAAATATAAGATCCTGTCCCCTTCACTACGTTGCATTTTTTTGGGAACGAACAAATTAATGCTTTTTTTTTCTTAAATTAAGAGGCTGTAGCCATATTGGAGTCGTGGAAATGTTTATTTAAAATAATATAAAAACGTATATTGTTTGCTTTGGCGAAGTTAAACAGCACTAAAAGAGGGTTTGTCGTTATTTTGCATGATAGAGACTGCGATGATGTCCCGTATAAAGAGAGGAGGAGTGAAGCCTAAAGTCGCCAGAGATGTAAGAAGTGTAGTTCTAAAGAGGTTTTTGGGACATGACCAAAAGACATGATCGACAGTCTCATATTGGTTGCAACAGGCGCACAGTGGGCTTGCAGTAATTCCTAGTCGGTTCAAATTGGTACTGAGGTCATTGTGATTAGCCATGAGTCGAGAAAAAAGAACTACCATTGAGCGGCTAGGTTCTACCAGCATCCTTTGGAACCATGCATCTAATGAGATCATTGGAATTATGGAGTGATAGTATCTACCCATGTCGCCTTCTTGCCAGTGTTCAAATATAATGCTTCGAGACGTTCTTTAAGAAGGTCATTTGTCAGATTCATATTTATTCTAAAATTAATTTTAATAAACAATGTACACCTACGTAATTCAAATAATCGTGAAAAAAGATATTTCAAAATTCATTTATTCATCGAGATTGTATTTGAGTTAATTATTTTTTAAATAAAGTATTGTCAATTTAAAAAATAATTCAACCCTGAAATTTTGTATTCTCTCGTGTTAGAAGAAGTAGACATCAAAACCTCAGTAAAGTAAAATTTCCCAATAGTCTGAGCAAAGTTTTATTATTTTTCTGGTTAAAATTCGAGAAACAGCTAAAGTGGGGTGCGATAGAATGCTTACGCCACTGGCACAATTAACACATGCATAACGTAATGTTTCTTTTTTTCTTCACTGCGAAAATTTCGGAATGCACTAAATGTCAAAGTATAACATGTATGGGCTGTGTATCATGCCATCTTGTATCGCATATCATGATTTGATTAAAGTAATTTGTATACAAGCAGTGTATCCATGGTATAACATCGGTTGATTCGAGACAAGAAGGTTTTTTGGAAAGTTATTAAAATATAGTCACTAGAATAGCTCCTTGTTAGATACAACTTTCAATATACATCAGTGGTTCTTTATACAAACATTAGAATGAAAAAACTGTCCATCTAAGTATAAATATTGATTTTTAACTGATTAAACATATATGAAGCCTTTGTAAACTTAAATCGGGATGAATATCAAAAAATCAAATGAAATTAGTTTTTAGGCGATTACATCAAAAGCCACAGAATTATAAACCAATTTGCTACCTCATCAGACCTAAGAGATATGACGAAATTTGTAAAAACGCTTACAACCCAATTACATCCACTTGGGGGTGGTTAAATTCCCAAAAATTGGGAGATATGTAAGTATTTAGATGATTGAATAAAAAATTAAAAAGATAAAACCAATTTGATATCTTGTCAGATCTAAAACATAATTATTAAAAACGTATGCAACCTCTTTGGTTGAATTTTGACAAATCGTGAAATTGGTTTTTCGGTGATTACATAAAATGCCCGTAAAAGTAAAAACCTATTTTTCACCCCCACGGGGGTTGAATTTCCAATAATCGTGATATGATTTTTTGAGTGATTATATAGAAAGCCTGACGAAGGAAAACCAATTGGATATCTTATCGGTCCTACGGTATATGGTGGAATTCGTGAAAATATGTACAACACATTTTTTTGCCCAACCTCCGGCCACCAATGGATATATGAAATGTTTGTTGTTATCTAAATCTATATATGAGCCGTTTATTTTGAAAGTGGGGCAAGTCCATTTTTTGTTATTGAGAGATATTT
Organism: Beris morrisii; assembly: GCA_951812415.1. NCBI lineage: Eukaryota > Metazoa > Arthropoda > Insecta > Diptera > Stratiomyidae > Beris > Beris morrisii. The sequence continues at coordinate 144,793,480 of OX638310.1, forward strand.
AAAGGTTTGCATTTCAATAAATTTAAAAATATTAAATATAATAAGCAGTAATAGACATATTTTTGGCTTTTTGTGGTATTAGATAATGTAAGTTTATTATCCAATAGTGTATATAGTGCTAGCTAAAAAAAATAATGGTTTAATTATACCTTAATGGACTTGCCCCACTTTCAAAATTTATGAATTATTGTAATCGTTAATTTTAAAGGGTCATTCCATGAAGAATCGCCAAAGTTGTGACTTTATCGTCTCCGATTCTTTTGAAAATTTTTGTACTTGAAGAACTAGTGAAAAAAATAATTGGAATTCAATTTTTTTTTTCTATCTAATTTTTTTTGTCAGTTATAGTATGTGAAAGTATGTTAAAGTTTGCTCAAAAAAGGTGTCCGAGTTCTCTTTGAAAATGCATATCTCCGGTAATTTTTATCCTAGAACAATAAAATAAGGCTTATTTTAAGAGGGAAATATAAATAAAATATAGATAAATATAGAATATAGAAAAAAAAAAAAATTAGCTTTGAAATTTTTTTTTCACGGGTATTTATTTTGTCCTTTATCCTTAAATATCTCAAAATGCGTTTCTTTTTTATTTTTTTATATTTTGTAGGTTATAATGTTTTCCAAAACATCAAAAAAATTAAAAAAGGGGATCGGGGTAAAAAAAGTCAATTTAAATTATTAGAGAACTAAACTAGCTTTAAATTATTAAGAACCACTGATCTTATTCAATTTTTTTTCTTTGAGATCCCAAGTTCATTTTTTGATATGTTTTGAAAAACATTATAACCTACAAAATACAACAAAATAACAAAATAAAAAAAAAGCATTTTGAGATATTAAAGGATAAAAGACAAAATAGTTATCCTTGAAAAAAATTTCAAGGATAATTTTTATTCGTAATGTTTTTTATTGCGACAATCTTCCCCACTAAAATGAGCCCTATTTTATTGTTTTAGAATAAAAATTACCGGGGATATACATTTTCAAAGAGGACTCGGACACCTTTTTTGAGCTAACTTTAGCATACTTTCTCATACTATAACTAACAAAAAAAATTAAGATAGAAACAAAAAATTGGATTTCAATTATTTTTTTCACTAGTTCTTCAAGTACAAAAATTTTCAAAAGAATCGGAGATGGTAAGATCACAAATTTCGTAATTTTTGCCGATTCTTGATAAATGACCCTAAACGGATAATATTTTAGTTGCATCATCATTTTTTAATATTAAAAACAAAATACTGTTTAATTTTATATAGATATTTATTATTAAAATCAACACATTGGTTTCACAACAACAACCGGAGCTAAATTATGCCATAACATATTCAGTTAAAAATAATTTCAGCCAAAGATGGACTTGCATCACTTTCAAAATAAACATATTTACAATACCGTTAATAGCTAAAACTTCCATCTCCCAAATATTACGGAATTTGAATTTTTTAACTAAAAATTGTTTACAGATAAAAAGATCATATTAAGTTTTATCTATAGTTATCATTATTTTAATTTTTTTGAAAAATGGACTTGCCCCACTTTCAAAATAAACGGCTCATATACTTATCCATCAAGTTTCTAGCATAAGCCGTTTAACACCCCCAACCATACCACCCATAAAATGTTTTAGTTTTACTGTACTCTACTTAAATTCCAAGTTTTAGCTTTCTAACTTTAGCAGTTCTCAGATATATGAAACTTATTTTTTTCCTATTCATCCTCCCCCATCCTTTCCTCTTACACAACAAACTGCATAATTTTTTTTTTCGTTAGAGAGTTCTGACTGATGAATTCTAAGATCTTAGCTTAAACAGTTCTTGAGATATGAGACGTGATTTTTTAGAAAAATTCTTTTGGCCCATACGTTCATGATCCACCACCCCTTCCCTCCTGAAAAGTTTTATATTCAGCAAAATTCCCTTGTCCATCTTTTAACACAAACCGAATTCAATTTTTCTGGTATAATTAGATTCGTGAGATATCGCAATGCAAAGTTTTTCACATACCATTGCCTCACGCCACTGACCTTCATACAATCACTAAAATTCAACCGTTTAGGAGATAAAGATTTTAGAATGTCTCGATCGCAGCTTTCGAGCGCTTCTGACGTATTGTTTTTTGCTTCACTTCGGAACCCCTTCACCCATATCGACAATTTTTTTGCAAATGATTCCACTATCATAGATCTACTATGTAAGTTTCAACTTTCTAGCATAAGCTGTTCCTGAGATAAAAAAAAACAAAAATTACCCCCACCTCCCCTCTCACCCACACCTACCCAACAAAAAAATTAAATTTATTAACTCAATCAAATAACAGACGAAATGAATTTTTTATGCAGTTAACAGTATTATGATCGATTTAAAAAAATTCATGGTAGCAAAAAGAACACTACTTTGAAGTGAGTTACAGAAGTAACTTACTCATTTTGGTGAACTGCAATCCAATTGAAAAAGAGAAGGAAGAACTAAAAGAGTAAATTGCACGAACATTGCGAAAAGAGAGACGACCAACGAATTTTCTTGTTTCGTCCGTCTCCATCAGAAATATACACAATGAAGACACAACTCAATTTTTCTCAAATTTTTAAATTAAGTGGTTCCGGTTCGGTCACCCTCCCTCACTCTGAATTACATTTTTAGAATATTCGCCTATAATTTCAGTATTTATATTCCATGTTAGGAGTCAGACGCTATTTGAATAAAGCTGCAAGTAATGTAGGAGACAACGACACCACTGGAGGATAAGGGCGTGTATCTGCTCGAAGATCAGAAGCGAACATAGGTTCGGCGAGGAAAGTAGTACTCAATAAAGCATATTTGAACTTGGATTCATAAGCATACCGAAGTTCAACTTTTTAGCATTAGCCGTTTATAAGATATAAAAATAAGAAGCTTTCTAGTCCTGAAAGCCCCTTCAGTAAAAGTTGTCAAGTTGAAAGGGTTTAGCACAGTGTACAGTAAAATTTTCAAGCTGATATATAAACGGGTTTTTGAGATATGAGCCCTCGTGATACATTTATGCAACTACCCTCCTATAAAAATATTTTTGTAGTGTAGCTCATGTACACTTTTAAATAATGTAGTAAATTCTAATTGTCAATCATAAACGCTTCCTGAGATATACAAAATGAGAATTTTTAGATTCTCCTCCTTCCACTGTAAAACAAATTATTTTTAATTTTCTCTTATGTAGTACATATATGTTTTAATAATATATGGTCCAGTATGAGCGATCCCAAAGATATAATTATCAGAAGATGTAACTTCCTGTCATCGCACTATTGGAACATTTTGTAAAGCCCCCCAATCGGGAACACCACTACTTCCTTCAATAAATTTATTTTTTAGATGTTCCCTTAGCATTTGCCTATGTATCTACAAAGGCAACAGACTCAGCATTTTAATCCAACATATTTGAGCCTCGCCTCCGTACGCCACTGTCTTTATAATTTTTTTTATTAAACTCCCTAGTGTTTCTGGATCCAATACTCATCTTACTTATTTCTAGCTTTAAACATTTACGAAATTTTAAAAACGAAAAGTTTCGATTCCTGACTGAAAATTATTTTCCACTTCCGTACGGCCTGCAGCAACAAATTTATTTTTGTAATACTTCCTTTTATAAATAAGTTTCAACTTCCTAGTGTGAGCTGTTTCCGAGATATGAAATCTTAAAATTTTCGTATTAAACACTCTCTCAGATTCCCAGTTATGGATGAAAAGAGATCCTCGGATGAGTTTTCAGAGAACATTGAGATTCGTTCAGATAGCCCGACATATTACGAAATCAGCTCCTGTTAAATCCGGTAAACGGGAAACAAAAACGAAATCCGAATTTTTTGATATGAATCTTTCAACACAAATGGATTAAGTATAATGAAGTGAACAACTAGTTTCTCATTACGTTGGACTTGGTGCGAAAATAAGCTGTTTCGCGGCAGTAGTTGAGTGCAACTTATTAAAGGACATATATTACTACTCTATCAGCTTGGAGATCTTTGCTGAGATTTTTATTGAATAGAATATAATTTTTTTTCGCGATAATTCAGCGTGAAATGTTCGATACTTTCTATTATTCACTGATTTTTTATTGTTCCGGCATCTACTAGCTTGTACTGATTAAAATTCTTCCTTTTCATTTGTTCCTTTCACGTGTTAATCAGAGATAATATATGTACTCCGATAGAATGAAAATAACAAAGATTTTAAATTAACATAAAACTACGTAATTAAATAGTTTATCTTTTTATTCTAGAACTCCAATCAAAATGCTACCGCAACAATACTGTCTACGATGGAAATACCATCACAGCAATTTACAAACGATGTTTTCACAGCTTCTCGATCGGGGATGTTTCTGTGATGTGACATTAGCATGCGAAGGACAAATTATTCGTGCCCATCGAGTAGTGTTATGTGCATGCAGTACCTATTTCGATTCGATATTGACCAATTATTCGGTCGAAAAGGACACAATCATTATAATGAAAGATGCCAAATTTTCTGATGTAAAGTACTTGATAGAGTTTATGTATAAAGGTGAAATAAACGTGGAACATGTAAGTAACAAATGAACAGTTATTAGCCGAAGAGTTTGAAAATTTCATACTGCATTTTTATTATATTTGATTAACAGGAAAATTTGGCATCACTACTAAAAACAGCTGAGGAGCTTAAAATCAAAGGACTTGCTGAAGTATCCTGGCGCGAAGACGAAATGATGGAGCAACCGATTCCCGAGCCTGAACATAATTTCACAGAAAGAATGGAATCTACGCCGCCAATCAATGAGGAAATTGTCATGCCCAGAATGCCTGTCTTAACGCCTATACCGTCGCCCAATAACCAAGAATCTATTACAATTGGTCCTAATCCGAAACGAAAACGCGGTCGACCGCCGTTAGACGAAGAGTATGATGTATACAGCACGTATGTATATATTTTTTTTATTTTTTAACTAAATACAAAGTATTATTTTCGCTATTATATCCAGCCCGCAAATAACACATGCCGAAAGCATAGCACAGACTCTTCAAATAAACGAAAATTCAAATCTACTGGAACCATTACCGCAACAAATTGATGAAACTTCGAAAGATGCATCACAAATGAAACAGCAAACGGACGATTGGACTAGAGAAGATATCGATAATCAAGTGGACACGGACATTGAAGACATTAAGGAAGAAGATGAAAGCCCTGACGAACAAGGATCGAGTTCAAACTATCTCTTAACGCCACAAGAACAAGAAGAATGGAAAGATGTTGTTAAAATGGACACGTATTTAGCGAAAGGACGACGACCGCAATTTTGGGAAGAGCCGTTTACAAAAAAGGTGAGTTTATCCACGCAATTATATTTTTGTTAAAATTATAACTTGAATTATTTTGAGCTTTGATAATTTAGTGACAGGGGAGTAATTGTCTACCAACACAGAGGTCTGTGTGATTATTAACCGTCGTCTTGAAAAAATTATACTAGGAACGGATGTACCTCTGGTACTACTACGACTTTCTGTAATATTTAGAAAGGAACTAAAAAATAATTTCATTAACTTATTTCAAATGCCAAACAATTAAAATAAATTAGCTTTATACTTTTTTCATTGACAATCACAACGCTCTTTCCGATATGAGCCATTGTTTCTCCTTCTAATGCTTTCTTTAGACAGTTATGTATGACTGGGACGGTTCAAATAGCGTGTATTTCAAGTTGTCAATCATAACATGTTACTATTACGCGCTTAAATATTATTATTGTTTCGAAAAGGGATTATCCCTGAAAATTAAGCTATTTTCTTATAAAAGTAACAAAAAACAGTTGATTTTAGCCTCCGATCAGTTATCCTGGGGGTGGGATGTAAAAGAAACATGTATCGCGATAATAGCCGGAAAATCATGCTAGGGGCAATGTTTAGAATATTAATTTGCTATGAATCGTTTTGCTGAATCAACTGAAGTCGCGTTGCCCATACGAGTAGGGTGATCAAAGCAGTGAGAGAATAAATCTGTAAAAATTCCCTTCGAAAACAGAAAACCATGGCCAGAGAATTGGACATTTTCATGAGATCTATTCGGTGTTTTTTTGGATGATCAAGCTGCTCTGGGGAGACTCAATATATATATGCCTCATTAGATATATAATTATTATATTCCCAAAAAGAATCAAAACAAATTCAAATTTTTTAGGAATTAAAATGAATGAATTGAATTTTCTATTATTTTTTTCCGAATCATAAATAAGTTTTTGGGCCTTGACCAAACAGATCCAAGGATGGCCCTCATTTCATACTCACTGAAATTTAGCTCTAATAAAGCGTAAATTAATCTCTTGAAGCAGTGTAATTAGTAAATAAATTCTGCTTGTGAAATAATAAATAAGGAGTTTTAATTATTTTGTTTTCAAGGATCCTTGTGATCCTTGTGAAAAATTACTTTTCGAAAAAATTTTTTTTTTTTTCAGAAACTTGATATTTTCAGAATTAAATTAGATTACCCGCAATTCCCAACATTTGTTCATTCCCCGCAAGCACCCCAAACATCGTTGAAATTCCCCAATTTTGGGAACTTTCCCTGCAATCGGCAACCCTGCCCAAGTACTTTGATACTTTAGCCAGTTTTATATTTTATTAAGGAGTAATTTCATAACGTTCATAGCCATTCATTTTCTCGTCTTATTTCTGCAGTTTCTGCAGAAAGGAATGCATAAATGTGTGGTATGTTAACCACAACAATATTAACGATATCCTCAAGCTATAATAAAACTACTGCGACTTACGTCTTCTTGTCCAATCGTCATCAACTCGCTCGTACATGACTAAATTCTTCCCTATATTTTTCACAGGTAATGGACGCAATCAAAACAAAAGAATTGGAAATGAAAAAGGCCGCACAACTACTAGGAGTATCATACGGAACATTATACGGACGATATCGAGAAACATACGGTTGCCTGAAACATCCATACAGGTAATAGAAATAAAAAGAAAATCATAATTTCATTCTTAGAGATTGGTCAGTTTCTTCTTTTAGAACAGCGACGATATCACAAATACGTGATGTTTGGCCAGATAAGGGATCAACCCATCTTATAGGTACGTTCCCAAAATCAAAAACCAAAAAAAAAAAATTAACCATATCCATTGGCAATAACTATTTACTCCCATTCTATTTAAATTTTTGGTTACGGATTTGTTTGTCTCTTGCATGAATCAACTGATGGCGTTTTTTTCAATTTTTATCTTCTGAACTAATTTTGGAAATTTGGTCGTAGGGTTTGTTTAGTTTAGTCTTTAGTCTCGAACAAACTGGCAATATTAAACAACTTGTACATAATATTATAAATACTGCACTCTTACACTAAAAGCTACATCTTCATCGGAAAGGTAACTAATAAAGAAAGTAATAGTCAAGTGTAGTTTGTCGCTCTCTCTACTCCTACTAGAACCGTGAATACTACTGCTAGAATACTGTCTTTAACCGAATCATTTTAATAATAATTGCTCTCCGTTTTCTTTCAGATTCAAATTTCCGTCTCGGTTCCGGATTGGACGGCCTTTGGCTGAGATAATGAACTAAATGGCGACTTTAAATTAATGAGAAAAAGTGATATCATATTTAAAATAAGATAAAGTAAATTAATAATTGTAAACAATATTTATCACAAAAGAAAAAAATTCAAACAGTATTAGAGCTATTACTAAAACATCAACAATATTACAAGAAAGGAAAATCCGAAAAAAGACGAGACCAAAAACAAATTTTATATGTATTCTAAATATGTAAATGTTTTATTTAAAAAAAATATAGATGTAATAAGAAAAACTGATGTTTTGTTGATATTACTTTCACTATATTTAATTATCATTTATTTAAAATGAAACTACATTTTTCTATATGTACCTAGATTTTTATCTACGCATCCATAATCCATCACAACAAAAACAAAAGTAATGATAAATATTAAAAAGAAACTCTTATTATATAAATTGAATGTTGCTAGTTATCTTTTTCCCCCCAACAGAGGCTAAATGTATAATAAATTTGAAAACTAAAGTTTATAGTAATGAAAAACACAATTAAAACGTACGCAAAAAGACAAAACAACTTTAATAATAACTTGTTATGTATGTGTAAACCTATAAATGTATTAATTTTTTTTCATTAAATATAGTGTGCATAATATAACAAATTATAAAAAAAGAGAAAATATTCAAAAGATTAGATAACTAAAAATATTAATCTCATATTTTACATTGGTAAGTAAATTATATTAAAACGATTTTTTTGCAGTTTGTGATTTCATGTTCATTGTAAACTATACAATTTCAAAAGCTAAAACAAATATTACTGTAAACGGATTGAAATGTTTTATTAAACATTGTTTCTTAATTTGTTTAATCCTGTATTTGTCCACTAATAAAACAAAACATTCCGAAATGTATGTCAGCATAGTTTGTGGTCTTTCTTTTTTCTATGTGCAATTTTTTGTAGGTTTTATATTAAATTCGAATAAGATACAGAGGACGCATTCCAGCGAAAGAACTTTACGTGGAGCGAACTGGGACCACTACTTTATCAGGGCAATAAGCCGTATAGTGAAAACTCTAAAAAGAGAGGGCTACAGAAGTGAAATATTGACCAGACAAACCAACGACTAAGAGAAATAAATAATGAAATATCAACAAAAACTCAGACGACAAAAGAAGAATACAATATTAACAGCCTGTTCTAACTTAGCTTTAGTCGTTAAATTCGTCTTACCGAAAGAACCAGACTATGAACGAATAGTGAGGTAGAAGCAGTAATAGCGAAAACATTTTTGTTTTGGAGATAAACTGCTCTGTAATAATTATTACAATATATTTTCACTGCTTTGTATGTCCTAAAAAATACTGACGAAAATAATCGAACGACGACTTCAACCTTTACGAACAAAATCATTGAAAAATACTAAGGTAGTAGTAGTCTTTGGTCAACTACTGACAAAATATTTTCAATAAGGCAGGTGCTAGAATAAAGCTAGACATAGTTTAAAATCAATGTCTAAATTTTCTTTTTTTAAAGATACCGAACTAAACTTACGGGTCAACCTTTAATACGTTAGCGTACACTTTAGTAAATTTTAGTGATGGGAACGATGCGGGATTGGACATGGTACCTCTAGTCGTATTTTGTGAACGCGATAAGGATATAAACAGAAACTACTCGTATTTAGAGCAGAAGACCACGACATAGCAAAAAAAAATTAACTTCGACAATACCGAAAACTGTAGAGAGCCGATGTAAAAACTCAGCGAAAAAACTGATGAAAAATTAGAGATGCTGCAATTACGTAAAGCATCCAACTCAAATAATCGCATTACACCATAATCTGAGGCAAAGAAATCGCTACAAATAAATCAATGATTTTTCAAATAAGAGGATAAGAGCTAAATTATAGACCACACATTTTCAGAGAAACAATAATCTGCAGGCGTTGCAATCTAGAGTAAACTGAAGACGTAGTACATTTTATAGTCGAATGACCAAGTCTAAGAGGAAGATTATTACACGAGGAAAGTATAGTGTCTCAATGGATCAGGAGTAAATTGGTACAATTCACCGATAAAGCATAGGACTGCAGAAACATTATATTAAGCGATATAATGAAAGTATTTAAAAGCAGATTACGAGAAGACATGGGTTATATGAAAATTGAAAAAATATATTTTAGAATTTGATTCCTAATGCGACCTGTAGCATGTCATTAATTACGGCCAAACCAGTGCTGTTATGTTATAATATACAGAATTTTTGGACAGCTCACCTTCAGTCAAGGCGGGATATTATGAATTAGAGTAGAGTATGTAGAAATTTCTATAATTCTGAATCAGAGAGTTTAGCTGTAGAATAAAATATTTAGATCTACGGTTTAATAACTACTGCAACTCATTCTCAGTTTTAGAATATAAAATATTTTAGGACATTGTCATGGGAAATCAAACTATTGATACCATGAATACAGAACACATTCACTTTTTATATGATCCAGTAAATAGAGATATAAATACTGGAGACGACAACACGCAGTTTTTGTATGAAGCACTTTGAAGCTTTTTCATGCCAGATTGATCGTTTTTGTATGGAGCGTTTGATGCCAGGTTGCAGTGAAATGCAAATAGTAGCCTAGTACTCAAATGTATGGTGTTTTTCGTGTTCAAGACCGGAGTATAATATAAATGTGAGTAAGATGCTAATGCATAGTGTTAATTGCCGGTCCTTTGCGACCGGCTTCAAAACAGTCGCTGCTCGTCATCTCCAGTACATATATCACTATGATCCAGTAGATCTGGCCATTGACAGATTCTTACCAGATAAATTAGCTTTTATCAACTGGAACCTGTCGCTATATTTAATCATATCCTCTGGGAGTGAGTTGTAAAAAACATGGACTGGTTCTTACAGCCCAAACAATAATAATAGCAAATAACAGAAGACAATTACTTCTTCTATTTTATTGTTTTTATTTCAATTTGAAACTGAAACGACGGAAGCCTTAATGTATTCTTGCAATGTTCTGCAGAAATTGCAGCTATTGAAGGAGTATATATAAGAATGTAGAAAGAAATTTTGTAGGATTATAGACGAAGACTTAAGGCTGGTTTTCATTACGCCGACATTCTGCAGATGTCTGCCAGAACAAGATGAAAATATAAACTGTATATGCTACAGAAAGAGAGGAAATATCATCCGCAAAAGATCTGTAAAAAAATTGTCTCGTCTGCAACTTCAGATCTGTGATCTGTAACCATAAAGTAAGGATGTACATTATAGCAAAAAGACTTGCATGCACATCTTTTTCCTATAATTTGCTTCCGACAAACCTACACAATAGACATCCGCACGCACACTACTGTGACAAATTATGGCAATTATGACTTTGACATTTGTCGAGCCGGTAATTGTTTTCTTAACAATTTTGTAATGAGAGATGAATATCAAAAAAGGAGATAAATATGCTCAGAATTTCATTAGAGGTGCATGCACATAACATTTTGCTGTCTATTCGCTCGACATGAGAGATACGTTGCAATTGACAAGCCGCAGATCGGTTATACCTTACAATAGTTGTCGAAAAAATCATCACATATTGTACTTTTTCTCAACTGAAAGCGTACAAACAGCAAAAAACACAAGAAATTTTAGGTTAGAAATGTCAATCTGTCAAAAACTATTGCTATAATTTTGCTATAAAGTCGAAAATGTTGTCCCTTTCTTCCTTCTTAAAACCGATTTTCTGTCACTTTAGTTTTCTGCTACAGATCTGTAATGTCGGAGTAATGAAAACCAGGCGTTAGTTCTCGACTAAAATTCTTTTTAATCTTTAACTAGGTAAAGCCCGAACACAATGCTCCTGTTCCGTTCCGTTCCGTTCAGCTGTCAAAGTAGACCTTATGGGCTGGCCATGTAAATTCACACAACGGTCGTAACGGAACGGATCGGAAAAGTTGACCAAAATTCAACTTTTACGGATCACATAACCTCACTTGTCGTGACGGAACGGAACGGAACGGGATCATTGTGTTCGGGGCTTAAATTTACTTTCATTATATTATATTTATTTATAAAAATTTGCCAGGATCAGCTTATAGAATGTTGTGATATGATATTAAATTTCGCCTAATACATTTCAAAATTATAAATATTTTCAATAAAAATATAAATTATAAACATCGTGTAAAAATAAATGATAAAAGTTTAAATAAAATTATTTCCGTATTCAACTTGCCTTTAACTATACCAGTTCCCTTTCTCGCACAAATATTTCATCGGAAATAAGCATAACTTAAACTTGTCACTTTGACATTTGATACTTAACCGGTTTTGATTTGTGATTTATTTTCGCGCGAAAAAATTGTGAAATGTCTTGGAAAACCATTGAAATTGAACAAAAGTCCTTTTTATTTAACTGCAATGTTGAAGACGAAACGCTTGTGAAATTTTATCTGTGCAACTTTCAAAGTATTTGGGAAGAAAAGTGCCCGATAAACGAATTACTCGCGAGAGCTCGGGTTCGTACTTGTGTTTTGTTTTTATAATATTTTGGCACTAAAGTGTCAGGACAGGATTTATGAAATGTTTCAGAAACATGTCAAATGTTGCTGGAGGATTCCGTTTACAACAATCCCGATGATATTGCTCATGAAGATCCGCTTCCTTTTTTCATTGTTTAATTTTAACGTTACATGCGAGGAAAATTGATGACATGTTAAGATAGCATAGCGTCTTTTATGAGAATCAATTGATGTAGCTCATAAATGTTGTAGGTGCAAAGAATAAACTTGTTTCTACAGTTGATTTCGGATTTGCTTAAAGCGATTTTTTTTTAAACGTTTAATATTTTACCTCTGGAAGTATATTGGCTTGATATAACCCAACGTCTGAATGAACACTACAATTATTCCTAAAATGATGTAGGTCACAATTTGCGAAACCACCAAAGAGAAAACAGTTTTCATTATTCGTTGATGCCCACTACCGCAACAACATCCCTATTCTGTGTCAAACATTTGGATTTCTTCTCGTTTTCTAATTACCGGTAGATTGGCTTGGAATTTGCAAATAAACAAAACGTAGAAACAGAAGCATCGTTATAGCAAATAAACGTAAAAAAAACAAATAATTGTAATACCTCGTTTTGTTTGCGACCTAGTAAAAACAATAAAAATTCATTAGAATTAACAACCATCAATCGAATTTGTTTTTTATTTTATTTTCTGTATTATAATCAAATACTATGATACGTTATCATTCTTTCAGGATTTGAACAAAAGAATTGAATACGATATTGCAACAATATTAAAAACAATAATTACGACACCATCTCAGCTTTCATTCAGCATAAATAAAAATAGTGATACGAATGACTCACTTAAAATCGATAGCAGCGAATTAAATCTAAAATACTATTTGTTCAATAGGCCGTTCAATTTCAAATGGAAGCTGAAATTATGTGATTCAGCTGAGGTAATACGTTGTATGAAAAATATTTATTTTTGAATAATTTCATCCGATTTCTTAGTTCATGCGCTTAATCACAAAACCATTACTGCTTTCGGTAAGCACATTGTCCCAACAGAATGCCGAGTTAAAGAACATAGTTATTAAAAAGGACACCGAAATTGAGCAGTACAAATTAGATGGAGCAACTTTGAAACGAAGTAAGTAAGACACAATTAACAACAACAATTTCGAGAAACTTTGATCGTTAAAATTGAATAATCAATGTCCAATATACAATAAATATAAATAATAAAATAGCACAATCGTAGTTATTAAGTTAAAGGATAGTACATATAAGAATATTTTTATTATAAATTTTCGAGACAAGTCTTTGAACATAGATTGTTATGAAGAATTTTATTTCTAGTCCTGTCTCACATCAGTTTTTCAATACCACAACACATTTACTACGATTGTAGAACACATCACTCAGTCACAGTTTCGAGGAGTTTCAAACATTTTTTCAGTAAACTTTTAACTAGCGTTTGAACATCGCATATGGTTTGTAGATCTTGTTATTTCATATAGTTTCATTATACCAACGTTCGTGTATTGCTTTGCCATCATACAGACTTTTAAATGTAATGTCATAACTTTGAGGAAGAAGAAAGCTAGATGTAAATTTGTAAATAATTTTGTTCAAATACTGAAATTGTTCCAAAATTGTGTTCATATTAAAGAGTGGTTCAGTGGAAGAGTTACCTAAGCCACATTGAATTTTTTGTTGCTTAGGTTTTTTCAGTTTGACCACAATAACCATATCTATATGTGACAAACTTATTTATTCATCATAGTATCAGTATACATTGCTTGACATTATAACAAAACAGAAATTATTTCTTTTTGAGAGTAATTTTTCAAATTACGTCTAAGTTTAGAGTCCGATATCTCATTTCGCAGTAAGTGTTGGTTAGGCAACTGTTCCACTGAACCACTCAAATAAGCGTTTCGAAAATAATAACCACTCACTCTGTGGCATTTGATAATATGTAACAATTTCGAGTAGTTCCTGATCTGAATTACTTCCAATATTTCAGGTAAACTAGCGACAGTCCCATTTAACCTGGAGCGATTCGAGGAGAAATATCCTTTTAAGCCTGTCGATGAATTTGTTCAGTTTGCAGTCGAAAAATATGACGATTTAAAAAAAGATATCGGTCACGATTTCGGTCGAAATAGTAATGTAACACCCGAAAAGGCAACTACTTCTACTTCGGGTACGCCGAAAAAAATTAAAAAGAGCCCAAAGGGTGCGCGGTAAGTGTATTTCATCATTTTATTAATATAGTTTCCAGGTTTTCCGCTACATGGTAGGTCGCAACAGATGAGAATCGTCGGCTTAAAGGCAAAACACACTAAGTAAGATTTTTGGTGTTTTGACTTTTTTACACTATCTGACAGAGTTTTCTTCATTCTATCTAAAGGTAAAATTCATTTAGTCCTTCCACTGCGTCCAATGTATAAATTTTAAAAGCGAAATCTTTAACCTAAGGGAAGTTATACCAATCAAAAACTTCAATCGCGTTTATTTTTAAATCAACTTTTTTGTCGTAGTGTGTTTTGCTTTTAAAGTGACGAGATAATAAATTAGCCAATAAAAACGACATTCAATCTTTATAAATTATCATTGAAATTAAATATATTGTTATAATATTGAAAATATTGAGTCCATTATCGCGTTATCGTCGTGAACACATGGAAGGAAACTTGCAGTTGCTACTGAGTCACTGAGTGATGATTGTACTACGTAGCAAAACAGCCTGGTTTTTGCAATGTATATTTCAATGTGTACTGTCCTTACTTGATTGCATTTTTTTGGACCGGCAGCCCAACAGGGGGGCCCAAACAATGCGGGATCTGAGGACGCGTTATGTCCGCCTCGGGGTAAACTGTAATATATGAAACGCATTCCATAACACCAGAGCCCTCTGAACTATAGCTGCGCAGCTGAATTGAACATAAAAAACCAGAGTCATAACAAACACGTCAGCTCCATACAAATTTTGTATGGCGGGTGCATGACTTGGATGATAAAAACCAAGTTTTCTATTAAAGTGCAAGCTTTTGTTAGGCAAAGCAAAGTTAAATAGTGTATAAACATATTTAAAAATGAGAATTAGACAAGTTTTCTCATCTGGAATGGAGTTTTCATAGAAAAAATTAGGTTGAAAAAATGTTCAGTTAAATTTCTTATTTTTTGAAAGATAATTTTTGTTATATGAAATACATTGCATATTGCTATGATTCTGAACATTTGTTATTCAGTATCGACTCTAGAGGGTTCGTCAATTCCAAAGTTTTGTATTAAAACACCGCGCTTTGAGATAATAAAATATGATTACGAATTCGTTCCAAAAAAGATTCTGCAATGAACTGGTATATTTTCTCGTTTTGATCCGTGACGTCATACATCACATAAAAAACGAGGAATTTCCCACGACGAACGGTCATATGTGCGCGACCTGAGTTTAAGTCGGCGGTGATAATACACTATACTACGGTCTACAATACCACGTGAGCGCGGTAAAGTTTTTCGGTATGACTCATGTAATCATCAAGTATGTATACCAGCAAACAAATGCATAAGAAAAATACTGAAGCTAGACATCGCAAAGTAGAAGTAGATAACACGTATTGTAGAATATAGATAATAACTCAGTTTTACATATTGTTAATTCTTGAACGACATGGTGATTCCACAGTACACATGTACCAGGTGTACTCATTTGTATTTGTATATTTGTATTTAAAAAACTATGAAGTTTGGAAATTTGTCATTTGAAAGATAATAAAGGCCACTTTTTAATCACAATTCGAAACTCTCTTCTTTATTAAATTTAATCAATTTATTATTAATTTGTTGGTTGGAGCCAGTAAAATCATTACTGCTTTTCGAACCACAACCTGAGTGGTCTTCTGTTCCTGTCTCTTAACCACTCCCTAATCCATATCTATTCCCTTAGGAAAGGGGATTACTTTGATCAAGGGAGTTTTCGACAGATCCTCATAGGTGAGAGTAAATCCACCATCTGCCTTCTAGATGTGGCCACTGCGTCACAATCACACAGAATGTGTGCCGTGGTTTCAGATGAAGGTTCATAAAATCGGCATGCAGACATGCAATTCAATCAAACTTACTTCATAACTTTTGTTCTACTGACTCTTAAATCATCCTGTATTTAACTAAAATTGCATTAGTTTGTCCTATAAATTAATTATCGTTTTCCCTTTCAGAGCTAATTATCGCAATCATATTTTAAATGTGCAACAGCATTTGCAATCATGCGTTACCAAACCAAGTTTCGACGATAGTGATTCATGTACACCACCTGCCAATAATGATATTGCAGAAATTGAAAAATCCCTGGAGGAATTGAAACGTCGACAACAGGAAGATTTACAAAAAAAGAGATCACCAGAGCCGAACAAGAAGTTGAAAATGTCTAGAAAAGCATTGAATTTATAATAGAAGCAAAGATAAATTGTACATAGTTTACAGGGTGGTGCTTATTTACGAAATATTGTTTGTATTTTAATAAACTTTGAAATTGATGTTTAAGTCGATCAAGTTTGTTCTTTGTATGTATTACAATTTCGTCGTTATTGAAATGATATCGTATATGATTTAATGATAACGCATTTTATAGATTAGATAATAACCTATTCTCTCTATCGAAAATTGATGTCTTGATTCAGAAACCGATCAATTCACGGGAGAATCTAAGTGAATTCAGTTCGATTTATTATTAAGAAATTACCGGTCTTATTTTCCTCTATTTTTTTTAAATTAATTTTTGTTTTTTCTAAAATATTAAGTAGAATCATGATTACGGAAGTTTTTTATTTCTTCCTTTTAATAGCGTGCATTCAATCAAGTAAGTGATCGATAAAAAATAAAAATGTTTATCGAGTTATATCAAGTTCATGAGACACATTTTCTGCAAAATAAATTTAATATTATATAACTTGAATTAAACAATGTGAAAAAATTTCTAATCTACTCAAAATGTGAGTTTATTAATCATATGGGTACTCTTAAATTAAGCAGCTTCCTGTGTAATAATATACTACTAACTAACTCATAATTTGTAATCTTAATATTGTGATAACAACCTTTTTCAATTCGCCGCGGGACTTTTTGTGACTTTTTCTAGCTTTTGTGATATTTATTGGTGATACGAATTTATCAAAAAATAGTAAATTCTATCTATCTAAAATTATGATTCATATAAGCATGATTCATATTAATCTTTAATTAGAAGAATAGTTGCAATCTGAGGTTGGATAAACATTTTTTTTTGAGATTTTTTCGCATTATTATGTGTATTTGATGACCTCGGTAGCCTAAGGTATTATAAAGTATTTATAAAAATTCATTGATACTGCGACCCAGGTTATAGAAATCGTCATAGTAAAGCTGATCCTGAAAAATTAATGATGGCCTCACCCTCTTTACGGCAGAATTCGGTTGGACGTATTGCTGAAATATTATAGATTTGTTTTAATTTACTAACGTAGCTGAATTTAACAAGATCGTTTTCTTATTACAATCGAAATAATTTGGTGAAGGCTGCCCCGTAATGCATAACACCGAGTTAGGTGGGTGCAGCAATGAAGTACTCACGCCCTCATTTCGGGCAATATAACCCCAATTCCTTAAGATTAAGTTGAATAGAAAATTTAATCAGTAACATAAAAATTAATATCTACTTCATTAATAGATGTCTTATCAATTAAAAAAAAATTTTCTATGGGAAATTCGTATAAGAAAGTATGTACATACAAATTAAATGGTTTTTCGACTTGCACGTGGTGTTGTGTGTATAACTGCATGTATTTGACATACCGAACTTGGTCAAAAATGTCGCTTCTTTTAAAAATTTCTTTACTGTTTTCTGTACCAGAACCCGGGAAACTATTAACTTTTTCTTGGGATGGGATGAGAATCTCAAGTATTGCCTTCATGTCCATTGAATTGAGGTACACTTTCGAGTAACTAACATACATAATTCATAACTCGCCCAAACTCGAAAAAGTGTTAAGATATGAACGTAAAATTTTTAAGTTTTTATAATCGAAGGTTTGCTGTATTATTAAACAAATTACCTCTTCTTCTTGTAGTAGCTTGTGTGGGGAAGTTAATTGATACATAATTTGCAACAGTAGGAATTTCAAAATTTTGACACAATTTTTTTTTTATAAATGAAAGTACGGGAATAAAATTTTAGCTTGTATTCGACAGAATGTTATATTAAACGTTTAATGTGATAAAATTTGGCGCAAAATGCTTACGAACGATAATCAGAGACCCAACAAATTGTGTACACTACAATTTGTTGCCAAATGACCTTCGATTAGCTATCATACAATTCTAGTATTTCATCAAGAGTATTATACGATTAGCTAGTTCTGTTTTTATTAAACCGATTAAAAATTACTCCTTTCTTCACACTACAAAAAATTGCCACTGGAATTTTCGTACCCGCAAATTCACAGGTCGCACCTGTTCCATCCCTAAAAAATCCTTCGGTAACTGGGTTGTTCAATGTATGAGCTGTGTTTGGTATCAGTTACAACACAATCGCTAGCAACTGAAGTAAATGACTTATAAATCTACCTTTTCACCTTTTTAAATGATGCAAATTATGACGTCCGACCTGAGAGAAACAGTACCCAAGAAGACCGGCCAGGTTAATCTAGAATATAGAGTAGAAACAGCATAATATAATACAGAAATGGAGTTAGAGTAGTGAATCATAGCAAACACACAAAGAAATACTTATATTGTATAGATAGTAAATTTATCATGGCACAACTCTAGATTTTTCTTTAACTTGATGAGATTGTGTTCTCCAACAATAAAACCAATAATGAAGGTCGCTCCCACAACTTATGTTTGATAAAATCACCTGATCCTAATCAACCGGTCTGACTTCGGCGCTGTACACATTTCACACGACACACGACCGAACGAATTTTCTGATACAAACTTTCGTTTTTCTGCTTATTTTCAAATCTTCAGTTCTTAGAAAATTGGTTGAAATCGTTAATTATAACATTTTCAAGAATATCATAAAAGAAAATTTCTAGGAATTTGGATTTTGATTGATAATATTAAACAAAGTCCGTCTGTCGGTACGAATACGTCGTACGAATAAATATTCGTCATACGACGGATTCATTTTTCTTTTTATTATCAATTAAAACTACAAATCCCTAGAAATTTTCTTTCATGATATTCTTAAAAATGATATAATTTACGATCATAACTAAGTTTTCAATAACTAAAGATTTCACAATAGGTCGAAAAAAGAAAAATCGTATCGGAAAATTCGTTTGGTCTTGTGCAATGTGTACAGCGCCTTCCATTAGTTTAAATAAAACCTAAAATTTTATATCAAGAAGTTCACTCTTGACTTTGAGTAAAATAACAGTATAGGTATAAGCATATATCATGATTACAAAAAGAAAGAAAAAAATTATATCAAAATAGCGAAAGAAAAAATGATAAGGTTCTTATCTTTGCCTCTACAGGTATTTCTATGTATAGTAACAAATTCCATTATAGCCATTCTCTTAATTAATCACTATCTGAAAATGTTATTCCTATTAGATTTATCGTCATCGGGACTGGCAATTTCCGGTTGATATGTTAACTTTTCTTGACCACAAATATTTGAAAAAAAAAACATTTCAGCTAAACTGATAGAAATGGCTATTTTATTATTTTTAAAAATAATAAAGTAACAGTTCAATATTACTACTCTGTCATCCCAGACATGATCCTACGATAATTGAGGTTGGGTTATACTTAGATTTTTCAATATTTGCTGGATGTGAATAAGAGGAAAATCCTACTAGTCCTTCGTAAAGCTGACAATGAAAAATTCTGTAATAATATCTTCACTGAATGTACGGAATTCACTACAAATCAAGAAATCGTTTAGACACGAAGTTAAAATTTTGTACAAATTAGTTTGGTGTTAAAATGAAGTTCAGGTTTATTAGACAAGGGAATTCCCATACAAAAAATCTTCACAACATTTGAAATTTTAACCAATTCAATAATTTAATGATTGCAGATAGAGAAATTAATATGAACTCAAGAAATCGTCAAGCTAGGACGACGAAATTTTTTAGGAATTAATTTTGATTTTGGGTAGCTCCTATAGAAAAATCCTCAAACCATGTGCTAATTTTAAAATGGTTCGAGCTCAAGGGATAAATATACTGTGAATTCGGGGCGTCCTTGTTGCAGCACCCATCTGAAAGTCCTTGAAAAGGAAATTTTAAAGTTCTAGAAATTTAAAATTGAAGATATTGTCATTCCCTCTCAAGTAGCAACCAAACGAAAGTCCATAAAAAAGGCGAACTATATGCTGACTCCTTATTCTGCTTTATCCCTAAGTGCAATATAAATCGGAGTTCCGAACTGAAGTATCATACGATTGGTTTGATGACTATCGTGACTGCGGTACGTTTTCAATTTATGTCGATTTTAATTGAGTCGCCTAGAGTCCAATCAATTTCAGGTTGAGAAACCAGTCAGTTTTTAAGATTTTATCATGTATTTTACTATTATAATATATCTACACTTTGTTATACACACATTTTTATATTGTATCGAGATTCCTTCACTCTTTATTAAAATATTATGAATGTTTATATATCCCGAATACTCATACAATTCACCTATTACGTTAAAATATTAAATACATTTAAAAATATTTAATCATAGATATATTATATATTTAACTAATTTCAAATTTAAATTTAAATCAATTTTTAGGTACAGTTGATACGCAATTATTCAGGCCACTCCTTTTAAATCAAAATGGTAAGTAGTATCTACAATGTAATTATGTAAAATTATAAATATGTACAAATGTTATTGCTTTGGTATTGTTCTTGTTTAATTTATCGCAATTTTTCCATCATTATAAAAATATACACATACCTACTCATAACAGATAATACGTCATAATTCATATCGATATCATTTATACATTTTACCGCACAGTTGAAAATCCAATTCCGATAATAGTATAATAATATAGTTAGTAGAAAACTCGTGGAATATACTAAAAACTATACACATTTTTCCATATGTTTATATATTAATAATACTAAAAATAATATTACCCTGTAGATACAGTAGATATTCATGAAGCTATTGAGACACTCACAATACATTGATGTTAATTTCAAAATTAAGTTGTAAATTGTAATGAGTGGACCAATTCAATAATTATGTATTTAGATTGTTTGTATTGTTTTGTTTAGCTATGTATTATGTAACGATTTCAAAAAAAGGAAAATACACAATGTGAATATGTACACCTACAAATAGTAATGCTGAAATTTGCATGACTAAAATTATGCTTTATATTACATATATGTTTTACATTATAAAAAAAAACTATTTAATTTTTGTAAGGCTTTTTATTTAAAAATATTCTGGAATGTAACTATGTTTATAAAATTATAAGCAAAGCATGTATTTATGTGGACACAGTCTTTATTATCAGTACCTCAGTACATACAGTATATTAGACAATTTATTTCCTGCGAATGAACAAAAATCAGCCAACAGTCTGGGCGCAACTTAATTATTTTTTGGGTAGAAGTCCGGAACGCGTTTAATGCTGAGCTGCTGTGTAGTTTACTATGCGACTGACAACCTAAAAAATAAAGTTCCAAATAGCCTCCTGATTATTCTATTATTTTTATACTATTATAATTAACTAAGAAAACTTTGTTTTAAATATATGTATTAATCGATTGTGTGCACTAAATTTATAAACTTTAAAGTTTGATACCATCCTATACGAAATTAAGGGAACCGTACAGGTCTATTTTTTGAACAATTCAATTTTTCAAAAACAAGATTTTCGTGTACTATACATATGTATATATGTAGGATTAGTGTACAAACACTTTTAAATCGATTACCGACCGAGGATAAGTCCTAGAGTCGATTATCAGGTAGTGCTTATGAGTGCGAACAGAAGGCGTTTCGGCAACAAAAAAACTTTAAATGCGTTTTTCTCGAAACAACGTTTTCCGACCTGGTTGACACGATTTCGGAAAAACTATTTAACCGATTGGGCTGCAGGGATTTTTCGGAACATATGTAGTTTTAGCCCCTAGTAGAATCATACATTTTTAATTATTTTTAACCCTTTTTTTTAAACAATTTCAGTTGCAAAAAGGATCAAAAAATTCAAACGTTGACCTTTTTTTTAATGTTTGTCCAAAATGTTTAATTCTACTACCGGAACCAATTTCTTATATTTTAATATTCCGTTTTGATTTTTTGATTCAGACGTTTCTAACGGGTGATATCATGTCAACCGGCTTATTACGGGCTACCCCTGCAGCCGCCATTTTGTCGCCGTACATAAGGGAAAAAATTAAAAAAAATTTTTTTATATATACTTCCAATATATGTCAGATAATGTGTAGAAACTTCGAAATATTTCAATACATTTTACTATGAAAAAAAAATTCTTGAAAATACGTGAAAAAGACCTGTACGGTTCCCTTAAGGTGGAATTATAGTGAAGGCGATGCGCGCGACTTGCGGGATAGTACAACAACGTCGCGCTCGCTGTTTTGCTACACTTGGAGCGCGTTTAAAACCAAATAAAATAGTCAGCCACTTTGAATTTACATCAGGTAGATGAGGTCTAATAAGAAAAAAATCATTTAGATGTCCGAAAATATACTGTTACTTTCAATATACCCGTTGAAATATTTCTTAACGATTTCAGGGAGTCTATATTTAAATACTGATATCTTAACAAAGGTCTACGATTTTATTACGTATTTTAAAGATATTGAATCTCTCTTTTTGTTGGTAGGGGCAACCCGTGTACCTGTGGACAATTGTAATTTTTTCCCATAGAAACTGCTCTATCTTTAATTTGTTTTTATTTTAATTTTTTTTAGTGTCTAGGAAGATATTAGTTTTTCTAGAAGTTGTTAGTTACTATTTTCTGACAAGATTTTTAGTTATAGAATGTTTTAAGAATTAGAGCTTTCGTCCACTGGAACACGCTGTGCAATGTAACTACCTATGTACATAGGTAAATGTACCTATGGACGCGCTTGTATTATAATTGAAGACAGTTTGAATGAAACACATTTTTAACAGAAATTAACAAAATTATTTATTACAAAAATAGAAGTAAAATCTTTTGTTTAAAACAAATAATAACGGATTTAAAACTTATGGGCAATATGTGTACCTATGGATAGTCCAAAAGTACAAGTAAAATGTTGTCCACAGGTACAATTTACGACACTCTGAACAAAACCCTTCATAGCATTTTATATATTTAACAAAAAGGTCTCCCGATACAGTTATAATGTAAATAATATTTAATAAACTTCACACAGTATAAAGATTAGTAACGAAATCGAGTTTTGAAACTTAAAATACATTGAGTAAAAGAACTCAGAAATTAACTTTTATCGAGAATTTTATTTATCAGCCTAGAAAAATGGAACCGTTGAAGAATGCGAAATGACACTTAGTTAGGGTTACCACATATGAAAAAAGATCCCTAAATACGTTTTCTTAGTTTCTGTAAGTACTTGAATTTGGGCAATACTTAAGCTGTCCACAGGTACAACCGTCCATAGGTACACAAGTTGCCCCTACACTACATTTTGAATGCCTATCTTTTAATGTTCTTGAAAAATTCATTGTGGAAGACATAAAAAAGGTTAGATGAAATCATGTTTTCCTGTACTCTTTTCGGTTTATAATTTTTATTTTTCAATCATAATATCCAAGCTTTTGATTTTGTTTAAAAAAATGTTTCAATATTATATTTTAATATGAGAATTTACAGTATAATATTGAACTTATATCATTTATTTAAGACGATACCGCAGAAATTTTAGTCATACTGAATACTATTGAAAGGTTTTTAAGACTTTTTTAATTTTTTGTCTTTTAAAATTTCCCAAAAAAATTTTGTATTTTGTTTAAATAACTTAAATAAAAATTATTAATATGATTTTTTAGGTGCAAAGAAAGCGGTGGCTTTCACGGTTTTAGAAAAAAGTAAAAATTATTATCGAATTATAAAATTTCAATGAATTTTTATTCGTACTCTCAAATAAGAGCAGATAATGTAGTCAACAAAAGGTTAATATCTCAAAATAAGCCAAAAAGCATAGACTTTTGTTGAATATTGTGTAAGATTTATGGATTTACTCGTAAATGCCGCCTGAAACTGTGAAGAAAAATTTCAACAAACAAATACAGAAGAAAATTATGAATGATTTTTTTTTACCAAAAATAAAATTCAATTTTTACTTTATTATTTTTTAATAATAAAGTATTGTTATCGACCTGAAATTTCAAAAAAGTTTGCTACCCTGAAATTTTGTATTTACACGTTTTAGGACTAGTAAACCCCAAAAAAGCAAAAAAAAAAAAAATGTCCGTCTGTCCGCCGTAGACGCCGTACGCCGTCCGCCGTACGCCGTACGCAAAATTGTTTGAAGGCGCGTAGCTCCCAAACCCGTTGAGATATTAAATTGAAATTTTTATGGTGGGTAAATTGGGTGAACCCCTACGACTGGTATATTTTTGAGGGGTGGGGGTACAAGGGGAGAGGAGAAGAGAGCGTTTTAGACGAAAAATTTTGGTTTCTAGATCTCAGGAACCACTTATGCTAGGAGGCTGAAACTTGGAACTTATATAGTACTATAATAATGGACTCAATTGTAAAAAAATGGTCGATATTGGTTAAGGGGTGTGGAAGTGGGGGGGGAAAACAATGAGTCTTTAACGCATGAAAGTCGGGATTGAAACATTCTAAAATCGATATCTCCTGAACAATTGATGTCAGAAGATTGGAACTTTGTTGTTGTCCTTAGGGATACTTCCAGATTAGACAAGAGCTAAAATTTTTAAGAGGGGTGGTGGGGTGTGGGGGTGGGGGGTGAAAAACTTTGGATTACAATATTTTCCGAACTAATTACACCAGGAAGATAAAATTTAGTTTCTGTATATGGACTCACAAGAGGAGTCTACCAAAACTAAATTTTTTGAGTGGGGAGGTGGAGCACGAAAGTGGGGGGATAGCAATTTCTCAAAAAATTTAATTTTTATATCTCAAAAACCGTATCAGATATGATCTTGAAAATTTTACAGGAGTTGGGGTCGATAAACTTCTAGTAGGGAAAAAAATTTTGGTGGTGTGGGTGTAGGGGGTGGTGGTGAAAGGGGGTAGAAAGGAAAACATTCTGATTTTTATTTCTCAAAAACCATAATGAATAGAAAGCTAAACATTTAGGATTATATAGAACCACTATGGAGACATCCTAGAAAAATAAAATTTTTGATAGGGGTATCAAGGTACGGGGGAGAGGAGTGGTTTTTTATATCTCAGAAACGGCTTATGCTAGAAAATTGAAACTTAGTACGTATATGTAGATGTGCTATTAGAGTAATTAAAGCAAAAAAAAGTTCAGATTTTTATTGGCGTTCAGAGGTTGAGTAAAAAAAATGTCCGTGAATCCACATTTTCACAAATTTCGTTAAAACTTTTAGACATGTTGAGCTATCAAAGCAATTTTACTTCTGCGAGCTATTTATATAAGCGCCTACTAACGATCTTCAAAATTTTTCGATATCCAACCCCTAAGGGGGTGTAAAGTGGTTGTGTACATATTCAAGAATTCTGATATATTGAGACTTGGAATTCACTTTTACTTCTATAAGCTTTAAACGTAGTCGGGAAAAAACCGATTTAAGTATTTTTCTCAATTAAACCCCCTGGGGGTATTGTTTAAGATTTCACTGATTCCGAAAATCTCTTAGGTTTAATGTGATCGAATTCGCTTTTACTACTATGAATTATTCTATTGATAAAAAAAATACGTAAATAAAAAAAAAAATCTGCCAACAGTCTGGGCGCAACTTTATTATTTTATGGGTAGAAGTCCGAAACGTGTTTAATGATGAGATACGGTGTTGGGTACTATGCGACTGACAACCTAAAAAATAACGTTCCAAATAGCCTAATGGTTATTTTTTAGGTTGTCAGTCGCATAGTACCCAACACCGTATCTCATCATTAAACACGTTTCGGACTTCTACCCATAAAATAATAAAGTTGCGCCCAGACTGTTGGCAGATTTTTTTAAAATATATTACTAAAGTTGTATAGATAGGGTTTTCATCTCGGCTAGTGCATGATTTATCTATCACTGTACTATATATTATTTCTTAAATTTATATCAATCTGCTTTGGAGCCGCCGTATCTTTTTCGCCATAAAAATCAGTTTGCTTATAAACGGATTATAATTTTTTCTTTTTTAATTATATTTTTAACTAAAACTTTGTAAAGTATGTAAACTAAATTAATAATAACAGCCTCCTACTATAATCGCGACTAGGCCAGCTATACATCAGCAATAAAAACACAATTAATCGTAATAAAAATGATTTCGAACCGAAAATCGTTGGCGGAATACCGGCTTCGAGCGGAAATACAAAGTACCAAGTTTCTATACGACTTCGTGCTGCCGAAGGAATTTTCGGTAATGGACACATATGCGGAGGAAGTTTAATTTCGTATAAGACCGTACTAACAGCTGCACATTGTTTATTCTACTATAAGTAAACGACTTTAAATTAGCAACGGACGATTTAAAATCTAATTGAAAATTTATAGCGATGATAATAAGGAGGGAGTATTACGATCAGCTGCAGAATTCGTTATTGTTATGGGAACAATGAATCGATTCATTAAAACATCAACAACACTATCGTTCAGGATAACTAGATTTATGTATCATGCACATTTCGACACGACCAATATGATTGATGATATTGCGTTAATATTCTTGGACGGTGAAGTTCCAGTTAATTATCCAACAGTACATCCTATTGCCATAACCACTTTTCAAGTACAGGATGGAGCCGTTTGCCAAATAAACGGATGGGGTACTACAACTTTTGTAAGACTTTCAAATAATCCAATATAATAGTGTCCTCGACTTACTATACGTGAAAAACTATTCTGGTTATTTTTTAATAGTTTCAAATGCAAATCCAATCAATTAGATATTGCTTTGAAAAATTAATTAGGCTTTATTTTGCAAAAACTCATTCAAATTAAAAGCATTTATCTGGCGAAAACCCCCTTTTTTCAATGCTATTGATAATTTTGCATAGTAACGATACCAAAGTGCAAAATCGAGCCGAAATAATATTAATAGCACATATGACGATTACTGGGGAAGAACAATCTATGTCCAAAAAAATTTCTAATTCATATAATTACGCCATTTGATACGCATTATCTTGTGGTTTTCAAAGATATAACGTTCCAAAGTACTCTAAAGCGAGAAAATAATAATTATGTTATCTTCACCAACAACTACATGTAGGCATTAATTTCTTTTTTATCTTGAATATTATTAAATTCTGTTATTATGGTACTGATACAGGTAAATAATCTTCTTCTTTGCAAAGATTGAAAATTAGAAATACATTTTTTCCGGAAGTATTGAAATGTGACTTACATTGTTTAAAAAAAATTAAAATTCCAAAAAATAACACAGATTATGAAAAAGTTCACTTTTATAAACTCAAACTTTTTGAATTCTTATTCGCTAAGAAACAATATTATACACAATTACCAAACCAATTAATTTCTTTTAGTTACAATTGCTATTTTGGTCAAAATACATTAGAATTTCGTATTTTTTTATATTTTTTTTTATTATAAAAACAATAGTTTCGGTATGATCCGTCGAGGACGCATTATTTACATAAATTTCATATATCAAAAATATGCATTTTCTTTAAATTCTCAGGAAGGATCACCTACGAATATCCTTTTAACATCGAACGTTACAATATTGAGTAGAAAAGTATGTGCACAAAGCTACGGTGATACATTATTTAGTGGAATGATGTGCGCTGGTGATTGGACAGGAGCACATGATGCGTGTCAAGGAGATTCTGGAGGACCACTGGCTTATCAAAATATTTTGATCGGTATTGTTTCGTGGGGAAATCGATGCGGATCGCCTGGATGGCCCGGCATCTATACGAATGTCTACGATTTTCGGAATTGGATCGATACTAATAGTGGAAATAATTTAATTTCATATCATAGAAATCTCGTTTTATTTATTTCGCTTTTTACATTTGAATTTGTTCGAAGAAAATTACTCAAGTTTTAATTAGACCTTAAGTTTTTTAATCTTAGTTCTTAATAAGAATTAATAGTAAGATCTAATGAATTAATTATATTTTTTTTAGGTTTGTTGAAAGTTTTATAATTTTAAATATATGTTCTCATTTCATTCTGTTTTATCAATTTGGATTCATACTCAATAATAAGAAATTTATATAAGTGGTGAAAGGTGTAATGATTAGCAAAATTAAGAGAGACACGGTGAATCGTTTATTTTTCAAGTTTTTATCTAAGATAATAACTGAATTGATTAAAGTAATCGGTCTGCACTGACTTTATTATTTTTTGGGTAGGTTTTCGGGACGTGCTTTAAGTTTAATTGTGGTTGGGTTACTATGCAGCTAACAACCTAAAAATAACTATTAATCCCGAGATTTTTAGCCGTTTGAATAAAGAGCCATAAGAAGTGAAAAACATTTCAAAACCTCATCGAACCTTAAGGGGCTACATACACCTGGGATGGCTAAAACTACGGCTATGTTTAAGCATTTTTTTCGTAAATAAAACTGAATTTAATTGAACAACCATTATATATCCATTAAAGTATTACATTTTGTCTATATGATGTGAAAATTTGGTTGGAAAATTTCAAACGGTAAAAAAGTTACAGTCGTTTTACTGGGACGTGTTTCTGTTGATAGCGATTTCGGTACCAGACTTTCCTCCGCTATTTTTTATCGAATAACAAAAATTTTTTTTTCTGAAAGTAAATACATACTTAATACTAAAGTTTACCGTGCCGGAATTTCAAAATTCAATTTTGTCGAATCATGGCAGTCTCTGGAATTAAAAATGCGATTTTTCGCCTTAAAATTGTTCAGTAATTATGATAAAAAAAAACTATGCAAGATATCGAAAAAACGGCTCGGTAAACATTAGAGTATTATGTGAAACATAACTAGGTCCCGATCAGTCCAGTAGTCTCGGAGATAATCTCGGTACCGATTTTGAAAATGATGTTTCGAGAAAAACGTCGTAGAAGTGTAAGGAACAGTTTACATTGAAATAAGGTTCTGTGAATTTTAACAGTGGAACAAGTATCCCTAAACCTCCCAACTTTTCAAAACTTGTCCCTACTATACAGAAGGTCATAAATACCCCGAATTAAAAAAAAAGCTCATATTCAAAAAGATGACAAGGGCCGCGAACACCTACGCGCCAACCGTAAGTCATTCCTCACCAGGTCGGTTACAAAACGCTATAAATTCATCATTACTGCGAATTTCTTTATGAAATTTTTAGGGGAGACACTTAAAGGATAGTACTTTCGAATAAGCATCTTTTTAAAAAATCGATTTTGAGGTGTATGTAACCCCTTAACGAACCTTAACGATAAGGAGCGATTCGTGACCACATATTCAACCCATTTTCGGTGAAATATCGAAGAAACTGGCGCTTAGAGGTTTGTACGAAGTGCAAGTAAAAATGAAAGCGAATTTGATATCTCGTCAGATCTAGAAGTCCCAAAATTCGTGGGTAAGGCTGCACTATATATAAATTCAAAGTTTCAACATTTTACCATAAACGGTTCCTGAGATATCGAAACTAAAATGTATGGTCTTATGAATCTAGCTAACCTCTCACAGCTCACTTCAAGGGTCACTTCCAATCTAGCAAATAAAAATTTAAATTAATAGCTTAAAGAGTTTGTGAACTACGAATTTTCAAACGCATTGTACGGTGCAAACAAATTTTTCTATCTATTTTTTTTTAATTAATTTTAATTGATTAAAATACTTTGATATTAAATAATAAAGAAAAATGAACAATTATTTTGAGTTAACCTATCGATCAACTGCTGAGGGTGATCAAAATCTGGTTATAGTGTGTATTGCATATACGGTCTGAAATTTCCAAAAAAAATTGGAACCCTCAAACTTTGGTATTGAAATTAGACAGTTGGTAATTTTTTGCAATATTCATGCGGATAATAATATATTTCTTATAATTTTATTGTTTAGTTTAATAAAAAAGTTATTTTCATCAAAAATCAATTTCCAGATAAACTTCCAAAACCGGAACCGAAAATAATAGGTGGCACGCCTGCAACACTTTTAAATACAACGTACCAGGTTTCGATTCGAATAAAAGCCAATGATATTGCATTCGGATCTGGTCACATATGTGGAGGGAGCTTAATAAAATTAAATGTGGTCCTAACTGCAGCACATTGCTTATATTATTTGGAGTAGGACCACTTTTTAATAATGTTCATATTTCGAAAAATTTTAGAAACTATTCTTTTTTAATAGCTTTTCTGGTAAAACGCAGACGAGGTCTGCATCTGAATTAAAACTTGTAATGGGTACATTGAATTTGTACTAC
Organism: Beris morrisii; assembly: GCA_951812415.1. Classification (NCBI taxonomy): domain Eukaryota; kingdom Metazoa; phylum Arthropoda; class Insecta; order Diptera; family Stratiomyidae; genus Beris; species Beris morrisii. The sequence continues at coordinate 144,824,082 of OX638310.1, forward strand.
ACGGGAAACAGTTTGCAATCGAGCGTCACCCGATACGTCATTCACGAATTGTACAATCCCAATTATTATCCCCATGATCTGGCTGTGCTGTTCCTAAATAAACCTGTACCAGCTGGACATGCGTTTATTAGACCAATTCCGATAGCTTCTTCCACGCTGCCAACTAATTCTTCGTGTCAAGTAAGCGGTTTCGGCTCAACCCGCTTCGAAGACGTAAGTTTGCTTGCCTACTGTCCCTTGGATAAATTTTATATAACTATTTGATTTTTCAGAATGCATCACCATCACCAATCCTTTTGGTTGCGAGTATACAAATTTTGGATTATACGAGATGTAAAGCGACATACGGTACAAAATTGGATACTGGGATGCTGTGTGCAGGTGTTTGGAATGGAACAAGAGATTCCTGCCAAGGAGATTCAGGCGGCCCTCTAGCTTGTTCTAATAATAACGTTTTGTCGGGAGTTGTTTCGTGGGGTGATCGATGCGGTATTGCTGGATCGCCTGGAGTTTATGCAAACGTTGCATCCTATTATAATTGGATAATCAAGAATCGGTCAAGCAGCCTTCTCGCGAAAGATAGTTTCTTGTTTATAAATTTAATAGCGATTATAATTTATTTTAATAAGTTCTAAATCTTTTTTTTTTGTTAAATGATAAAGTAATAAATCCACTTAATTAAGAAATTGCGTTTTATTACACTTTATTGGAAACACTTTGGAATAGACATGCAGATAGGAAGAGATGTACACCGTCTTCGTCCTCACTCAGTCCAGCCCATTGCAATGATGATCATGCCGGCGGGTTTTCGGGTGGCTGGTTCATTACTTCTAAGCCAAGATATAATCCTTCGAATTACGGAGGATCTACACCTTGAAGGTGAAGAAGGTTCAAAATGATCTCAATTTCTTCAATTTGGATTAGACATTAAGACCCAAATTGTGAAAAACATGCTCCAGTTCAAATATCACAGATAATTGTAACACGTTCCGTAAAGAAGAAGACATACCAAACAAATAATTTAAATGTCAATTGTTTTAAATTATGCTGTCAAAACGATATGAGCACAAGAAAATGAATCTCTTGGACGGCAATTGATCAACTTCTTCTGCTGGAAATATGACAAGAAAACATTTCATAAAATTTTAAACTATCAAATGGCATACCTTCTTTTTGATTATTAGTAAAAGGACCGTCTGTAAGTAACTTTATAATTGCCTAATTGGAATTATTAGATTGCCAATTTAGCTGTGTCTAACGAGAGAAAAAGAATTAAATATCTATTCACGTATCCATTACTAAATTTTTTTTACGGCCGTCGTAATATCTTAGGGGGAACTTTAAGGGATAAAATATTTCAGTAAGGGATTTAGAGTAGGTGGACGTTAATTTTAAGTTGTTTAAGGCAATATTTTTCACTGTTCTCTGAACTTTCCGTAAGCTTCACATACTCGAAGTTTTGTATCAAGGGTCCTGTGATCCAATATTTTCCAAGAGGAAAAACGCAGCTTTATTGATGCTGATACTATATATTAACTAATCGTTCGTTAATCGCTGGATAAAAAAGAAAGCCTTCTTCAATGACTATAGTTACGATAGCAGTTCCATAATCTATAACAATCTTCAAGCATGGTAGATGTCTGAACATTTCTGAAATCGGTGAGAAAAATTTCTCCAAAGTCTAAGGCGAAACATTTAAAATAAAAATTGAGTACATCGATTGTTTTAGACATATCCAAGCAATCTTCTTTCACTGCAATTTTATTTCTTTAAAATATCGAAACGTTGATAATCAGACCGAAAATATTGCACGCAACTATAAATAGTAAAACTTTACGAAACGTACTACCCTGCGCACCATTTTCACTAATCCATCTCCAGTAGTGATTGATATTTGTGAAATTCTCCGTTGAAATTGGCAAGTAATTGCGAATTGTTCGCGATGATATTCCCGCCAGAATACCATTACAAACTAATGGACTGCCGGATAGAAAATAAGTTCCTTCCAAAATTGTTTCATTACCGTACATACAAATTGTCTGTTTCGATCCGGTCGATTTGCAGGCTTCCCGATCGAGAACGGTTACAGAAATTTCTTGCAGGGCCTCCGAGAGTGACCAGCTCTATAAAATGACGAAAGTATTATTAAAAGAATCATTTTTTTCATAAGCATTATACCTTGAACAAATATATCCAAGTGGATATCGAACATTTCGCCCCATCTGGTATGCCGTAAGTAGCCAGTCCGATTGGTGCAATATCCGTGGAATTGTTCGGGATTTTTCTATCAAGCACTACAATTGCCAGATCATTGCGTTCACGAGCGTTAGTATTGAAATCAGGATGAATGATGATGTCCGCAATTCTTATCACAAAACTATTGGTTGTATGTTTTGTGCCTAAATCGCCTAGTATAACGGCAAAATTATCCTTCGATAAAACATAGTAACTTGAATTGAAAAAACAATGTGCCACTGTTATGACCTTGCGGTACGAAATCAAAGCTCCACTACACATAAGATCACGCTCGGCTGCATCTGGTGATCTTTGCACAATTACCTGGAAATTATCGAGATAATGTTTTTTTTTAATAATAAATTTATTTTCTAACTCACATTATAGTTCAGTAACGCTGGTGCGGTCGAGTTCTCATTATCCTGTTGCTCCTCGTCTAATCCGTTTGCGAAAAAAAGGACCGAGAGTATTACTAGAAAAATTGCGGCTAAATGGTAGGAAGCCATCGTTTCAAGTAAACCCAATAAATCGGCACTTCAATTTTCGAATGATTCTGAAAGGAACATAAAACAACACTTATCGTAGTTATTAACAAATTTAATATGAATATTATTATGTACAACCAAAAAATCAATTAGTCGTATCTCGATATGAGAATTCTTGCACATGATAGACAACTTTATGAAATGATAATGTCGCCAAAATGCGAGGTTTGTGATATCTCCAGATACATGTACCTATCCATTTTTGCTGGGTATTCTGGTTATTGTAAATCATTTTAATTATTATAAGCTTAGGTAGCAATAAATACAAAGTGCGCTTCATTATTAAGGATAATAAAGAAGCTACCATAATGCTATCGGAATTTATGAGTGCCGCGTCGAGATACTGTTATTTGATATGATTAGTTAGCCAAGTACCCACGTAATGAATTGGAGTAAAAAAATAGAGTAGATTTCAAGGTACCCTAAGGTTACAGTGGCAAAGACCACCATGGGTCCATAGCGATAAGGGACTCCACCGAGTAAAAAGAGGGCTTCTTGAAGCGTTTAATGAGTGAAAGAGAAGAAATCCAAATATAATGCACAGAATATCTATAGTCTATTAACTAAACGAGTTAGTATACTAACACTGAATGAATAATGTACATATCTCAAGTTTTTGTCCAGATAAATGGCTTGATAAATTTTAGTTGGTCAGACCAAGGATTCCAGCAATGAACCGTCCACCACCAAACCGGTCGTACCAGGAAAGAGCACAATCTTACTTTTAATGCTTTTATTGAAATATTTGTGAGAAATGAAACTTTTTTTTTTATTTTCTTTTCTTCTTATCTACAAATTTATTTCAAATATCGCTAGTAAATAATTAAATAAGGTTACAAGATATAAAATAATATAAATTAAATTGTTGATCTACCTTATAGTTACGGTCCGCATTCGTCCACTGGTGATTCGGGAAAGGGTTAGGAATTGGGATATTAGCCTCGTGTTGGTGCTAAATCGCGATGGGTGCGTCTAATGGAGTTTGGGGTGCGATCGATCTCCAACAATCGTGGCAACATTCTCCCTCCCGGTATGCAGATCGCTTGCCGGTCGGCCTACCTCGCGTTCGATTGAATTGATCTTACCATCTTTTTGCACGTCTATGACCGCTAATTTTACAGCTGGTCTAGTTAGAACACCGCTAGACGTCTGAACTACTGCCTGCCTTACCTGGCCAGATCTGCAGTAGCTAGTATCAAGTACAATCCCTCTTTTCCATACATTTCTTGGTTGATTTTCGTCAACGATTACTACCAAGTCACCCTTCTTAATTGGATCTACTTTATCAAACCATTTCGAGCGTTGAGTTAGTCCCGGAAGATATTCGCGAACCCATCGCTTCCAAAATGAATCAGCTATCTGCTGTGAAAGCTTCCAGTTTTTTCGAAGCACTAACGGGTGGTCACTGAATATTCCCAAAGGCTTATCTCCGTTAGAATTTCCTAACAAGAAATGGTTCGGGGTCAGAGCCTCTTGGTCCGACGAATCAAGTGGGATATAGGTTAGTGGTCTGCTATTTACGATCATCTCCACTTCCATCAGTAAAGATCTGAGAAGTTCTTCATTTATAGTACGCGCCGGCATTATTTGTTTGAGCGTATGTTTGATTGATCGTATCAGCCTTTCCCAACTCCCTCCCATATGAGGTGATGCGGGTGGATTAAAATTCCACCTTAAAGGTTTTCCTGGAAAAGTTTGATCCTGAAGTTGAAGCACATTTATTTTACTAAATTCTCTGCGCAGCTCTTCGTCAGCGCCTCGAAAATTAGTACCATTGTCGCTATAGACTTCCTTTGGCATTCCTCTTCTGGCGGCAAAATTTCTCAAGGCGAGTATACATGAATCCGTTGATAATGTATTAGCGATCTCTATATGGATTGCTCTTACGGTCAGGCAAGTAAATATAACTCCCCATCTTTTTTCTACTCTACGGCCTAGTGTTACTTGCATAGGACCGAAGTAATCGATACCAATATAGGTAAATGGTCGAGTGAAGGATGCCAGTCGTGCATATGGAAGGCTTCCCATTTCGGGAGCTTTCGGCACTGCTCGAAAAATTTTGCACCTTTGGCATAGCTTTACCGTCTTCTTTAGAATGGATCGGAGGGTGGGAATATTGTATTTTTGTCTTATCTCGTTAATCACGGTTTCATGGTTATAGTGGTGAAATTTTCTGTGATAATGATCGACCAATAATTTGGTAACTAAGTGTTGTTTTGGCAATAAAATCGGTCGCTTAGTATCATATGCAATACCTGGAGCTACGTCAATGCGACCTCTAGCTCGTAGAACTCCAGAATCATCTAAATATGGCAAACATTTATAAATTGGACTTGATTTAGGGATTGTTCTTTGCTCCATGTTGTGATCAGTCCCGGCTCTTTGAAGTAAGAGAGTTTCTTCTGAATAATGGTCGAATTGTACGAGTTTATATAATTCATTTTCGGCAAGATTGAGTTCTCTTGGAGTAATTGCACCGGTTTCCCGAATTACGTTTTTTCGGATATTTGAAATAAAACGGAAAACAAAGGCCACTGTTCGTAGTAGGCGCAACCACTTGGAGAAGCGACTTACATCTATAAAGCTCTCAAGATTCTGGGTTGTATAAGAAGGGTGAACTTTTGTTTCTTCGGAGTTATCCTCGGTCAATGGTTTTATGTTTATTGGCCACTGGTCTTCGGGTTCTAAAAGAAAGGAAGGGCCAGTAAACCAACGACTTTCTGAGTTAATGTGTAGACTGCTGTTGGACCATTTCGTTGCATCATCAGCTACATTCAACTGTGAAGGTATCCATCGCCAGTCTGTTGGGTTGGTTGATTCCAGAATTTCGCCCACCCGAAAGGCTACGTATTGCTTGTAGTTTTTTGAATCTGACTGCAGCCAGAACAAAACAGTTTTGGAATCCGTCCACAAAACGCGTTTGCTAACTTTGAATGAATGTCCATCCAGAATATTGTTAGAAAGTCTCGTTCCAAGTAATGCAGCTTGCAGCTCAAGTCGCGGTATAGAGACTTGCCTTTGTGGGGCTACTTTCGTCTTTGCGGCTATAAGAGAACATTCTACGCCAACCGCACTGACGATACGGAAGTAAGCGACTGCGGCATAAGCCGAATTGCTAGCATCAACAAACACATGAAGTTCGATGGATAAGTGTTTTGTTGATTCTAGATTGCTATAGCATCTCGGAATGTGAAGTTTTCCCACTTCATGAAATCCTTGAACCCACTTTATCCACTTCTGGAAAAGATCGTCGGTGAGCTCTTCGTCCCATTCTATGGACGCTCTCCAGACGTCTTTTAATAAGATTTTCCCGCAAACGACAAAGGTAGATATTAAACCGAGCGGATCGAAGATAGACATTAGAGTCCTAAGGAACTCCCGTTTTGTTGGTCGACGGACTCCGGAGATAATGTCGGGGTCCAGCTTCGACAGCTTAAGGGAGTACGTAAACGTATCTGTCGATGTGTTCCACAGCATTCCAAGCGTCTTCTCAGTGCAAGGTTCGGATTTATTGGCCAATGATTTCGAGTCCTGGATTATGGTTTCACCAAGTGCCTCTACGACCTTAGGTGAATTAGATGTCCATTTACGAATTTTAAAACCACCCTGTATGTGCACCAATTTGATTTCTTTGGATAGCTTAATTGCTTCTTCTACAGTATTTACGCTAATTAGCATGTCATCCACGTAATGATTTTCAATGATGGCTTTCGTAGCCAAAGGAAATTTATCTTTGTAATTATTAGCATTAAGGTTTTTAACGTATTGCGCAGAGCTTGGTGAACAAGCCGCTCCAAAGGTCATCACTTGCATAATGTATATATCGGGTTTGTCACTCTTTGGGTCTGCTTTCCACAAAAATCTTTGGGATTGCTGGTCTTCCTTACGAACCACGACTTGGTGAAACATTTCCTTGATATCAGCTGTGACTGCAATAGGCCGTTCGCGAAACTTGTATATAACTTGCAGTAGGGGGGCTACTTGATCCGGACCAGGAAGTAATACAGAGTTAAGGGATAAGCCGTTAACCTTGGCGGCTGCGTCCCACACTATTCTCATTTTCCCGGGTTTGTTTGGATTAGTGACTGTAAATAGCGGTAGGTACCACGTTCTGGGGTACGAAACCTCGAGATCATCGGATGACAATTTCCGAATATAGCATTTCTTTTCATAATCGTGAATTGTCTCCCGAATACTCTTTCCGAGTTCTGGATTTCTAGCCATTTGTTTTTCCAAACACATAAAACGGTTATAGGCCATATGGTAGCTATCCGGCAGAACCACTTTGTCATATTTCCAGAGTAAGCCTGTTTCGAATCGTTCGCCTATTTTGCTGGTAGTAGATAGCATAATCTGTTTCGCTCTGATGTTATCCCTGGAGTCCAGAGCACTGTCCAGTATCTTAATTCCGATATTTTCCAAACTAAAAAAATGCTTGACTAGCTCGTGTAACTCCTGCCCATTTTGACAGTTACACATATGGAGACTATGGTGCATATAGTTTGCATGGCATCGGTTAGACACAGTGGAACCGCAATGCCCATGAATAACCCATCCCAAACGGGTTTTAGTTGCGACAGGTTCGTAAGATTTTCCTTCCCTCGCCTCGATCGGAAGACCTAGTCTTCCATTATCAATTCCAATTAAAATCTTAGGAATGGCTTCGCTATAGGAAGCCAATGGAAGTTTTCGCAAATGAGGATAAGTCGAAGAAAGCTCACGGAAAGACACTGATTGCATTGGTAAATTAAGTTTCGGTACTGTTCTCACATTTGATATTTTGTGTATTTTGGCATTTTCATGTGTTCCGGAAATTTTAATTGAAACTCGACGCGAGTTATGCTCGTAACGGATAGTATCGCCAGTCCATTTCAAACATAGACTGTCTCTTGTACCACTCAAACCTAGCTCATCTGCAGTCTCGTCTTCTACTAATGTCACAGACGAACCTTCATCAAGGAAAGCGTAGGTATTTAAAGATGTACCAGAGCCATATAATGTTACGGGAACAATCCGAAAAAGAATGGTTTCACTTGCTTTGTGATGTGTATTGCTATCAGAGTGAGGTATTGAAATTATGTTAGGAATATTAGAACTAGAAGGAGTAGTGCTGTCCTTATTCGTATTATGTAACAATGGGTGGTGTTTAAATTTACAACCATTTACTCCACACATACGGGACACTCTACATTCAAATTGATCGTGGCACTTTAGACACTTCCGACACAGTTGATACTCTTTAACTTTACCCCACTTTTCAGAATGTTTTAAGTCTTTGAATTTATAGCAATTCTCTACACTATGTATTCCCTTACCACATATGACACAGTTCTCCACCTTTGGACTTGTAGCTCCTTTTGAAGAGATAGAGAGGTATGATTTATTTTGGTTTTGTTCGTGTAAGTGAAGGTAACTCTTTCCATCCGTCGAGTTTCGTTCTCTTTTTGATCCTGACTCCTTACTTTCACTTAATGGCATAGTAAACGTAACTTGGCTAGCGGCTTGAGCAATTTGAAATAGCCAGTTGCCTAGTGTTGATAAATTAACAACAGCCAAAGTTTGTTTATGTAGGGCCCACGACAGTTTGATTTGGGCTGGAAGCTTATCAACTATCTCTTGGATAAGCATTGGATTGCATAAATGATCTGGTAAACCGGATGCTTCAACCGTAGCGCAAAGATTTTGCACGGATAGTGCGAAGGTAATTAGAGTGTCTAAACGCTCAGCTTTAGGTGAAGGTTGACCCTTAATTTGGTTCAAAATGGAATGGATAATAACTTCCGGTCGGCCGTATAGAAGTCTAAGGGTTTCGATTACGTTCGAGACTGTATGGGGTAGAAGTAAGCGACTTCTTACCGCTTCTAAGGCCTTACCCTTTAAGCATCTTTGTAGCCTCATAAGGTTCTCCTGATCTGAATATCCACATGTGAGAGTTGTTCCCTCGTAAACGCTGATGAATAGTGGCCACTCGTAAGGGTCGCCATTAAAGGTTGGCAGATCTTTCGACACAACTTGTCTCGCGGCTAGTTGACTTGGATTTAACACTTTACGCGAATCATAACCCCCATTAGACGCACTCAATATATTTTCATAAGTATTATTATTCGCACTAGAAGAATTAGGCACTGTAAATGAACTTGATTTGTTCTGAATAACCGGTGGGAGTGCACAATTGGACATAGAATATTTTGGGGCACACATATTTATTACGGAGGATATTGGCTTATTGTATAAAGTTGTAGGATTAGTAAAATTTGACTGACTTACGATTGCTAACGTTGGTGTCGTTGTTAATGTTTTCTGCATTAATTTTTCTGGCGGTGTAGATGTAACAAACTGTAGGTTCTTCACTGCAGAAGGCGGTGCTGTTATATTTGGGCAAATCAAGTTATTGGTGGGTGCCTCGGTGAATTTGTTGACGATCGAATCTGACATCCAATTTATTACCGCCTGTTTGGTACTAACGGGTTGATGGGTCGGAGTGACCGGCATTCTGGCTACAGCTACCTCATCTTCGTCATCGGTATCGATGGTACTTAGAATTTGGTACTTACGGGACAGAAACTCCATCTCCAGTTTTCGTTCTTCTTCTAATTTCAGCAATCGAAGAGATGTTTTCCTTGAAGAGCAGCGCGAACTCTTACGTGAGTTTACGGAAGGATGATTGATGGTGGTGGCGTCTACAGCGGTGGTAAGACTTCTTTGCGTCTCGTCTGGGCCGCACTTCGGACAAATAAACGCTTTATCCGCAATGGAATCGTTGACTCCGACGCAAGCGAAGTGGTACCAGGCGTTACATAGGTCGCACTGTACCATAGGTCCATCATCCGATTCGGTGCATAATCCGCAGCTTGAAAATACCTGTTTTCCCGGTGGTGTACGGCTGAGATTTGTTGAGGCTCCAAACGGTGTTGAGTCCATACCGATTAAATTCTAAATTTGTAGCTTATTGAAATATTTGTGAGAAATGAAACTTTTTTTTTTTATTTTCTTTTCTTCTTATCTACAAATTTATTTCAAATATCGCTAGTAAATAATTAAATAAGGTTACAAGATATAAAATAATATAAATTAAATTGTTGATCTACCTTATAGTTACGGTCCGCATTCGTCCACTGGTGATTCGGGAAAGGGTTAGGAATTGGGATATTAGCCTCGTGTTGGTGCTAAATCGCGATGGGTGCGTCTAATGGAGTTTGGGGTGCGATCGATCTCCAACAATCGTGGCAACACTTTGTTTCACTAACACATTTTTAATGCAACTTTTATTGTGAAATACCACCCACTCTCGCAAATTGGACTCCTGAAATATGGGCTTGGTAGACGTACAAATTTCGTTTTCAATAAACTGAGTTTTTTTTCGCTAATGTTCGAGAACTATACAAAATCAAGCCAGTATAATAACTTACACTTCCAATGTTTGTCATATTATTCAAAGATCTTTCCTTAATACAAAAGATTAACTATTTTTCTAAATTAGAAAATCTCTTTTTTATTTCGCCAAACTAGACCAAGTTTTAACTTATTTGTTAGTTAAACTCCACATGAATGAAATTAAATAAATGTAGTTTAAGAACGACTCCTTTCCGTCGGGACCGTCTTCTATGTCGTTTTTATCAAGGTCAAGCGCGCTAATCTAAAAACACTGAGTTCGGGTTGGGTTCGAGTCCCACCTAGCTATGGGCTTATATCGCCTGTGATTCAAGTAAAAAAGATATTCGAAGAAATAACATTACCTTAGAATTGCAGCCAGGTAAAAGGTAGAAAATACTTTCTATCACTATGACTCCAAATTAAAGCAATTTCCGACCTTCAAGTAAAATTTGATATTGTTATTTAAGAGAATCCAAAGCAAAGTTTGTGTGAAAATAATATTTAAGTAGTTTTTCTATTATTGGTTATCTTAAAACCATTTTATTATAAACTAGCTGACCCGGCCACGTGTTGCTGTGGCTCAGCCCGGCTTAGTTAAAAATATAGAAAAAAGTTAGTACAGTAACGTTTCTAATAAGTTTGTTTAGTTCTTTATTGCCGCACTGGAAACTGTAGTCATTTAAATTTAAATGGTATATCGGTCGGAATCATTGGGATGCGTGGTATCAAAACGTACTCTCCATTATACTTTTCCTTTATAATGGTTGCTTCGATCACGTTGTTCATTAATTTTCGCACTTCTAGCCTTGTGTCGTTACAAAGACGCGGTTGGTTGATATTTCGCAACATTATGACCACCGATCCGACCTTCAATTGAAGATTGTGAGACGGCAATCCTGGCAAATCCAGCGAGTTCAAAAATTCGGGTGGATAGTTGACGACATCATCTTGGTTAGTATCGGAATCAACTGATTTGTATGTCCTCAATTCACCGGCATTTACATCCATGTTTTTGGCAGACAATATTGCTCGTTCGCTCAACTAAACATGATCTGTGTAATTTTTATCAACGTTTGGGAACACCTTTTGAATGAGTTCGGTTTTTAATTCAGTAAACTGACAAAAATTGTCAGGAAAGGTTATCCAGCCGGTTAAAATGTCTAAAGGGAATTTTACCAATGTCAATGAGTTGTTTTGAAAATGTTTCTCCAGATCGATCATTTTGCAACTCGACACGCATATTCTTGCTTAATATCTTGACGTGCTTCCACAAAACGCAGGACTTTAAACATGTATTTAGTTCATCAGCTGGCGTTGACCACGGAATCACTGGCAATGTTTGACGAAAATCTCCAGCTAACAAAATCATCGCACCACCAAATCGGTTTTGATTGTTCCGCATATCTTGCATGGTTCCGTCTAATGCCTCCAAAGACTTTTTATGTGCCATCATGCATTCATCCCATACTATCAGTTCACATTGCTGCAAATCCTTTGACATTGCAGTGTTCTTCGAAATGTTGCAGGTCGGAGTTTCGCTGCTTTGCATATTTAACAGCAATTTTAGCGCTGAATGGGCTGTTCCGCCGCCTTCCAAAAATATTGCTGCAATGCCTTGCTTCATTAGGCATTGCAGCAATATTCTTGGAACACCTTTAGTGGGAAAATGGGGGTTTTACGTTTGTCCGGGCAATTTTTCCAATTTTTTTTTTTTTTTTTTTTCTTTAATGGCTGAATTAGTCCCATGTCAAGGGCACACTTTCTCAGTCCGAAGAGCTGGAGGCAGTACAGTTTCACAGCTCATCGAACTTGAAAAATTTCACCATATCAACATACTCATGCTGTATGCTGACATTGGGCTCAACTTGATGTGTCATAAGTGCTCCTCAGTCAGTACAGAGAACTGGTATTAGAGGTAACACAAAATGACACACCCACCTAAATTAATATAATAAATTTAAAGATAATAAAAAAAAAAGAAAAAAAATAATAATAATAATAACAAAATTAAAAAAAAAGAATTAACGGAATAATCCAGGATAATAATAAAAAAAGAAATTTGAAAAACAGAAATTTGAAAAACATAATGAAAAGAAACAAAAATCCAACATTAGAACACTGGAGATTAACGGGGTTAAAGAAAAAAGGAAACAACAACAGTATTAGTCAACCAAGAACCACGTACAATGACAAAACAAACCTTCACCATTCTTTCTTTTTTTTTTTGCTCTATACTTTTTCACGGCATATTGTTTATATGTAGCTTCGCTAGTTTTTTCAGATGCCCGATGTTTTTTGCAAGCTGAATATTGCTAGGCAACGCATTAAATTCTATGATAGCTTCAAAAATAGTATCATTCCTCATTCGAGCTGTTCTTGGACAATATTGCTGTCTAATCGAATTTGCGCTTTGCGTATTGAAGTTGTGTACATCTTGGCCATATGTTATTTTGATCGAGGTTTTAATAAGATCGTTTTTGACGCTGTAAATTATCTTTATTCTCTCTAACCCACTGAGATATATCAAATGGAGGCCTTGATTTGCTATCTCACATGGCCGACGTTTTTAAAATGTCAATATCCGAAAAAGGTGTCCATGATAACCCGAGGTTCTGCATTATTGAACAAAATTTTGATGATTTTAAACATTCATTAGATTTAAAATTGGTAATGCAAATAAAATAATTTTTGATTGAAACATTTCTTTATGTTTCTTTCACAAATTCAATTCATTTTAAGTTTAGAGAAACTTCGAAAGTTATCCGAGGTACAAATTAGGATTGAGCCACGGATGACCTGAATCTTAAGAAGGAAAGAGTTAGTAGCACGGTATGCATGTATTAAGGCGAGAAGGAAAACAATGACAGAACTATCAGATTAGCCAACATGAAAAATGAAATCCGAATTTTTAGGTGTAATTTCGAATTGAACAATATCAAATAATTTGAATTTGATAAATACTTTTTTGGATAAACAATGCAAGGTATTGAAAGAAAATGAGTTCATAAAATTGCAACTAAGCTGTGTAAATTGTACAGGTAATATTGGCTACTGCAGTACGAATATAATACCATGTACTTATCGGTATGGCGCCAAATTCAAAAATAACGTATTACATGTTCAACCGTTATAAATATTCCTGAAGCTTTTATTTCCCAAGAAATTTGTTAATAAAAAAATTGAAGTAAACTGTGACTTGTGTTATGAATTTCGAGCGCAAAACACAACTTCTTACCATCAAATCGAACAATTTGAATTGTCAGAACTGATAATTCAAATTGAAAAGTTTTTAATTTTCTTTAAGTTGTTGCCCATGTTTTTCGAAGTTCGAATTTTTAAGAAGGAGCGAGAGGGTACGATTTCGTCGGCTATTTTAATATGTCATATCGTATAGGGAAATGAGCCGATGAGGTATCCATATATTATATATCAGTGCTCTAACCTTACAAGTTGATGGATGCTCAGTTTCTTATAGGTTAGGTAAAGTTCCCCTAAGCGTAAGCTTAGGTAGATTATATACTGATTTAATGACTTTGTTCATTATCCCATAAATTTTATCCAGATTATTTTTCGATGTTTGACTCCAAATTATTAGACCGTAAGTTATATTAGATAAGATAAATGAGTTGTAGAGGGTCTCCTTTATGTGGGTATGTAGATAATTACTCCTTATAACTCCTATGATCGGAGCAATTTTTTTCCTTATGCTATTAATGTGCGATGTCCAGCTTAATTTATCATCAATAGTTAGTCCTAAATATTTAGTGAAATGGACTCGTGTTAGAGGAATTCCATCGATTTGCGGCTTGAGGTCAATGTTCAGCTTATTGGGCTGTTTGAATAGCATGTAGTTGGTCTTTTGAATATTTAAGGTTAGCTTATTTCCAAAAATCCATCTATTGAAAAGGGCAAGGTCGTCATTGATCGTTGCCTCTAGTTCATCCTTATTTCCTCTATATAGTAGTAAGGTATCATCTGCGTATGTAATGTACCTTGCCTTTAGCCCTATGTATTGAAGGTTATGAATGTAAAGCAGGTATAAAGTCGGACCTAGTATTGAGCCTTGAGGTATTCCTATATTGATTGATCTTTGACCGCTAAGTTTATCCACATTTCTCGTAATATTTGCCGATCAAGAAGATAGTCTTGTATAATTGAGTTTGCTTTTCCGCGGATGCCTACTTCTTCTAATACTTGAAGTAAGATATTGTGTATCAAATGCCTTTTTTAAGTCAATAAATACAGATGCAACATATGTTCCTTTATCTAACCCTTCATTTATGTATTGAATAGCATCAATCAGTGCTGCAGTAGTATTGCTCTTTTTCTGGAAACCATATTGGTGCTCGTCAAATCCAAAGTTTTCTTTCACAAATTTTAATATTCTGCCGTTTATAACTTTTCCGAAGATTTTTCTTATCGAGCTCATAAATGCGATTGGACGATAGTTATTCGGGTCTTTGGTTGAGTCGCTTTTGAACCTTCATCGGACTTCAGGGAATGTTTGGAAAAAAAATTAGTCGAATTTGTCCAGCTGTTCTCGAGTTTTGCTGTTAGCAACACATTTAGCGATCCATTTTTATTTATATAGATTTCATAATTTGGTGGTTAAAACGTAAAAAATCTGTAACTGATGGCTAAAAAACGCGCAATTTTTATGCATCCATACAACAAAATAGTTCGATCACTTGAATTCCAGTTCAGTGCCTCGAACACTGCACGATCGACTTTCAAGAAAAATGTTTTGAATTTTTCGGACGTTGCGATCGGCTGTCAAAGTGAACGTTGCTTTGTACGGAAAAAAAAGTTAAAATTAAAATAACTGCTGTACGAAGGTAACAAAGAAAGGAAGGCAGCTTAACTGAAATACTTAAAACAGTTATTTCCTATTTGTATCGAAATGGCGAACGAAAACGTTTACAATTGGGACGACTTGGAGGTGGGACGAGTCGACTTGAATCACTCCGAAAATTTTTTCGGTGGGTACTTTACACATTTCATTGGCCAAATTTTTTAATTAATTGCAATAAATCGGTTCTCTTTCAGCACGAAAACATAATAAACACGAAAAACTAAATGAAATCAATTTGGGTAAATTTGTTAAAAAAAATCAGTCGTTGGTAACCGGTTTGTTAAATTTCTTCTATTTTAGAATTCCTTTCAATTATGGATAGCAACGGTGCCGAAAAAAACCCCTTCGAACCGATAAATTCGCAAGAAGATCACCGGAACGTAGTGAAAAAAACGTACGCAATAAAAATCGTAACAAACTCTGAAAATATCTTAAAAGAATCCAACGGCGCAAGCAATGGTGACGCGGCTCCTCGCAACATTCTAAGACAACCGCTTATTAATTCGAATATCATTTGCGCGAAAGTAAGATCACAACAAGTGGGACCTGCACTCCTCAAATACAAGGAGTTATACGAAAAGAAACGACAAAACACGATACAGCGGATGATCGAAGAAGAACGAAAAAATCGAATATTTCGAAGCAAGCCCGCTCCGAATTTTGCTGCCTTTTCGAAAGTAAAGAAGCCCACAGATATTTTAAGACAAAATACTTGTCCGATAACGCCCAAAGTTTTGAAGAAGTCGGTAGAATTTGAGGAGCGAAGGAAACGATTGGTAAGTTTGTTTTTGTTTACTATGAATATTGTAGAGGGTATTGCTTGTTTCTGCGTAGTCCCTCTTGCCAAAATATTCACTTTGCACTTTGACGAATTTGACGGCATCACTGTTCTTTCGTATACGTCGGACACTCAACACCTTAATTCGAAAAGGGATCTGAGAAAATAGTATATTCTTTCCTTTCACAAAGCCTGTCAGGAAAAGGTTCTTGGCTTCAATTTTTCGCTCTTAATTACCTTCTTGCCTATGCCGTTGATCGTGATTTTACCCTTGAACACCACCAATGATGAAAGCTAAAAGAGGTAAGCTAATCCAACTCCTTCGTAAGGTATTTTGCGGTTATTATAGCTTACTAAAAATCGGAAGACCAATGTAAGCAATCTTACTTCAATCTTCTAGAGAACTGATTTTTGATTTTATACTTTAAAACAAGGAATCAGTGTCCACTCAGCTTTCAATAGCCAGCACTCATTTTTGTGGAGTTTTATTTTTGCTGACGATATTTTCAAATTGCTGATTCTTTTGAAATTGTTTTAGAGAAATTTCTAATGCTCCCTGCATTGCTTTCCCACGTTCGACATCTGCTACACTGGATATGACAAACCAACGTTTCTAATTGCTTACAACTTTGTATCCCGTTCGTGTATTTCTTCTCTCAAAGTAGAAAGTAGGTGGCTTTAAGCAGAAATCAACATTTTCAAACAGCAGCTGTGCATAGTCTTAGCTACAAATGATCAGTTGGCTGTTATTCCTCACGTAAACAGCTGAAATCTTTTGCTATACCGTGATCAAGATACTCTCAACGTTCGATAACACGAACACAAGAATGTATGATATGATAAAATTTTGGAAAATGTACTTATGTACTTGATCTAAGGAATCACAAATCTCATTTTGTTTTTTCATTCATTCAGACGCAGGGAAAACAAAAAGGTAAAATATTGAATGGGGGTAATTCTTCCCAAGTCCGAAGTGATTAGCTGCCCTGGTGAAGTTCATTCATCGACTTACAAGTAACAAAATGCCAACTTATCCGGGAAAAAGTTTGCATATGTTTCCTGTCCAATCGGAACTGGAAATAAGCGTTAAACGTGATTTCACAAAACTAATTGTTATGCACTATTAATCAGCAGTTGGTTCTTACAACAGGGCTTCCTCGACTTTTGTCATTCATTGCCCCAAATTCGCAATTCTTGTGTCAGTCGATCCGAATAAATATTTAAGTTCATAGCCTGAGATTGAAAAGATGCCACTATCGCTGCCGAAACTGGCATCCGATATCATCATCATCATCATCAATGGCGCGACAGCCCAAATCGGGCCAGGGCCTGCAGGATACATTGTCTGAAGTCATCTCGGTTCAGCGCCCGCGTCCTTCAATTTGTGCAACTAAGAAGCGATCTGCAATCTGCGTCAACTGAGTCCTCGTATCTTTTCCGCGGTTTTCCCACCGGTCGTTTGCCCTGAGCTCTACCTTTCAGTGTACGTTTGGGAATTTTTCCGTCGTCCATTCGCTCCACATGGCCTGCCCATTATAGCTTACGAAATTTTATAAGAGTCGATGCGGCTGGGTCGTCATTGATGTTATACAACTCGTTGTACCGGATACGCCTTTCAGTGCCTTCTCTTACTGTTCCCAACATTCTTCGAACAATTCGTCGTTCAAAAGCGTCTTTTGATTTTTCAGACGCTTGGGTGAGAGTCCACGTTTCGCTTGCATATAGTAGGACAGGTGTTATTATGGTATTGTATATGCGAAGTTTGCTCTGCCTGTGCACTTTTTTCGATTTTAAGATCGGGAGAACCGTGAAATACGCCTTATTTGCTAGTATGATCCGTTGTTTTACTTCGTACCGTTCGTTGCCGTCTATTACAAGGTGTGATCCCAAGTATGAGAAATGATCCACATTCTCCAGGTTGTAGTCCCCCACGGTCATATTTTGTTTAGCTGGCGCGTTTCTTCTTGTTTGGGTCATGAACTTGATCTTATTCTCACCCTTAACCCGACATCCTTTGCCGCTGAGTCTAGACAGTGGAAGACTTTCTTCGCGTCTGGAACAGATCTGGCCATGATATTTATGTCATCCGCGTACACCACTAGTTGAGTGGACTTGATTAGTAGGGTACGGGTACCTTTCTGATGACATATTCCAGGGCGAGATAGAAGAGTGAGTGCATCTCCCTGCTTCAGGCCGGATTCTGTTCGGAAGCTTTGGGTAAGCTCGTTTTGTATGCTTACTTGGGATTTAATGTCAGTCGTGGTAATTTTTGTTAATCGGAGGAGTTTTGATGGAATTCCGAAGTCATGCATTATTTTATATAGTACATTACCATCTATACTATCGTAAGCCTGTTGGAAGTCCACGAAGATCTGGTGCACGTCAATGTTATACTCCCAGCATTTTTCTTGCACTTGTTTGACTGAGAATATCTGGACGCACACAACAATGATATACCTCTGTAATTTTCACATCGCAGTTTATCTCCTTTCTTATAGATTGGTCATATAATGCTCTGGCGGTTGAAGGTTGTCGTGTATTTTTTCTTCAATCCAAATTTTTGTCATGATTTTGTGTAGGAGATTGGCGAGGCATGGACCACCTCCCTTTAGGAGCTCCACTGGTATTGTTGCGTATGGCTGCTTCCACCTCTCCGACAGTGGGTACCGTAGTTGATGCCTGCTCATCAGATAAAGCACTTGGTGTAATACTTGGGTCGGCGGCCTTCACTCTGTTCGGGTTTAGCAGCTTTTTAAAGTACTCAACCCATCTTTGTTTAATTTGTTTTGCGTCACTAAGGATACTTCCTTCCTTGTCTTTTCAGAGGTTTGTTCGTGGCTTATAGCCTTGTCTTATTTGTTTGACGGCAGTATATGCGGATCGTAGATTATTTGAGTTCATGTCGGTATTTAGGCTTATAATTATGTCATAGTTGTGTTTTCGTTTCTCTCGTCTGCAGATTTTATTTGATAATCGCCTAAGCTCGTCGTATCTTTCCTTTTTGGCTCTCGTCGGTCTTTCAATGTATTCCTTGTAAGCTTTATTCTTTTTCGTTATTGCGTCACTACAATTATTATCGAACCATTCATTACGTTTCTGTTGGGATTTTAGTCCTATGATCTCTTCTACTGTCGTTCTAATACCATCTCTCAACTGTGTCCACTCTTGATCGATGGTTGTCACTTCGTCAGTTAGTAGTGCTTCAAAGCGTGTTTGTAGCGCTGACTTATAAGCTAACGCGAAAGTCTCGTCCTTTAGTTTATCGATATCAAATTTGGGTGTCCTGCTCTTTTTTGAATACCCACATATAATGCCACTCGACATCGATATTTCACTTTGACGAGGTAGTGGTCGAAATCGCAGTTTGCTCCGCGAAAAGATCGTACGTCGGTATCCGATATAAATAAGGTAAAATTGGTTCATTCTTTCCCGAACGTTCTAATCCCTTCGGATATTTTGTCGTCTGAAATTTAAGTATTCATTCCAAGGTTTAATACATTAAAATGATAGTTTCATGCTCTTTTGGCGAGTTAAAACTATCGTTTCGCTGCTGTCACTGCCTAAACTAAAACTACTTTAAGTAAAACGAACTTCATTAAAATTTAGTTTCATTCGTTCGTTCTCCGCGCCTTTTCAAAGCTAATTTCTTCCGAGGAAATTCGATTTTTATACTGGAAAATTAAATCCAAAAAGAGAATTGGAATGAAACAGAAAAGGCCGTACTAGAACAATTACTATCCCAATTTTTGTGAGCCTAACGATACGGTTTCTCGAATAAACCCATTCCGTTTACAGGTGATGTTCAGAGCAAATTTAGTTCTCCTGTTTACCGTTGTCGGCAGACAATATTTACTGTAACATTCCTCCCTTGCTTAAGCTTGTTATTTTTCTTTAGTGTAGTTTAATTATGAGATCTACGTTCAATTAGTTTAAATTTTTTCCAATTTAAAAATAAAAATATTTTCATTTCAGATCGAAGAGCATAAAAAACGAAATGAGCCTCTGAAATTTACCAGCCGAAATCCTCAAGTACTCTACGAAGAACCTTTCAAACCGATAAAAGTCGAGCATCATGTCGAGTTGCATCCGTTCAAATTGCATATGGAAAAACGTCTGGAAGAACGAAAACAATACGATAAGCAATTTAAACAAATAGCGGAAGAGAAAAAAAGACAGGTATACGAAGTAGGTTCTTTAGCATCCATTTTGCGCGAACTATATATGTATGAAAATTTTTTAATCGTGTGTTTGTATGCTTTGTCCTTTTAATACAATTTACTATTTTCTTTTTATCATATTTAACCGTTTAATTATCGCATATTTGCAGGAAGAGGAAATTAAGAAACAGCGCGAAGAACAAATTGTTCGAGAAATTCGAAAGAACATTACTTTCAAAGCTAGACCAAATCCGTTTAAATAATTTTTTATTAATATTACAAAATATCTTAAACAAAAATGGAAATTTATTTTTTAATCGAAACATATCTAAAATTTTTCTTTTAATTTTTATTCAAGCTCTCCAATGTTGTTGTGATTCATTAATTAGCATTACGAAGGGCATAGTTAGTTTTTGTCTAAAAATGAATTATAATTAATATTTAATTGACGTTTCGACTAAATTATATTGAACATAAGGCATAGTAAAATACAAAGCATTCAACGAAAGGAGAAAACACTTCAATATAAATCATAATACAGAAATTTGTATCCCCGATCCATAAACAATGCAATAATCACGCCCATTGCTTGTGAAAATTTCCATTCCTTTAATATCGGCAACAGCAGTTGCAGTCCTCTTGTACAGTTTCATCGTGTTCAGGTCTACTTTACAAATATTTTGATCGATTCCAGTCGTATAAAAGAAATTGAAACAATCCGAAATTTTCACACCGTTTACTTGTGCTGTGTGTAAAAATTCAAAATGGCTTGTAAGTATGATCTCGAATTTATCTTTGTTAATTTTAACTTTTGACATTGCAACATTTTGATCGTCGCCACCCGTTAAAATAAACAGTAAATTATTCTGCGATTTTACGTCGAACGAATTAATTCCGCTTTCGTGATGTTTGACTTGTGCAATAGGTTTTGTAGACTCGTTGAAACTATTCAAATTCCAGAAACAAATACACCCATCTGTAGCAGCAGTTAGCAAATAAGTACGGTCGTCGTGGCAGAGCAGCTTTACATGTAGAATACATCGATCATAAAATATCTTTTCGCCCGGTTCAATTAAATCATTTCGATACGAAAACTTTCGTATATAACCATCCGAACATCCGAGATATAAATCGTAAGAATCTGTTTTCCGTATTACTTCGATACTCATGAATCTTGTTTCGGGATCGAAATCAATTTCTTGTGCGTTACGTAGGAATTTCCGATCAAAATCGTTTGATTTAAGCATGTAATTTGCTCGCTCTTCGAAAATCCCTGCATTCGAATCGTATTCGGTTATGCAAATTTGTGCTCGTCCACCAACCGAAAAAATTAAAAACTTATTGCAATTTTGCGCAATAACCGACACACTTTTAATGCTTGAAATATGCAAACTCATATGTGCGACTAATTGAATTTCGTTCGGTTCTTGAAGCGAGTATTTTGTAAATTTCAGAAGATTATCTTCACCACCTGAGACTAAGAACAGATTGGAATTATTTTGATGGAAGGATTTAAGAATGTTGCACGATTTAATATGCCACGCGTAGTATGGAATTTTGAAATTATTTGCTTGATTTTTGTCTAAAACGGACGTTGTGGAATATAAAAGTTTATTCTTAATGAAAATTAAATTAATGGAATTTTCGTTGTGATCTAAAATTAGATCCCAACAACGATGGCCACCACCGCATGAAATTTGAAATACAACATCGTATTTCGGTTCCCATACTACAAAATGATTGTCATTGAAACCGGCAACGTATTTATTGCGTTCTACTGTACAAACTCGTTCAATCCAGCTGACTGGAACACTTTCTGTACAGACGATCGACATTTTCTTTGCATTCCTGTCGACTTTAATTGTTTTCATTGTGCAATCGTGACCGGCCGTTTTCAGTAAAAGAACCTCATTCGAATTTAGTTCCAGTTTGATGCTAGTGGCTCCTAAATAACCATGCACATGTTTAATAGTTGACATCAAGTTGAATTCGTTATCTTCTAAGCTATATAGAAATATACTACCCTGTCGATTGCTAACTATCAAAAGTTCATCGTGTTTCAGTGCAGCAGTAATCCATCGTTCTTTCGATAATGGAATTTCAACGTTAATACACGTTTGAAAATTATCTCTGCTATATTTACAATTTCCCGTATTGTCACAAGCTAGAAACTCCGTTTCCGATAGAAAATAAAACGATCGAATTATATTACTTAAAATTTTCATCTCGAATATTTTCGTCGGACTTTCAGCATGGACGATTTTGTAGAGCGTGAGTATTTTGTAACCGGCGATAGCGACAATATTTTCAAATACTTCGATCAACGTACATTTATATGCCGAGAAGTCGGTTACACGTTTCCAGTCGTTGTTCGCTGTACGATAAATTAATTTATTTTCATTCGTCACGGCAATCAAATAATTCCTGGTAACATATTTAACTTTCGATAAGTATTCCGAATTTAAAGTTTCACTTTTTATTTCGTTAGGCTGAATGGTTTGAAAATTGTGCGCGAGATTGTACGATATAACATTGCCATCGTTGCTTGCAGAAAACAAAGTTTTCGTGTCGAAATCGTAATCAAAATCCCAAATCGTAGCACCGAAATGATGTCGTCTTTTGAATAATAGTTTCGCGTCCATATCCCATACACAAACGTAAGAGTCCTCCCCTACTGATATCACATACGAGTCGCTATCTGCATTTTGTTCCAAGATTTCATTAAATTTAGTATACATCTAAAAAATTGTAAAGTAATACCTTTATTGATAATTTTTGCTTTAAATACACGAGCGCTATGACCATAGACACTACGATGAGAAATGATTTTTCTATCTCGCCAATTAAATGTTGCGTAATTGGTTTCGGTTTGTTTAATGGACCAGAACCGTACGGATCGATCATCCGACGTTGTTGTTATTACTCCCAGTGGAATGTTGACATCGATAGAAAAGATCACGCCCTAAAAAAGCAACGATAGAAAGGTAAAGAGAAAAATTCTTCTGATAGAACATTGGATACCTACATTATGGCCCGAAATTCGATGTAGAATAGGACGACGCGAGGCGCTATCATAATTGTGACTAGCAAAATCCGGTTCCCAAATAATTATTTCTCCAAATGCTGTACCTATAATGCGACTGGTTAACATTTTTACTTTCTTTGAATAGCACTTAAATGGTAAGTTATTAAGGATCTTAAACAAGGGATCAGGCAGTCAAAAGCGAATTGTAAAATCTCTTCAACGATTTGGCAGGCGAAGTCAGTTCCCATAAAGTTTTGAAAATGAGCTGACCATGTCCGGCAAATGGATGACAGAAGACTTCGTAGACGTTCATTTAAAGATCAAGGCAATTGCTATGACTTGGTTGATTGATTGAGATAGCTGGAACCGATGTATCGTAAGGCCAAAACCCGATTTATGCCCACCATCGATCATGAAAATTAGTAACAATGCGTTTACCTGTCGCCTTCTCAATTGTTGTCTCAGGATTTTCGTGAACGTTCGACCAACCCCCTTCTTTATTTCGTCTAAAAACACTTTAACTTCTTACGCGTTTTCTCGGGCCATATTAAAATGCTAAGTCGGGGTTTTCGCATCAAATGCAAACAGTGTCATGATTGTAGCAATCTATGCCCACATATGAACTAAATGAGGCTTTAGCAGCCTAGTGGCTAACACGCTTCGCGCTAGTACCGACACTGAGGAAATGGGGGTGCGAATCGCATCAAGTCATGGGTTTGGGTTTAACTAAAACAAAATTGTATAAGATACAATAGCAATTACAACCTGTGATGCAGAATGGGTAAGAATCTTGCAATCAAAATAGAAGACCATCGACTTCCACCGAAACTCGATGAGTCCTAACTGGGTCTAGGGCGTTCAGCCTTTATCAATCGCCGATTTTCTTTCACAGATTTTTTCGTTTTTATGTATTTTGTGTTCGACCGACGACACTTGTCCTACAAAGTTAACAGATTTCCGAACCTGGTTAACTAATTCTTCATAGCTTGATCTGCAAGTATTACACCCTACTATAATTTAGTTGGCGTTGGTGTTGTTGTTTGGTGTAGGGGAACACGCAGCAAAACCGCGCATCTTGAGCATTCAGGCCAACATGGTCCATTATACTCGAATCCCCCAGTCTCTACCCGAACTTTTTCGTCCTCACGAATTTCAAGAGCTCAGTTGGGGAGCGAGAACGGAGTTCTTCCATTCTCATAACATCAACGCCGTATACGTGCATTCTCGCAAAAGAGTAAGCTGGACACTCAAGAAGGAAATGTTCCGTTGTGTCGTCGCAAGCAGTGTACATGGGGTCGTCAATGATTCTCAATTTGACCATGTATAGGCCAAACGAGTTATGCCCTGTGAGGACACCAACCATACTACCACATTTCTTTCTGCTCAATTTGAGAAGAAAACCAGCGGTTCGTCCACTAGTTGGCGTAGTACACAATCCTTTATTTAGCTTACAAATGTATATGGTGAACCAAGCCAGCTGCGTTCTATTTACCTGCAAAAATTGTACAATCCTTGGTAGAACTTCCAACGATTATCGAACAATAAACTGTTGATTTATCCACACAGGACGAGCGGGCCACAATAGTACAGACTTTTTCGCTCGGAGCAGTTTTTAAAGTCACAGCGACACTGTGTCCTGTAACTAAACAGATTTTATGGACCGGATCATTCAACAACTTGCCGCTACTGATCCAATCGGAAATTCTGCCTCGACACAGAAGATCATAATCCTATAAAAGAAATTTGTAATTTTCAACTTTTCTCGAGTATGTTTGATAGCAAATAGTTACTGCATTGTAATCAAGGACCATAAACTCACGTTCTCCGAATATTAACAAATGTCCATCGTTAAATTCTATGCCATGAATTTTGTTTTTTAATTTCCACTCTAATGTTCGGGTACATGAATTGATTCCATTGGAGTAAACTCGCAACTGGTTGCCGACACCTGAAAGAATTGCCTTAATATAGATCTGAGATGTTTAAGGTAAATTTTAATCAATTAGTACCTGCAAGAACTTCATTCTGCGAGAGAATTTTAATACAAATCGAATCGCAAAGTGTAAACATTTTCACAGTGGATCGGATAGTAGCTCAGTGATTAAAATATGCACATGTAGCCGCAGCGTTGCCATATCGCAAAATTTAAATTTACCAATCAGAAATTTCAGTACTAATCAACTTGTATAAGATGAGTATCAGTAAACAGCTTATAATCGAATTGTAATTATATTGTATCGAGATAGAATTGCATTTTAGTACAGCTAAGTAAATTTAAAACTAATATTTATCACACTTCTTGTAGGAAAGACCATCGTTTCGACCCGTTTGCCAACTTTCGACCAGTCAGCTTACAAATCCAAAATCCCAATTGTCAGTTCCATTCCAATGATGACGGATGTCAAATAGATTTACTCACTGTTATGACTCCTCTTTGTTACGCTAAACTTTTGTCGAATAAAATATTGTTTAAAAACTCGTGCTTTGCCGACACTAAAGTGCTTCATCGAAACTACCGCCTCGCCCCAATTAAAATGTGCTAAAATTATCGGTCACTAAAATGGAAATTGTGCTCTAAAACCGTCGAAGAGTTTTGGTCCGGGCCAAACCTACTCGCGCGGTGGAGAAAAAAAATCGCTAAACCGAATTTTTGTCAACTTGAAAATAAAACTGAATTTTGCACATTTTTCTGAATTATGTCATCGCAAAAAGGTCATCACATGAACGATTCAAACTATGAAATTCTCATGCAACGGATGCAAATCTCCAAAGATAATTCAAGGCGTGCAGTCGAATCGTATCTGCAAGAGAACGCAACGGCAGCAGCAGCGGCGGCTGCCGCTTCTGCGGGACATCCAACGCTCGCCGATTATAAAATGTACGAACGCAACAATGTTGTTGTTTCGTCGTCGTCGAAATTTGCCTCGCCCAAGCACCTGGAACGATTGCAGCCGGTAAATGCGTCCGAACTGGTCGACGATGGACAATCGGTCGGTGGCAGAAGTAGTAGCAATGGGGCACCGTCGCCAATGCGAATGCAGGGCGCTGCTATCATACAGGGCCGAATGTACGAGTTTAATAACGGCGGACCAGTTTACGAGAATTTAGACTTCTATACGCATTTCGATTCGAGCAATAAGCGTGCACAGCCTCAGGTACCGCAAGGATCGAGCAAAGCTTCGTACGCGATGCCAATTGCTGCGGGACGGTATGCCCACACGCCGCTTCCGGAAATGGATTCGATGCCGATCTATGAGAACGTGGTTGTTCCGCACTCAGGTAATTAATGCATTTTTTTCAGTTTAAAATTAGTTGTTGCTTGAACTGAGTAAAGATCATAGTTACCCCCAAAACTTTAGGCCAATAAGTTTACTTCCGGTTATAAGCAAAGTATTTGAAAAGATTATACGACAGCGAATACAATCCTTTGTGGACTCAACCGAAACTATTCCATATTTCCAATTCGGGTTTAGAAAAGGTCACTCAACTTGTCATCAGCTATTTCGAGTCACGAAATTCGTTAAGGATACATTCTATGAAAGAAAATCTGTGGGAATGATAACGCTTGACATAGAAAATTCTTTTGATACAGTCTGGCACGAAGGGTTAATTTTTAAATTAATTAAACAAACTATCACTCCCGATGTATCTAGTGAACATTGTTCAGTCTTTCCTACCAAACAGACCATTTAAAGTTAAAATTAACTCTTCCTACTCTGATAGCCGCCAAATCTCTGCAGGGGTTCCACAAAGATCATGCCTAAGCCCAACGCTATTTAATATCTATACAGCAGATATCCCATCAAATCCAAATTGCGAACTAGCAACCTTTGCAGATGATACCTGCGTCTATACTAGCTCAAATGATCCAGACACGATAATAGCAGTACTTGAACTATACTTCCAAAGTCTTTATCAATTCTACCACCGGTGGAAAATTAAAATAAATTCCGCGAGAACACAAGCTATGTTTTTTTACCAAAAATAGGAGTTCAAACCTTGCCAGTCGTGAAATCAATTTTATTGGTCAAAATATTCCGTAGTCCGATAATCTAAATTACCTTGGTGTTATGTAAGATAAGAAACTCTCTTTATGTCACATAGATAATATATTTCAAAGTCAGCAAGGCTACGTATGCGCTATATCCTCTTATCAATAGAAAATCACAACTTTCCGAGATTCTATTATTTAAAATGGTAATCCAACCCATTATCGCATATAGCTGTCCTGTTTGGGGTGATTGTGCAAACTCACATATTAAAAAGCTTCAGGTTTCCCAAAATAAGTGCCTCAAAATGATAATGAAGAAGCCATTTTTCTTCTCTACTAGAAGTCTTCATGCAGAAGCTAAAGTGCAAGTGAATTAGTTGCAACCAGATATTCATCTTTCGTAACTAGGCCGGAACTAGTCGACAATCCGCTATTATTATCGCTCCTATAATATCCCACTACTTGACATGTTTTGGAGTCAAATATTGTTTTTCAGTTTTAATTAATTATCTTTTTACTGTTTTTTGTTTTCTTTTAATTTAATTTAGTTTGTAAGTTAGGTTTAAGCCCACTACACAAGGCCTTTTGTAGATTTTTTTCCTTGAATTTATGTCACTAAAATTCTATTAGATGTTTTTGCATTGCTGTGAACTAGGTTTAATTTAGCTGCTAAGATATTGAATTATCTGTTCTCTAAACGATAAATTAAAAGATGGTAGACATAAGCGAAAAAAACTAATAAATATTGAATGAATTTGAATTTAGTTGTTGCTTGCACAACTTAATTCCTATAAGGTCATAAATCGATTGAACGATCTTCTGGATCGATAACAAAACTATTTCCTGTCGAAGCGAGTTTTGAACTGGAGCAAACATCTGAATTCACTTCGAGAAAAATAACATCCTGCTCTTTGTTGGCATTAAGAAGGAATTTTCCCTTCCGTGATCGGCGAGAATTTGGAAGGTTCACTGGGAACAAGGGCTGCGGCCTGGTTGTAAATCCTGATAAAACTGAACTGATTCTCTTTATCACAAAAGCCAAAATAATTCCCTTCCAGCGCAAAGTATGTTGGTGTTATTCTCGATATAACGCTTAGCTGTAAACATAAGAAGGAGCAAGGAAGAAAAAATCCGGAATAGCTTTTTACGCTTCTAAAAAAAATTCAACAAGAAATGGGAACTTAAACTATCTATGGTTTTGTTCACTTTCGCGATACGTCAATTCTCAACTACGGTTAGTTTCGTGGCCCGCAGACTAGAACAAAATTCAATTCAGTAGAGTGCAATACGTATCACAGGTGCAGGCGTGACTCGACTGACGCTCTTGAGTTAACGCTGAAATGCAATAAAGCTAATTTCACTTATATCCAAGCCGCAATCAAGGCCCTAGATACAGCGAAACAAGCTAGCCAGTTTAGTAGGCCAGCTCAAAGACAACCTGCTCCGGATTCGTAGTCATAGGAATGGGGGAGGAAATGAGCGTGCTGATGAGCTGGCAAGACGGGGCTCCGTTTTTCACATCTCCTTCGTAGAAACAGTTCATAACTCAAGAGGAGTCGTCAAGGATGGTTAACTTTCGCATTTTCTGTCAACGGCCAACTCTATATGGACAAAATTATTTATTTATTTATTGCTACCTTATAAATAAGAGTAACCCAAGTAAGAATTCGGTCAGGTCCAGAGGGCATATGGCACATATTCAAATAGAAATGAAAATGTAATAATAGTAAAAAAAGAAAAATGAATTTAAGCTTGCATGATAGTAGAAAGAAAACTTAGGTAACAAAACAATTGTACATAATATAGTTCTGCAAACTGAGGTTAGAAATCTAAAGAAATAATTAATGAAGTAAATGCCAATAATGTGAAGTTGTAAACGTAAGGCAAACGGGGTACAATAAAATTTAGATAAAAGGATAAAGGAAAGAAAATCCGAAAGAAAAACAAATGGATGAGTTGAAATGATAGTAAGATAATAAATTTAAAGCTTACAACAAAACTTAAATCTAACTTATAAGTAGGGGGGAAGGGATGTGGGGTGTTATTAGATGTGATGTTTGATGTGGTGATGATTCAGGATTTGGAAGAGTGGGTCGGGGCTTGAAGGGGATAGGAGAATTTCAAGGGAAGGGATGACGTTATTGAAAAATCGAGTGGTTCTGCAGCAAGTCGTCAAAATGTGCTAAACTGTAAGCGGAGCCTGGCATAGAAGCCAACCGGGTGGCGGCGTCTTTGTTACCCTATACTCGTGGGTCAGCTTGGTATGGCCCAGTCTAACCCTTGATAGGATTACTGCATCCCTCCTATCTAGTGTTGGGCTGTAGATGTAGCTAGGTGGGCGCGTGTTGAGCCAGTGCTCCGCTAGGAATGTGGGTTTGGAAGACCAGCAGTTGGTCCTATGTAGCGCAAGGTTCTTTCGCGCCGTACGTCTCGCAAAGTTGATGCATGGTGGTAATATCTCCTCTTCGTCGGAAGAGATTGGGAGCTTGGCTAGCTAGTCTGCTTTTTCATTCGCATCTATACCTACGTGGCCCGGGATCAAAAAAATCTGGGTACCTGCTGGGTTAGCTCTGATGGTATCTTGTATGTACCTAATAGTTGGATCTGCTGGTCGGGCACCTTGGATGAATTTACTGCGGATTTGCAGTCCGAACATAGCACAGATGGAACGGCGGCAGTAAAGGCTAGATTAACTGCCCTAATAATTGCGAAGATCTAAGCTTCATATGCACTGCTATCTGGGTTCAGTTTTAAGCTCCAGCGACTGCTCGGCGTATATACTGCTGGTTGTAGGACGACGATGGCAGCAGCGGTTTGGGTGTGGGATTTAGAACCATCAGTATAGTATTTAGTATAACCAGCTAGTTCCTCCATGTGTCTTCTAGGTATTTGTAGATACTTTGAGGCTGGAGTATGGGCTTTATCTGGGTATCGCGAACTGCTAGCATGGAAGTTAGGTGTATTTGGAGGGGCTGGGGGAGGGGTGAAATGGGAAGGATTATTTGAACAATGTATAAGGAGGGAGGCGAGTGTATTCCATAATGCCGATATTGAAGAATGGATAAAATTAACTATTTATGCATTAAATCTGGAAAGATGTAACCATCACCGAACCGAGATCTACGAACTTCTAAAGAACGCAGAAACTTCAAGAATTGCGAAGATCAGTACAAGCCACTGACTAATTGGAGAATTTTGCAAGAAAATTGGGCATTCCGTAAAATTTCCATCGTCGTACCTACCGTTTCAAATGTATTTTTTTTCTAAAATATTCTTCGACAAACTTATCCTGGATCTAGTTATTTTTTTACAACCCTACAACCGAACTTAGTTTTTCTATTGATGCGCAACAAAGCGTAAGTAGACAACGCTTAAAATATTTAAATTTTACGAAAGTTTGTATGTTCGCTTCAGGGATTGCGCGAAAACCGGAAAAGTAGACATTCCGGTTTTCGCGCAATCCCTGAAGCGAACATACAAACTTTCGTAAAATTTAAATATTTTAAATCATTGGAAAGATCAGGACATTTAATAAAACCTCCTGGATATGTATTCATCTCACCATTGTCCACAACACAAACATCTCTGAAAGATCTAAAACACTAACTTCTCTATCAGGGACACTTATGAGCTCCTAACATTAGTTGAATTGAGTAGAATTGGTTTCACATTTGATAGCCGGTTGGCATGATTTCCACCGAACCTCTTCACTGATCTCCCAAAGAACAACTGCTCCTGAGAGACTCTTTCACTCGAACTCCTAGAACTGTTTTGTAAAATACGTACAAAGAGGTATTAAAGACTCATCACTAAAAATCATTTTACCTTTCTGTTTTGTCTCTCCGTGGCTCATAAATCGAACACAGATATTACCTTTCACACTGGCTTTTTTATTTTTTCGCGGCTGATATATTTTAGAAGTGAATTTTTTAATGAATATGTTCAAACGTCTTTTTCATTTCGGCATTTCAACCGTGCAAAATTAACTAAGTGGTATCATCTACAGGAAGAGATTACGTGTTGAAGTCGTCATAGTCCGTCTAGGAAAAAATGCCAAACCAGAAAACAGTGAGGGGTCTATATAAATCAGTCGGACTGATGATATTCGTGCTCTAGTCTACTTTGACTAAACTTCTTCGCAAACTCTTTCATTTCTACTTTAGTCTAAGATATCTAACATACCTGAAAAGTTGTTAATAATAATAATAATACTAAAAAAAACGTTTACAAAACAATTCCTTCTTACAACAACTGTACATAAATCGATATTTCTACCATCATTGTAGGTCAACGCGCCCAGCCACAGGCATCTCCAGCCCAAGCAACAATCTATCAATCTCCCGAGTTGCCACCACAAATTCCACCTCATCCCAGGGATATGCTGTCAGCAGTCGAACTTTCGGAAAATGCATACGTAGTATCATCACCACAACATAAACGAAGTTCCTCAAATCAATCGCTTCGTGGTAGTCCTTTAAATAATATGCCAGCACAACGGTATCGAAACTTATCACTGCCAAGTAATCATCAAATAGCAACAACGAAACCTAACGACTATTCGCCAAATGTGATTCGTCATGCGAATGTAAGCAAAAAAATAAAATTAAAAAAATATTCTCAAAACTACTTTAGAAATAATAAAATAATCAGTTACCACAGGAAAAAGCCAACTATCCGATTCAAAATATGCCGCCAGTAATGAATATCTCCCTGAATCCAAACTACATTGACGATATTAACAGTTCCGATTACGTTTGTATGACTGGGAACACTTTGAAACGTAATATGGAAGCAGCGAATCAAGTAGCGCGACACAATATAACTGCATCTACTCAAGTAGTAAATTCGACAAAACCGATTTACACCGAAGTGAAACAGCCATACGCTGCACTGCCAGTCGAACAACCCAAAAATATGATGATGACAAATCCTATCCCACCGCCAATCTCTCCAACTCCATCGCAAAATAGTTCTGGAAGTGGATCGGGAAAACGTAAATTTAACAAACAAAAAAAAATGAATTAAATTGTAATTACTGCGTTTACTTCCATCAGAATTTGCTGGAATGTCGAAAAATTTATTACCCTATAACGTTACGCCGCCAAGACCGGCCGGCCCGACCGAAGCTGAACGAAAAATTGAAGAGTTAACCAGACAACTGGAAGAGGAAATCGAACGAAGCGAGGAACAAGGAGAATATTTTGGTAATTTTTCTAATAGCTGCAAACGAAATTTGAATTGTATTATTTAAAATTAAAATTTGTTCAGGCATTTGTCATACATGTGGTGACAAGGTAACCGGTGCTGGACAAGCTTGTCAAGCAATGGGCAACTTATATCACACAAATTGTTTTATTTGCTGTTCGTGTGGTCGGGCGCTACGAGGCAAGGCATTTTACAATGTTCACGGTCGAGTTTATTGCGAAGAAGATTATATGGTAACTTCAGAGTTCTTTTTGTTGTTTTTATAAAATCAATCGTATTTTTTTTTGTTTTTCCCCTTGCTGAAGTATTCCGGATTCCAACAAACCGCAGAGAAATGTGCAATATGTGGTCATCTGATAATGGAAATGGTATTTTTTCTTTAAATTGTCGTATGCAATGAAATATTTGATTTAATTTTTTCGGATATTTTCAGATTCTGCAAGCAATGGGCAAGTCTTATCATCCTGGCTGTTTCCGGTGCTGCATTTGTAATGAATGTTTAGATGGCGTACCATTTACTGTAGATGTTGATCATAAGATTTATTGCGTCAATGATTATCATAGTATGTTCGCACCGAAATGTGCCAGCTGTGGAAAAGGTAACTTTTAGCTGAACATTTTTACCATTAATTGAAAATTAGCAGACGGGAGATCATGTCGATGATGTTGCGCAAAATCACTTACTTTGTGTTTTTTTATTCATTGGTAATTTAGTCAAGGTTAAATTTTTTTTAAAACTAATGCCGGTTTTCCACCAAACAGACACATTAAGTTTTTGTTTTGTTCATGTTTTTGCAAGCACGGAAAACAAAAACTCGAACTCGAACAAATCTTAAACACTGTTTCAACCAAACCGACAGTGCTCTATCGCAGTTTTGTTTTCAGTATCTCCACGAAGCGGTCTCAGTAAGAAAACACACCGAAACCTTTTGAAGTTACCGCTTCTGGTCGGGACACGAAAAACAGAACAGAAACAGTCCAAAAAAACTCGAGTTTGTAAAAAAATGATGAAAAGTCAAAGATTTGTTTTTTTCGACACGAGCTTTTGCTGAGTTTTTGTTTTGTCCGTTTGGTGGAAAACCGGCATAAGATACTTTGTTGCGGTGGTGTTTGTTTTAATTATTTTAATCGGTTAAAAAAAAAATATTGCACTTTCTCGGTTCAGTTTTTCGTGTATAAGGCATTTTTTTATTTACTTACTAAATTCGGAAGGTACATAAAAATACTTAGAACTAGAGATGGGCAAAGCAGTTCCTTTCAGTGAACTACACTGCGAGTCACTCACTTTAATGAATGAGTTCAAGTAAGTAGAAGTACTTCCATGGAACTGTTCGTTCCTTCGTTTTCGTTCCATCGTTCGCTTTCTTTTAGTTCATTACTTGAGGGGAGTTCAGTTATTAGTAGTCGTAGTCGGAAGACAGTAGAGCAAAAAAAAGGTCAATACATCTAGAAGATGATGAGCAAAAAAAAGTAGATCTAGATGAGCAAAAAAAAAGTAGATCTAGATGAGCAAAAAAAAAGGGCAGAAGATCTAGATGAGCAAAAAAAAAAGGTCAGTAGATCTAGATGAACAAAAAAAAGGTTCGTACAGTTCACTCTGTTACTCTATATTTTTCTTGAGTAGGTATATCGTTTTTCATTTTTTTGTCACGTGTCCAATGGAACTGCAGTTCACCAAAAGGAATGAGTTACTTCACTCCAATGAAGTGTTCTTTTGGAACAGTTCACTCGTGAACGACCCATCTCTACTTAGAACTGAACTTAATAACAGAAATTGTAGGAAGTATAATATTTATGAAAATGCTCTCGACATACTTTCCATAAAAACCCCCAACACAAGGAAAGAGAAAGAAAAGAAATATTATGAGTGCATCCAATTTTTTTTCCAGGCATCACACCCGTCGAGGGAACCGAAGAAACTGTACGTGTCGTTTCAATGGACAAAGATTTCCATGTCGATTGCTATATTTGCGAAGAGTGCGGAATGCAATTGACCGATGAACCCGACAAAAGATGCTATCCGTTAGACGGACGATTAATGTGTCGTGCGTGTCACTTACAGAAGCTAGCAATGCAAACACCACATTCCAGAGTGTCTGAACCAGTTTGTGCAACTTATCAGTATATGGGCTAAAAGCAACAAAACAAAATTAAATACATATAATACTTAATTATATAATCGAAGATGTCTACTACTCAGCAATTATTTTGAAACGAAATTGTAGATTAGTACACGACTACCGTTTTTTGTATGCAAAAGTTATATAAACGTTGTATTCAACCATATTTAAACTTAATTATCCATAATTAAGCATAAACTCTTCCAACACTTCCAAAAAAAGATGTCTTAAATTTTATATGTTTTATTTTTAATTATTGTAAAATTTTAAACGATATTTTGTTGTATATTGGTATATGCTAGAATTATTTCTTATCGTATTATTTGATAAATTACCATCACTTTATACAATAAAATTTTAAATATACATAGTGAATTCCAGTGATATGAAAGAAAAATCATTGTCGAGATAATTACATTTCTAAGAAGGCTATATACAATTTTTTAAATAGCGCATATTTACAGAGAGGACGTACAACAGTTAAATATATTTCGTTTTAATATTATTATTTATTTAAAAAAAGAATTAAAACGTAATTTTTTAATTGTTCAGAATTAGTCTTTTTTTACATTAAAAAGCGTATTAACATATTTAAGTTTTTTTAATTTACATGCAACTATACAGATACTAGTTTCCGCTAAAGGATGGGTAAATTTAACTGCTGGTGTTCAGTTAATGTTAAAACTGAACTTGCGACATTTTGAACCGATGTATTTCTTCCTTAGAAGAAGACCTGTACCTACGGTACCACGGCTATTGTCTTCTTCAGAAGCTCCATCCCGTATTTTATTATGAAGTTGCACCGGAGCGGAGAAAAGCATTAAAGTTCTTTAAAGTTTTTGAACTCAATGGATTAACTGCCCTTTTCTCCTCCATTCGATACGGTCAAAAAGTCCTCGAAAGGTAGGAGATAGTTATTATAAATTGGTTATCCTAACTACTTGTCTCAATCAATAGCATAAATGTCCATAACATTCGAGTCCTTTCAAATTAATCAAGTCGTAATTCGAAAAAAAGTCTAAGTAAGGAGTGAATATTAAATTTAAGGAAAACACCGAAAATTATCCTGGCTGAAATGGCAGCGCTTTAAAATGATTTCAAATATTGCAGACAACCCTTGCACAGACAAGGCAAGTGTACGCGGAATGTTATTAAGAGGATACTAGCAGAGATGGTCGGAGCCAACGATTTTGATCGATCGTTCCCGAGAAAATCTTTAGAAAAACTAGTGCATCACGTATTTCTCGAAACTTTTTACTCTTTAGCGGCAAACTGGATCAAGTCTTAATCAGAATTGTTGCTGAAAATAAAACTTGAATTCATCGTTATGAGTTTAAGTCTTAACAGGAGTCGATACGTTGGCATAAAAAGGTCAGCACTAACCCTAAGAAGCTTAAGATATGCAGGTTGGATGGTGGATAATGGTTGATGTATTCACAAGGAGGGTGATAACGAGATCAAATTATCCCCTCCCCTCCCCTAATACTCTTTAACACACAGAACCATTTTATACTATTAATTGGTTTTGAGGGTGGTTATAAGATCGTTTTTGCCTCTGGTTATGTAGCTTTCAAAAAATTTAGTTTAATTGTCTCTCGTCTAAATTGTTTGCTGAACTTGAGCTGGAGCAAAGTGTTTGCCTATATCGGCAAGAATATCGTCCCAGCACGAGTGCTAGTTATTGCTTTTTATGACATGTTCACTTTTCATGTTCATTATTTTTGTTTTATTGCCGACATTGGCCACATACGCTCCTTCTAAGAAGTAGATGAAGCTGAACCCTGACCGAAACAAATATATACAACTCTGTATGTTTTTTTATCTTCCAAACGGCATATCCTACAAAGTTAAAATTTACGATTTACTTTTATGTAATTAACCACCTCTTTCGTGTGAAAATGCGATGTTTTCTCGCTTAACCAGTACCGACTGTTTTTAATTTTTATGGAGAGAACTTAGTAAGATCATGAGTCCACTTGATTCAGTAGAGAAACAATGTTTTGTAAATAAAACATTCATTTCTTATGCCAGCTGAGACAATGGGACGATACATTCGCCCAAGAGTGCCTCAATATCGTATCTGGAGAGTCAACACATTTGCGAGTACACCTCAAGATTTTTACATGCACAGAGCGCCGTCGACACTAAATAATAAACAAAAAATAAAGAAAAAAAATTAAATAAAATTAATTAAAAATTTTGGTATAAATGAAAAAACAAAACAAGTAGCACATAGAAGTTGCAGGTAAAATTATGAAAAAATTGAATCGAATTTCACGAGTGCGCTTGCACTGACTGACTCTCTCCCCTCGCTTTGTGAAACGGGGTTAGGTGTGGCGAGGCGTTGAGAGACGAAACATGCACGCTTTCGCACTTGGATGTACGTACTTAGTCCCTACGAATGTGTATTAATGAAATCGTCCTTTAATATTTTTATGAATATCAAAAAAGAATTTTCTTGGTAAATTTTAAAACAAACGTCAGCTTTGGTTTTTTCTATCCACTAACAAACTATTTTTATGGCACAGAAATTCTGGTTTGTCGTAGAATAGTTTTGATAAATTAGTTTATGCTCAAAAACAAACTGTTTTCAAAAGTCTCTTGCCTGATTTATTTAGTTTGATTTACTTTCCCAGAAGGAATACTTTTTTATAGAGGAAATGAGACATAATAACACTGCATCGTTCGTTGAATGAACATTTTTAAGTAAATAAAATAATAAATTGTATTGTATAGATATATGAACAGTTCTTTTTTATTATTAACAATTTATATATAGCAAAAAAAAACAAAACACTTCGATATAAAAATGAACAACACAACAAAATTTTCATTGTCATAACTAAATATCATCCGATAGAATTTAAACATAATTTGCCCGATATTTTTAATATCCTTTCGTTTACGGAACGCGAAACCAAACAAAAAATATGTACATACATAAACTTTTAAGCTTAATTTGTCTGATACCGAGGAGTTCTGATTGACTTTATTTCTTCCCCTTCTTCGTTCTTGTAAATCTTTTCATCAAATAGAATTTCATCAAATATAAATATATTAATCGTACATAATACAAGTTTCATGTAGTATTTCTTTTTTTTTGTTTTACTTATCGTCATCTCCCGAATGTTTCGAGTCGAATTTGTCTTGTTTACGTTTAGCTCGATCAGCCTTTTTATCTTCGTACATTTGAATCAGTTGGGATTTTGACGGTAGTGGTTTTATGTAACCATACTGTTCTAGATATTTAATAGAGACTGTTGTGCCACCTGAGAATACATAGAAATCATTTTTTTAAATTAAAGGATTGAAAAAAAATAATATGAATCAATAATTCGTTGTAATGGTGAGGTGAGTGATAAATGTAATGAATCATGGCAAGAAGATTCAGTTCTTTAGTTGATATTTTTATTTAGGGACAAAAGCATTAAGGCTTTTACAACAAATAATAATAGTAAAAGTATAAATTATGAACATTTTTGTAGCTAAAAAATTGTTTAGAATTTTAATGTGTATTTGTGTGAAAGAAGTTTTGAGGCCCAGCCATAAACACTCCACACAAAAACTTGGAAATATCCAAGTACGCTGGTTGTTACTTTGCTTTACATAGTACTGGCGTAGTTTTTATTGAAATTTTTGGAGACAAACATGGTTATACGGTTCGCAAGATATGAAGGACATAGGAATCTCTCTATTACTCAGACTCCGACTAAAGTGCCCTTTATTAATGTTTTAATTAATTGAAACTAATTTATAATATGTTAAGCAAAAAGGAAGTGTACAATCAAGAAAAACAACATTGACAGTCTCAGTGGACGGGTAGAGAGTTCCACTGTTGAATGACATGGACAAAAGACTGCTTCTCCAAGATTAGACTTGTGAATGTGAACAGAGTTAGATTTTTCTTACGTGTCGACCTCCCAAACGAAATTAGACTTTAAGATATTAAGGTTTCTTAATTTTTAATAGTTTTACAGAAATACATAAAAACGGTACTCAATATAAGGCTCGGACTACATGGTCCGTTTTTTTTTCCACTCCGGAAAAAAACCGATTCCGGTCAGCTTCGACTACACGGCCTCCTGGGGTCCTTAGGTTGCCAATCGCATAGTAACCTACACCGCATCTCAGCATTTCTGCCGTTTCTGAGATATGAAAAACCATCCCCCACCGCCGTACCTTGCTACCCCTGTCAACAATTTTCGTTTTATTTTTCTGTGGATATAGTTGTAAATTTTTAGCTTTCTATCCTTTGCGATTTTCGAGAAATAAAAATCAGAATTTTTTCATTTCCACTCCATCCCACAATCACCCCCCACAACCACATCCTCCGAATTTTTTTCTCTACTGGTCCTAACTTGTGTAAAATTTTCAATATCATATCTGGTACGATTCTTGAGATATAAAAATATAATTTTTTGAAAAATGGCTGTCTTCCCATTTCCACGCTTCGCCTCCCCCCCTCAAAAATTTTACATTTACTAGACTCCACTTGTAATTCTATTTACAGAAACCAAATTTTATCTTTCTGGTACAATTGGTTCGGAAGATATTGTAATTCAAAGTTTTTCAACCTCCACCCCCGCACCCCACCACCCCCATTAACAACTTTAACCCTTTTCTAATCTCCTAGTATCTCTCACGACAACCACAAAGTTTCAACTTTCTGACATGAATCCTTCAGGAGATATGGATTTTAGAATGTTTCAATCCCAGCTTTCAAGCGTTTTGCACGCAATTTTTTTTCCCCCATTCCCACACCCTTCAACCACTATCAAACATTTTTTTGCAAATGGGTCCACTATCATAGTTCTACATAAGTTCCAACTTTCAGCCCCTTAGCATAAGTGGTTTCTGCTTATCTCAAATAAAAAAATCAAACGACATTTTAATCTGTGAACTTTCGGAACTAGGATTATCAAAAAATATTGAACAGTTAATTTTTGGCAACTTGTTGAACTTTTTATCGTCAATTTTGGTGTTTTCTTACTTTTTCAGGTCTACAAAAAAAACGCCTAGTTTGCAAACTGTCTACAAGAGTACTGAATAAACAAATTTCAAAGGAATTCGTTAGATAGATTTCGAGATATCGTGTCTACCGAATTGGAAAATACCGTTTTGACTAAACTTACCATTATATTCGAAACAACAAAGGAGTTTAGAGAATATAACGGCCTGTAACTTCCGAACGGCTTCGAATATCCGAATATCACTTCGCCCACATATCCTACACTATATTTGGATGCAATTTATGCAAAAAAAAATCGATTTTTTGAATCAGTCACACGGGATGACCCCCTGAAGTATCGCTTGTTCAAAAATGTATACTTACACCTACACCTTAGGCGCCATAGTTCCACCCCAACAAACATATTGGCGAGGGTTTGCTGGCAGGAAGCATTAGACAAGGGGGTACAAAATGCGATCAGCTCGCCCTGTCATCGAATTCTAATTGCCACAGACAATGATTTAAAAATTCTTGCTAAATGCTTGCAATTTGTAAGAATAACATATTTTAACCCTTAGAAATGGCACACTTTTTGCAAAAAGATAGAGATCCATATTGCATATTCTCATTAGGTATTTATTAGTTACGCATCAGTCATAAAGAACACTTGTGAGTGCTAACTATTGTATTATACGAGTATATTACATTTTTTGGTACGAGTGAAAGTGATTTTTAATAACCGGTGAGCAAATTAAATTTTAGACTTGCCGACAAGAATTCTTGCCGGCAAGTCTAAAAACGCCACTTAGAAGTTACTCGCCAAATTATCGTTTTGAGTAAGGGAACTGATAAACTACCTTTGCTCAAAGCGACAATCAGGCAACTTGCGTTTGAGTTGCCATTTGCAACTTACCGGCAAGAAGCATTTTAGTCCGCCGTATAACTTGTTATTGAGACTTTTGCAATTGTTGCCGCAAGGGTTTTGCTTGCCTACTATAAGCCGCCGACAAGTTACATACGAGTTAAAATGTTTGGTGGGACCTTTTATAACACCGACACCTTAGGCGCAATACTTCCGCTTAAAGTATAGATGTAAAAAGCAAAACAATCAAATCATCGAAGTTGGGACTTATGCTGACTCCCGGCTTTCAATATTTCGAGAACGCCGGCTGCAAGACCATATTCAGATACCGGAACGGCACGCCTATGTGTACAAGCACCCGTCGAATAACATTGAATCCGGTGCCGGATCAGTTACAAACAGCAGTGTATATGTGTGTGAAAACGTAGGAAGACTATTAAATCAATTTACCTAATGTGACCATGTATCTGACCGGCGTTGCAATTTTATAGCACAAATAAGCAATTGCAACATGTCCCATGCTGGACGCCTTCAACTTATCAATAATCGACTCGCTCACGTTCATCGATTCGAGTATTGCTGGAATATCTACTCCGCTGAAAAGAGTAAACGAAATTAAAACAGCCTACAAAAAACCTTGCTTTACTGACCTTTGCGATAAATAATAGAAGCCGCCAAGCCATCCAATCGATGTAATAACATGCACCGGTATCAAAACATACCAGTACTGCTTGTACATGAGCTTAAATCGAGCGAAAAGTCCGATTTTCTTTTTGCCAATTTCGTCACAAGTCCCGTCAATGCCGGTCGCCGGCAGCTGCTTTCGAATTCCAACGTCGCCAATCAGATTCTTACCGATTTCGTTGCTTTTCGGTACTGTGCTAAAAACGGACTTTAGCAGTATCTGCTGGTCGGGAAATCGACAGAAATTTAAAGCGGTCCTGTCGTGATACTGTAGCGGCTGGCGTCGATAAAAGTCCGAGCCGCATGTTAAGTAACGGCATGTCGATGAAATCGGCGTTTCGCCGACTTTTAATCGTGTCAGAAATCTAAGCGGCAATTTAGTAATAATCGTTGTACACATTTTTCATAAATACACATATGTTGTAACGGGTCGCGAGTAAAAGGCTTTATGCACAACTTTTTCTCTACAAAAAAAATATGATGAAAAATAACCAAAACAAAAGTGATGGAAATTGGAAATTTCATGCAGGTTAGAGGAGCTGTCAGACGATGGGGTCTGTTCGGAAGTTAGAAATGTACCGGTTGAGCCCAAAATTTTTGAACGAAAGAATTTTTGTTTCGTTTTCCGATTGTTCCATAATTCGGTGGTATGCCAACTGCACGAAAATGAAATTTTTCTCTGTCATTTCATTCACGCTCCCAGTGGCATACACAACGTAAGTAAATTTTTTATGGGTTTTTTTTCGAATAATTTACCAAATTTCTTGTTAAAAATGTAATTAAATCGAAGCTAAATATTGGCGAAATTAAGTAGTGTAAAATTAATTTCCGGATTACTACGGGTTTCCACAAAATATTGAAATTAATCTTATGCCACGTGCTTGCCGCGGCACCCTAACCACCATTTTAGTGTTTCTTATCGTTGCTTTACTTTTAGGTTACACGTTACTCTTGCAAAAACGTTACAATGTCGGGAGGTTTGGATATTCTCGCCTTGAAGGATGACGATGTCACCAAGATGTTGGTGGCCACCACGCATTTGGGTTCGGAGAACGTAAACTTCCAAATGGAGCAATACGTTTACAAGCGCCGTCCCGATGGCATCAATATCATCAATTTGGGACGCACCTGGGAGAAGCTTCTCCTGGCTGCCCGTGCCATTGCATCAATTGAACACCCACAAGAGGTAAGTCCGAGTTTTCCTTACAAGGTT
This sequence comes from Beris morrisii, assembly GCA_951812415.1. Classification (NCBI taxonomy): domain Eukaryota; kingdom Metazoa; phylum Arthropoda; class Insecta; order Diptera; family Stratiomyidae; genus Beris; species Beris morrisii. Next base: position 144,866,071 of record OX638310.1, read on the forward strand.
TGACGAACAATCCGATTTATGTACGGGTGGAGCGAATTTATTTTTTTTTAATGTATATTTTTGGGGCATTTACAATTTTTTCAAGTTTGATTAATTGGAGGTCCCTCGCACGAGGCATAGGGCATCAACAGTGCTTCTCTACAAGTCGCAATAACAATGCCTTTAACCTGTCTACTCGAATTTCCTTTTCAATTGTTCGCCTTGATGAGTTCCTCAGAGAGCTCCACGTATTCCTTGTGGATTCCAGTCTAGCACCTGATTGGAGATGTTTTGCACAGTTCCTCAAGATTTTACCGATCCACTTTCATCATCGCTTGATCTGAATCTTAGTCTACCCATTCATCACCCAAACATGGAATACTTGAACCATTTTACATTGAAAATTTTAAAGTACAGAAAATAAGTGGACTTCTGTTCTTTGTTATTTTATACAAAATTGAAAGAACGTCTTTTTTTCTTTTTGATTTTATTTATGTATAACCTAGAACAAGATCAATTTCAACAGCTTAATTTATAAAATGCCCGGTAAAATTGCTTTCCTTTCTCTTGGATATTTCGTACCGAAGGTCTCCTTATACCATTTATGATTAAGCCATGCTGATTCAGTCTGATTAGCTACAACCCAAATAAGTACGTAGCGGTATGTGACGCTGCCCGGAATAATTCCGAATAGTGCGACATACATCAAAACCTCGAAGAACATATGTGGCGACGATACACTCTCAAACCATCCACCCACCGGCATTAAATGCTGTTCAGTGATTACCTTGCCGGACTTATTCTTCCGCAAATTAACGAGAACCAAATTGACACGAAGCTGTTGCGTCCAACTGTAAAGGAAGAGTCCAATGCATGCCAAATGGATGATATTAATGTCGGATAGACTTGGAGCTTGCGTTTTTGAGCTTCTAACAAATCCTTGTGCGTTGGCTAGAATAGCAGTTATTGCAGCGAAGTAATGAAAATAGGCTGTGAGATAATGCAAAAAATTAATTTTACTGTGCGACGAAAAGATCTGAACGAAATTAGTTTCGTAGAATCGTCTGCAACATTGCAATGTCATTAGAGTGATCGCAATCAGGGCTGTAGTTGATCCGAATTGAACACGACGCTGCTCCGCCCCGGCCACAAAGTCTAGAAAACGCAGAACAATTTCCGGCGGTAATTTTAAATCGAACACGTAACATTTCACTATTAAGAAAAAGGTGAGCCAAGCCCACACTAGTGCAAACACATAGAAATGTCTAAACCATGATTTCGGGACTTCTATTAATTTCGCGAATTTACTACTTTCACCCTTATGCGACATTTTCCCATAGCGAAACAATTGCTTTATCACGGTCGGCAGGTACGGTTCGATTAAGTTAATTAAACTACTGAAAATCACCATAACAATTGTGAAATATACGAAAATAAAATTCAAGAGATTGAAGTCGAACATTTTGAAGCGAACTTGTACACGATCGTAGTGTGTTTCAAATAGAAAATTTATCGGATTTTACATCAGCTTTTACACAAATTGGTGGAGCAGACGACAAGCCACCTGTATAAAGTTCTTTGAATGTGGCCTAGTCTAAAATTGTAGTTGCTTGGCGTTTTTTAATAACAGGACATAATATAAATGTGAATGCGAAAAAACCGTGGCCTAGTGGTAATTGTTGTTTTGGATGTGAGTAGTGTAATTTCCAGTACATATATCTCTATGATTGGAGTGTACTTAACAAAGTTGGCTGGCAGCTGATCAAAGCACAGCCAGTGTACATTTAGGTGGTTCTACCATATGCCCAACACCGCGAGACCTTGTACCATGATTACTTTTCTTACAAATTGATTAACCCCACTTTCGAGATATTTCGCGGCAACCAACATTGTCGAATGACATACCCCACAGATTTTTTTTACAATTTAACTAGCCTCTGAGAAATATCAGATGAGGAGGAAAGACGAAACACGTCACTGTACAGCTGTTATTCGAGATTCAGAGGGTTGATGTTGTCCACACTTTGTATGTATATATTGAAACTTCTGCGGCACTGCAAGCCATATTTTACAGGGGCACCATTATCGTCCCCTTTTTTATATTTTAGTTTTTCTATCGAAGCTTCAGAACATTGTTGATTTGCCGAGTCTAGGTATGCAACCTGCTATAAAAGACTGAAAGTTTCACGAAACAAATCTACAAAAAAAGAATCCCCACTCATATCAACCCGGCTGTTTCGTAGGATTGTGGCGATAAAAGATTTTGGAGGAATTTTAACCTGTGAATGGCACTATCCTTTCCTACAGAGCTAATTATTCCGTTGTGGTTTATTCTAACGACGTCATACAAGTTGACCGCTTCATTAAAGAGTGGCTGAAAAATTGCGGGTGTATGATAAATAAAGCGTTCTGGGACTATTCGCTGTATATGTTCGGATCGCCTATACAGGGTGTGGGAGGTAATTTGTTTAGAACGTTTTTAGAACATGGGAGCATAGTGCAACAACAGTGCTCCTTCGCAAAACACGATCGTGGGCTTCCGTTTTTGTATTTTACTATACATTTTTTTTTCTTTTGTGGAACCACAACACCTCTACACATTTCTCTCCATCCAATCTAAAGTTCCACGCTTTTTAACACCCTGGTCTGCAAAAGATTCTCAAAATGCGATGTTTCATCCGATTGCCTATGCTGAATACGAGGGGAAACTATTGTGCCGAAATGAATACCGACAATACAATTCACACCCTCTTAATGGGTGCATATTAGTACCTACAAATTTAACTTTTATGTAATATAAAAAAATGCCTTAATTTCAACGGCTTGCAAATTTCAAATAAAAACAAAAGAATTCGCACCACTCTGCATAAATTTTTCTTTATGATGACATTTTATCAATTCATCTTTCGGGTCTGAAATCCCATGAAGCACAACCACTAGCTGAGAAAACAAAATCATTTTTCTCTAAAAAAAAATTTTAAAAAAAAACTCACAAACTAATCGAATGAATTTTTTTCATACTCCTTTACAGATCTTCGTTATCTCATCGCGTCCAATTGGTCAACGTGCCGTTCTCAAGTTTGCCAAGTACGCCGAAGCTACACCGATTGCTGGACGTTTCACTCCCGGTGCCTTCACCAATCAAATTCAATCGGCTTTCCGTGAACCGCGTCTTTTGATCGTTACCGATCCACATACCGATCATCAACCCATCATCGAAGCATCGTACGTTAACATTCCGGTTATTGCTTTCTGCAACACGGACAGCCCGTTGCGATACATTGACATTGCAATTCCGTGCAATAATAAGTCATCGCATTCGATCGGTTTGATGTGGTGGTTGTTGGCACGTGAAGTATTACGTCTTCGCGGCACCATCAATCGTACTCCAGAATGGGGAGTTGTAGTCGATTTGTTCTTCTATCGCGATCCTGAGGAGACCGAGAAGGAAGAGGCTGCTGCCAAGGAATTGTTGCCGCCAGCCAAAATGGAAGAACCCATTGAAGCAGTTGTTGAGGAATCACCGAACTGGGCCGAAGATGCTACCGTGCCTATTATTCCGGCTGCTCCTGCTGCTCCAACTACCACAACTGATGATTGGACTGAAGAGGAACCGGTTAAGACTACCTGGAGTGCCGGTGATACTGGCTTCTAAATCTGATTGTGTCGACAGTATGCAATGCAATGAATAAAAGCATTTTTTTAATGATACAGTCCAAGATTTTGGGTTTTATTCATTCGATGTAATGGGGTTTTTTATTCAGCTATTTGAACAATTTAAAGGAAAGGAGGAAGTTGCTTTATAGTTTTGTCTCATACTGGACATGTGTTCGTGTCGGCTGCGGCTTGTTTTACTTTTTAATAACTCAACAATTATTTTGCTACTATCTTGGGCCATATTATGTATTCCTTCGCTCGTCGTCCGCTGCCAATGTCGCTATTTTGGTATGATGTAAACCGTCGCGTCGCCATTTTTGACATTTCAACGACAGTTATTGTACGACACCGTAGAAGGCCGATATTGGTTGGTCGACGCTGTCGATTCGAACGTTGCAACGTTCGTTATATCATACGCCCCCAGTTTTACTTTGTTTACTTTTACGATGATGTTGTCTGATTCTACATAGTTCCATTTCGTGCTTACATCTACAGTGAAACTTCTATTACCGGACACCTCCGAAAACCGGACACCTCCCTATAGAGGACAGTTCTCTATTCCCCAATGAATTAGGTATTAAACTCAATACCCCCGAAAAGCGGACACCTCTTTATAGCGGACACTTTTGAATTCCCCAAAGGTGTCCGCTATAGAGAAGTTATACTGTATTAATAGATATCGCTTCTTTTATGAAGGCTACAGTGAGCTTAAAGGATTTTTTATCCTTCCTACTTGTTTTCTTCTCATTTCGTTTAGTTCTTTAACATGGAGTTGATTTAGCGCTGCACTATTTCTTTTAAAGCACATTAAAATGTTTGGCTATGTGTCTTCAATAGACTACGTCCTCGTTCAGAAAAATTTAACCGTTTTTCCAAAAAGGTAAACGTTGGTTGCGACAGTTCAAAAACTCATCTGACTACCTTACCTTCGAACAAGTCGCTTATTACAAGTTTTCTCCACACTACTGATATCGACATTATTGCGGTTTTTATTTTATTATGCTTCTTTCGAATTATTCTAGGTTCATTTGCTTCAAACTTGATCAAGTACGAGCACTCGTACACTGGAGCGGAAACTGAGCCCTCTCGACTAGAAGAACAGCTCGCCAAAGTACCCGATTTACCAACCTATGTGACATGGCAAATGCCGAGGTCTAGAGAAGCCATTGCTTCATCAAAATATGCAAAGGTTTTTTCCAGTAGGACTGACTGTAAGTCGCAGGTTGTTACTTTTGAACTACTAACTTATTATTGAAATTCTATTTAATTAAATTTAAAAGATTTTATTGAAACAAAAACAACTAAATTATCTACCATAGTTTCCCGAAATATTTTATTGTATCGGTCGCCGAACTGGGCCATTGGACAACAAACAAATCGACAAATCTTCTTAAAATTTTCCCCGTCAACGAAATCGTATGAACACGACAGAAACTTTCGACAAAAACCAATTTACAGGCCGGAATTATTCGCAATTTGCTTAAAACATATGCAACTAAACATATTGGAACGCACGTTCCCGGTCCGTTACAAAGTATTAATTCTGGCTTGAGGCGAACTATTAACGGAATGCTGGTAATCAATGCCAGAAGAGTTGTAAACACCGAGGTCAAGTAGTTTTGTTTTACTTCGCGACTGCGAATAATCTCGACGAATGCATGTGTTGATTGATCGGGTAATTCGATGCTTTTGACCTTATCCCGGCTCGTTGTGTCGGATTTCGCAAGCACGTAGAATCTGGGATTGTATTTTGTTTTATCGAGACTTTTGATTATTTCAATCATTTCAGCAGTATGACCGCCGGATCCCAGAACGATGAATGTTCGGCATGACGATCGGTTGGTAACCATGGTTTTTCTGAAAGTAACCATAAATGGACAATGTCATTTTTGTGAACATTTCGACATTCATACTTTTATAATTATTTCGATCTTACTGCTGAAAAGTTGCCACAGTTGTTACATAAATTTATTTTATTTATTCATGCATTCATCAAAGATCTGATTACTTATAAATTCTTAAAAACAGTTTTATTTTGCACATGCTAATGTGATTAAAATTAAAATATTAAAAAAGAAGGAGGGAATAACAATAATAATAAATAATGGAAATGAAAATAGGATAAAAAATAAATAATAACAGATAACATAATAAAGTAAATAATAATATAATACTAGCATCAGCAATAAATTTACGATTTCCTAAATAATGCTGTCCTTATCTGCATTGAATTGAGATGAAAATCTATGTTTTCAAAGTTAGAGTTTAATATGCGCGACAAGTTTGTAACCGGTTCATGTTGACCACAATTAGTCCGAAGGTATGGTATATGAAGAAGTTCATAGCCTCTCAAGGATCGACTCGGAAAATTGAAAGTTAGCTCACCCAGCAGATGAGGTGAATTTATATCACCAAGAAGAACCTTAGCAGCAACAGCAGCAGTAAGAAGGCATCGTCTATTCTCAAGTGACTCCAGTGAGAGTAGCTGACGGCGCTCGAAGTGGGAAGGAAGGCGTAGCGGGTCTACCCATGGAAGACCATTTAGCGCAAATCTCAGAAATCTCTGTACTGACTCAATCCTATTGATGTGATTCCTGTAGTAAGGTGCCTAAACGGGACACGCATACTCAAGAACAGACCGAACAAAAGCACAGTACAGAGTCTTTGTAATGTGAGGGATATCGAATTCCTTCGACCATCGTCTCACAAAACCCCAGACGGAGTTATCTTTGTTGACGATATGATCGTCGAACATGAAAAGTTTATTAAAGTGAACCCCAAGATCACGTACCTTGTTAATTTTAAGTAACGCGCTTCCGTCTAATACATACTTAGATTGAACTGGATCTTTTTTCCTGGAGAATGATAAAAAGGTGCATTTACTAATGTTTAGTAGCAAACAATTTAACTTGCACCAGTCAAAAAATTGTTGCAAATCGTTTTGCAGTAAAATGATATCGTCGGCACCGCAGATTTTTCGAAAAATTTTAGCATCGTCAGCATACAGTAGAATATTTGAGTTAGAAATAATCGAACTCACGTCATTAATATATAATATAATACAAAATGGGACCAAGGTTGCTACCTTGCGGTACACCAGATAAATTTAAAATATTTGAAGAAAGAGCTCCACGAAACTGTACCTGTTGGGTGCGAGAAGAAAGATAGGATTTAATCCACTTTATAAATAAAGTAGGAAAACCTAAAAGTGAAAGCTTGTGAATAAGGATGTGATGGTTGATTTTGTCAAATGCTTTACTGAAATCAGTATAGATGCAATCAACCTGACTACCGTGCTCAAGCGTCTGGTTGGAGAAATTTGAAAATTTCATGAAATTGGTAGTAGTAGATCTGCCCTTGATGAAGCCGTATTGATAAGGACTGAGAATAGACTTGCAATGGAATGACATGACGTCACACACAACAGCCTCAAATAATTTCGGGATACTAGACAATTTAGCGATCGGCCGGTAATTGTTCACATGGCCTCTGTTCCCCTTTTTATACAGAGGAGTTATTGTGGAGTATTTCCAACCAATCGATCAACAAGATACCAGACCATTCAAAAAACTACTCTTAAATTTTTAAGGAGTCTTGTCCGTACTATTGTATTTGCACCACGTCAAAAAATGTAATCCAGATTTTATCTTCAGTGAAAATTCTACAAAAAACCGAGATTTTTTCGAGCGACTCTACTTTATTTGCTTATATGAGCGAACAACTGTGGCAACAAAAATAAAAAATATGCCAACAATCTTGGCGGAATTTTTTTTTATTTTATGGGTAGAAGTCTGGAACTCGTTTAGTGCTGAGTTGTGGGTAGATTATTGTGCATGCGAATGTCAACCTAAGGAAATAACGTTTAAATCAGACGCCTGGTTATTCTGTATCTGCTGTGGATGTCGGCATTAAACTTCTACACAAACAATAATAAAGTTCCGCGATATTTTTTTGAATTTAAATTAAGAGAAGGGGTTAAATATCGATATAACTGATTTTTAGATGTGTGTATAAACAACCCGTTTGTGAATTTGTGGGTAAACCAATTTTCAGTCCCTTGGTGGTTAAATATTCAAAATATACTGAAATTACTTGCGACAACATAACGGTGCCACAGATAAACCCTGTTTACAGATGAAAAAATCTACGCTCACTCCACTGGATAATCAATTGAAAAAATTCCGAGGTTCGAAAAATGATACCGTCTAGCTTCAGTGCTGGTTTGGTGGGGAGTTTCATTCGAATTTTTGTTTACAAGAGGATAAAACACGGGCGGCAAACTATCAAAGTGGCATTTTGGAGAAGGTAATTAATTACCTTGTTTGCGGATAAGCAAGGCTTACCGAAACGAAAACGCAAGAGATAGCTAGAGATGAATTTACCAGACTTTATCTCCGCTAAAGATTGGACCTCTAAAAGTCCTGATCACAACGATTTGACCTACTTCTTGTGGAGTGTTTTACAGAAGAAGGCATGACCTAAATCACACTGTAAAGCGAAATCGTTAAAGACTGATTTGGTGAAGACAGTGGCTTCGAAATCTCTGGAAATCCTATATGCCGCGATAGACAAGGGTGCACACCGTTTAACTAACAACGTGAATGGAATTGTATTTAATGAACGAAAGTTCAAGATGCACACTCACAAGGTAGCAAAAGGGAGATATGTTGTACTCGACGGGTTGAAGTTATTATCAATTTTTAGTTCCCGTTGGCCGAAGTCTTCTAGCGCTTAATTCAAGTGCTAATCTATTTGCTCGACTAACCTTTGATCACTCAATTTCCTTGGGATTTTGATTTTTCACATATTGGTGTTTGCAATGAATACGCAGGATGTAAGGCACATTTATGAGCTTGAATTAAACAGGCCTTTGGAAGCAACGTGACGTACAAAATATCCAACTACAAAGTCGGGGAAGGAAGTAGCCATTACTGCAGTACAATGGCTATGGTTTTTTCTTTAATTTTTACCCGTACTCAATGACTTTCGAATAATCAGAAACTCAGCCTCACATAAGTAACTGGTTAAAAACGGAGTTGTACAGTACCCGTCTTAGGAAGCACGCTTAAGAGCTTACTTCAAATGCTGCCTCTGTAGCTTGTAGAGCAGTTACTATTATTTTTAGAATGGTTAAAACAAGTTTACTTAACTACAAATTTATTAAACGATTCGTACGCAATGCACTTACTTTGATTTTGCGATCCGGCAAAAATACGATAAACAAATCTGCAAACTGTCATCGCCTCCAAACACTTTTCTCACCACACATCACACACAAAATGCCGTACTAGAAACCCGTCCGATTAAATTGAGCAACAAAGCGATTTTCGACTACTGTCATAATTTCGCGGTTCACCACAACAAAAAACCGAAACGGCAACGAGGTTAGAAAAACCGAAAACATTTTGTATCCCGCCGAACTCCAAACCAAACGATAAATACTTAAGTTAATATTCCGTGTGCAAGAATTGATTGATTGTGTTTCGAAATGGACTTCAATAGTCTCCTCCAACAAGCACAAAAGCTTACAAATGAAACACAACATTCGGAGGAATTGCCCCATGTGGAAAGGACCCTACCGCAGGTTCTACAGGCAACGCAGGAGTTGCATTCGCGCGTAACACAAACCGGCGCTCAGGATATTCAAGCGTAAATATACGAATTTCAGGTCTCGGTATTTTCTTTGAATAAAAACATTTGTTTGGACTTTTAGTCACATCCTGCTCGGATCTAAGGGCATCGATCTACCGAAAATTTCACAAAAGTTAGAAACGCTCAGTACGCGAAGAACTTTTGAACCACTGGATCCCATCACAGATACCGATATTCAGAGCTTCTTGAAGAACGAAAAGGAAAATGCTATTTTGTCAGTTATTGAGGAAGTTCATAAGAATGTAAGTGGTGTGAAACTTTCATTATTAGGGGAACAATTAAAATTTAACGACCGTCTTCGGTCTGCCCTCAATACCAGACCGGAAACAAGTCCAGCTGGCCACGAAATTCCCCAATTTTCCATTTATTTTTAAATTTTTCGCGTAACGATGTTTGAAATGCAAAAGGAGATAAGTGGAAAAATGTCAACTTTACGAGAGAGCGAATTGAAAGGATGATCTGTTAAAACGTTTTTACGTACTCCCTTGCCAAATACCAGAATTTAGATGTCGGTCGTTTTGTCTGTCTGACCACTACAAACTCAAGGACTCTTCTAGCTTTTCTCAGTCCAGTTTGTTGTGGTCTGTCTGGTATTCTCAGTTGAATGGATGAGGTTCAGCAGCTGAAGAATTTTTCTTGAACTTAAACTCTTATTGTAAAAGTGCATATTTTTCAGTCGTATGAGTCTGCACAAAAACAAAAATGGGATCATATATTTTCGGATTGGCGACAAGAAAAGGGGAAACTTTTGAATGCCTTGATAGGGCCATCTCAAAACTGGATCGATATTCGAAAAATTCCCGAACAGACAATATTAAATGAGTCGACGTTAGGCGGAAAGTCTTGTCTAAATCGAATGGTAACTGAAAGCATTTCGACATTTTGCGAAATAATATTTAAAATTTTCCCCCTCGTAGGAAATGGCCTATGCTACCGAAGTATACGAATACAATAAGTTAGTTATCGAAGGAGCACTACGGCCAAGTTTAGTTCAACGGTTCTCGAAAGTAGCGGGAACTTTCAACGATCCTGTAAATATTCGATTTTTATTTTTACTTAAATTTTCGATTGCTAACTCTTTTGCCTTTTGAATTATAACATCAGAAAGTCTCAGAAATGTGGGAAATGATGAAGTATATGGTTATCATTCCGCCGATGTCGAAGAATCGTGATCCTATTCAAAGCCGATGCCAAATGACGGAATTCATTGACCAGGGAAAACGATACTTGGAGAATCGTTACAAACTGTACATGTCGACGGTAATATCGGAACATTTGCGAGAAGCTCAACGTGGCGGAATACCGAGTACTTTTAATTTGGTCTCGTCATTCGTCAGTTTGAAATTCAGTCAAGGCGGCTGCTTAGGTCTACTCGATGGAAATATCGAAGGTAAACCGTTATGGCCAATGGTCTACTATTGTTTGCGATGCGGAGACATTCAGTCTGCTCTACGATGCATTGAACTGGCTGGATCGGGTCACGAAGATTTCGCTCAAGTACTGGAGGACAAGTTGAAGAAACCGTCGCAGAAAATCAACTCAAAAATCGAAGTACAATTGAAAATGCAATATAAGCGTCAGATTAAAAATGCCACGGATCCGTACAAGAAGGCAGTTTACTGTATAGTGGCATGTTGTGATATCGACGAACAGCATCCGGAAGTTGCTAAAACATCGGATGATTTCCTTTGGATTCAATTGTCACTAATCCGAACCGAACGAACCGACGGTTCGGAAATTCTAACATACTCCGATCTGCAGACTATGATTCTGGAAAAGTACGGTGAAAAACATTTCAATGCATCCGAACAACCACATCTTTATTTCCAAGTACTGATTTTGACTGGGCAATTTGAAGCTGCCATTGAATTTTTGTCACGATTCGAACGTTATCGAACTCATGCGGTTCATATTGCGCTCGCGTTGAACGAAATGTTTCTTATCGGTGGCCCGCGAAATGTTCAGGAACCGTTGTGTAAGTTTATTACTAAATTCAGAAAAAGTGCTTATTTTTATCTATTTTTTCCCGATTGATTTTAATAGTGTCATTCGACATTGAAGATGCTATTCCTATGCGGCGCCTTAATATCGCACGATTGGTGATGCTTTACGTTAAAAAATTTGAAATTACCGATCCAGCCGAAGCTCTACAGTATTTCTATTTTTTGAGGTATTTCACTATAATTTTATTGAAATCCTTTTATTAAACAGAAGTTTATTTAGAAACATGCGAGATCCCGACGGGCGAAATCTATTTTTGGTGTGTGTAACGGATTTGGCCATTGAATGTCGAGATTATGACCTAATTTTTGGTAAATTGCATCTGAATGGTATTCGGTCGCGGTAATTGAAGTCTAATTTTATTTTTTGGCATCTCTAAATTGAAATAAAACTTATTTCAGTGGTCTGTTCGATCAGTTTGAAGGTGTTGACGTTGACACGAAGATTGCTGCAACTATGGTAGCAGAAGAACAAGTGAAAAAGGGGATGTTCGAAGACGCTATCGCTTTATACAATTTAGCTGGGGTATACTTGTACAATTTACATTAAACAATTAGGACCCTCTCTTACTTCAATTAATTTCAGGACGACGGTCAAGCCTTACGCTACATGTCCATTCTCTTGTCCCAAGTTGTACATCAACCGTCAAAGAAGGGTTCACTACGGGAACGGCTTCAAATCATGTCGTTCGAATTCATGGAGCGAAATAAAGGTACAAGTAACTACAGATCAGATTTTTCAATTTCAATCGGTTAATAAAATTCTAGGCGAAGAAATAAATTGTGATCCCCAAATATACTCGACATTCACATTACTTCGTGTATTGGTCGAATTTTTCGATTATTATCACGAAAGGAAATACCAACTGGCTTTGGAGACGTTAGGAAAGGCCAAACTCGTTCCGTTGAACATGTACGATCTTGAGACGTGTATAAACAACTTTAAAAGGTGTTATTATTTTTAGTAGTAGTCATTAAAAAAATGGTTTTAAAATTGCAAGTTGAACTATTTAGATTGAGCGGCGAAATTTGCAAAGTTTATCCCGACTTACTTCTCGCCACCATGGACATATTATACATTCAGTACAAAAATATCAAAGGAAAGGATGGAATTTCATTTTCTGACGATGGAAAGGAAACTGTAAGAAGCTTGAATATGTAATTTGTAGAATACAAATTAACTGAGCTTGGGTCTTTTCAGCAACTATCATATTTACGAGAGAAAGCCAAAGCGCTGACAAATATGGCAGCAGCAGTTCCGTACAGAATGCCGGGCGATACAAACAGTAGACTGGTGCAAACGGAAATCTTAATGCATTAGTCTAGTTAACTTTTTGTTCATTATTTTTTTTTCTAATTTCATATCTTAATAAATTAGACTTTTAAAAAATTTTCAAACATTTTGTTTTATTCCGAAAGACTAGACGAGAAACAAAACTTTGTTCTTTTTTTTTTTTAGCTTTTATTGGTCACAATTACAAGCATGAAAAATGTAAAAATGAAGAAATAACTAATTTCGGTCATCGCTTATTTTTTTTCGTCCTCGTCAAGTTCGGAGAGTTTAGTTACTGTGATGCCAAGCTGAACATCGTTGAATTTACCTTCCTTATTGGCCTTATAGTCCAGAATCATTTCTTTGAAAACGACAAAATCCAGTAACGATAGCAGTAAATCGAATATTTCACCATCTAAACCTGGCCGTTTTATCCTGTTGAATGTGGAAAAGAATAAGTGATAAAATAATGATAAAAAATGCTAAGTGATGCAAACCTGAAGCAACAAATTACGGTAAGCATACCACCACCTCTACCTACACATTGCTAACAATTCTAGAAAATAGGCCCACTCCATGGTAGGTAGTAAGCAATCTCATCTTTGGACTACAAAGATAATTTAAGCAAGTGTGGCGAGAAAAAGATAAAACTCGCGAGACATTAATTAGAATTAGCATTGTCATTATATCATCGAAGCGCACGCGTACAAAACTATTTAGATCGCTACAGTCGCAGCTAGCAGACAAGGAGACTATGCAAAGTACTGTTTTTATTTAAAAATGAAAGTGGCTCGGACGAAAGTCAAGAGAAAGTCCTTAAGTTTGCTTTACTAGGACGTGTGACCATAATTGGATTATATCTAAAACCCGGTAAAACAGAAAACTGACGGTGGCATACTTTTCATCATTCTTTTAGCGACAACTTCGATCCCGCTAAAGGACATGCTTATAAAAACTAAAATGCTACTTAAAATACCTCAATTCATCCGCAAATTTTTTCATATCGAAAAAGCCCATCCGTAAATTCAACTCTTCATCGATGTAATCCTCAATGCTTTTAGTGTAATGTTGGAAAATGTCCATGTAAATCAGTTTATTCTCATCGGTCTCATCAAACTTTTCCCAATTATTTTCCAGGAAAGATTTTTGCAAAGCCTATAGAAAAATTTACAACCCTTCAGCTATTGTACTTTTAGTAATGACTAAATTATCAAACTATTCTTACCTGAAATTCCTTTTCCATAACAATATCTTCGATGTGACCAATAACTTGATCGAAATAATCTGTACACGGATTTAAAGCGTAACATTTTGGCGCACAGTCTTCCAGAACTTGTGAATTCATTTTTAACAAATTGGTTTTGCTTAAAAGAAATTGTTATTGTTCTTTTCGATTATTTTCTAATTAAGATAAATCACAAAACGATTTCGAAGGTAAATAAATTTGACAAGTAGAGCATCGTAACCCCGACAACGAATTTACCCGAAACAAATGGTTGTTATGGTATCGAAGGATGGGTTGTTGCTGTGTCTAATTCGTTTCGGCTACAAGTTGAAGTTAGTTCCAAGAGATTCATACAGATGTGTATTTTATAACAAAAAGTTTTATTATCGAAATGCAACAGCTATCCATGTATAGTAAAGTATTAAAATTAAAAATTAATTATTATAATAAATAAAAAAAGTAAAGACCGTATAAGCAAAAACTATAAAAATCATTCCACTTTCTATTCGTCTGGCAAACAAGTGTCTAAATGTTCATTAATTTTCTCGACTTCTACTTCACGACCGCAAACGGGGCACGAATGTGTCGCCGTATTAAGTCCTTGGCGCCTATTAACAGGCGCTTCGTTACGCTTATCATTTCCAAAAATATCTTTAAATTCGTGTTCATGGTAGCCAGCATTTTTTAAAGCACGAAGGACATTTTTCGGAGCTAAATTTGGCTGTACACGAGATTTTGATTTCGAAGTTGATGGCAATATTTTTACCGAAATACCAACACAACCATCCAAATGTTCGGGAAATTGTTCACGCGTTACTTTATCCTGACATATCGGGCACGTTACAATATCGTTTTTCGGATCCGCATGGTATCGGGAATTGCCGAAAACTGAATTTTCTTTTTTAAAGTCGCGCAGGAGTGTATCATCACCAAATAGATCGTCAATTAGCGATGTATCGGCGAGTTCAATACTTGAATTTAGTACAGCATCGTCGTTGTAATCGTCGTCGATTATTTCGATATCATCTTCGGTCTCTTCGCAGTCTGACGAATCCAGAATTTCTTGCTTGATTTGTTGTTGTCGTTGTTCTTGCGTTTGTTTAATTGGTTTTGAAGTATTTGGAACATAGGGTATGACATCGGATTGCGCGATGACCTCATCATCATCACTGGAAATGTCAATAACTGCGATTGAATTTTCCTTGAACATTATTTCATCATCGATTGCTGTCCAACGGTCATCGTTCGATGGAACGTTGCTGTTGTGTGTGTCAATTTTTCGTCGTTTTTCATCGTTGCCCGCATTATCGTTCGAGGTTTCCGTTGTATTGTCACAGGTACGTTTAGACGAGTCTGGTGGAGCAAATTTTTTCGCCCAAACATCGCGTATTCGCTCCCGATCAGCGATTTTATTTCCAACCAATGTGGATGATGCATTTGATGAACTGGCTAAGGAGTAACCGTTTCCCGAGACTACTGTAGAGGTTGGTTTGGGTTTTGATGGAGATCCTGAAAAAAAAGAACAGTTTTTGCAATCAACTTGCGAGAGTCGTTTTCAGAATTGGGAAGTACCAGTTAAATCACTAAGTCCAATAACTTTATTTACGCCATTGAATGATTTTATTTGAGATTCTTTCGCCGATGACCACGGTGTGGTGTCATTGATAATAATTGTACCGCCTCCGTTGCCCTTTACTGAAACTAAAGTTAAATCGAATAAAATCAAATTAGTACGTCGCATTGCATTTGAGAGGAACATCTTTACCTGGTTTTTTATTCTCTGTGGGGAAAAACTTTCGAATATCTTTTCCGGTGGTTTTTGCTTTCGAAATGTTTTCCTTTTTGACTTTCGTTGGTTTTTTCTCGGGCTCGCGTATTTTTAGAAACGTTCCACCGCATGACTCCATATGCTGTCTCCACCAAATGTCGTTCGGACCGGGAGCTCTATTGGATGTTCGTTTAACATAGCCCAAAAATGGTTTACGATTCTGACACGCTCCATTACATCGCCACCAATGAGTCTTATAAACACTAACTTCATCATGAAACGTATGATAAACCTGTAAGGTGAAGGATGATGGATGTAATCTATAATAATTTTTTTAAATGAACAGGACATGCAGTTTGGTCGAATTAGTGAGTGCGACGGAAATATTCGGTGCGTCGTAGCGACGGCAATATTCAGTGCAGGTTCGGCTATAGACACAGCAGTCGTCTTTGATCGCCATGCACCTTTGTTGCGTGCGAACAAATGAATTGTAGTTGTCGCAGCGGTATCGCTTAGTAGCACCAAACTGCAGCGGATATTGCAACCTTAGCTACGGCTGGTTATTCCCGTTTTTGCAGCTGAGCGGAATCGTCGCCATCGTGCGAGCCGACTGGCTGCTATTTGTCATGCTTATATAGGAATCGAAGTGATAATCAGAGTGCTTGAATTTTCTCCATGTTTCTTTATAGTGTTTTTGGTCTGAGTGGCTAGACTGTAAGCTTCTCTCAACAAAGTAAGATGTAATCAGGGGTTTCCACATCTCTGACGCTGTTGAATTGAAAGTTTTACGAGAAAGGACGGTTAATTAATATGAGAAATTGAATTCGGAAATAAGACATTTCCGTGCGATATGTCAGAATCAATTAGGAAGGCAGCAGCAAATTTTCCTAAAACCATTCACTGCATTCGGTCAGAGAGGCATCGTAGCCAATTCTTTGCTATGTCTCCAAAACTATAAATGATATGCAACGTTCTGTAGGCTGATAAACACTTTATCACGATCTAAAAAGGTCTTACAATTTAAATATCTTAATATTTCATCCATATCCGCAGCTACAAAATATGTAAAATGAGTATGGTTGCCAAAGGCTCAGACAGAATGACTTCTGGTCATATTTAGCGCGGGGCTAACGTGTATTTACTGACAAATATGAGAGATAAAAGAAGCTCCAAGGATTTTCGGATAGAGTTTTAAAAGAAAAACAAACATGGGCAATTAGAACAATGTCTGTGGGACCTAGCTGACGCAATGGTTAAAACGCTAGTATACAAACTCTGACGTCGTGGATACGAATCCCACCAAGCTATAGGACTTACCAAATATGGTTTGGCCTTAGTAAAAAAATGATATTTGAAACAGTAACAGTGCTGAGAGCGCTGTTATAGCCCAAGACCTGGGCTGCTGGTATTCCAGGAGCTTTATTTAATTTTTGGTCTCACAGGGCAGTTTTAACTTCAACCTTCAAAAGTAGTGGGACGGGCTGACGATATTTGCATATCCCCCGAGGTGTCTGGAATTAATGCCATCACAGATCTTGTGTCTGAAGTCGAATTGAGAAGATGTTCGAAGCATTGAACTCTTCTTCGCTTAACGTCGTCCGGGTTGCTGATAATGTTGTCTTCTCTGATAATACAGGGACTTGTTTGCGGCTTGTTGCCTTGCGTTAAATTTTACTTTATTATTTCAATAATACAGTATTGTGATCGATTTTTAAAAAAAAAAATGTTCTACCCTGAATTTTTTTTTCACGTTTCATGACTAGTAGACACGCAAAAAAAAATATTCAGTCCGTCTGTCCGCCGTACGTCGACCGGTGTACGCAAAATTGTTTGAAGGCTCGTAGTACCCAAACCCTTTGAGCTATTTGCTGAATTTTTTTTCATGGGTAGACTGGGTAGGCCACGGTTCCACGGTTCTTCAAATAAATAGAAAGTGTTTTGAGAATTTTTTGAAATTCGACCGCTAAAGGGGTGGAAAGGGGGTTGTACACTTTTTCACGAATTCTGCCATATCCCCCAGGTCTGATCAGATTTCACTTTCAAGGGCTTGCGAAATAATCGCCTAAAACTTGTTTTTAAGTTTTTTCCCTTTTCAGCCCCTAAGAGGGTATAAAAGGGTTGAACACGTTTTCACGAATTTCGTCATATCTTTTAGAAGTTATAATAAGTTGAATTTCTCGAGCTGTCTTCATATTTATTTATTAACTCCTTTCAGGATCTTGTATCACGTACAAGCGAAAAAGTAAGGTGAGATTTTTCATATTTTACATTTACGTTCCAAATGAAACTTTGGTATGTTTTAGGATGTGGTCAATAAAAATTTTTGACATTCGGGACGAAAAACTATATAAAAAAAACCGATTTCAAATTTTGCTCACCCAGTACATTTTATTCGAACCACCATGACGGTTCCGTTTTACGTTTCTCGTCACACATGGACGCGAAAAATGGAGTTTAAAACCCTTTAGCCCCACAGGGCTGCACGAAAGGTAGTTGGAGCGTAGCGCGCGTCAGCCAAACATGAACGCGAAAAGAGAGTTTTAATCCCTGAGCCCCGCAGGGCTGCTCAAATGGTAGTTAGGGCGTAGCGCGCGTCAGCCAAACATGCCATAATGGCGTCTCCAACTGTACTGGCTGGATGAAATCAAAAATTTTAAACCGTTTTTATTCATTGTTTTGCGTCCTAAATGTCAAAAACTTTTATTGACCACATTCTAAAACATACCAAAGTTTCGTTTACAAAGTAAATGTGAAATATGAAAAATCTCTTACATTGCTTTTTCGCTTGTGCGTGATACTAAATCTTTTCCGTTTTCGTCTGCAAATTTGGTTAGTAATCGCCACGATGTTAGTCGACCAATGAATTGTTTGTAAGCTTCTCTTTATTGTTTATTGCATCACTACAGTCATTGCCTAACCAGTAATTCCCCTTCTTCTTGTTTTGGAAACCCAAGTAGCCTGACTGTGCCAATCCCTAATTCGTCTCCACGATTTTTCGGGCGTCACCTCTACGTTCATCTGAAATGCGCTAGTAAATTGACGATCTAACGCATATTTCACCGAATCTGTGCGACCTACTCACTACTTTTCAAAACATTTTAGTACAACCTCCTAGGGACGAGGTTAGTTTTCCACCATCTACTTTTTATTTACCCAAATCTAAATAAAATTATTTTGGCGGTGAATTTCACGCAGTGAAATGACCCCTTCACGATATCATTTTCCCACCCCAGAGTCAAGATACAGTTTTGTGTTTCGATTATTTTGTTGCTCTAATCCCATAATCTCTAGTCACTTTGGCATTTTCAGGAGGAAATATAGCTGCTGAGTTGAGGGTCTATCCATTCAGGCTGCAGCTAGGAGGCTATACTGTCTTCGAGTTCTGTCAACAAACTTAGAAAGATGCTTCTAAGTACGAAACGCGCTGAAAAATACGAACTTAGCAGTGTACTTAGTGACAACAATTTGTCTTTCGCACAATTAAAAAATTATTTTCTACAGACAAGTAAAAGTTCGCCTTTAAGAACAATACTGCCATCTTTCTCAGTGACATCCTATAAAAAATAACAAAGTAACATCGAACACTACCTACCGTTATATTAGTACCTGCGACCTTGTTAATACCATGCATAATTTTCTTAAAATTCGGTCCATGTCCTCCGTTGCCCTCTCGGATACCAAGCACCGAGCAGTACGCGTGGATCATTTCATGCTGGAAAAAAAACAATGACGATAAATTGAAGCAGGCACAATTTGAACTAGAGCCACGCTCACGTACGATTAGAGTCTCGACAAGATCCTTCCGCGATCGAAGCTTGAGCAGCGGCTCACTCAATCGAATTGTAATGGCCATGCCAAGACGATTGCGTCTCGAGTAGCAAATTCCCGCGCATGAGTACATGCGTTTGCTCCACTCGAGGGTCACGCATTTCAAGCGGCCCTGGAAGAATTTATTGTCGAAGGCCGTAAACATTGAGTCCACGTCTGGCGTTGGATCGAGCGTTTCCCATTCGGGATGGACCAGGTTGCAGGTGCTGTTCAGATCCGTCTGTCGGTGCTTCCATTTGTCTTTCGTAGTCGATTTGCATTTCACGTCCTGCCAAAGAAGGACAAAGTTTTTTGCATCAATTGCCTACTGGAGGTCAACTAATTTCATACTCACCACTTCGGTATCTGAATCAAATTCTCGATCAAATTCCTTTTGCAGCTCCACTGCCATCATAAAATCCGAGTCATCCATGCTGTAAAACGCGCCGAATCAAGTGGAGTGTTACAAAATGCGAGAACACAACGAAATTTCAATTTTTGTTTTGGCGTTTATGAATGTGCTGTCTTGTTCTTCATTGAATTTCATTGGAAATTTATTGAGCTAATCGAAAGCTTCGGCAAAATATTTTAATTGATTTAAAAAACCATTTTTGCCTTGACCTTTTGATATTATTACTTGAGAATGTTAATAAGATGATATATGAACTAAAAATAGAAATATCACCTCTGTGAAGTTGTTAAAACCAACAAAACACACAATTCCTTGGGCAACTTCATCCACCTGCAGCTAAACATTTAGCCATCAGAATTCTGACAGTTGTCAATCAGCTGACTACAACAGAAAAATATTCGCTTCAAAATATTGAAAAATTTTTGCCAACTCGTCGTTGTCGCCTGGGAAACGTCAGATTTACAGCCATCCGTGCGAGCAAAAAAAACGTAAATAACAAAATTAAAATTTGTAATCGAATCGCGATCTCTTGACAGTGTTTTGTGTCCAAAATCCGTTTGAAATTCGCGACTGGAAATGGTGACAAATTGAAAACTTTATAAACGCGAACACAACCGAAAGACAAAAGTTGGCCAGGTAAAATGTCGTGGCTGAACAACAGCCTGAGCTCCCTGAAGGGACAAATAACGAATTTCGCGCAGGAAGTCCTCGCTGAAACCGGTGCCGAAGAAGAGCCGAGCCCGGCTGAGGTCTGGGAGGAGACGCAACGTAAAAATGAAGAGTTGACATCGTTGTGCGTAGCAAAGGAATCAGAGGTAAGCAAGAAGCAGCGAACATATTGCAGCGATAAAATTGGGTTGGGGATTTTCCTTACCGGCTATTACAATTTGCGATTACTAGTTATTTGCAGCACATGCAAACAATCCCTGCCGTGGGATCTTGTTCCAGATGAATCGATGGGCAGGCAGTCGAACCAAACTGCAACTCTCTCTTTTTAGGTCGCATCTGACCTAATTACGAAACACCGAGAGGTTTCATATCATTTTGTTAATTGGAAAGTCAAGTCGCCAATCTGATTGTGGTTGATGGAGAAAAATGACGAGCACTTTGTGAAAATTACGTCGTGATACTTATGCACATCGCAATGACTTTACAAATGTAAATTTGCCTGTTTGAGCGGGTTTGCAGTAGCTGAGCTCTAAGTCGAGCGGGAGATGTAAGTGCGCCGTGCACGATATTTAGATTACTGCTCCAAACTAAACGCCCTACATAAACGTACCCGTGATGTTTTAGATAAATTCTTTTATCAGTTATTTTTCTTTGTTTGACCTGGTCTTAAAGAATAGCCCGCTTTATTCTATGACATACTGAGAGTCTGGAATGATTTTTATCTCAGAATTCTTTATTTTTATATACATACTAAATTAATCCTGTGTCAAGGATACACTTTCTCAACCCGATGAACTGGAAACAATATGTTCCTCCTTAACACAGCGGCGTATTGTTATGGTCGGAGGCGCGTGAATGATTTGTCTTGAAAAAATGTCTAAATATTCGAAGGATAAGTAAGGTACTGCGCCAGTTCCTCCTACTGGTGATTGAAGATCGCAAACTAGGACCGACACACTTGCTAGCGTCTATGCTAGTTACGGCAAAATGGCAAGAGGTAGCCCTTGGCAAATTTTAGGGCAATTTTCTCAAAATTCTCCGCTTTTGATAAGTGATACCTTAAATGAAAGGTGCTAGCGCCACCTTTTCAAATCCGCAAACAGATTTAAAAAATTCTTAAATTTACGGCCAGGAGAGGCATAGGAAGAGTCAAAAATTTATAATTTTTTTTTGTCTACAATTTTGGTCACCATTCCCTCATTTCTGACCTAATTTTAATTTTGTTTGGATTTTCGGACAGCTGTTGAGCTCCCTTTTCGTTTGATCGACAAAAATGGATTTACTTGAAAAATGGCAAGAGGTTGGAAAAAATGGATTTTTTTGAAAAATGGCAAATGTTAGGGCAATTTTCTTAAAATTCCTCGATTTTTACAAGTGATATCTTAAATGAAAGGTGCTGGCGCCCCTTTTCATATCCGCAAACAGAATAAAAAAATTAAATTAACGGCCAGGAGAGGCAAAAGAAGAGTGGCTAATTTAAAATTTGTTTTGTCTATATTCTTGGCCACCATTCCCTATTTTCTGACCTGTTTTTAATTTTGCTTGGATTTTCGGCACCTGTTGAGCTCCCTTTTCGTTTAATGCATCACCTGCGAAAATCGACAAAAATGGATTTTCTTGAAAAATGGCAAGAGGTACTACCACTTGGAAAAAATTTATTTTCTTGAAAAATGGCAAGAGATAAATTTTAGGACAATTTTCTCAAAATTCTCAGATTTTGACAAGTGATACCTTAAATGAAAGGTGCTGGCGCCCCTTTTTAAATCCGTAAACACATTTTAAAAAAAATCTTTAAGTTGCGACCAGGAGAGGCAAAAGAAGAGTCGCAAATTTAAATTTTTTTCCAATTTTTAGGTCACCATTCCCTCATTTCTGACCTGATTTTAAGTTTGTTTGGCTTTTCGGGCAGCTGTTGAGCTCCCCTTTCGTTTGCTGTGTAACTTGCGAAAATCGAAAAAAATTGATTTTCTTCAAAATGGCAAGAAAAATGGCCAAATGTCTTGCCAAATGTTAAGGCAATTTTCTTAAACTTCCTCGATTTTTACAAATGATATCTTAAATGAAAGGTGCTAGCGCCCCTTTTCATATCCGCAAACCAAATAAAAAAAATTCTTAAATTAACGGCCAGGAGAGGCAAAAGAAGAGTCGCTAAAATTTTTTTTTTTAAATTTTTTTTGTCTATATTCTTGGCCACCATTCCCTCATTTCTGACCTGATTTTAATTTTGTTTGGATTTTAGGGCAGCTGTTGAGCTTCCCTTTCGGTTGATGTGTCACCTGCGAAAATCGGAAAAAAATTGATTTTCTTCAAAAATGACAAGAGGAGAGGTACGTACGTACCCCTTGGCAAATGTTAGGGCTATTTTCTCAAAATTCTCTGATTTTGACAAGTGATACTTTTAATGAAAGGTGCCTGTGCTCCGTTTTCAATACCGCAAACAGATTCTTAAAAATTTGTAGGCATGAGAGGCAGAAGAAGAGTTGCAAATTTAGAAATTTTTTGTCGACATTTTTGGCCACCATTCCCTCATTTCTGACCTGATTTTAATTTGGTTGGATTTGCGGGCAGCTGTTGAGCTCCCCTTTTCTTTTGATGCATCCACCTGCGAAAAGCGATAAAAATGGATTTTCTTGAAAAATGATAAGAGGTGCGTACCCCTTGGAAAAAAATAAATTTTTTTGAAAAATGGCAAGGGGTGTATTCCTTGCCAACTTTTAGGGCAATTTTCTTAAAATTCCTCAACTTTTACAAGTGATACCTTAAATAAAAAGTGCTGGTCCCCTTTTCATATCCGCAAACATATTAAAAAAATTCTTAAATTAACGGCCAGGAGAGCTTCCCTTTCGTTTGATGTATCACCTGCAAAAATCGAAAAAAAAATCATTTTCTGGGAAAAAATTTATTTCCTTGAAAAATGGCAACTACTTTTATATGGTAGCTCGAATAAATGCCTCGGTTCTACTTGTTTCTGTTCGCGTACTTTCAAATAAAGAAAAATTGTAGACGAACAAATTTAAATTTAAAGTTCGGTAATCGTGAGATAAAAGTATTTACGTGTTTCAAGGACTTTTGTATGAGTGCTACTCCAAGGCTCAAAGAGTAATCGGAGTTTTTTCTTCATTACACTAATCCTGCCCTTTAGGTCTAAATTTTTATCGTACAATAATTTAGTTTAATATTTGAGCATTGTCGAGATGTCACGAATTTTTCAAGGACTTTTTTTGTTAGCTTCTCGATGAAGTGGTGCAACTTCAGATGTTTTCGTTTCGCTTCAAAGTACGTAGCGAAAATTTATATTTTAAATTTATACCTTTACGGTTTCTCTCTTTGTTCAGTCATTGAAACCAATTACTTTAAGGACATTTATATGACAGCTATCAGTAGAAGTGTGGCGTATTTGCTCATTATTTCCACAAAACTACTTCACATAAATTTTTTTACATCTTATGATGTCAATCTACAATTACGTGTACGATTTCTTGAGTTCTAATGTGGCTAGCCGGGTTAATGCTCAAATGTTTAATGGGTTTTTGTATATAACATATGAAGGACGGACAACAATCGTATTTTGGGATTTTCGCGATCTCGTTTGATTCTCCGTTCTGCGTGCCACAAATTTTTGTCGAATTGGGTTAAACTTTAAATACTCTATAAATTAAATGTAGAGTATAAAGTCCCAAATTTAACTGCTCAGATGTTGGTACATATTTGAATCTACATACATAATGGTACTTTGGTTTGCGTTGCAGATTGAAGTTGATCGTAGGACAACGTAGCGATCATATATACCTCAGTATTTAAATAGCTAATGAAGGTAATTCTAATGTGCACGTAGTACTCTCTCGTTTCAAACTAGGGTTTCATTACGATCCGTTGTATCTACATATATAAAAAACACTCCTTTATTATTATTATAACGAGAACGTGGCATATTTATTTTATTATCACTGTGTACTTTGCCATATGCCAATGTTTCACCAACGTCCCCTACTTACTCATCGACATTTAGATAACTATACTATCCCTTTAATGGCAGCTGGCTTGATAACGCTTCCAATATGTGGACTCAGTTGAAAATTACAAATGTTGTGTTCTGAGCTAATGCTTAATACTCATATCTTGTATGTACTTTTCCGTTATACGTTATACCAGCATAACCGGCATTGATTAAGCGTTACGATTTTTTCGTTCCGTTGTCGGTTTAATGCTTCCATTTTTCTAGTTTCTCAATAATTCTACTATATGTAGCTTTTCTTATCGTCTTTTCCCACGGCCTACTTAATAACATTTTATCGATATGCTTGCTGAAAAGTTTCATCGCTTTAGTGAATTAAATTTTTTTAAAAAAAAATAAGCAATTTGTATTAATTTTTCTTTTAATTTTTGCAGATTGCTTCACTTCGTAAACAAATTTCAGACCTTCTGGCTAAAAATACAGACAATGGAAAATCTTCAAAATCGGCAAGTATCCTTCCACATAAATTCGTAATTTATTGGAAATATGTTTTCTGATAAAACTTTATTTTCCCACTCTAGAAAAT
Source organism: Beris morrisii (assembly GCA_951812415.1). Lineage (NCBI taxonomy): Eukaryota > Metazoa > Arthropoda > Insecta > Diptera > Stratiomyidae > Beris > Beris morrisii. The sequence continues at coordinate 144,891,054 of OX638310.1, forward strand.
AATTCTGTAATCGTTAAAGGCAAAATGCTGTTCAGAAAGCAGCGATATACACACATTAACTCTACTTTCTTATATTTACTTAAGGCGCATGTGGGTGTGGGTTTTTAGTTATTTTTTTTACCTTTATCACACACTCCACTTTGAAGCAATATTTGCATTTTGATAAGAATGTAATTCGTTATAAAGTCGCCATAAGCGAGGTACATACCCTTTTGTATATATTTACAAAGCACATAAGAATTTAATTCCTATGTATGCTCGACTGTATTCTGTATCTAGATATTTAAATAGAACATGCTCATTTTCTAATTTCTTCCACTTGATATCGATTTTTTTAACGTGATAGGTTTTTATCTTTATGTACCCTCATAGCTGATAACGTTCCCAATAAAACAACGATTTCTATTACGATGGTTCAATTTTCTAGAATGTAATTAACCGATATGTTCCATTTGACGATTGGAATTTATTACGTTCTTTTTTATGTCTACTTATACATTTTTTAAATTTTATGTCTACATTTACCTGCTTATAAATTTTTTAAATTTATGTGATAAGAGCCAAAAAAAATTTTTTTGCATACTTATTAGAAAACTATACTTACGGTGGTATGGAGAAAAATTTGTATAATACTTGTCTGAATACTAAGATCGCTAAATGATACAGAATCTCAATCTCAAGTTTTAATATAAGGGAAGGACATATTACTAGCATCTCGCTGTTTCAAATCTACGTCTGTTCGTAAAATTCGACTTCGCTATGTATTTTGTTTTGTTATTCGGATGAGTATTTAAACTGTAGAAAAATTATGGGCTTTCTAAAAATGTAAATAAATGCAATTTTTACTCATGCATTTAAAATTCTGTAAAATATGGATTTCAGAGATTATAAAATCACGCTTATTCTGGAAAACGGCGGATTTTTTATTCCCGCCGACTATGCGGTTCACATTCGATTCACATTCACGGCACTTGCGAATATTGAAAACGTTCGGAAACTGCTTTATCGATATACGAGTACTTTAAAAACGTCTTTTCCGGGTATTTGAAACCATATTTTAAGGCAGAAAAATTATAATACTGTACTGAGATTGACCATCTCAAATTTCTCTTTATTTATTGCCAATTACTTTCTGAAAAATTTAAAAACGCGACTATTTCATTGCGGATTTCTACTGTCTAATTTTCTAGAAAGTGAATCGTTCACGCGTTTTGAATAATTTAAAATTGGGTGAATCGCAGTTCACTGTCACGCCGGTGGGTTCCAGAATAAGAGTGATTATCTCGAAAACTATTTGCTTGATTTTATCCAAGTTAGTTTTATTCCAAAGTATAAATGTTAAGGTACGCTGACAAATTTTGTTATAAATATGGATCGACTGGCGGCGCTGCTGTCATGGCCGGCGTACAAAATGTCCCTCGCTCGCACGGGCTGCGGTCCCCAAGATTACATGCAATTAAATTGTCGATATGGGTGAAGGGGTGAAAAATAAAGCGTCCGAGACGCTCGAAAGCCGAGATTGAGACATTCTAAAATCCATATCTCCTAAACGGTTAATGTCACGAAATTAAAACTTAACGAATATCTGTAGGTATGCTGGGAGAATAGATCGGCATGTTGGAAAATTATAATTTGTTATAGGGGTAGTTTGGTACGGGGGTGGGTGGTATTTTTTCTATATATAGAACGGATTATGCTGCAAAGTTGAAACTCGGTATGCATATATAAATCAACTAGAAAAGTACTTTAGATAAAAAAAAATTTCAAATATCCATTGGCGTTCGGAAGGTGCGAAAAAAATGATCAGTGAAAATGGAATGCATATATTTTCACGTTTTTCGTCATATCTATTAGGTTTTCCCAAATATGGAATTAATTTTTATTCTACGGATTCTTCATATAAATACCTTGAAAGCGTTTTCAGGATTTTTTGAAATTCGACTCCTTAGAGGGTGTAAAGGGGTTGTATACTTTTTCACGATTTCTGCCGTATCCCCCAGGTTTGATTGATATCGAATATCTTTTCACTTTCATGGGCTTGCGTAATAATCGCCTAAAACACGTTTCTAAATTTTTTCTTTTTTCAGCCCCTAATAGGGTATAAAAGGGTTGAACACGTTTTCACGAATTCCATCATATCTTTTAAAAATGCTAAAAAATTGAATTGGTTTTTACTTTCTCGTGCTGTCTTCATATTTCTTTATTAACTCCTTTCAGGATTTTTTGATATTCAACCCCCAAGTGGGTGTAAGAAGGTTGCATATGTTTTCACATATTCCTACATATTGCTTAGATCTGATAATATATCGAATTCATTTTTACTTCCTAAGGTTTCCTATATAAGCGCCAAAAAGTCAATTTCAGTATTTTTAGATATTCAATCCTAAGTGGTGTAATAAGGGGGTTGTATGCTTTTCAAAGCTTCGACATATTTCTTAGGTTTGATGATATATTAGATCGCTTTTCACTTGCACAGACTTTTTATATAATCGCCTACAAACCCATTTCTCAATTTTTGGATATTCAACCCCCAAGGGTTTTTTAGTTCTGATAAGATATAAAATTGGTTATTACGGCATTTGATGTAATGACCTAAAAACCAATTTCACGATTTTTCGAATTTCAAGAACCAAGGGGGTGTGAAGGGTTTGCTTACGTTTTCACAAATTTTTCAAAATTCCTCGAGTCAAAAACCTGTTTCACAATTTTTTCGAATTTAAACCCCAAGTGGAAGTAATGGGTTTTTATACGTTTTAACAATTCGTCATATCTCTTAATTCTGATAAGGCAACAAATTCGTTTTTGCTTTTATGGGCTTTTAGTGTACATAATACACCGAAATTCGAATGTCTACACGGGCTTTTTCAATGGTTAATCGGCTATTTTAAAATCTCTATTTTAAATATTTTTATTTTAAGAACAAAATTAACTTTCCAAGAAACCTAATAATCTCGAAACAACTCATGATACCTATACTCCGACTTTAACAGCTACCGAACTTTGACAAGAAAAATAATAAAGTTTCGCCCAGACCATTGGCAGATTTTTTAAATAGAATTTGTGAAGCCTAGTCCGTCAACGAATAAAATCGTCCTACTTCTTCAGAGGGCACCTATACAAAAGTCCTTGAAATACGTGTTTCCGAACATTAGTCGATAGTTTTAAAAGGTTTCAAACTTGATATTTGGAATTAGGCACACGGTATTTTTTCGATAGTTTGGACAAAATAGTCGTGTAAATCCAACGGTTAGTGTTTATTTTACGGAAACCATTATAACTCAAGAAATGGTTCTGCCAGGAAGTCGAAGCAAAAATAAATTTGACTTCTCCAGCGAACGAAATTCATGCACTTCTTTGAGAACCTCGCGAACGAAAGTCCTTAAGTCCAGAAGGCGTTGAGCCACGAGTATAAGCCTACCCTGCAGGAAAAATAGGCATGATTCAGAACTGAATCAGCTATTGTTTTGCAATGCCATCAGCTGTGATTTATGCCTGACCGTTCCATGATTTTATTCGCGATATGCACACCCAACCAGTATGAAATATCAGACCTGACATTTTGGTCTGACTCTTACCATAGACCATAAAAATGGAGCCATTTGTGTTAAATCCTACAGTGAATTCTTTTTTGTTACCTAGGAGGAGGTAGAGGACTCTTCTAAGACACTATTTTCTTACTTCAAATATTATTTCTCAGTTACTGACTTAATAAAACCCATGGCTGTATGTAGGAAACGAACCCGGTGTTGAAACCACTGCGCCACCAAAGACCTTTCATTTTCATTTCCCTATGTGCAACTTAACTAAGTGTGGACTGTGGATTAACTAAGTTACCGCAACATACATTGTTGGCAGAACATACATTCGGTTATCACAACTGAAAGATGCCGTAAATCGTTTGTGATGATTAACATTCTATTGGATATTTCGGACTTATCGATAGGCCGTAATTAGGTCTGATTTTGGTGTATTAAAATCAGACCTTTCAACCTTTCCCCCAAAAAGGTATGAATCATATCATACGCATACATTAAATGTCATAGCTTTCATTTCGGACCTAACGAATAGGCCAAACTCAAGTCTGATTTTGGTGTGTTCAAATCAGGCCTTAAGACTTTTCCTAGATCATGATGTGATTCATATCATACGCATATGGTGAATAATCAGACCATGCATTTCGGACTTATTGATAGGTAAAAATCAGATCTGATTTTGGTATTATTTAAGTCAGGCCTTACGACTTTTTCCATATGGGTGGTATGATTCATATCATACACGTCGAGCGAACGTCATACCTTGCATTTTGGGCCTATCGATAGGCCGAAATCTGGTCTGATTTTGGTATTATTTAAATCAGGCCTTACGACTTTTCCTACAGGATAAATTTTTGTGAATCAGTTTAGAGCAAAAAGAGAAATTGCCTTTTTAAGTATAGTACTGAGTAGCTTCCTTATAAATGTCCTTAAAATTCGTATATAATCAGTTTCAGAAGAAATTAACAGCTTGTTTAACTTACGACTAGCTTACAACTATCCTAATCCTACCGTTAAAACTAGTTTATTATATATCTGTGGTCACAGGGAATAACTTGGTAAGTCAAAAAATAGTAAAATGTGATAAGTGTACTGTGGACATTTCCCAAGGCTTACACGCACTGTGAAAAAGTTATTGTTATATGTTATTTGATCACTGAGATGTCAAAAAATTTATTTTTTTCACAAAAACTGGATTTACAGGAATAGTTCAATAGTAAAAATAACAAAAAAGTGCTGCCCTGAATAGTTTCGTTTTTAGACTTACCTACTTATTCCCTGTGGCCACAGATTTAATATTTCGAATGCAATGATGCTGCAAGCGAAGTGAGATGACGAGTGCATTATGTACTCTGTACCTACTGCGATAGTTCGGTGTATCAGGGCCGGTGGCGGATTTTACATTCGCTACAAAAAATTTCAAAAAGATTCTGAAAATGTTATGTGTGATGCCCTTCGCATCGTAAGATTTTTTAAAAAAATATTTTTTTTCACGAAATGGCGGCCAATTGAACTTTACGTTAATTTTTTAACCTTAATTACAGACCTTTCTGGCTTGATAAAAAAAAGTAAATAAGTGAAAATAAAAAATCGTACCTTGCAATGTAGAAAACCTGTCCGAAAATATCGTGTTAAATTTCGAAAACTATCGGTCGAGCCGTTTTCCGAATATTTTGGGGACCGTCTTTGAATAGTACGTTTCGAGATAATCTCGTTTGAAGTTTGGCAAAGCAATTACGCTCAGCTTCTCGACAAATCACCCATACCTTTTACAGTTCTTCGAATATCAAGATAACATTTACAGACGATATTTTCCATATTCCAATTTTAGAGAATTTGTTTCGGAAAAATCGATCGACAAAACAGTCTGGTACAGGCGGCGCGACGGGCAGACGGCCGCTCGATCGCATTCCGGTTAATTACCCATAGCTTTCACAATTATTAAAATTTCAATATGAAATTTACACACAATATTCTTAAGACTACAAACTTTAAAATGTTTGAAAAAAAAAATATTTGATAAAATTTTTTTCTTTACGCGAATGTTGAATGTTCCTCCTTAAGTAGTTCGGAAGGTACAGGTAAGTGTTCAGCAAGAAAGTTTCAATATTATCCCATATGAACTTTAAATTGATCAGTAAACTTCGTCGTTATCTACAAGTAGTCGCTTTGATACAACTGAATTTTAAATTGTTAAACATTATTAAACGACTTATGAACTGTTTTTTTTATGCCTAAGGTATACTGCCGTACCAACTAAAAATCGCAAAAACGCAACTATCTTTTCAACCCTTAAACGCTGAATACTTTTTGCGTACAAACATACTTCAATGAAGTAATTTGTGAATCAGTGCGATTGACGTGACTCTAGTTCTGTGCACATCAGTTAAGCGAGTACCTAAAGTTTCATTTTATCTGCTTTTATAGAAACAATTTGATATTCTCTAATGCTTCGTTTTAAATATAATAATTAAAAAAACTATAATTATGTGTAATTATATGTACATTACAAGGCAATGTAATTTTTTCGAGGGATCGTGGTGAGGGTTGTATACCTCTTTCCCGCTCTTCCTTTTTTTTTTAAAAAAATTGGGGAAAAGTCAACACTTAAATAAAACACTCCATCCATCAAGTAGATTGCAGTATTCTAAGAGAGTGGACCAAGGAAGGGATTCCTAATCCTCTAATAGGAACGGATGCCAATCGAAAACCTACCAGACACCTGTATTTACACCTTTGGGTAGGTGGGTCCAGGATTTTTTCTAACTATTAATGTATCAAAAAGAAACCATATAAAAAAATATTAAGAGAAAAAGAACTCTTATTACTCTAACTTTGATTACTACTTTCAAAAAAGGCTCTTACAGTGCTCACAAATAACGGTCATCCATTCCAAGTAGGCTCACAAGGAACACCAAAAACTCAAGTAGTTAGAGCGAAGCGCGCGTCAGCCCACCATGAGCCTATGAGGGGGTTAAAATCCCTGAGCCCCGCAGGGCCACCCAAAAGGTAGTTGGAGCGAAGCGCGCGTCAGCCCACCATGAGCATAAGCAGGGGTTAAAATCCCTGATCCCCGCAGGGCCACCCAAAAAGGTAGTAAGAGCGAAGCGCGCGTCAGCCCAACCTGAGACTGATAAGGGAGCCTTAATCCCTGAGCCCCGCAGGGCTACCCGCAAAACCATTAACCTTTTTTTTTTTTCTTTCTTTCTTTTTATCTTTCCCTTAGGTTTATATAAAACAAACCCAAAATCAACCAGTCCCTCTATAACATAGTCTCAAAAAAACTCTACCACCATCCAATCATATTTATCACTTAAAGCAATAATCCAACTACTTTCATCATTTCTCAGGGCCTGTAATTAGGATATCCCAAGAAATGGTATCTTAATGAAGCTAACAAGGGTGAAAAGTTTTGGTATAAAATTAATAACAGCATTTTAATTGGCTGAGTAGACTAGTTTCGGCCTCTGCCAGGAGGCCTTCTTCAGTACTCTTTGAAAAACTTACTAGTGGGTATAGGAAACTATAAATATACATATAAAGGATGTATAAATGAAGGCATTTAATTATGAACTAAAACAGGTGTATTATCAGGCTACACTGAAAATACTAATGGTCAGTTATAAACAGATATTCCAAGAATTATAGATACTTAAGTATCTCCATTAATTAGTCTGTTTTTGCATAGCAAAATTCTTTTTAATTTAAAAAATGCAGCACTCTGCCTCAAACTCCAAAGTTTTATAAAATCCTATATTACGTGAAATATGTCATAAACATTTTTTATATATTTTATATATCCAAAATTCCCACATTAATTCCAAAATTTTTTTCTTTTTATCACCAATCTCATCTTAACTGCCTTTTTCAGTCTAAAAAATGCACAGTTTATTTTTCCCAAGAAACCCCTTCAGATTCTAGCAAGTTCCCACATTTCTATAATAAATTATTATTCACTCACCTCTCTTTCCATATGTACACAACCACTTTACACCTTAGGGGTTGGATATCAAAAAATTTTGAAGATCGTTACTAGGCGCTTATATAAATAGCCCGCAGAAGTAAAATTGCTTGGATAGCTCGACATGTCTAAAAGATTTAACGCAGTTTGTGAAAATGTGGATTCACGGACATTTTTTTTACTCAACCTCTGAACGCCAATAAAAATCTGAACTTTTTTTTGCTTTAATTACTCTAATAGTACATCTACATATACGTACTAAGTTTCAACATTCTAGCATAAGCCGTTTCTGAGATATAAAAAACCACCCCTCTCCCCCGTACCTTGATACCCCTATCAACAATTTTATTTTTCTAGGATGTATCCATAGTGGCTCTATATAATCCTAAATTGTTAACTTTCTATTCATTATGGTTTTCGAGAAATAAAAATCAGAATGTTTTCCTTTCTACCCCCTTTCACCATCACCCCCAACACCCACACCACCAAAATTTTTTTCCCTACTATAAGTTTACCGACCCCAACTCCTGTAAAATTTTCAAGATCATATCTGATACGGGTTCTGAGATATAAAAATTAAATTTTTTGAAAAATTGCTGTCCCCCCACTTTCGTGTTCCACCTCCCCCTCAAAAAATTTAGTTTCGGTAGACTCCTCTTGTGATCCCATATACAGAAACTAAATTTTATCTTCCTGGTGTAATTGGTTCCGAAGATATTGTAATCCAAAGTTTTTCACCCCCACCCCCACACCCCATCACCCCTCTTAATAATTTTAGCCCTTGTCTAATCTTGAAGTATCCCTAAGGACAACAACAAAGTTTCAATCTTCTGACATCAATTGTTCAGGGGATATCGATTTTAGAATGTTTCAATCCCGTCTTTCATGCGTTAAAGACTCATTGTTCCCCCCCCCCCCCCCCCCCAACTACACACCCCTTAACCAATATCGACCATTTTTGAGTCCATTATCATAGTACTACATAAGTTCCAAGTTTCAGCCTCCTAAGTGGTTCCTGAGATCTAGAAACCAAAATTTTTAGTCTAAAACGCCCCCCTCTCCTCTTCCCTTGTACCCCCACCCCTCGAAAATATATCAGTTGGGGTTCACCCAATCTACCCACCATAAAAATTTCAATTTAATACCTCAACGGGTTTGGGAGCTACGCGCCTTCAAACGATTTTGTGTACGGCGGACGGCGTACGGCGTCTACGGCGGACAGACGGACATTTTTTTTTTTGCTTTTTTGGTGTTTACTAGTCCTAAAACGTGTAAATACAAAATTTAAGGGTAGCAAACTTTTTTGAAATTTCAGGTCGATCACAAAATAATGCATTGCGACTACCACTCCAGATATTTAAAAAGATTTTTTTGAATATGTTGATGGAATATTTTAATAGATTAAATACGAGCCAATGCGATTTTAGGCTTTGCATTACCCAGAGGTGATTATGTAATTCATGTTTTGGAATGGAATGGACGGAGTCAATATCTGGAGTCAAAATCCAGAACATATTGCTAGATCAAAGACTAGGATTTCAATTAGAATTGCGAAGACCCAGTAAAGAATCCTGCATTGTGTGAGAAACTATACTTGAATATATTCTTTACTATTACCTCGACTTTGCTTTGCAATACTTTGTAACCATAGCAATTGGGGAAATCTTAAACAGATTTCCATTTTTTATGATTACTTTTCGTATGGCCAGTATATTACCGAGTAAATGATTCTTTTTTAATGGATTTATATCAATGATATCATGCATTTCAAATAGAATTGTTGTCTGCGCTCCTACCAGGGACCTACTTTGGGCCACAATACAGTTCAGACCGACAATGCACACATATGGTGGCGTCTCCCAATCAATATGCTGTTTCAAAACTATAATTACTCCGAAAACGAAATGGAAAAATTCCCAATTAAATATTAATTTCTCTAATTTTTGATTGGCAAAATAATATCCAAGCTAATGGACAAATTTGATAATCAGGATGATCGATTAAATATTATAATGGCGCTGATCGGTGCTATAATTTTCTGTTTTATCACTCAACAACTTAAATGTATTCTTCATGTAATAATTTGACAGAACTATTATTGCACACGTCTTTACATTACAGTCCACGTAATATAAATAATAAATAAAAAAAAGCTATTTAATACTTATTGTTATGTTATCATAGGAGTCCGATAGCAATAAAAAAAGGTTGAACAGGCTCAAGTTCCCTCCGGATATGTAAGATTATAATGATGGGGGTGTAATTTATCAACGTTTATAAACGCGTATTGATATGTACCTTACTTACCTATCTACCTATGTGAAGTATTTAGTATGTACGATGATCGCACTATCAGTAAATATCCTTAATCATATTGCGCAGAATTATCTAAGTTGCTATGGTTAGCCACACTCGTTAGCTAAGTACATGAGGGATAAAAAATTACCATAATAAGGGTATAAAAAGGAAAATCACCTGCCCGATTCCGTTCATTTAGTTTCAGCTCGTGTTTTTGATCTTTTCATTATACCTTCCTTTTTGTCATTTTTCTTGAAAGCAGCAACCTGTGAATTTTTCACCTACCTATCTACTAAATACTCAGGTTTTTTCACCCGAAAGTGTTTAAATAAGTGCAACCAGCAGTTTTTTTTATTTTAAATGGAGTCAATACTCCAGACATATTTAATATCTACGTATGTCGTCGAAATAGTCGAATTTCATCAGTGAACGTGTAAGTTTTTTAATTACATTAAAAACAGAAGTTTGGAATATATTTTGTTTCTTATTCGTTATGTACACACTCCCATAGAATACAAAGTAATTTTCATACTTAGCGGTGGAAATAATGTCTTGTTTGTAAGTAATACATTAAATTTCTCTTTGCCATACCTGGCAATATAGTCGTTAGTGTATACGATACAAATATCTCATTATACTCGCAAACATAACGAAAACCATTTGGTGAGGTAAATAAAAAAAAAAATGGTACAAAAAAAAAATGTCTGTATAGCGCAATATATAAATTTTTTTTAAAGTAAATAATTAAACATGACGCTTCCTTTTTGAAAAAGATAAGGGTATTTTAATGTCTGCGTGCGTGAATACATTGTAGAACTATGAAAAGAGTTCATGTCTGGGGCCAAGAAACTACGAGTACGAGTTATCTAGGTGTTTCTTCAAGAGCATACCGCCATATGTGAAGATTCTATCGAAAGACCGGTAAAACTGCAAGGGTTAATTCTGTCTAAAAATAATGTTTAAAATCATTTAAGTTTGATATTTTTTTGCAATATTTTTGATAAATTGTTACTCTGGGTGTGCCAATATTAGTGCGAAATTCTTGTTTGCTTACCTATGTATGCCTTAAATGATAATTTTTTTTATATTCGTTATTTTTTTTTAACAAATATAAATAGTGTTTAAATTTTATAGTGTAAAGTATTCGATTGCGATTACGATAACTAGGTATATAAATTTGTCAGTTATATGAAAGTACGGATGTTAACATAAATTTTGCAACAATAAAAAAAATTAGGGTTTGAGGAAATTTAATCTTGATTATTATATAATTTATTACTTGTTTAGACGAGATTCGCGCCTCTTTTTTTGTATTTTAACATCGTTTAGTATTATTAATCTCGTTTGAAATTTTTAGACATGTGTTCTACCAGCAAAGCCTCAATATTCAACACCACTTCCTCCAAATCGTGCATATTTTAGCTGAGCTCCATCAGATAATCCCATAACAAGCCACGTGCAATTCATATTCCTCCAAATTATCAAGATCGCTTCAAATCTGAACGAAAAATGTCAAAAAATGAGCACTTGCTCCACTTGTATTCCATCAATCCGAAAAATAGTAAATATTATAAAATGTGAAAACCTTTATTTTCCAATCAAATGCTGACAACTATTTTGTAATTCAGGTTCACTATAAATTTATTGCTTACTTCTTCGGACCCTGGCTTCAAAACGTCTCTGAATCAAGCGGCTCGACGGAGCAGAAATGTTTGATTATTTTCCAAAAAAAGGCTTCCTTAATTTTTCTTTGAAAATTTAATTCTCACAAGTACAACTGAATATTGACATATTCCCAGAACGAAGAGTTGAGGGAAGCACTTCTCAAGGTAAACCAAAAGGTTTCCTGCAGAGAAAAGGTTTAGTTAAATATCATTACTGAGGATCTAGCGATTTGCATGCATCAACAGAATGATGTTTAATAAATTGTGCAGTAATATTACTCCATTTTATGTATTGCATTATTATAGTATACTACTTCCTTTTGACTCCTCTCAAAACATGTTTTCTGCACTCTTTGAGAAGCACTTCCCAGATTTCCAATTGGGAAATTGAAAAACTTTCTAAAGAAAGACGAATTTGTCCGAAATATTGTTGTCGATTTCTATTGGCTCTTCAGAGGATGTATCATACAACTACCGAAACACACTTACAGCGTATGGTGTTCTGCCGCGATTTTTATTATAAATAATATATTGTTTGTTATAAGTTATCATAGAATTTTTGTTTTTAAGAATTATATCCCGTACTAAATCCATCTAAATTAATATTGGTGTAGTTCCTATGAAATATAAATAGTGTTAGTAAAAATCGATTTTTACTATCCGCTGGGATAAGGCTATTATTAAGCAAATAACATATAGCAGATTTCACTTACATTGTCTCTTAATTTCAGTTTATATTTCTATATTTCTTAAAAATCGTTTTAATGTAGCATATTGCGTTTCTTTCTTTTGCGACAGCTTACTAAACAACATTAAAACTTGTTTATTCCACATTTAACATTTACATTTTTTTCGCTGGAGGATTATTTCAATACAGCAAACAACATATTAAAAATAATGAATGTGCATTATGATACAGTCGTTAAATTTATAAAAAGTCGTTACGTTTTGAATACTATGAATATCTGGCATAGATAAAGTTTCAAAACTATTCGGATACTAAAAAATTATCCGTATTGAATCATAAACATTTGTGTTGATTAATCTATAAAAACACAAAGTAATCATATAAATTGAAATAACATGGCGATGATATTATAGTGTTTCGTTGAAATTTTAACCACATTATACACCGCAAATCGAAATTATTGTAATAAGTTTTATATTATTTTGTGTTCCGTATTGTTGGGACCTTCATTCATAGTTTTCATTTTTAGTAAGCGGATTATATGGACTCTGATATTTTGTAACATTTGACTTCAAAATTATAAGTCCAGAGAAATAATAGACACATGCATGAAATAGAAATTTCTTAAACAAATTTGAAAATTTTCTGTAGATACCTATATTTATATTTATTTTTATATTCGATATTTATTAAATTTATTTTTATATTCAAAACGAAATCTGCAGAGTACGCATTTATAAATACTAGATCATATTAAAATTTATTGATATAACCGTCCTGAGTGAGTTAAAATAAGGGAGGATAATCACAATAGTCCCACTGAGGCCGCAGTGAATCGGGAATTTTAGACCGTCCTCCACCATCTAGAAATCTTCAATCTACGTATAAATACTTGCACTCGGTATGCATTAAATTCGGTCCCAAACGCTTGTAAAAATTCGAATGATGCATTGGATATAAACAATTTGTATAAACGTTTTGCATATATTCCAATGAAGTAATAAAACATGTAAGTCTCTATTTTTTGGAGGAAGTACGCATACAAAAATCCTTCATTTTATACGCATATTTTGCCAGGTTGTGAACGCATTAAGCGAGGAATATTCCAAGATGTTCATTTATTAGATTGCAAAAACTGAAAACCACTCTATTTCTTCGAGTGGTTCCGAGATTATATTCTTGAAATATTGGTGAATTGTAGGTTATAACTGGAGACAAGGATGAGCTACGGTGTTTTACAGATGAATCAAGATCATGTTGCTTGTGATTTAAATTCGTCTACTCCTTCGCGTGACAAACACATGTCTTTAAGTCTTCTATATTTGAAATACTTTCGGCTAGGAAGTTAACATTTTGCCACCGTATTTAAAAAAATGTCCTTAAAAATTTAGTTAGTTTAAATAAATTATCTACTGTTGAATTTATTAACTAAATATTAAGAAAATATCTCACTTAAGACGAATAAAATCTCCCTTGTTTGGATTTATTTTCTGGAGTTTTTCCTATGTGGTACCGCAAGGTGATGCTTCCTTTACTTGAACCTTGAATCCTTTTTGTGATCCTTTTTTGCCAATGGCTCATACATCTATAAAGCATATGGCTATATTTTTAACATCTAGTATATTTTGAGTATAGCCTTACAGTACTCTCTCGCTAATAGGGTCATACAATACGTAGGACAACTCCTACTATTATAATTAATTTATAACGCAATTCTCGAGATTTAATCTAGTCTAAAGTATCAGAACTGCGTAAATAAATTTCTATGACTTTATTGCATTTATTATTATTACCGCTTAATATAACATAAATTTGGGTCGAAATAAAATACAAATTATATTTATGTAGGTTGATAACCATTACGGCAATTAAAAAAGGTTGATCTTTTATCGAATGTACGAGTAAGTATACTACAGCAATTACATTTAAATAGGATTTCGACAAACAAGATAAAATACCATAAAATTGTTCTGCATTTCATGTATTTGACAAAATCAAATCAATTTGCTGAATTGCAAGGAAAATTGTCGGTATAATCATGATGTGCACGTAATGCATTTTCATAATATGTAATTATTAAAATACAGAAAACAACAACAACTATTCAAGATAACACATAGTTATAATAAATATGATCATACACGATCATTGGTTGTTTCATTCATGATTGCAAATAGAAACATGTATGTATTAAAAAAAATTGTTTTTTTTTTTAATCCATTACGATTTAATGATCCCAATTTGAAAAAAATGTATTCCACTTAGTTTTGGAGGACGTCACCTATTTTAGTATTGAAATTTCAATTAATGAGGCGCAAGACTGTTATACGTAGGGCTCGCTTTGGTGTATTACTCAGTTAGAAGTGAACTTGTTCTCGATCTTGCATAGTCTGAGTCTTGATCGTGATCTTGCACAGTGTGCACTTGGTCTCATGCCTTTTTCGCATCCACCCAAAGTTTTGATATAATTTTGAAAATATGTTGGCAAGGCGCTATCCTCGGCAGGTATTTGGACAGTTTTTCAATGAAACTGGATCAAAACATATTCAATTTTAGACGTCGTACGAGCCGTGTTGTGGTTCGACCACGAAACTTATAGAAACGAACAAATGAGATAGACTGAATCCTGGAATTGCTTCGATAGGACAACTATAAACATTGTTCTCTCTACGACAAATGCATCTAAAAACTAGAACTATTCGAAAGAAATTATTCACCCCATTGAAATGAAGAAGTTGACAAATATAAGTTCATATTTCAGTTAAATTCCTAGTTATGGTGTTAGTAACTAACAAACGTCTATCGAAGCACTAAAGTACACACTTCCTATAAAGGTACCTTACCGACATAATTTTCTTCTAAAGCATCGCTTTTTTTGCCTTTATGTTTCCCATACAACCACCTTAGCTTAGAACGAAAAATATTTTTAATTTAAAACTTGTCGCCGACTCGAACGTTATAACTTTATAATAAGAGTCGGTATGGGGCTGGTTGAGTACGTGGAGTATCCGATATTCTAATGTGATAACATGTTTAGTGTACTGAGAAATGTTGTACAGTGCGGTTCGACGCATGTGCGGCGGATTCTTTTCAAAGCGGTTTCATTATTAAAAAAAATTTTTTTTGTGGTTTTAAATTTTCGCAACCTTACATCCGAAATGGAATAAAAAAAATTTTCATCAAAGTATTTGAAATGTTGAGAAAAGTGATTTAAGCGTTTTTCATAAATTTTTTTTTATATTTTGGATTTTAATTTTTGTGTCAAAAGTGCCAAGTTAAACTGTTGATACACAAAATCATATCAAGGAGCACATAAACTGAATAATTTATCACTTTATACGGAGATTTTATTCTAGAGCCAGGTACGAATCTAATTTTGTCTGAACTATATTTATGTAAAAAATTTATCCCGTCGTATTTTTGCGATTATAATATTATAAATTGAGGAAATATCGTCGATCGAGTAAAAAGTTATTATTTTTTTTTAAATACAATTTGATTGGTCTGGTGTAATGATGTTATCTACGTGCGTTACGTGCTCATATCATTTTTTATATAATTTTTTATGTGAATTTTTTAGTATAATTTAAACTTCTTATCATCAACATCATCATCCTATACGAGAAAAACCATATCAATTGTATTTATCCGGTATAATATAAAATGGAAAAGTAGGTCAATGCTGAAATAGTTTTAATTCGTCGTATACCTCCTACATTATACAATTTTTCTTTTTTCTCTAGTTAGAAGATTGTGTACATTTTTAGAAATTTATAAAAGTTTTAAGATAAAAAGTGTTCTGAAAATGTCTAGTAGGAAAAATATTTACTCTTATTTGTCGAAAAATATGTCTGCTGATTGTAATTAAAGATAAAATTGTGGTTTATTGGACCGATAAAATTTTTATACAAGAAAACCAATAATTAAATTATTATTTTATGATGAAAATGACTAATACAAATGAGAAAAAATCATTGTCGGACGTGGGGAATTTTGTGCAAACTATGGAATATTCAATTATATTACAACAATACAAAGCGAATCGAGGAAACACTGGTACAGAACGATAAAAATAAAAACGATATAATAAATACGTTAAGTCTGAAACTAAGAATAGAGTATATTTTTAAATAATAGCCGTTCGTAATTTTGTATATTTTCATTTATCGAATAATTTATACTATTGTTCACTTATACTTTTGCTTACAATCTGTTTGATTATTAGAAAACAAACACGTTATAATTTTTTTTAACTCCAATTTATTCTGCTGGATTTGGATTTAGGGATATGAAGCAGATTAAATTAGGGTTCGATAAAAAAAAATCTTCATGTTGTTTTATCATCAAAAATGGCGCTACCAACCAAATAATGATCTCATCGTAGCTGATTTCGAAACACTTATTTTTATGATTCAGATAATCTCAATTTCGACACAAGTTTGTCTTTAAGTCCGCTAACCGCAAAAAGTTGGGAAAAGAGACCCATGTTTTTACACCTATCGATTCCTTGGTACAACATAATTTACCAATATACTTGCACTTGATATATATGTGTTTTGGCTTCTCGCATCAAATATCTGAATCAAGAATATTTTTTATTAGATAACTAAAACTGTCAAATATTCTTAATCTGTAAAAAAAATTGTTAAAAATTTAAAAATTTCTTGACTCTTCTTAAATCAATTAAAAATCACATTAAAATGAATGGATTTGATCGCTAGAAATCATCCAATTATGCAAGAATTTAAAATATTCTTATATTTACATACAAAAATTTCAGCAAAAAAATTTTGAAATCTTAAAAACCATTTCAGTACGATATCTCATCAGTTTGAATTTTATTTAATTTCTTTAGTTTAAAAATACAAGTATTTACATGAATTGTTAAACCTAGGAAGATTATTATCCTGTAATTTCTATATATCAAGGTACGTACCCTTGTCATTGTTTTAAGATTTCTGAGTAACGGAAATAAATTTTATAAATGTACAATAAATATTTTAAGATATTTACATTAAAATTTCGAACGAAACGAAATTCCATATGATGAGTTTCCTGTCATAGTATGAACGTTTCAGGCTGAAATTTAGACAAGATATGTCGAATTTTTTATTTTGTTTTAGTCCAAATAGGATGTTGAAGCAGAAATATTCTTTAAGTCGAAGTCTCTATAACTAACTCACTTTGATAGGGTCCATGACAATCGAAGTTAGAATGGTTCGACTATTATAAAAAAATTATTGAATTGTAAATGCAATTTTTTTACCATTTATTTCAGTAGAATTCGAACTAGTTTTCTACCAAATCTAGTCACACAAAGAGATTTCAAAATCTTCTAATTGCATGCGAAATATTGCATAGATTTTGATTACGTTTTGACAAAATTTGGGGAGGTTTCGTCAAATCTAGTGTTACAAATCGAATATTAAATTTTCGCTAATAAATTTCTAAAAATTTAATTTTTACATTGAATAGACGAATCTCAGCTTCTCTTATTTATGAAAAAACCGCAACACTACTAGGACCCGTAAAGGAGTATAAAAACTTAATTTTTATTAAATGAAACATTTAACAAGGCTATAAAACATTCTTTACTTTCATGTTAAATAAATAAATTTTGTGGTTTGAACAGTTTTTATTAATTTACATAATTTTATATCTAAGTATACAATTATTAGATTTTTTCCTATAGCACGCGTAGATATTGTTTTATTTTATTAGTCATAATTTAACAACTCAAACAGCGTGAAGTGCAAGGAGTTTCTAGTATGTACTGATATTATACAACATAAAGAAGATACAAGTATGTAATTCTACATTATTTGTTTTGACAATAAGTTCCTAACTTTGAATAACTAGAAAAAGAAATAAACAAAAATTGTGGTTAACATTTATTAAAGCGTACAAATGTCGTTGAAACAACAGAAAGCGGTACAACAGGAAATCCTTGGTGGTATCGCTATTCGTTACGATCACAAAATCATGTAAAAAATTTTAAAAATTGTTAATGATTTCATATTTCTTGTGGTTGAATAACTTTTATGTTCACGCGGAATAAATAAAAGCATAATTCAAATTCATTGCTAACGAACGGTCCATTTGTATAACATTTTGCACAAAAAATTAAATAAAGTAATATTTAATCTACATTTCTGAATGATACTTGGTAGTAAAATCAACTAACGATTACGACTTCTTCATATCACGACAGTACAGGAAAAAAGTCTCATAAGTTGATAATTGTTTGTTTATACGTAAAATATTTTTTTTTGTGATATCCAAAATTTGTCCGGTAAATAAACCTTCCAAATAATTCGATTATATTCTGAAGAGAAATTGTATTTGAAATAGGTTTCGATACAATCTTATAACATTTATTAGCAATATTACGTTAGAATGTATCGTATGCAGCATAATGGCTAATTGTTTGATTTGTAATCAAATCACACGGTAGTACAGTTTTTCCAACTTAAATTTGCATTATATTCGTTTGTCTTGAATTCGAATGGTATCTTTTAAATGTTATGCATTTGGAGGCAAGTAAACGTTATCTTTGACGGATCTTAAATAATAAATTCATCAAAAATACGTTAGGAGTATCGACAGTGCTTCTCCAGAAGATGTGATAGTGGGCTTCAGACAAGAAGATTTTACTAGATTGTTCGCTTCCATACGATGTTTTATTACAATGCCATATTGTAATAAAACATCGTATGGTCAAATATTTGACAATTTTCGCTACCGAATCCAATCAGTTTTTGACAGAACTTGACTAATTTTGTTGGTAAATATTTTTAACCAAATATTTGTCAGCATGTCATACAGTCTAATACATGCATAAACTCTAACTTCCTCAAGGTACGGCCGATCCATTGCCATTACTTTATTTGTTGAGAGTAGATATTTTTAATGTCCATATTGAAAAATATGCCCTAAAAACATGTCAATTTAACAGAAAACACGTCTGAAGTACTTGTCCATCACTGCACTATACAAAATATCTTGTTCGATTGAATAACACGTTCTTTTCAGTCGTATCTTTCATATCACATAATTATTAATAATTGCATATTCTATTGCTAATAAATGCAAAGCAAATACATTCTTGTGATCATCTAATTACCATGGAACTGCTACATCTAAGAGTAGCTATCTACTATTGAATATCTCTATGAAAATGAAGTCAGTACTGTTTCAAAGTATTTCTATTCGTCTTATTCATAGTTTATATTTAAGATGTAGCATTTTAATGTTTGTTCGTATAATGAAAATCACCGACTGCAACATAATACATACTCATAATAAATAATATTGAATTGCAAATTACAGACTTTGCTATTTCCCAATACAAAAATCGTAGAGTCTTGCGCGCTTAACGTGTTAATGCTATGTATATTCACGGTCGTTTGGACCTTATTAAGTGTCATATTTGCCATATAATAGCTATGGAAGAATCAGCAAAAATTGCGGATAGTACAGTATAGTGTAGATTTTAATATACCAGAACTCACTTTTGTTTTGTCTTTGGATTTTTCGACAAGACAAAATTATTTTTACGTTTTTGGTTGAACAATTAATTTATTCGTTAATGGATCTTAAATTTTTTGTTCAATCAGGGGTTAAGTTAACCTCTCAAATTGGGAAAATTCAGATCGAAATTTTTATTTAAAACTTCCTCGAGTCGTTCGATTCCAAAAATATTTGTTGAAATTTTGATCCGAAATCGAGTAACTGAGAAGTAAAAAGACCTAAGTTTGCACCTATTGTTAGGAAGCTGAATTTCCTTGACATTAACAAAAACCAAAGTTTTATTGAAACACCCACTTTTTTTTCTGAATGTATTTTTAGGATTTTTGAATTTTCGCAAAAAATCAAAATTTTTAACCAAATTGTCCGCGGATTATTTAGCCACTCATAACTTAGGACCAACTTTTGAAAATTGATGAATTTCATTTAATTTTGATTAATGTCTTAACTTGTTTTTATTTCCGAAAATTTCTCTAAATTAATTAATTCGTCCTTAAAATTGATATAAGTCTTTAACGAAGTAAGATAGGATCTATGTCTTCAACACTTTTTGGACCACAACCCTAACCCGTTTTTTTTTGTTATTGGAATTGTGAAATGCCCTGTATATCAATTAACACCCGTAATACATTTTAGACTACCATTCACTGGATTATCAGGAAAGTCAAGACATAACAATAGAAAAAGTTGATATTGTCAGTGGAATGAAGAGGGGTTTTAAAGGTCGAAATGTGAATTAAGAGTGGGGGGGGGGGGAGGGGAGCTTCAATGAATATAATATCTAATGTCTATCCCGGTACCGCATGGAAAAGGAGATAACACAGGTGGACATTCATATATCTCAGGAACAATATACTATAAAGTGGAAATTTGAAGATATATAGATTTGGATTTTTTAAAAAAGGGCAAAAAATTTTATCGAATTATGATCTATATTTTCTTTAGGCCGAATTAAGCTGAAGATGTTAAGAGAAAATTCGAGATTTTTATATCTCGGCGACGTGCGACGGTTTATGTTGGGAAAGCAAAACGCGGGAAAATTTAACAAGTTGAGTGGTGCGTCAATACAATCGGGTTGTCAGCGGTTTTTAATAAGTTATAGTAAGCAATAAGTCTGTCAGTCAAAATGTTGAAATATTATTAATACCAGAATGTAATAAAAAATCTGCCAACAGTCTGGGCGCAACTTTATTATTTTATGGGTAGAAGTCCGAAACGTGCTTAATGATGAGATACGGTGTTGGGTACTATGCGACTGACAACCTAAAAAATAACGTTCCAAATAGCTTAATGGTTATTTTTTAGGTTGTCAGTCGCATAGTACCCAACACCGTATCTCATCATTAAACATGTTTCGGACTTCTACCCATAAAATAATAAAGTTGCGCCCAGACTGTTGGCAGATTTTTTTTTTATTTACGTATTTTTTTTATCAATAGAATAATTCATAGTAGTAAAAGCGAATTCGATCACATTAAACCTAAGAGATTTTCGGAATCAGTGAAATCTTAAACAATACCCCCAGGGGGTTTAATTGAGAAAAATACTTAAATCGGTTTTTTCCCGACTACGTTTAAAGCTTATAGAAGTACAAGTGAACTCCAAATCTCAATATACCTTAGGAATATATCAGAATTCGTGAATATGTACACAACCAATTTACTCCCTCTTAGGGGTTGGATATCGAAAAATGTTAAAGACCGTTACTAGGCGCTTATATAAATAGCCCGCAGAAGTAAAATTGCTTTGATAGTTTGACATGTCTAAAAGTTTTAACGAAATTCGTGAAAATGTGGATTCACGGACATTTTTTTGACTCAACCTCTGAACGCCAATAAAAATCTGAACTTTTTTTTTGCTTTAATTACTTTAATAGTACATCTACATATACGTACTAAGTTTCAACATTCTAGCATAAGCCGTTTCTGAGATATAAAAAACCACCCCTCTCCCCCGTACCTTGATACCGCTATCAAAAATTTTATTTTTCTAGGATGTCTCCATAGTCGTTCTATATAATCCTACATTTTTAGCTTTCTATTCATTATGGTTTTTGAGAAATAAAAATCAGAATGTTTTCCTTTCTACCCCCTTTCACCACCACCCCCTACACCCACACCACCAAAATTTTTTTCCCTACTAGAAGTTTATCGACCCCAACTCCTGTAAAATTTTCAAGATCATATCTGATACGGTTTCTGAGATATAAAAATTAAATTTTTTGAGAAATTGCTATCCCCCCACTTTCGTGCTCCACCTCGCCACTCAAAAAATTTAGTTTCGGTAGACTCCTCTTGTGAGCCCATATACAGAAACTAAATTTTATCTTCCTGGTGTAATTAGTTCGGAAGATATTGTAATCCAAAGTTTTTCACCCCCACCCCCACACCCCACCACCCCTCTTAAAAATGTTAGCTCTTGTCTAATCTGGAAGTATCCCTAAGGACAACAACAAAGTTCCAATCTTCTGACATCAATTGTTCAGGAGATATCGATTTTAGAATGTTTCAATCCCGGCTTTCATGCGTTAAAGACTCATTGTATTCCCCCCCACTTCCACACCCCTTAACCAATATCGACCATTTTTTTGCAATTGAGTCCATTATCATAGTACTATATAAGTTCCAAGTTTCAGCCTCCTAGCATAAGTGGTTCCTGAGATCTAGAAACCAAAATTTTTCGTCTAAAACGATCCCCTCTCCTCTCCCCTTGTACCCCCACCCCTCAAAAATATACCAGTCGTAGGGGTTCACCCATTCTACCCACCATAAAAATTTCAATTTAATATCTCAACGGGTTTGGGAGCTACGCGCCTTCAAACAATTTTGCGTACGGCGTACGGCGTACGGCGGACGGCGTACGGCGGACGGCGTACGGCGTACGGCGTACGGCGTCTACGGCGGACAGACGGACATTTTTTTTTTTTTTGCTTTTTTGGGGTTTACTAGTCCTAAAACGTGTAAATACAAAATTTCAGGGTAGCAAACTTTTTTGAAATTTCAGGTCGATAACAATACTTTATTATTAAAAAATAATAAAGTAAAACAATAGGACATTTCAGTTACCAGTACCTATTTTAAAATTGTTCAAAGTTCTGTTTTGGGGGAGCATATCCATGTAAGAAGCTATGTAAGTTATAACTGATCTCATTACAGATCACTTTTATGCTTGTATTTTTCGAACAAGGTTTTGTAACATTGTTCATAGATCCGGGGATAGGTTCTTAGCCTATTGAACAACCCTCGATAGGATGGGTTCGTTTTGTATATATCTTATTGAAAAGCCTGAAATATAGAAAACTACAGGATACCGTGAGTTGGATTCGAACCGACAATCACTGGGGTGATAGTGAACCACGCTCATACCACCCTATCGAGGTTGTAAAATATTTTTGTCGACACCAAAGTGTCGATCACATAAACACATCCTGAGCTTTAGTTTTATCGTCAACGTTACCACGTTGTCCGCGTAAAATCAGCGTTAAAATTGCTCATTGAACATTTCAATCATAATTTCATTTTGATTTTAATAAACTTCTAATAGGCAATGATGTCGTGGAAAAAAATGCATCTATCCGCAATATTGCAACCTTGGATCCAACCATTTAATCGTTGCCGTCGTTGACGTTCTCGGTGTTGTTTTATGCTTCAGGTGGAACCAGCTATGTAAGAAAATGGGCACATCATAATCGTACGTAGCTAGTACGAGTTTAATTTGCCACCATAGAATTGGAAAAAAAAACTTTTGTGGCGGTTGTGCACTTAATTTCCATTTCTGTTTTCTATTCTTGATTTTTGTTGTTAATTTAAACTCGATAATATTTGTGCAGTCGTAAATCAATCACGTAGCTGCACTAAGCAATATTTTATTTATCTTACCGCACCGTAACATAGTCAAATCAACGTTTTTTTCTTATGGTTATAGTGTGCGATGGTGACGACTATATTGAGTACTTTGTATTGGGAAAGAGGAAGCAAAGGATTAATGGGTTATGCTTGAAAAAGTGGTGGTTATTCTGGTTTAATGGACTCTTTATATCGTAAAAAATCGTAATTCTGATTATCGACCTTGTTGTTTTTATTGTTAACTATTATAACATAAAATCAAGAAGGTTGTTAGTTTATAGCTTTCCATTAAGATTCTATTAAATCTTGATTTCATATTTATGGCGTATTTTTTAGGAGTATTTTAGGTTGTAAATGGAAAAGAGGTTTTAGGTTCGGAAATATCAGTGCATCCCAGCACCCCCTAAGTTAAAAAAAATATGTAATTAAAAAACCTGACCACGCCAAAACAATTTGTGTATTGCACAAAGTTTTTCTGTTGGATGGTTTTGATGGACCTGGGCGAAAAAATTTCTTTTGATTTTGATCGCGCTGTACTATTTTATTGCAGATTAGAACAGTAATATTTTTTCCTTATTTTATAGGAGGATAAAAAAGAAATCAAGTACATCGATCATAAGATCTGGCTAGAATCAAACCAAAATAATGAGTTCAACTCGCTTAATCATGGAGCTTAGTAATTTGTAATCACTAATTTCATTACTTAACTATTGTTTTATATTTTATTTAAAAAATTGTGTCAATGTAGCGCCACAATTTTCGTTCTTCATACTTCTTAAGGTCAACCTTTGTATTTCTTTGTGGATTTCTTCATAATATGCAAAGAATGTTCATAATGATGGCATGTTGTTGCCCGTATGTTTCACACGATGAATCAGATAAAACGTAACAGCACATTAAGCAAACATGCGTATTTTCAGTATTTCGCACCTTTTTTTCTTTTCAAATGCGTAAGAGCATTAAATTGCTGCTAATTTAAAAATGAAATAAATATTTTTTTTATTGAATCTCATTGATTATCTTAAAACCCAGGTTTGACTACGAAACTGGAAGCTTGACTTCAAATGAATTGGAAATGGTGACAAATAATTGCGCGATTTTTTATTTGTTTGAAAAAGTCATTCTCCATCTGGTTATTACATTAACCTATTTTGAATTAACTTTGCTTTCAAGTAACACCGCCAAATTTTGAAATTTTAGGCTAGTGGGTGGAAAAATAATTTCCAAATTTTTCTCTTAGCGCCTTAAAATTGTTGGTGTGGAATGTTTGGTAGTGGGCCGAGGAAAGTAGTTGTCTAGTAGGTAAATTTTTTATTGCTATGGTCTGAAGTGTTCTATTAAAACGGCAAAATTGTTTGATAGAAAATCAGTTAATGACTCCTTTGGTGGATAACATTTGCGATATCATAATTAATCTACTTAAGCAATAACTTTTTTTTTAATAAGGAGTAGTGTGTAAGGTTGCTCCTTATTATTAGCGCCGTCTTTGCTGCGAAAACTCAGGGTATATATCCAGGTGATGATGAACATATTCTTATACAGGAGAGCGATATTTGTAATATGCAAGCTGCTGAATCGGGACTGAATCTTTGAATTACGGAGCGGTTTTACAAAGAACCAAAGCTCACCATCAAAGTACCTATACCTTCAGAGTTAAAGGACTTTTCGTATCTCCCGCTTTGTCTTTCACAGCTCCGCCCAAAAACTGAACACTTAAAATGAAAATAAACATCTCAAATGGTTTGTGAGCTACGAACGTTCAAACACGTTTGTGCACTGTAGCAAAAGTCTACAGGAAAAAAACACCACCCGGTGTTCGATGGAGTCCATCCTTTTGCGGTGTTATTCGACACCTAAATAGTGGTGATAAAAATAAAATTCGTTAGGATAATTTATATTTTCTCACTAGCGGTGTGAAATGGACACAAGCGGTATATTTTTCATTCGTTCAAGGTTTCAATTCGGATGATATTGTTTATTTTAGGTTATAAAATTAAACGTCGATTGGTGCATTTTTATGCCAAAAATTATTCATTTTGGGGTATTTTTTATATATGCCAAAAATCCCTTTTCGGGATTGTATTACTCGCCAATAATTAGTATATTCGTATAAATTTATTTTAAGTAAAAAACAATGTTTTTTTTAAAATAAATTAATTTTTATTCATTCTTTTTATTATAAATTTGCTTTATTCATTTGATAAATCATAAAATATATAAAAAAATCCACTATCGGTTGACAATTTTTTATCAAAAATAAGAATGTTTCTTCGTCCACAGTATATTTATCCTCAGAAACAGTAGGGTACGCTGTATCTTCGAAAAACCCGATTCGCTCAATAAAAACCTATTCACTAACAGCGCGTCATCCGATGGGTGATCTTAATATATTATTAATGCGATCGGTGTTAATTTACACCGCAAAAGGCAATATATCTTAAACATGATAGTGTACGCTTTCATTGTTATTTAATCGGTGATAAATTTTTTCCCGAAATTTATCCAATGGGGTTTTTTTTCGCGATTTTCCAAATAAAATTTTGTTTGGTGTATTTTTGCGGTAAGAGAGAAAAATGTTCACCCAAAGGAAAACTACGAAATTAACACCACTAGGTTGGTGTATTGTGAGTCATTTTTGACCCTAATTGGTGTTAAAAAACCTATTATCCGCAAGGTGGTGTAATAAGACATCTCGTATTTTTTACTGTGTGTACGGTGGCTAGACGGACTAAATTTTTCTTCTTCGTTTTTGAGGTCTCCCAGTCCTAAAACGTGAAAACACAAAATATAATTTTTTTTTAAATTCGATCAAAATACATACAATTTTTAAGTAATGGAATTATTATTTTTTTTAGAAATTTTTGGGATTTTAAAATTATAATTGTTTAAAATATGAATATATTATTACTACTGCAACTGGAACAAGAAAAGGATAGCGCCATTGCTCTTTTCAGTTTATAATTTGTATTTCAGTATCTATTTCCTTTTTTCGTTTAATGAAAGGACAACACAGTGATTCAACTTTAAAACGGTCTTAATCAAATATTTCGGCATCCTATTAACATTGAAGTCAAAACCTTAATTTTTGTTAAATGTAAAAGTAGATATTGCGTCTTATACCTCAAATAAACGAGCCAGCAAACAACAAGTACAATGTGGTATTCGATGCGTTATGCATTCTTCAACTTATCAAATTGTAAACAGAGAGTACGTACCATCCGAAAGATCCAGCATCGCATAATGCATACCTGAAGAAACACCTACAAATATTTACGGAAATGTTTTACTTTTAATTTCCATGAATTTCCATTTGAGAGAATAAGAAAGAACGAAGAGTCGAACTGTCTGTATTTGTACAATTTATCATAAAAGTAAATAGGGGATTGTATGGGTCCACTTTTTCGAAAAAAGTCGTAACGATTTTTTTTTTTAAAGGAAACACGACAATATGGAGAAGAAAAAAAACTTGCATGCTAACGTGAAAAGGAAACGTGTTTCTTCTATACGTTTTCGAAAGAAACGAATTATAGTAAATGGTGCCGTTAAGTTAATATTTACCTGTAAAATATTGAGTGTACCTCAAATGATGTTGTATTGTGACACCTAACGTATAATATTTGTAATTTTATTTATTTCCTATATTTTTCTATCAAAAGTGTGTATCCGGAGTTGGTTTATTCTGGGCTTTAGGTAACTATTTTAATGTGAGTCATTACAAAATGTCATCAACAGTAAATTTTTAGTTTTTGATTTCTCAATATTGCGGAAAGTTTGTCAATATAATCATTCCTTCCCTAATCCATGATTTCCTGTAAAATGAATTCGTTTTGTGCACTGCGGTCAGTTTGTACAATTTCTACTAGGCACACATTTGTTTAATTGGGTACCTATCTATTAGAGGTTTAAATATTGAGCACAGATACTATTTGTAATAGGACTCAGTAGCTGAACTGTTGTAAGGAAACTGCTGTTCAGGTAGACCGCATCAAATAATAATATTCCTTGAGGACGATTTAACACCTACCACTCTCTGCTCTATCTAAGGATATCCTTACCTCTTCACAGACTCTGCGTTTCTGTACCGAAAGTGATAAAATCACTATTGGAAAAAAATTAATTTTATTTTTGTAAAAATCGGTAGTGGAGTAAAATTACCGCGGTGTAAACAATCTACTATTAAAATTTTTTACGCTATTTGAATACAACAATAAGAAATATGTTGCTAAAAAAACAATGTTACAGCATGGTATCATAATTGCCATAGGTATATCATTCTTTTGCAATAGTGGTAAAAAGATTGGTGGTTTTATATTTTATTTATTTGTCGTTCTAAATGATTCAATGACCGTAGAAATTAACATCACCGTGCAGTCGTGTGATGTTCACTGGTCAACTGCAGACCAATTTGATTTTATGATGCATTTTCATATTTAACAATAGTAGGTGCCTATAATTTTTATCGTCGCTATTGTTAGTTTTCTACACACACATTTAGGACAAATCACAGGTATGAATATATCATAAGGTAGGGAATTTATAAACGGAGGTTACCGGTACTTACGCGTATACCTGACTTTTTCAATTATGTAACGCACAATGGATGCGTTCGGTTATTAACTTTTCTATTTCATGGTGAATGGGTACACAATCCGAGGGAAAAAAATAACACACGTGACAAATTTCATGTTAAATGAATTATATTGTAACTACGTAACAAACCTACCTACTACCTATGTGAAAACTGAAAATATGCGTAATTTAATGAGGGCATTGGAGACAAAGTGTCGGGGTCATTGACAGACTAATACTGAGAATATAATTTATGATAATTTAGAAATTGCTTCAAAATGTTTGTTTTAAATTAATTGATCCATTGCCCGAAAGTTTGTTATACGCATTGAAAGAACGCGTATAGCATTTTGTTTAGTGATGGTTCGAATCTACTGGGTCCGAAACTTGTATCTACTTTTCTTCTGCAATTTGTAGGGTGAAATTCATTAATTTACCGAACAACCCGATTGCATGATTATTTGAGAACGCACTAAGCTAGGACTCTGAAATGTTGCATATGGGTCATACCACTAAGAATCGTCAAAAATGACGAAATTTGCAACCTTTTTTATGCTAATTTTTTCGTTAGTTGTAGTATGTTAAGGATTTCGTGAAAATGGTGTCCGAGTCCTCTTTGAAAATTCATATCTCCGTTAGTTTTTATCGTAGATTAAAGAATTAGTGCTTTTTTTTTTTTAAAGAGGAAGCTTATCGCAATATGAAAAAAATATAAATGAAAACTACCCTTACAAATTTTTTTTTCAAGGAGAATAATTTTGTCGTTTATCCTTGAATATCTCAAAAAGTAATTGTTATTTTTTATACATATATATTGTATATTATTCTGTTTTTCAAAACATATCCAAAGCCCAACTTGGGATCTCAAAAGGAACGGTGTCAAAAAAATCTACGAACATCAATGGTTTTCAATTATTTCAGAGAAAAACAATTACCTATAATTACTTATTCGTAACTCAGGATATTAATTTTTTTGGCAGTTCTTAAAATCATCAATTTTATTTTACTTCTCAGCATATTTTCGAACTCCCATAGCACTCGACCCATAAAAGTTTCAAGTTTCACGCTCCTAGCATAAGCGGTGTCTGAGATGTTAAAAACGAAATTCTTGGTCTTAAACGCTCCACCCTTACTTACCCCTTACATCCTTCCACAAGTCACCACTTAAAGGTGTTACCCAGTCTACCCACCAAAAAAATTTGGACTTAATACCTCCACGGGATTGTGAGCTACGTGCTACGCGTTTGCGTAGGGCGTTTACGGCGGACAAACAACTCTTTTTGAGCTTTGACTTTTTTTTGATTTACTAGTCCTAAAACGTGAAAATACAAAATTTCAGGGCAGAACATTTTCAGGTTATTCAAAATTATAATATTATTAAAAATCATTAAGTAAAATTATTAAATTGTAACAAAAATTATGGTGAAGTATGGTGAATTTTTTTTAACTAAATTAAAAATAAAATAACGTAAAGTTTCTACCGCCAATGGGTTTGATTTAAATAATGGTGTTAATTTCTTTTCTTGTAGTGCTCTCAAAGAAGCTAACTGAAAAGTTGTGTTTTAGTGTTGGCGGTGCCAAGAGTGTTAGGATAACCCATAATAAATAAAATCTGGCGAAAGAAATTTACACTCTTGTGTGTTATGTTAATTCCAGATGTCTACCTACAAAAATGTCGTTTATGTGGCATAAAACTTTATGAATTTTGACGCCATCGTTCTTACTAAATGAGCGTGACGGTAAAAAGTAAATTCCGGATATTTAAGTAAGTAAACCCAAGCTGTATGCCACTATGTCAAATCTTTGACTATTCTCGCTGGTAAATGCTGTCAGATAGTGTAATCATCAAATTTTTGTTTGCGATACTATTTTATTTTGTCTAATTTGGCGGAAAAAATTTTACTGAACTTTTCATAAATTTTTTTTTGTCAAATATTTGACGATATTTTATATCTAGTATACTACAAGTTCAAGTCTCCAACTGAAGAGCACGCTACTCGACTAGTGCCAAAGTGCATCTAGGTGGTTGAAAGTATGACGTGGTGGAAAATGAGGGCGTTAAGGAATCTCAATTCTTGTTTAGCGCATGATTCGATGATGGCACTGTTGACGAAAAAGGGTCTGATGCACGCAAGAGAACAAAAGACTCAGCATGTGACTCCTGTGGTGATCCACCACTCTGATAGCCAGGACTAGGCGACTCGGTATTCTCGGGTGCTGGCGTAATGTTGGCGTAATTCACAGAACAGGATAGAAGTCCTCGCAATTGCGACGGTGGGTTATTGTGGAATTTGAGCGTGTCGCTACTTTGTGTCAGTGCGATCAAGGATCGATCGATATTTTGATATTCCTTACCAGATCGTGATCTTAAGGTTGCCATGGCTTGACGAAGTAACCTAAATAGTGAATCGGAACTGGATTAACGACCAAAGTGGACAAGGCTATCGAGAATTCTTACCTTAGATTTTCAGGTGCAGCCGAAGAACTATGACTAGAGAGGGAGAGAGTTTCTATATAGTCGGACATATCCGACGTTCCGCTGCTGGTACTTCGACAGTCGACGTACGGTGGTCCTGCCATCGAGCCTCCTTCACATGGACTTGCGAATCCACGTCCTTTTGGCGGACAGGTGGGAACTTCCGCTTCGGCAGATGTACTCTTGCCGGCTACTTCGTCCTTTTGGCGGACAGATGTACTCTTGTCGGTTACTTCGTCCTTTTGGGACTGGAATGAAATTTCGCGAAGCGGATCGAAGGACTTGGATCGTTGCGGTAGAGTGTTATGGATACAGGACGAAATCGGTTGAACGTGGCGTTGATGTCGTCGTGCCGACATCGCTCTCGTTATTGGCAGTCCGATTTCATGGAAGTCTCCGACGCGATGTCGAAGCGATACGCCGGAATCGTTCGAGCTCGACGAATCTCGATTTTGAGCCTTGCACGGAACACTAGCGGATCGACGTATGTGAATGGATTGTGAATTTTGACTTTGAGACGTTGACGTGACCGATGATTCGTCCTCATTTTCGGCGGCGGTTTTTGTGCAACACACTTCTTCCACGCAACTCTCCATTTCTTGATGTAAACAGGGCGATGATGATCGTCGACCATCGATCTGATTCAGGGAAGACTTTCGGAACTGTCGAAATCCTCGGCATCTTCAAGGAATCGAGACGAATCTGCTGACGATGATCGCTTTCGAGCAGCTAGACGTTTATCTAGTGGCATCAGGAGATCGCTATTATCCATTATTTGTTTCCTATTGTACGGACTACTTCCGATTCGATGTAGTAGCATCATAGCACTTCCGGTAATTCGATTCTGTTCGGTTCTTTTTCTACTTCTATCTACGGTAGGACCATTCAGACTTGGATTACTGGCCGACTTCTCGCCAATTATCCGCTTGATTAGATCACTTTTGGTGGGATTTGGTGGAGCAGCGTTCACGGTATTCGGCGACATGGGAAGTTAACCGGGAAATTTTTGATTCGTATCATTTTTTTCCATATCTAGCGTAAGGTATTCCTTTTAGTTTTTCACTTCAGAAAACATTTATGCATCGCGGAAATGTTAACCGGACAAATATTTGTCGGGATTATTCTTAGCGTTTCCGTGCGCTTCGTTTACAACAATAGGGCAATACGTTTTATGGTGTGTAAATTTCTAGAAAATACCTATAATTAACAGTATATTCAGTTACGATAAGGCAAGAACCTGACAATCCAAAATGACTGTACACGTAGCTATTCTCATAAAATTCACCTTTATATCATTTTCAGTGCGACACCTTTTCAAACATTTAATGGCCGTCTGCGGCGATAAAGAACGAAAACGTTGGGAACAAAATGTATTAAAAGTGTTTACAATCAGAAATTGTTTGAATGTAGGTATATATATATTTTTGTCTACATATTGTCGAGAGCCGAAACAATCGAAATAAATTACCTTTTCTTATTATTATTAAGCGGTTATTTTTTCGCTGTTTGTCCGTTTGCAACCGATAGTGTCGCGCAACAGGCAGTTTTATCATATTTTTTCGGCCCAGTTGTTTTCTGTGAAAACACATTCGGTTATCAGTAGTTAGTTGAAAGTGCTGAGCAAAAATTACCAACCGAGCTGGTGACCTAAACTATTTGCAATATGTGCAAAAATTACCCGGTCACACTCTAGCAACGATTAGGTATACTTATTATTGTTCCTTACCCGCCGAGCAATATGGCCGAGGTGTGTAATTACACATTAGTTGGTGGTGTTTTTTTTTGCTGTTGCTCTAGCTATCGCAAATTTTTATCAAAATGAAAAATGGGTCTAGAAATAAATATTTAACCATTCTTATGCCGGCTTCATTGTATACATATTAGTTTAATGTGTGTAAATGATTTTTTTTTATGTTTCCATTTCCTACCTGAAATGACGTAGCACTTGTACGTGGGTACATCGAAAACAATAATTTGAAAAGGCGCTTAAAAAGAAACCAGGGATAATAAATGAAAATGGTCACTACTTTTGCAGTAATGGTGCAATATTTGAAATACCGTCGTATGTTTGGCTTTGCTACACTGTTGTTCTGTAATTTGTGTTTGAACAGTTGCCAGTTGTTTCTTGTGTTTGGTAAGAAATAATGGGAAAAGTGAACAGAAATCGAAAAATTTGGTGTACGATGTGAAACAAATGTCTACGTTCGAATAGCTCCAGCGACGACAATATGTGAATGGTATTTGTGAAAATGAAAACATCTTATTCGTCAATTTGTGGCGACATTTAAGTTGCGTGAGCCCACAGTTATTGGACAAAATATGGCGTAAAACATACTTTCTCAGCGGTTCCTTGTGCAAATACAGTTAAAGTATAATAAATAAATATTAAATTGAAACAACGCAGATGTTAAGGTGGTACGTTATACCTTGGATACACAGCTCCTATACAAATCATAATATGTATCGTCAATATCACCAGTGTATCACCCAATAATGTGCATATAGTACGTCGACGAGCTGATATCTACATAATATCCAACCTGTTTCCTTGTATATAAATTTGATGATTTTAGCTGATATAGTCTTCTTTTAACTGCCATCAGCGCCATCTAAAAGTGAAATCAACTGAAATTCCAATGAATGACAATTGTGAATTTTTATATCCTTCCGTCAGTTAAAATTATTTGAGCGTGTTTTCATTTTTGTGTGTGATGTGATGGTCCGCTTTCTACATTTCTTTATTAGCAATGAAAGTGCTTTTCGCAGCAACATTTCCTTATATGTACTGCGACGTTTGGCACGAAGAGCTAGCAGTCGAAGCCTTTTTTTCTTCACTGCTAAAATTTCGGAATGCACTTTTTGCTGTCCCAGATTAATTAAAAGTTCCATTCAATTTTGTTGCTGCGTTGAATTCATATTAATTTTAAAATATCACAATATAAGCACAATACTACGATTGATAGACGCTTGAAATCAAAAGTTTTGTCTTTGACAGCTAAATGTCAAAGTATAACATGTATGGGCTGTGTATCATGCCATCTTGTATAGCATATCATGATTTGAATAAAGGAATTTGTATACAAGCAGTGTATCTATGGTATTAGGCAGTCACAATACTAGCTCAGTAATTAAGAGCTAATTGCTAATAACGATATCTCCAGAACCTTTATGCTGTTATGACACTGGTTATTTTTGGCGCTTTAAAGCGGCTAGAAAATCCAAACGAAGAGAGATAGAAACTTTAACATACAATTTAGACATTGATGTGAGAGAGACAGTCCGAACAGCTAAAATATCAGAAACAATAAAAAAAAAAGCGGCAACATAGCGCCTGCGAGCAGTGTTTCGCAACATTCTAGCAGTTTAAGCCAAGAAACAACCACTGGCAGCTATTTAAAGCCGCTACACGCTTTTTTTGACAGTTTGTGATTTTTGTGAAACAATTGTCAGTTGTCAAGTCCAAATTCAAGTCAATTGTCAGGTGTGAAGTATTGAAAGTGTCCAGTTTTTTGTTAGTTTCTATTATTGAATTGATGATGTGAGCTGAAAAAAATTGGCTCGTCGTATTCGCGCTGAACGTGCTTAAAAGAAATTTTCATTTTCTTTTAATAAAAACAAAAACGGTCCTTTTCAGGACCACCAAATTTTTCACCCAAAGAGTAATAATTTAAAATTCATCTTAGTAGCGTTAATTCTAACATATGCATTGTAAATTTTTCCCAAATAAAGGAACATAAATATGAAATAACATCAAACGGTGACACCAGTTTTCTCACTCTCTTGCAATCTTAGTCGCCTTGTCGCACGATTGGTTATTATTGCAGTTTTTTGAAGCGCGAAAAATAACCAGTGTCATACATGGGCGCCCATACAACATTTCGTAGGGAGGGGCAGAACTATGGCTTATAAAAGGAGTTTGCAATTTCGGGAGCTACCTCTTGTGACGAATGGAATGAATATGGATTTCACTCAGTTAAGAATCATTGAACCTTTTCTACCACACCAAAACAATATCAACGCACCGGGAGATAGGGGTAAAAACAGAGAAGTTGAAATGGTATTTAGAATCCGTTAGTAAGTAAAATCGCCCAACTTCTTCGGGTACATCGCATACAAAATTACTCAAAACAAGTGATGACAGTTATGTTCTGGAATTAAAAAATTTCGCATGATATAACTTTTTTTAATTAAAAATTGCAGGAACTGACAATATTGCGGTACTCTTTTAATTAGTTACCATAGAAAAGTTCTTAATAAAAATGGTTTCTAGTTTTTCCCAAAGTAGCGATAACTATAGAACGGAACGTATTGGACTTAAAAGCTTTTTTGTGATTAAGATAAGACAAAATTCTCGGGGAGGGGAGGTTATGTAGTTACACTTACTTTGAAAGCATCAAAACTGGAGAACAGAGTGAAATGAAGATACTGTTTAGGTTGCCATACAAAAATTCTTAAAAAAATTAGTGCTTTCCGGTGAGTCAACTTGGAGTATTAGAATCAGTTGTAGCCGTCAAGCTGTTGTAAATGGTAAGAAGAAGCGGGGTTAGTAGGGTAAATTTATCGCTCTAGCTCAAAAACTTTCGAAGTTATCCACCTTTAATTTTAAACATTTCGTAATTCAGCAATTCTTTTTTTTAAGAAAGTGCAACTAAAATGTGATAACCGAGGTTTAACAAAACGTAACGTACTAATGTTACTAATAGCCTTCTGATCCTGCTACTTTAATCAACATACCTTCAAGTTTTGCATGTTTGAACACACCTCTTTCCCAGCACAAAGTCGAAAGGATGTATAAAAAAACTATATGAGCTGATGGGTACTTTATCTCAGGAAACCATTAAGACCTTTAGGTTTTCCTGTATTTTTCATAAGGCATACCAAACTTCTATGAAGAAAAAATCCTGAGTGTGAAATGCAATTACGTCTTCCAATAAAGTAATATCCTTACCTTATTAATCTTAATTTTATTAGTCTACTTAAATTTTACAATCCAATTTTTCAGCAGTAAGTAAGAAAACCTTAATTCTTAACAAGTGAAATTTCTTTAAAAATAAATAAAACAAATAAAAAGATGTTTTGCTTTTATTTTTCATTGAAAATAGTAAACGGTGTTAATTTAGTAACTATTTGTTAGTAGTTTAACAAATTATGTGTAATAGAACAATTAAATGTCTTAATTACACTATATTAAAGAAAAGAATTATTCAAGTGACGAAATGGTATTTTTAAAATACTGGAGAAAGAATACAGGTGGGGCAAGTGCCCCCTCTATGGGCGCCCTTGGTGTCATAACAGCATTAATAACGATATCTCCAGAACCTTTTACCGTAGCATAAGGGATGGTGATGTTCTTCCACTGCAAATCAATCATTAACCAGTCTTTAAATTTTATTCAGCTCGTTCCTCGAAACACATACTTTAGGCGAGCTTCATGGTGTCAAGTATTGAAATTCGCTCAGTTAAAAATTATTTCCGAGAGACCGGAAAATGTCTAAAACAAATAAAAAAAAACAAAAGAGTAAAATTATTAAAAACTAAAACTAAACTTAAGTTAAACATGTATAAGAATATGCCACTATGGTAAATATTTGACAATTTACGGTGGCTAATGTTTGCCAAAATTTTTTAGTTTCCCTACAGAACTCCCATTGTGCCTTAAAATTGTATTTAATTTTTTGTAAAAGTTTTATTTGACAGCATTCCATATAGTCTAATACAAGCTTTAAATGCCACTATGTCACATCTTTGACTATTTTCCCAGGCAAATGCAATCGATAGTGCATACGTCAAATTTTGGTTAACAGTATTGTTTTGTTTGCACTGCACAAAGACAGTGTTAACTGAAAAATTTGAATGAATTTTTCGTAGTCAAATATTTGACAGCATGACATACAGTCTAATAGAAAAAGTTATCAGATATTGAAACCTTAAGCCCCCTTTCAGTATGTGCTTATATTAAAAGCAACACAAATTTTAGGCAGTATATTTCCTATCTAATCAGCGGTTCTTCATTTGAACTTGATGTGTATTTTATTTTTTTTATCAACGGATCAGAATATTCAAGTGCAGCTGTGCAATTTTGGAGTATAAAACTTACCATCTGTCCAGCTATAGCTTTTTTTCATTTTGGTACGTCTGGGTGATTTCTCAGAGACATTTTACACCTTGACTTGTTTCTTTGAGCTTAAAACCCCAAAAGTATATACTGTTTCGTCAGCGGATAATTGCATGTTCCTGGCTCATCGGAGAGCGTATTGCACAACTACCAAGCGCACAGAGTACGGTCTGGTGTTTACCAATAATTGAATTCGTTTCTACTACAAATTATATCAAAAATGTAGTAGTATAGTATTTTAAAAATTGGGGATCAGAAAGCTGGGATTAGTCTTTGATTTACTCAACGATTTTTTTTAACACATTTAGACAGTAATTCAGTAATTTTAATATTTATTCTTTCTATTCTTTCAGGTGATCGACAAAAATGCTAGTCTGGAAGATAGCTGGTGCTGGGAGCCGGAAAATATTCCGTCCGAAGCCTCTAGTAAAAATGATCACGAACGAATTTCGGAATCATCGAGTGGCGGCGGTGACTTAATTGCCATACCACTGGATGGTGGCAGCAGTCATGATACTGAAATTATTGAAAAATATCAAAGATTTCTGGAGGAGCGTGATCTTAAATTGAAACGAGTCACGTCGGAAAATACTGCTCTCTTTGCAAAAGTCAATAGGCTGACCGATGAAAATGTCGAGCTCCACTCCAATTTGGAAGAGCTAGACAATCAGCATAATGCAGCCATGAAAGAAGTACTCAGCCTTAAGAATGATTGGCAAAATAAATGGAATCTTCTTAACGGCCAATACAAAGCTTTGACTCAAGAATGTGCGCTGAATGGTTCGGTCCAAAAGGATTACGAGGCGCTCCAGAAGAAGTTTGAAAGTATTCAATCTGCCTACACGCTTTATGTCCAGGAGAATGAGGTTTTAAAATTAGAATTGGAGAAGTCAAGTGGCGATGTTAAAATATTGGAGAGTGAGAATGAAAACCTTACAGAGGTCCAACAGAAGTATGCGAAAGTAGTTCAAGAATTGGAAGAGCTAAAAGTCCAGGTGAAAGAAATTTCTGAGCAGAAAGCTGATATTGAATTAGATCCTTCCAAGAAATGTAAAGTGGAAGATGATTTCATTGTCCTTCAGGAAGATGATATACCACAGACGAGTACTAATTTTGAACAGAAATATCTTGAGTTGAGCATTGAAAAAGAGCAAATTCAAACCGATTTTGTTACTTTGCAAAATGAACTGAAGGATGTTCATAAAGATCATGAAACGGTTAAGCTTGAATTGCAGACTAAGATTAAGGATTTGATTAAAGAGATTGAAAATCTGAGAGCTAGTGAAGTCAAACTCTTTACTTCTGTGGATAATCAGGAGGTTGAAAATTATAAATCCCAAATTTCGGAACTAACTGAAACCGTAAGGAAATGCGAAGCGAACGCTTCGGACGTTGAATCGAAACTCATGCTTGAAAATGTTAATCTGCAAAAACAGCTTATCGATTTGGAGTCATCGATCAACAAACGTAATACCGAGACCGGTAGTCATAGCGATAACATTCTACATTTCGACTATATCAACCAACTCATTTCGAGCTGCATGAAAATTGATACAAACATCACCGATAAATCATCACTAGAATCGGCTTTTAAGTCAATAACTGACAAGATATGGAAAGTGGACATACTCGAAAAAAATCTAAAGGAATTGTCTGATGAAGTATCGCATTTGAAAACAGACAAATCATCTATCGATCACGATCGAAAGACATTACAGGCCGATATCGAGCACTATGAAGTCGAGTGTGCCGAATTGATGAAAAATAACGAAATTCTCCTCAATGAGTTGGAGAACTACAAGAGAAATAAATTGGAGACAATTCATGAAAACAATGAAGAAGGTATCGTTATGCTGGAAAAGCAATTAGAAGAATCGAACAGCTATTTACGAAAGCTTGAGGATCAGTACAACGAAACGGTTGAGAAATTATTACAAGCCGACGAGAAAAGATATGAACTTGAAGATCACATCGAAGGCTTGCAGGAATCTAATGCCAGTCTAACGAACGAAATCAAAACTCTCAATCAACAACTCGAGACTTTGGAGAGCGATAAAAGTAATTTGATATTTGAAATTAATGAAATGAAGACGGACGATAAAAAGTCTGCTGTCGAGATGGAAATTCTTGAGCATAAAAAAATTAACGAACGTTTGCGTGTACAATTTGATCAGTTGAGTAAAGAACATGAAGTTGCGCGACAGAAAATTGAACATGATCCGCACGTTTCTGTTGAAGTAGATGAGCTTAGTCGTATCATCGACACGTTGAAGCAAGAGAAAATTGCCATCGAAAACGAGAAGAAGATTCTTCAGTCGGAGACAGAACATTACGAATTGAAATTTTTGCATTTAAAAGACGACAACGAAATGCTTCGGAAAGAGCTTATTGAGACGCAATCGAATGCGTCGGGTGAAAGTAGTAGCGATATGGTTGATAAATTAAAGAAGAAATTGTTAGAAGCTAGGAGTGATGCCCAGTGTGTCGAAGATCGATTTAACGAAATATCGCAAAGAGTTGGCGAACTGGAACTCCAAAATAACGAAATCAAGTCAGAACTTTATGCTCAGCAGGACAATAATACGAATCTGATGGCGGAACTCGGAACACTTAAGACTCAAGTCGTTAGACTGGAAGGAGAAAAAGGCAATTTAATATTCGAAATAAATAAGATGCGTACAGATGATAATAAATCCGAGGCAATCATGCAATCAAAACTTCTCGAACACGAAGCAAGCGTATCAAGTTTAGAAGCTCAACTCGATCGACTCAGTAAAGATCATGCCGATTTAGTTGCAGCAATGCAAACTCAGAAAACGAATTTTTCCGAGAGTCGAAAGAAAGCCGACGAAATTATTTCGAACTTAGAGAAACAACTCCGAGCCAAGAACAGCGATGATCATACTTCAAGTGAATATCAAAAAGTGACCGAGCAAAAGCTTGAACAGCAAGAGCAAGAAATCAACGATCTAAAACAAAAATTGCTGACTACCGAAGAACAATCCAACAACAGTAACGAACAAACAATTAGTGAACTAACTCAACTGCGACAAACAATTGACACAGTGACCCAGGAAAAGGCAAATCTAATTGCAACGTTGACGACAAAGCACAATGAAAATACGCAATACTACGTGGAAATTCAACGGCTCGGTCAGCTTCTTCAAGCCGAAGTTGAGAAATCGAAAGCGGCACTGGCCAATTGCGAAAACTGTCGGTTACTTGAAGCCACGAGCGGCCAAAACCTC
Source organism: Beris morrisii (assembly GCA_951812415.1). Taxonomy (NCBI): domain Eukaryota; kingdom Metazoa; phylum Arthropoda; class Insecta; order Diptera; family Stratiomyidae; genus Beris; species Beris morrisii. Next base: position 144,930,978 of record OX638310.1, read on the forward strand.
GCTACCCATCAATCGGAAACGGAAAAGCTACGTGACCAAATCAATTTTCTTAAGGAAAAATCCGACATTCTAACATCGAATCTAATGTCGGAACAAACAAATCAAAAACTCTTGCAACAAGAAAAATCCGAAGTTGTCGAACAGAATAACATCTTACGAAGAGATTTGGACAGATTACGGGAACATCTTGTCGAACTTGAAGAAGCGCATACGCAAGAAACTTTAGATATGCAAAATTCCATTGACGATACGAAAGCAAAAATGCTGGCACTGCAAGATGAAGTTTCAAACTCGAGTAATGCTTACACCTCAGCAAGGTAAGTTTTTAAGATAAGAACACGAACTTTAGGATAGGAGGTGGGCGAATTGAAAATTTTCAATTTATTCATATCTTTCAAAGTTTGAAAAGTTTGTAATGGTCTGCTATGAGAAAAAAAATTTGATCATTGAAGTATTTTGCATTACAGATTCGATTTGAAATTCTCATTCTGTTCGGTGAATATTCGGTCAGGCGTCCATGTAGGGCGATAAACTTGTAGTCACTCATCGGTAAGATGATGTCGAATGAGTTCTACCGTCGACTTTTGTCGTATGAACGATGCACTGTTAACAATGTAATCAAAGAATCATTCATATTCACAACTGTAGCACAGTCTTTTATTGGTCATGTTGGATGAAATTCTTTATGAATCAGAATTCCTTGGGATATAATTAAAAACTACATCCATGATTAGGAAGAATGGTCAAGAAACTAATTTTGGCGGCTACGAGCAAAATTGGTTGGACAGGTGCATGTACTAGATGATTCGCTCCACATAACGCGTTCTTTGAGTGAGTGATCCACATACATTCTACGTGGCACTGCTTGTTTAAGATGTCTCATTCTTATTTTAGAATTTATTAAAGTAGTCCTGCTGTGGCGCTCCTTGCTTAATGCTAGTATGGCTCGGCTGGTTGGCAATCGCATTTCGAAATTGAGAGCTACCTAGTACAACAAATTTAAAAATTTTCAAAATTGGTGGCTGAAGAAATTTAAAACTAGTTCCAAAATCGGTTAGACTTTGAATAAGAAAAGCTTTATAGTAATTACGGAGTAAAGAGGGGATTAAGAAATCACATAGGGACAGATCATGACGATCCCATAAAAAAAATTAAAAATGGGCTTTTCGCATCTTACTTTTCTCAGAGATTAGATTTTCGCTTTGGTTTCCTCTGTATTTGAAGCCTCAATTGAACGTATTTTCACGTCCCCAAAATTGCCTATAGTTCTTATTCAGCGCAGCATTTCTCGAAGAGTATTCTGATAGTTCCATTAAACTGTAACCAAAGTGACTTAGTAATTATCAACTCCTCTCTGGGGTTTGGATGTAGCAGAATGAAAGCAACCCGGGGAACCCCACAGGGTGGGGTGCTATCTCCACTGCTGTGGGTCATAGTGGTTGACGAAATTTTACAGGCTTTATCTTTGACCGGAGTCAAGGTGGTTGCCTACGAGGATGATATCGTTCTGATGATGAGAGGTAAGTTCTTGGACACCTTGAGCGATTTACTAGAAGTTGGGCTCAAATCCTTGAACAGGTGGGCTGGTAACTGCGGTCTCAACATCAATCCGGAGAAAACTGACCTTATCCTCTTTACGCGGAAGAAAGACCGAGAATTCAGGCCACCACGCTTGAATGGCGTTACCATCCCGCTCTCCCTTGTGTGAAGTACTTAGGAATCTATCTCCATCCTAGGTTGAACTGGAAACTCACGATTGACGACAGGATCAAGAAGGCATCGAATGCTTACTACGCTTGTCAGAAAATGGTAGGGAAAACCTGGGGCCTTAACCCGAGGATAGTGCACTGGCTGTACATCGCTGTAGTTAGACCTGTTCTTATTTACGGGTCACTGGTATGGTGGCATGCGTTGGACGTCAGGACTAACAGGGTCGCCATGAGCAGAATTCCAAGAATGGCACTCATTGGGATCACTGGGCCACATGCTTCACAGAATCCCATTGGAATTAGCGGTAAAATCAATAGCAGCATAGGGTGCTTTGCGTCTGCGTGGGGCAGGCTATTGCATGGGAGGCAGTGGATCTTGTCAATTTCCCTGTGTTCCGCCATGCCGGAGCGCACCGATTGCAGGACACCGTCTAGCAGTTTTGGACATTCCAATGCTGTGAATATTCCCACCAGACTGGAGTGGCGATCTGGGATCATCGCCCCAGACACGTTTGCTATCTACACTGATGGCTCCAAAACGGAAAGCGGAACGGGCGCGGGAGTGTACTCTTGCGAGTTTGACATTATGGAATCGTTTAGGCTACCGGATAGCTCGAGCGTGTTTCAGGCCGAGATTTTTGCACTGACAAAAGCAGCTGAAATAATTGTGCGAAAACAGTGCGTGAATGGTACAATAACTATTTATGTTGAAAGCCAAGCTGCCATCAAGGCTGTTGAGGCGCACATTACTAAATCCAGACTTGTGGGAGAATGTAAAAGAATATTGCAGATGGTGGGTATGAATAACAACCTGATGATAGTGGATTCCTGGTCACAGTGAATTCCCTGGAAATGAAAAGGCAGACGAGCTCGCCAGAAGGGGGTCGGAGATAAGCATAGAGCTGGCCGATGAGTCGGTTCTATGTCCCATTGAATGTGTAAATTGAATGATTGATGTTGAAGCGCTCAGACAGATGGAGGGGGCCTGGGTGAATCTCTCGGGTTGCCGGCAAGCAAGAATCTGCTGGCCGAAACTTGATAGGAGGAACTCCATCTTCATTTTGTCTCTGGGCAGGGACATTTGCAGACAACTTATAGGGGTCCTAACGGGACACTGTCCCTTTGGGCGGCATGGAGAAAGGCTGGGAATACCCATGGTTGATCTGTGTCGCTGTGGTGATGAGAATGTTGAGCCAACACTGGAGCATCTAGTGTGTGAATGTGTAAGCCTGGCACGTATCAAGTATCGGTACTTGGGAAAATTCTCCTTGATCTGTCAGAACTTGCGATGATTCCTTTATGGAGAACTACTCTCTTCATAAGGAAGAGCAATATTTGGAATCAGTAGTCTAGAGCCCGGTTTTATACGAGGGGACCACAATGGATCGACAGTGATCTCTCGTGATGGACTGTGGCACATTGCTTCAGTCCATCACGAAGTCTTTTGTGAGCTTATCCATCACATTTACATTGGTGTCTCTTCGTCATCACAAATTCGGTTTGCCTCGTTTCCAGATATACCAATTATATGGAGATGCTATTTCAGGCATGTTCTGTTCATCTGAAAAGTTATGAATCATTTCTGCTCGAAATCGCGACGTAGAAAAAAGTATATGGTAAAAAAAACTATAACAATTTAAAGAGAAAAGAGAAAAAAACTTCCGTATTGAAACAATCGTGTTTTGAAATTTTGGAAAATTAAATAACACAGGTTTTTCGATTTCTAATTTAAATAAATGAGTCTTTTCGTCCCAGACTTTGTTCAATACGTTACAAACCTATAACCATTACAGAGACTTCATCTAGATTACTAATATATTATATATTTCACATATTAACTATAAAATTAGCAACTAATATCTTTTTTTATTTCTTTATAGCATACGAGCAAATCAACATGCCGAAACACTACAAGCCCAGTATTTACTATTGACGCAACAACGAGACGAGTATGCTGCAAAATTAAGCGGCGCAGAAGATAAAGAGTTACGAAATCAAGCCGCTCTCGTCAATTTGCAATGCGCCTTAGAGCAATTCCAAAAAGGTATCAAATCTAACGTCTTTATGTTATTACAAGTTGATTAATTAACTCCTTTAAAAAAAAAATTCCAATAGAAAAAGAAGCCGACATTTTATCTGCCACTCAACGGATACGTAAAGAAATGCAAAACGAGCAGGACAAACAGCAACAAATTCAATACGAAATCAAATCTCTGCAAAAACAATTGGCCGAAGCGAATCAAGGATTGTTAGCGGCCGCACGTTTGTCTGATCAATTGGAGATCAGTCAGGTGACAATAGCATCGCTAAAAGATGAAAGTAAGTTAAGAAGTTATCATACTATTCTCTCTCTCTATAAAAAAAACGCATGCAAACTCCGTACTTGTAATACGATTAAAAAAAAATTGAAATTCATTGTTATTATTATTATTCTGGATTTCATGTGGTGCACACCTCAGTTCATATCAACAAAATTTTTGGTTTTTTTTTATTTTTCGATTGGATTTTTCTATCATCTACTCGATATTTTTTTATTTTGTTGAAATTATCGATCACCTGTGGCGGATGTTTAGTAGTTCTGAAAAGTAAATATCAGCTGGTAATTCTGGGCTATGTTTCTAGTGTCTCCGGAATTTCAACTGGTATACATTTTTCAGTTCCTATTTTAATTCAAAAAAAAAAAGAAAGAAAGAAAGAAATAATCAGGCAATAATAATAAAAGCAAAAAATATTGATCCGAAATTTATTTACGTTAATCTTGGGGACTCTTTACTAATCTCTCTTTTCTGGAATTGATTCAAATTAGACTGATTTGATTGGTTTTTTAGTTGTGTGGATTTCATAAACATTTTTTTTTATTAACAAGAATCTCATTATTAAATTGAACATTGATTGTATGGTGTTTATTTCATCAGTTGGTTGGATGCTTTTACTAAGGTGAGAATGAGTTTTAGTTTTATAATTTCATTTAAGCTTGTCTTTTTTTGCACAAATCATTATAATTTTTTATCACGCTTTATTTAGTTCATTTCGTTGAAAATTATTACAGTTGGTTTTTGTTTATTTGAATCTCACTCGTGATTAAATATCAATTTGTATCATGTTAAAAGATGTTTTTTCTCCACTGAAAAGGCAAAACTATCGATTAGAGATGCTTTTAAAAGGGTATTCAATCTTTGAACACATACAGTCAAAAATAGATCTTAATTTAATAGTAGGATGGTTTTGTTGTTACCCAATTTCGTTGTTTCAGTTAACTCAAAACTCTGAAACAAAATACTTTTAAGAGTGAATTTATATTGCATTTTACTGCCAATCCTTTTTTTTTGTTAGAATAGTACCGACCTAATTGCGTTTCAGGATATGAAGGATGCCTACAATAATGTGACGACAGCTACCCCATCGCATCGGATAAAATTATTTGTTACAATTAAAACCTGGTGGTGGTTGGTGAAATATAGTCAATTAGAAATTCATTGTTTTGTAACTAAGCGTCCGGGGTCTGGGCTGGCAACTTCAACCTGAAAATTAATCTGGTAAAATATATATCATTCTTTTGACGAGAAATGGGGTCAAAAATTCAGCCACCACATTTAATCGAGATCTGGACATCAGTTGAGTTTAGAGATGACCGATGAATAGATTGTATGCACTATTGACAAAGTTAAGAGAACAATTGACATGAAATCACGGAATTAAGTTAGTTACCATGGAAAAAAAAAACATCTTCGAATAATAATTTTAATATAAACAAAATAACGACAGCCGCCTGACTGAAGTTCGAAAAGGAAACACGCCTTTGGATGATTGAAAAAATAAAAAAATCCATTAAAAATCTATCGAATGATGTGTTGTGTTTACAGCACAAGAAAGTCGGTTATGACAGCAAGACTAAGTTTGTGCATGCGATAATTGAGTGCCCGGAAAGAAGGCCTGCAGAATTTTAGAATATTTTGCTACATTTTGCTGGAAGAATCCTATTGCAGGTCAGAGTGCTACTGGTCGATGCAGTTAGCTCTTAATCTCTACTATTGTCTAACATTAAGTTCATATATTTTGGTGCCTTCATTCTCACTAGAAATAAAATCATTTTCTGAGAAATATACTTGGATGTCTGATCCAAGGATACTCTCAAAAGTTCCTTAGCATGCCAAGTTCGCCGAAATATTTTTGAACGGCGACAGCAACACATGGTCGCTCGCCATCCTACTTCAGTATGAAATTCTCGCGAACAAATCCCTCATAGAAAAGAATAAACTCGTCTAGGATCCCTCGAATGTATTGATGATACGTTGAACCCTTCTTTGGCTTGTGTTTGGGATGAAAACCATGTCTACGATGGCGGTTTGATAGTGATGTGCAAAAATCGATAAAACATAATTTTTTCGGGAAATAATTTATTTTATTTCTCAACGTAGTCTCCTTTTAGCTCGATACACTTAGTCCAGCGTTTTTCCAATTTTTTGATCCCTTTCAAATAATATGATTTGTCCAACCCTTCAAAATAGGCGTTGGTTTCACTTATGACGTCAGTATTCGTGATAAATCTCTTTCCAACAAGCCATTTTTTCAAGTCTGGTAATAATAAAAAGTCGCAGGGTGCCAAATTTTGAGAATACGGTGGGTGAGGGAGTAATTCAAACAGATTTTCCGTTGTAACAGCGGACGTGTGAGACGGAGCTCGTTGTCGTGATGAAACAACACTTTTTTCTTCGCCAAATGAGGCCGTTTTTCCTTGATTTCAACATCCAATCGAACCAATAACTCAGAATAATATGCTCCCGTTATTGTTTTTCCTTTCTCCATGTAGTCGGTGAATATTATTCCATTGGAATCCCAAAAAACGGCGCCATAACCTTTTCAGCTGATGTAACGGTTTTTGACTTCTTCGGTGCGCTTGAACCGGCTTCCATCTATTGTTTTGACTGTTCTTTGGTTTCTGGAGTTTAGTGGTGGATCCATGTTTCATCAACAGTTACGAATCGACGAAGAAATTCATTCGGATTACGTTGAAACAGTTGCAAACTGTGCTGTGAAGTTGTCACACGATTGCGTTTTTGGTCGATTGTGAGCAAACGCGGCACCCATCTTGCGGATAGCTTTCTCATGTCCAAATAGTTTTTCAAAATATTCCAAACACGTTCAGATGAGATGCTTACTACGTTAGCTATCTCACGCACTTTTACTTCTATCACGATATCATGGATTTTACCGATCATTTCTGGCGTGGTGACCTCATTTGGACGACCTGGACTTGGTATGGTTTCTGTGCTCGTACGACCACACTTGAATTCAGAAAACCATTTGTAAATCATTCGGATCGATGGTGCAGAGTCCCCATAATGCTTATCTAATTTTTCTTTGGTTACTTTAGCTGTTTTCCCTTTTAAAAAATTGTGTTTAATTAACACACGAAATTCATTTTTATCCATTTTTAAAAATTTTTATAAGTCGACTTGCTTAGACGGCTGTTTCTCGAAAACTAAACGAGGTATCAGGCTTAAACTTTGCGGGTAATCTACTTAAGGATGGTCCAGGTCAAAAAAAAATAACGAATTCCTTACCTGTCCCCTCCTTCTTGATTTTTGCACGTCATTATCAAACCTCCCTCGTATATTTGCTTCGATTGACGTCACAGCCCATACCATAACGGAACCTTCCGTCTAGTAACCAATCTGAAATAAATGTGTACTCCATTAAAAAAAATTTCCAAAAATCAAGCGTTGCAAAGATATTTGATCAATCAAACGACTTTGTTCATTTGGGGTCGTAGTTCTTTCAAAAGTAACTGACTTGTCAACTCCGTGTCCCACAACCCTACTATAAACTGTATGATAATGCCATAGACGAAAGAGTGTTTGCAGTTCTAACAATGTCATCGCATTTCGAAATTAACAAAAGCTGTAGTTAGTTTTCTTATTCCTAGTCCGATTATTGCTTATTTTCTTTGCACAAATTACGCTTTCAAGATTATTACTTACATTTTTATTTTAAGTATTTATTTGCCCATTTTAATTTTATTTCCGATTTAATTTTATTTATATTAAGTTTTATATTATAATGTTTCAATATAACCGTTTGCATTTTAAGGACCTACTGTTAAATCTCTAACAAGTGTAGGTCTAATAAAATAAATACTGGTTATGTTGGCACATGCTTAGCGCTTTATTCACCAATGTAAAATATATTCTCAAATATTGGCGGCTCTATATAAGAGTCCATTTTGGTTAAATACACTTGTTAATTTTTGGAAATTAATTAGTTAGATCGTGGGGAACTTTTGGTGAATAAAGCGCTTCCGTTTATTATAATTTTATTTTTCTAATTGAAGAATTGTGCCTTGTTGTTTTTCTGTTTTGTATTGACAGGATATAGGGCAATCTCAAACTGTTATTGTGGTCAAGTTTTACACGGCCCACATTACATCTTGAGACTACCTCATACCCGTTACTGTCTTCGATTGAGTTAATTTTATTTTTAAATTGAATTTTATTTCGTTTTTGCCGTTTATTATTTAGTTTTCTACTTTGAAAGTTCAGATGCATAATTGATTTTACTTTTCTTTTGCGGATCCCTGCCGAGCATGAATTTGCCTGGCATAAAACTTGCACGTTTTTTTTCGCAATCTCCATAGGTCAAAATTATAGAAATAAAAACTCTGACTGCTAAAAATATGAATAATGAAAAATGTTAACAATGCATGATCCTATCGCGAGGCATGCCCCCCCATTAGGTTTCGATCTATGGCTTGAGTATTATATTAGGTACTGGTTGTGGTATTTAAATTGAAACCAGTGCTTTTGTAATGCTCTCTCCAAGGATACGAGAATGCTGCATGTGAAATAATAATTACATATAACACAAAAGTCGGTATAACAGAATGCCCCTTCCATAGAATATCGTTCGCATCTTGAGTAGTTAGTGCAATTAATTTGTCTTAAACGTCTTTTCGCAGTTGCAAAACAACAAAGCAAAGTAGAAATTTTGGATGAGAAGCTGCGTAGTACGCAACAGAGCCAGGAAGACAAGGTCGAGAAGAATCTAGTCAAAAGTTTACTTATCGGCTACATTGTTAGTGCGAATCAAAACGACAAGAACCAAATTCTTAAGCTTATCTCATCAGTTTTGGACTTTACGCCAAACGAAACGGATCGTATCGGACTAAATAAGAGTCAAAGCGGTTGGCTGACGGGACTTCTACAAGGCGGAAATATTCAGCAATCGGGTAAATCTTTAAAATAGATTTTTTTTTTCACATATTTTAACCAAGATTTTTATTATTTCTTTTTTAGGTGCTCACAATAAAGACAGCCTAGCGCAAGCGTTCGTTAACTTTCTGGAAAAGGAATCACTACCGCGAAAAAATGAAGCCGACATGCCGAATCTATTGAACATTTCAAATGATAGCAAAACTACACAACAGGCTGGAAACAGTACAAATCCACAATTGACAAGAAAACTCTCCGAACAAAGCAATAGTTCGAATCCTTCGACAATTGGTGTCCAGCCAATTTTATTAAATGAAAATGTTTTAGAGCAATTTGCTCCGACACGAAATTCAAGTTCCATACTGAAAGATATTCTCAGCGATTCCTGATTCAATGTAATTTAAATTTTAGGTCATTATAATATTTTTTTATATAAAAAAAAACACAGACAGCAAGATATAATACGAAAAAAGAAAAAGTTGATGATGTTATATCTTTTTTCACCCTGTTAATTCCGAGTAATATTGTAAATAAAAACTTGTTGCCCACAATTGTATACTTTTTGTGTTATTATTTACGGTAAATATCATGCGATGAAGAACTTTTAACTAAAAACAATAATTTTACATCATTTGTGTTTTGTATTTAAATGTTTTTGCCATTCGGTCTGGATTTCAATTGAACGGAAATGCTATGGCACGGAAAAGTTGGTATTAGCAGCGACATGGACATATCCGGACCTAATTTTGTTAGGAACGGTTTCTAAACAGGTAGATAAAATTTAAAGTACGTAATTTTAACAGCTTTCATCCAATTCGACTACTTCCAATCCCGATTTCAGTAGGTAGTGTATGGAAGCTAGTCTTCTCACCTCAGAGGTCGTTTGTTCAAACTCCAATGATGACATGGTCCTACGCATTTCTTTATACTGAATTTTTCTTACTTTTCAACAACATTCATTCCCAAAAGAAATTACATACTCAATTACTATTTCAGCTCCTCAAACAGAAAAATATCATCAAAAAAACAATACTGAGTTTGAAACAATTTCCAAAGTATACATTCATCACTATAGAAATAACAAAAGGGCTGGCAAGGGTAGTAAGTCCTGGTTTGTTTATATCCCTTTCTTTGCAAGCTCAACTTTCGTTAATTTTCAATCATGAGAAAATACAAGTCCTTATCAGGACTATAGAGTGAAAACTATCGGTGCGAACAGATTTGTTTATATTGGGCTTTTGGCAGCGCTTTTAAAATGGGTGGCGTTCGAAATTATATGGATGCAAATTGGAAAATGAAAATATCTGCAGAAATAAGAGTTCGGGGAATACTATTAATCCGATAGAAGAGTGGAGTTTTTTCTTCTCCTTCTTTTTATTTACGAGTACATCTTCTAGGATGGTGTTTTCTTCAAACATTCTATATTTGGACCCCCCAATCTGCTCCCGAGCAGCTGTGTGTGTCCCATTATTCTAAGAGCGGAATAGATACCACGCTAACGACTCAAAATCGACTATAACAGTGATTAGATTTAACTACGATTTAATTTAGACTTTAGAATGAACCGAGTGATTAGAAGAAATACAGGGTGGCGCGCGGCAGACGCATGGATTTGAAAAGGTCATTGCTCCCTTCCTAGCAGAGGTCGCAGAGGGTTGATGGTGGGTGGTTCTAAAGAGGGGGTAAGGAAGGTTTGTTAGCACTTGGTTTCAGTCGCAAAGATGGAGTGGCTTGTTCAACATCGTGTTTTTTGTGTGCAAGCCTATTTTTCAAACAACCTCTCGATCGTCTGTGTGCAGCGTGCCTTTCTTTTACATTTCAATATCGCCCCCCGCGGTCGAGTTCCCGATCGAAATCGAATTCTTGCGTGGGTTAATGCCTTCCAGGATAGCGGAAATGTGTCCACGATAAGAAAGGGGCCTCAGAGAATTGTCTCTACCCCAGAGAACATCGAGAGGATTCGAGCTGCAATTGAACAATCTCCCACGCGTTCAATACGTAAATAGGCAGGTGCTCTTGACCATGATCCATGACTTTTTCTTGCCTGAATTGGAACAGATGGATCTGGAAGATGTCTGGTTTCAGCAGGACGGGGCCACAGCCCACACAGCAAGAGTTTGCATGGACTTTTTGCGTGACAGATTCCCCGGGCGCCTCATCCCCCTAAGAGGCCAGCGCGCTCTCCTGATTTGGCGCCCTGCGATTATTTCCTGTGAGGATACCTCAAATCTCTTGTTTACAAAGATCGTCCCACAACCCTAACAGCCCTAAAAGACAACATTCGCACCCGAATCCTCCAATTTCCTGTGGCAATGTTTGAAAGAGTGAACGAAAACTTCAGAAAAAGGCTTACACAATGTTTGAAGAGGCAGGGTCGCCATTTGGCAGATACATTGTTAAAAACTGTATGAACTTAAATCTCCCATGTAAATAAACCAGGAAAAAATAAGAAAAATTGTCATTTTCGAACAGTTTGCGTTTTATTGATGTTTCAAATCCATGCGTCTGCCGCGCGCCACCCTGTATATTGATAAAGTGTACTTAGTAAATAAAATAAATTTATCGAACTGCTAGAAATAATTATAGTCTTAAAAAGAGTTTTTTCTGCAAAGGTAAATTTTTTCGATGTTCGCAAGTGACACCGCAAACGAAAGGGGAGCTCAACAGATGCTCAAAAATCCAAACAAAATTAAAATCGGATAAAAATTGGGGGAAAAGAGGCCAAAAACGTCGAAAAAAAAATTTAAAATTTGCGACTCTTCTTTCGCCTTTCCGGGCTGCAAATTTAGAAATTTTTTAAATATGCTTGCGGATTTGAAAAGGGGGCGCCAGCACCTTTAATTTAAGGGGTCACTTGTCAAAATCGGAGAACTGTGAGAGAATTTGGAAAAATTGCCATAAAATTTGCCAAGGGACATGGCATTTTTTTTTAAAAGTAAATTTTTCGATTTTCCCAAGTGACACCGCAAACGAAATGGGAACTCAACAGGTTATTCTTAGAAGCCTTAAACAATTTATTAAATAAAATCATTACTAAATATAAAGTTGCGGTCAAAAAAATAGCACTGTGAAAGTCCTCTGATTGCTTTTGACGATTTTGTTTTTGCATGGACACTTTTAGTGTCCGTCAGTTTAAAATACCTTTAGACAAGTGTTATTCTCTCAGAGCAAACATCAATTCATTCAAATCGACCACGATTACTTTTGATTTTGTTGGTCTTTTATAAATAAGTGGAATTTAGCGCAGTCATAAAAATAGCACCGTTGAAAGTTATCATTGAAACACAAACGATTATTCAAACGGATGTCAAAATATTGTTGTGAAAGGTTAAATTGACATATTTACATCTTAATTATATTAAATTTATAACAATTTTAGAGGAAGGGAAGTGAATATGGGACGTGGAAAACATTGCACACCGCAAAAACGAACAATTATTAAACAGATGATATCAGAAGGCAAAACGTACACCGAAATCAGAAAAACCCTGAATTGTTCTAATAAAATGATTATAAATGCAAAATCATTTGAGCAAAAAACCGAAGCGCGTGCTCGAAAGAGGGCAATGTCGCCTTTGTTGGTCCAACGACTTATACGGTTAAGCAAAAAGGAACCATTCATGGCAACCACGCAGCTTAAGAATGAGCTCAATGTGACAGCTAGTGTAGAAACAGTTCGTCGACGATTAAGACAAAATAATCTTAAAGCCTGTAGTCCAAGAAAAGTTCCTCTCTTAACTGCTAAAAAAGTTGCACGGCGCATACGTTTTTCTAAAACGTATTTGGACTGGGAAATGAAGAAGTGGAGAAATATACTTTGGTCTGTCTAAAGTAAAATTGTGCTATACGGTGGTAAAGGGTCTCGTAGTTATGTTAGAAGACCCCCTCATGCAGAATACGTCCCAAGGTTCACTACAAAAACCATAAAACATGGAGGTACTAGCATCATGGTATGGGGATGCTTCTCTTATTACGGTGTTGGCCCAATACATTGGATCAAAACCATCATGGATCAAACCGTTTATGTTGATATACTGCAGAATGTGATGCTGCCGCATTCTTAGGAAGAAATGCTGCTCAGATGGGTCTTCCAACAGGACAATGATCCGAAGCATACCAGCAGAAAAGCGAAAAAATGGTTTGAGGACAACTGCATAACTTTATTGGAGTGGCCTGCACAGTCACCTGACCTCAACCCAATTGAAAATCTTTGGGCGGATATTAAGAAAAGTATTTCAATTCGCAAACCAACAAACAAAAATGATCTTTAGAGTGCAATTGAAGATTTCTGGAATGCAATATCTGTTGAGAGGTGCCAGCGATTAGTTGATTCCATGCAATGGCGCTGTGCAGCAGTTATTGCTAACAAAGGACATGCAACCAAATATTAATTTTAATTAAATTTAGTTCTATAATTATAATTTCTTTCATTTAACACAGTAATTCCAAAGAGGTTGTGAAATTTTTAAGTTTTTATATTGATTTGTGTTTATGGTGCTATTATTTTGAACGGCCAAAATATACAAAATATATTTTAATTTTTAAAGGATTGAATTAAAAAAATTTTGATTTGCATATTTTCGAAGGAGAGTATTTTTACTTTAAAAATCAAAATTTTTAAGTTTTTTAAGATTTTCTAAATCTTAGTGAATTGTGGATCCAAGTAATCTCGAAGATGAAATTTATAACCTTTTCGTCATCTCTTTTCAAATTTCACTTCAGCATGTTAGATTGCAAGTTGAAAGGTTCAACTTTAAGGATTCAATAGTCCCTGAATACTTAAAGTTGAACATTTCCGTTTTTATGAAAAAGATCGAATTGTTCAATTTCAAGCTAATAAAAAAAATCTCCCAATTTTCTCAGGGATCCAGATTTTCCTGTGAACGTATAAAAAATCGGAACTAATATGTAAATTGAAAAACATTTAATTAAAGTTTGGAAATTGTTTTATTATAAGTTTCATCTCTTTTTCGCGTTTTTATACATTTTTTAGACTCCAAAATAAGTAAACACGGCTATGATATTTTACTATTTTAACATTTCTTTTCTTTTCGCCATTAATTTTTCCGTTTTGTGTAGGTTTTCTTAGTCTTTAGATTTATTCTCTCTTTCGCTTATTTATTAATTAATAATTATAATTTTTATTTCACATACATTATACTAAAAAAAGCGTTTCATTCTGTTTTTTTTTTCTTCAATTCAACGATACTGGGGAATTCTTTTATTTACAAAATAATTTCTTTGTACCTTTAGAAGGTTGTTATCATAGCAAAAGTAGTTAATTACGTTATCGTACCTGAAAGTTAACTGATTAAAATAAATTAAGAAGTTTTACGTTTTAGTTTCGGTCTGTTGTATTTCTTTTGAGGTAGTTCAAAACATTGCACTGTAATTTAAGATTGAGCTTCTATATTTTGAATTTAAATTGTCCATCAGCTTGTATCGTCAGTGATTTTCAAGCCTACTCGTTGAGAGATATTGGCGTAGGATCAAGATTGTTGTTACTTTCACCTACTATCGAAATTCTACTCTAAATTCTGAACCAAATTATTTAAAAAAACACGATCAGAAAAAAGTACCTTGAAGAAATCAGAACAAAATAGAGGTGAAATTAACTCTGGATTTGAATACGAATGGAAGATGTACGGTCGATTATTTTGTATTGTGGCATATTTTTGAAATGTATTTTGCTAACTGGGAAGCGTTATCGGTGTAGATAGTGCGGTTGAAAACTGTACGGTATTCTCTCAACTTTCTGGAGAATTAAGTATATTCACTAATCACACAAAACTTCGAGGGATAAAATCTTGCGTAAAATCCGTGTTATTCGGCTGGAAGGTGATCGATAAATTTACCACAAGATCCAGACTTTACTGAAACAGTATCTTCGAGCCGAATGTTGCGGATATTCTGACCAAACGTTACCTCCAACGACGATCGGAGGACTGCTGGACAGGGAAAGATAGGCATCGAGATTAAAAGACAAAAGTGACAATGGATCGGTCATACCTTGAAGTACAAACAGTAAAACATTTCCAAAAAGGCTCTGGATTGGAAACCGAGAAATACACTGAGCCGAACAATTGAGAAGAGTACAGAGTACATTTCGGAGATCCAGGGTATATTTCGGAGATCAACAAGGAAGTCTACAGAAGCTGATATGGTCTCCATGGTCGGAACGCACGTTTTTGAATACGATTGAGTAAAGCCAAATGCACTTATTGTACTCAAGACGCGGTCTGATATACACTCTTTAGATTGTAGATAAGTCAGATGCTGAAATAAATTTCTTGTAGAAAACCAGAGCATTTGAAAGTATCAATTGCGACATCAAAGATGTGCTGGCTCCAATTTGGCAGGTATTTGATTTTTACGCCGAATTCTAAAAAGATAGTGAAAAAGTGACTCTCACAAGCTTTGTATATGGGAAATTATGGTAGTGAGTATTAAACGTGATGCCCAACTTGACTGCATAATCTCCAATTTGCGCGAACTTATCGCCGTGATCCTGGTGGATTCCGGATCTTGGTACAATTTCACAGATATGACACAGGTGGTTAGCTAGCCGTTAATTGAAAGTGCGAGCGTAAATCCTTCTTGATGCCTTCTAGCATACAAAATGTAATTCTACCTTCAATTCAACTCTACCTCAGTGAAACTGTATTTTTATTAACGAAAACCACTTTTAGTTTGTCTTTTAAACTCCAAGAAATAAACTCACAATCAAGGCATAAACTTGTTCCACATTCACCCTATTCAACAGACCTCTGATTCAGCGGACCCGACTATTACTTCTTTAAACAATCTCGATAGATTTTATTACCGTTAAAAACGAGATGTTTCGAAATCAGAAACGTACGAGACGTTTACTTCTTCTTTGATTATCTGAAGTGGAAAACACTTGCAAGTGTTTGCAAAGCTTATTTTGTCTAGAATTTACAGACAATTCGACGAACTATTTCTGTTATTGTACAAAACTTTGTTTCCACAGTAAAAAGTAGTTTTTGATTGTTAGATGCCGAAATTTAAAATCGTAAATTTTGTTCAGTTGCAAAATACAGTAGAACCTGAAGAAGTGACCACCTTCATATCTTGACCACTTGCCTAAAGTTGCCATTTTTTACGGTCCCGATGAAAATCACCGATTTTCCATCCACATTTCGTTTTGTATTGTGACCATTTCCATATTGCGACCATTGACCACTTTTTAGCCAACATTTACGTATAACATACATGCCGAGCACATCCTATAATGTGACCAAAAATACTACTACGCATACTAATCCATACACAAATGTTGCAAAATGCAAAATTAGGCTGAAATAAATGTGAAATATATTTTATTTATTTTTACAACATGTAAAGGATCATCATAAAATTATTTTCGTAATTACCTGCCCTAAAATGGAAAGGAGAGATTTATGGTTCATTTATGACAGAAATAGTTCGGAAAACCTTTTATCTTTGGGGTTTTTCCCCAAATCCAGCAGAACATCTGGAGATGCGAAACCAATTGTCGGTGCTCCTTGATCTTTTTTTTATGATTTTGTCTAATCTTTTACATGTTGAACCGATACATATAATTATGTACATATATACTTGTTTTCTTTTATGTTACATTTTAAGAATAAAATCAGTCTTGGATTGAGCATCAGGGTCAGCAGACCTTCCAACCAAGCTCCACTAAAAATCGTGGTGTTTTTATTAAGTTAAAGACAACGAAATTCGCCGAAATTTAAATAAATTTATACGCGAAAATATTTATAAATAGTTAAAAGGTGAAAATCGCCTCTTTTGTTGATAATACAACTTTGTTTTTTGTACAGTGGATGCCGCTTATTGGAATCACTTTGGGACCGGCCATAAACAATAACATTAACCGGATGATAACAATAGACGAAGGGGGAAATTTTTCTCATTTGTTTTCCTACGCTTGAATATAGATTGCTAATATAATTTTTTTTATTCATTAAGTGTTATTTACAACTCTAGCTTCAATGTTTCACAAAGTTACAGAGAATATGAAATACTGTTTCCTCTTCCTCCTCATCCAGGCAGCTTCTACAGAAAGTCGTTTGAAAAGAATCACCGTCTTTTAGCATGCCGGATTATAAGACAGTGTCTGGTCAGGACACTTACTGTGGTGCTTATTCTCTCCCTTTTTAGCAAATTCATCCTTGTTCAGCGTTTTAGATCCAGCTTCGGCCATATCAGTCAGCTCAGCGCGCCACTTCTATTAAACTGTCTCGAAAACTTACTCGAAGTTGAGCTCATTCTGTTGAACGAGATCAACATCAATAGCTTTCAGAAGCTACTTACAAAAAGACTGAAATTTCTCATAGTAATCTATGATATGTATCGTCTTGTGTTTACATAAATGTTAAACTAAGAGCAATCATCTTTAATTTTGAGATTGTTTTTATTTTGCCTTTTTGATCACATTCACATGAAGAAAAAAGAGGAGCGATTAAGAATGCAGTCACAAAACTTGTAATGTTGTATGAAAAGCTGGCCCGAATGATAACATAAAGCGAATTTTTATTCCAATAAGCGATGAATTTCGTTTGTGGAAAATGGAACTAACTTGTTTTGATAACAAAATGCGGCTTATAACATTATCCGCGATTACTATAAGCGGCATCTACTGTACTTGAAACGTTTTTATTTTTTAAATTATTTTTATAATCTGACCAATCGAATAGTGACCAATTTTGCACAGTCCCTTGGCTGGTCACTATATAGAGGTTCTACTGTATATCAGACAATTTATAGTTCGAAGCCGGTCATTGCGCCGGTTGCATTGAAAAATAAAATCAGGCAATAGTTTTGCAAGTTTAGCTACAATGTAATAAACGAACATAAGAAGAGAAATCAAAAGGGGAGTTGCAACAAAAAAGAAACACATTTCCTAAATATGTTTTGCTAGAAATAGGCTTCTTAGAAGGCATACATACATTTATACCAATAACAGAATTTTATTTTATTTTTATAAGCGACTTCTAAAACAAGGACTATGTTCTCTATCAGCTTTACGACAATAATAGTATAACATTTTTCTGTTTGTTTTGAAATATCTTGTATTATCCTTGTGAAATTTCTTTTATTATTATTATTACATTATTTTAGTTGTTTCTTGTTGTTAAATATCTCAATTAAGAAAAAAGGCACTTAAGAATTGTATAAATAGATTTTTTTTGTTTTAAATAGTAGATAGTGTGTGATATACACACCAACATACATTTAAAATCATAGTAATTTTATTATTTCATTTATATGCAATTGGTTTGTGTTGTTTATTTTTACATTTTATTTAAATATTTTCATATAAATTAGTTGAGTTTGTTTTTATAGTGTTATTTAATATAAACAATAATTATTACTAATATATATAACATTTTATAATTTTTGTTTGTTTTTAATTTTCTACTGTAGTCGAAAAAATGTTTGATTTGTTTATTAATTTGTTGAATAGATTTTTAGTGATCTATTATCAAATTGCTACTTTTTTCTCTACAACTAGACAGAGGACAAGGTAATAATATTATTAAATATTGTGTTATTACAGTTTTTCTATATTAAGATAGTTTAATAATAACTCTTATACAATTGTGTTTCTTTTGAGAATTAAAATTGGACCATAGTTTTACTTTTTTTGGAAAATATATCATCGGTTTATGTTTAATAATAATTGTGTTTTACAAAATATCATTGTATGAATAAATTTGTTCTTTTGTTTAAAAGTTCCTTTTTTTTTTATAGAATAATACATTATCGTAAAATATTTTTATTTAGTAGAATTCATTTGTTCAGAATATTTTCGTTTACATTTAACTTTTATGTATTACATACAAAGCGTTTTTTTTTGGTTAACAGCAAAATATAATTTTCGTATAGAAAGAAGTTAAAAATAAAATCTAGAAATAGGAATTTTTGTTGGAATTTGAAAAAAAAAATTGGAATCGGAACGAATGATTTTAATGCACAAAGAAAAGGAGACCGATATTTTAAAACTTTATTTATGGGCGCCGATATGAAATATTGCCGAAAGGAAAGCCTTTGATTTTCTAGGGCCCCTGAACTTTATTTATTATTTTTTACTATTTAGTATTAATTTTCCAGTAATTTAAAAAAATACGTTTTTATCTAAAGGCAAAAAAATAAAGAAAAGCCTGTTTGGATAAATCAAGTAATTTGCACATCGTAATTCGTGAATGGAATGAGTAAAGACCTAAAAGTAAACTAATAAAATTGGGCTTAACGTCTAGTGAACAAAATTGACCGTATTGTGAATGTCACGTCCCGTCACTTCGATGCCGATTCGACATCGACGCATGAAAAAGTGATTGTGAATGTCGATTGTCATCGACAGTTGTCACTCTGATCGTCATTTTCCGTCGATGAGATTCCAGTCCGTGACGCCTGAAAAAAATTAACGTCGATGCAAAAATGAAATGATTGTAAATGAAAGCATTCACATGAGCTTCAATTCACATACATATCAATATGGAAATGCTAATGAGTCACGTCGATGCGATTACACAATCGGTTCTTTTCGATCGACGTGACACGTTGAATCGGCATCGAAGTGACGTGACGGGACATTCACAATACGGTCAAATGTAGTTAGTCTTGTAGGCAATGGTCTAAAGGCGTAATATCGAGATAAAACCAGTGGCGGCTCAGCACATGACGCTAGTGAGGCTGAGCAGAGCAAGTAACTAGTGATTTTTGTTTTGTTTTGAAAATGTTACTTAATGACTTTCCGCAGTAAACCGACGTCCTTACTAATATAAGCTGGGTGTAGTCCAGTGGTAGTGTACTAGGTCTTGAAAACATTGCTACCGGGGTTCAATTCACACTCAGTGCATAATTTATTTATATGAATTTTTCAGCTGCTATTGGTTTCGGAATATTAATATAAATCGTGAACAGTGCGGAATGTTTAATAGGGTCACTTGTAAAGGATTTAAACCTGAGAAAATGAGTTCTGTTTACATTCTTATCAGATTCACAAATACCATCAGAGCTTCCAGACAGTAGTTGATTTGCTATAGGCAACTTTGCTGTTCTGGTAGATCGTATCACAGCCCATAGTACGGGAAAAATTATTATCGTTAACACCTGCTAGAACACTGCCATACTCGGCCCGATTCTTGATCTTCCTTCCCATTCCTAAAACTGATTAAGTTCGGTATTCCCTTTTTTCTCCACAATTCCTTGCAACTCTCCTCTTCTTCGCACCAAGAAACACGGAAAAAAATATTTGATGGAACAATACCGCGGCCAATTGGCTCAGTTTGTTCTTGGAAATTAGCCAAAAAACAGCCATGTAGGCGCCGTGCCATGGTGCAGTAGGATCACAACGGACCCATCTAGCGGTCTATGTTCTAGCAATCTCTGCCATTTCTACCCACCTAACCTAACCTACTCATATAGTTTTAGACCAACGAAGTCATGTTTTAATATTCCAATTCAGTCTCACCTGCTAAGAAAGGCACGAGCCGCCACTGGATAAAACACGAGTTCCAGAAAAGATTGTTTGTCGAAGAAAATTTTACCGACTTAAAGAACGTGATGCAGGTCAACCTAATTATTCTGGACCCACTTATTTTAATGGTCACAAGTTAATAATGGATCAATTTGTAATTTCGGTTAAAAGGGACAAATACTGACGACTCCATCAATTCCTTTTCAGCCAAGTTCTACTATGCGAACCAAGCGAATTATAATTTAAGTTTTGAAAAGGGGCACAGCGCTAAGAATCGACGAACACACTAGGCAATAAAACGAGCCCATTGCAATCCCTTTAAATCCTTGTGGGTAACTAATTCCTTTCAAAAATATTATATGTCCCTGTAGAGCTTGACCACTTTGTTCTACCGTAAAGACCTTTCAGGTTCACGATGTTGTCGAAGAAATTACTTCCCAACCACTTAATGCGCTTCGGAACGAATTCTAAGCCATTTCGTTTTTTCGGATTGTTAAAAGTTAACCTATCGTTGGGCAGTTCAGGGCGCATAGGAGCACAAGAATTTGAGGCCTTCGATCACGATTCCCGAAGTAGATTTTTCGTTCCTTAATATTTTTTTTTTGTTTCAAAATATGCCTTCTTCAGATCCCGTAATACACCTTTTAGGGCATAAGAGGCAGAAACTTTGATCTTTTTATGACACTGTTTTGTAATACATATCTTTCTTTTTTATATTTCGGAAACTCATGAAAAGATGAAATACGATTACAGAAAGGACCTTAGCGCTTTATGCATGCGATCTTAAATAGCTTATCTAATGTACCACAGAGCACAGAGGTTGTAAAACAATTTAATCCGAACGCACCTAGGGTAATACTGAAATTAATCTCACAGTCTGATTAAACCAATTTTTTTTTTTACGGCCGTCGTTATAACTTAGGGGTTCACCCTTTAATGCGATCGCACAGCTAGAACGACATAGGTTGGGGATAAAATGGCGTTGTAGGCGATTTAGGGCGGTGGAACGGGAGGGAAGCGTCTGAAGTGTCGGTGAACGTTATTTTTGAACTGCTCACTGTTCTCCACGAAAGGGGCTGAACGGTATACTCGTGAGCGCGTGAAGCTTGGCGAGTGTTACGGGGGCGACTAAGAGTGCAGGTATAAGTTCTTTTAGTTCCTTACTACATTTACCATGAAAGTATCGATAGTAAATACTGAGTACTCCGACATTTCGACGATGCTCAAAGGAGTCTATAGAAGCTGAAACGGCTTCGTTTCCAATTATTCGGAACGCATGTTTTTGAACACAATTGAGCAAGACTAAATGGGATTTAGGGTCCCCAACCCAGATATGCGAATTGTACTCAAGACGTGATCTGATATATGCCTTGTAGATTGTAGCTAAGTCAGACGCTGAAAAGAATTTCTTAGTATACCAAGGCGTTTGGGAGCATCAATTGCGACATCAAAGATGAGTTGCCTCCAGTTTAGGTGGTTGTTGATTTTTACGCCCAGTAATTTGAATTGAGCAGAAGGAGAAATTTGTACGCCACCAAAGGATATATTTGAGACCGACGTCGGAACATCTCGTTTAAGGGATAGATGATAGGACTGTGTTTTGGAGGCATTGTACTCTACTCTATTTTTTTCGCCCCAGTCCAAGATAAGATTGAGGTCTGAGTTCAATGAACCGAATAACTCAGTGCCACCGAAGTCGGACGTGCCTCTGCAGCAGAGTCGAAATTAAAGATATTGTCCAATGTACTATCATCTGCAAAACTATGAATTGGATTGAGAGTTGACGACAGAAGGTCGTTAATAAAGATGAGAAATAGGGTGGGAGATAGAACTGAGCGCTGGGGTACACCGGAATCAATTGGAAATGAGGAAGAAGTTATTCCGTCTAATACAACTCGTATAAAACGTTTGCAGAAAAAACTCTCAATCCATTTAAGAAAGGTTGAACTAAAGCCAAAGGCTTTAAGCTTTACTAAGAGGCATTCGTGCCAAACTCTGTCAAACGCTTTATCGATGTCTAGGGCAAGCACTTGTCCTTCACCAAATTTGTGAATGCACGAGTTCCAGCGTTCCGTTAGATAAACCAAAAGGTCATCTGTAGAACGACCGGAACGGAACCCATATTGGCGATAGTGGATCAGATCTTTGTCCATCAGGTGTTTGATTATTTTGCGATTGACAGCAGTTTCCATTACTTTAGCGAGCACGGATATTATGGATATTGGGCGGTAATTAGCGGGATCCGCTTTGTTTCCTTTCTTGGGAATCGGTTGAACATTCGCAATTTTCCACATCTGTGGAAAGCACCCTGAAGAGTGTGAAAGATAAAAGAGATTGCGAAGCGGTTTAGCCAGAGAGGAAAAGCATTTCTTGAGGACTATGGGGCGGATACCATCCGGTCCAGCAGACTTGTAGACACTGAGCCTTTACAAGATCTTGTAAATAACCCTAGTTCGAAAACGAATGAGTGACAGCATGGAATTAGATATTGGGGGGTTGGGAAGACTCTGATTCGAAAGTGGAAGTCTAGAGTTTCTTGCCGCCAAAAGGTTAGCTTTTTGCACAGGATCTACAACGGTTCGGTCACCATCGAGAAGAGGTGGTATAGAAGTCTTTACAAAATTGTTATTGACCGATTTAACAAATGACCAAAAAGATCTTGAGCTCTTACTAGACGCGTTTTGCTTTTTCTGCTTGACAAAATAATTTACCGTTCTGTTTAACCCTGCAAAAAAGACTGTTCTCTACAAATTTAAGCTTATTTTGACTAGTCTAGATCGGGAAGTTGGTAAATTATTCGACAATCGTACAGTACATCTAATTAAGACGCTCTTTACGCCAATTCGGATTCAGATGTAATTGGCTCATTCTATCCCGAACCTTCAACTACTTGACTTTTTTAAAATCGAAATCGAGCACACAAATTATTGCATTTCTCTCTACATAATTTTAAGTGCCCGTATTTAGGAAGTTTTTTATCAGTTATCTACTCGCAATCATCGAATCACCTTGCTGCTCCAAAAAAACAACTACATTTTCTGTCCAGACGTCAAACACACGTCGACTTCGGAAAGCACTTTCGCAGACAATATTTTTGAAAAAAAAAACAATATTAATATAAATGCAAATCTAGACTATCTTCTCATTAAACTAATATTCTGCAGATTTTATTCCTCTCCTTGTCGAACTTTTAAGGAAATCGGTCGAAAGAGCGACCTCAAAATTTTATTCTAAGCCATTTAATTAAATCCTATCTCCGATCAAAAATAGTATATAGTAAAATAGTATAATAATTGTAGTACTTTTCAGAAACCTGAAGTTCACTTCACGATAATATTCCTGCAATGCAATTAGGAGCCCCATTAGCATGTGCTCTCCTTCGGTTCGAGACCAAAATTAGTGTTATCAAAATATACTACCCACCCCCGAACCATTTCGGGTTTAATTTAAGGCGATTGCAAAGTTATTAAGGCAATTGTCCCGAGTAAAAGTACAGCACAATATTCAAATGGCGATCATATTCGAAAAAACATCCATTCCGATCTTACATAACTTATAAGAAATATCAACAAAAATATTACAACTAATTGTAACCAATAACATAACGCTAATAAAAATAGATCTAATAAAAAATTGATTTAAATATCACAATGAAGGAGGATTTCAATTGAACTATTAAAATACAACTAAAATAACTATTACTTTTTAAAAAAAAATTGGTAGATAATATTTCTACAAATATTTTTCGTCTTATAATCTAAAAAAAGGTTTTTGATTTTTTGTTTCTAGTTAATATTAAATTAATGCCTTGCATAAGTTGAGTTTTCCTCGTAGTATAAAGTTAATCTTATAATAGAGCAATAATATTTACTTGGTTTCATTTTATCATTCTTAACAGTAGTCGTCAAATTAATTTCAACATTAATGCATCTAAGGAAGGGCAAGTTTGCAGCTTTGATTCTTAAATTTAAAGAAAATGTTCTACACATTAGACTTTGATAAATATAAAAAAAATTGTTTGATTCTCGTTTTGTACAAAATTTTTAGAAAAAAAGACACGGTTATTCTATTTTACAAAAATTACAACTGCTACATGTTGTAATAATCGTCCGAATCGATTACAGCACTTTTACAGTCCTTCAATAAGAACACTTCCATGTGATCCTTCCCTTTCACGTAGACTTCACCACGCGGCTCGAACGTATATTTCGACTCTAAGTACGGAATACAGTAGCTGCCGACCTGAATTCGGCCAGCCACTCCGGTCGAGTCCATTCGACTCGCTACATTCACCGCATCGCCCCAAATATCGTAGTGAAGCTTACTCGTACCGATCACACCGGCCGTTACGTCGCCTATGTTAAAGCCGATCCTCAAAATCAAATTGAACTCGAGCAGATCCTTGTTAAAGGCATCGACAACGGCTTGCATCGCCACTGAGAATTCCATGAGCGCGTGAATATGTTCGTTATGATCGCCACGATTAGACGGATCGAGTCCACTGGCCGCCATAAATGTACTACCGATCGTTTTGATCTTCTCGACACAACGAAATTCGGGACGTGTTAGCAATTCGTCAAAATCTCCAATCAATTCGTTAAGAACTCGCAAAAATTCCTTGCCACCCAAATAACTCTCATCGTACATTTCATTGAAATTAACAATGCTGGCAAATATGATCGCAACATCGTGATGATTTTCCGAATATTTGGCCGTGTTCTTAAGTTGTTCGGCCACATGTTTCGGTATGATGTTGTGCAGAAGCATATCGGCTTGATTTTTCATATTCTGTACACGAATCTTGTCCTGATTGGCGACAGCATTCCCGTAAAATGTCGATCGATAGCCGATCTCGAATTCCCTATTCAAAAACCAGACCAGTATTAAAATTAAGAACAAATCTAAATAAATTTCGGTATGATAGTCCTGAAACCATTGAATATCCTCGACCGAGGCGTCATTAACTAAAGTACTACTAGACGATAAAGTCGTCGATTGATTGCCGTCCGTAACATTAAGGCTATCGTGTCGTATCGAATCGGCCGTTAATTGTCCGACTGCAATACCAACAAAACACATCCCGGCCAAAAATGCCAGAATATTACGCATCCAACAGTTCAGTTGCGTGAAATTGCAAAAATGAATAATACACACGAATATCAAGAAGCCGTAGTGGTATTCGAATGCTTGAATTTGATTTAAATCTAACAATATGAAATTTACAATAATCAGACTAACCGGCAACGACATAAGTACGGCCAGACATATATGCCACGGATACCAACTTGATATGCCCTCAAAAATCCGATCGGCACACGACGATCTACCGTTAATCTTCGTTTTGCTTTTCATCGAGCTTCGTCGACACATTTGTCGTGTAAACAGGAACAAGGCAAAAAATTGAATGGCCGTAAACAGGACGAACATCGAAACCCATATTCGAAATGATTTCGTGACTAACGTCGGCGTCATTAGAAACAGCGATCCTGAAATCGCCAAATAGACAATAATGCCAACAAATATATCGATGTAGGTATTGTAACGTGGTGTTGCTAGCGTTGGTGGTCCTTCCGATTCGTTCTCATTGCCGAACCGATGCGCTTTCGATCGGAACTCCTTTTCGATTTGGCGGGATTTAAAAAATAGACTAAATCTAGTTAGCGGCGGCTTGACGAGATAGCTTCGTTGTGATTTAGCATTGTCTCGTACGCATCGGATCAATTGCAGATCGGATTGCTTTCGAAGTTGTTGAAGACACGCGGCTAAGGGATCCGGAAGTGTTTGGCTTTGCTGTTGCACATTGTTCGGAACAGTTGCTTGTTGAGCATCGGGAATATTTGATAGGCTCGATGTGGAACTGGTAAAATATCCGGATACTCGATGTTGAGATATCGCTGATTGGTTTAGAGCATAGATTTGTTGTTGTATGCTTGATCGACGACTGTTGCTTTTAATTCCCGAGTCCTTTCGACTAGTCGCGGAAGGGCAAATGCTGAGACAGTCTGGTCCGTTGCTAGCACTTAGTCGTAATTGATCACTTCGTGTTATTAGTGTTGAGCTGCGCGGTCGACCAACTGGCGATACATCCGAGTTACCACCCGATCGACCACATTGCGATCGATAGCTTCCCGATCGACCGAAAGGCGATATATCACTTCGGGATTGCGAAATGTACGACCGAATGTCGATTATGTCGTCGAACATTGAATGTTGTCCGGGTGAACAGCAACTTCCCTCGGGCGATTTTGATGGTCCCGAACTGCCACCAATATTTTGATTGGGAACCTGATTACGCTGTGGTATTTCGAGCGTATGAAAACTTGGCCTGGGTGTTTCGATAACGACCGGAAGCTGTTGATAGCCGTTCTGATCGACAGTCTGTACCTCTTCAGTTGGTTTTGGTTTAGGGCCGGCATCGGATTTTTTCAATTCTTCGATTTTTCGTAGGAATTTCGGTACTTTCCAATTTTTGAATTTGGCCGCATATTTTGACGCTTTACCTTCTTCTTCGTTTCCCGATGACGGTTTATTATTTGTATTCGATCCGTTGGCGTTACCGCCGCGACAGCACCCTTCTTCTTCGTGATCGGAATCTAAGCTACCTGGCAGCGATTTCGTTGTTACGATAATTTTGGGATGATTCTTGACCATAGGCTTAGCGGCACTGCCCTTTTCGACGTCCACTAAACAGTTGGACGATTTCTTTCGGATCTTCATGCTGAGCGAAGCCATCCGCGGCCGAATCGAGAGAACCGGTGATGGATTGAGTGATGTTGAAACCGGACCGACTGGCGATGCTGGCGGAACCGACGGATGAATTGCTGAAATATTTGTTGCACTTTGCGACAGCGAAACCCCGTTGACAAAATTGTTCGGGGGCGATACTATCAGCTGTAATGGAAGCGGACTTATGCTACTATTTCGTGATGTTGAGAGATCTTTTCGTCGACCGGCTACGAAATATGTCCGGTGTCCTGCATTATAAGAGACATGATTGGTTATTAATTGAATTTTCTAGTTCAGCTTTAGATCTTACCGAAAACATCTTCACCTTCTTCGAGAAAATAAGCGTCACCTAAAAAACTGCATGTCTCTTCTGATATATGAACTTGTTCTGGCTTTCCAGATGATTCCATTCTAACGTGAACGAAGGTTATTAATAAAAAATTGAGACATGAACACCGCGTAGTACTCACTTGTTGGCCAGCGTAACATCATTACTCCACACATCGAACTTAACTCGTCTCGTTCCAACGATCCCGCATAATACTGTTCCGGTATGAACGCCAACTCTCATCTTGACTCCCTCGTGTCTTTGTGTATCAAATGCTCGCATCGCTGCGATCATTCCGAGTCCCATTTCGACACAACAAATAGCATGATCCGGCCTGGGTTCAGGACATCCACTTACACAATAATAACAATCGCCAAGCGTCGAAATTTTCTCGCAACCGTTCATAGCGCAAAGGTCGTCGAAGCGTTCGAATAGATCGTTCAGGATCTCGACAAGCTGTTCGGCCGTTTTCGTTGAGGACATTTTCGTAAAGCCGACAATATCAGCAAACAGGATACTAACATTCAACATACTGTGCATGTGGAACGGTCGGAAAAGTGATTTCACATCATTCGATGGACGCGGTCGTAGATGATTGCTCAACCTTTCCGAATTGATCATGTCCGGATCGACGCCACCGCCTTCTTTTAGCAGCATGTCCGCAACTTTTGGCGGCATCACCGAATGAATCATCTTCTCCTTGAGCTGTTTTTCCATCTCTAGTTGCCGCCGGACCAACAAATTTTGTCCGACCTTCATGAAAGTTCCGCGCATCCGAACAATATTCATGATCAGTACGTGTAAGCCGACCAGATGTACGGTGATTTGCAGAAAAATTCGCAAGATCAGGATTTTGTAGCAGAATCCGGCATTTGAACTGTGTACTGCACTGTTCCCGACCAAATGTGTGAGCAGTTCGAAGAAGACCGAGTAGACAATTGCTATTCCGGCTGCCATCCAAACTCGCATCGGAAGTGCCGTGTAGATCAGTAGGATGATCTCTAGGCAAATGGAGAAATGGCCTAGCGGACTGACTGCATTGTCGGTCAGTCCTAGCAAGGTTAACGCCGCTGTACACAGGAGCAGCGCAACTGATGCCGATATCATGCTCGTGTGAGACTTGTAGAAATTTATTTGGGTGATGCATAGTGCCACCACGATCGCAATGAGCAGGAGTGCAAGAGATAATGCGATCGCCTGCCAGTAGTCGCTGGATGTGCCCTTCGTAATAAAGTAGATGAACCACGCCAGAGAGCAGAGCAGGATGTAGGACAGAGCGAATCTGAAAAAAAGAAAGGATATTACTTATAATGTTCAACTCCAGTTCTGCAGGAAACTGTTTTAGCTATAGCCTCCGGAACCAGTACAGTGAATCCTTCCTTATGCCTTATGTGGCTTGGTCAGCAATTTCCCCGAAGACTACACTCCCCAAAATTTATGGAGCAATTACAAGTTTTAAAAGCAATCTGGACAGAAATGTCCTTTGAGCGTTCCCTGCAGTTCAAAGCCGATTATATCATGAAAATATTGTTGAAATAAAACCCCCTTCATATTTAAAGTGACTTCGTAAAAGACATCTGCTTCTGACAGAGTATCCAAAATCAAGCTATACGAGTACGTTACATCGAAAGGGTTCATCATTCCGAAGGGTATCTCATCGCCACGGAAGGAAACGTTCAAAATTCTCAGCTATTTTCTCCCGCTCGCATTACACATTCGTCAAGGATAATGAATTTTGAAAATCTACTATCCTGACATGGGCACCACACATATGTTACTGATGGTAATGTAATGGTATTCCCCGGAGAACTTGAACTTCAATTTCATTACGTAGAGAAAATCTCGTTGGTAAAGTTTATTTGACATAAAATCCCTTTCAAAACACTCGATTCGGAAAAGTTACAGAATGCCAACCATCAGAAGCCATATGAATTGAAAGTGAAATTTTGTATCTCTCGGTTGCGGTTATCTTTCGTTAGATTCGACTAAGGATACAACTAGCGCTGGGAAGGATATCCAAAACAATCCAGCGAACATTTCAACTTTCGTTCTGTGTAGATTTCGCGAATAGCAAATGCGAAGTAATTGAGAGACACTTTAAGAGTTGAAGGACTTTTTAAGATTGCCATCGGGCTAAAGGATCTTTTAGATTTCGTTGGTTTTTAGGTGGAAATGATGTGTGTATGGTGTTCGTATCGTTGCTGGAATTCCATGGATGTGTATCCGTATTCCGGAGATTTTAGGGTGTTATCAGTCACCCACAGAATACATTAGAGCTGGGTTCAAATTTAGTTGAATAGTTTTTCTGGCTGGAGAAAATTTTAAACTTATCTGTGACAGGACATGGTGATATAAAGAAGAACGTACAAGTTAGAATAATTGCATACTAGTTTCTGTGACATCCAAGATATGCTTCTGAAATGTTTCTTAATTAAGTACCAACACTACAGGATAAAATCTACAGATTAGTTGAAATGGAATTTTAGGGAGTTATGATTACGTTCACATGGTTCAGTCCAGCTGGCGAACCCATTTGCAGCTTTCGATGATACGTTGGATGTGCTGAACCTCCGTATCAGCCTATTTACGTAAACTGTTATGCTGGAATTACATGGGAATGCCGAATTGAGTAGGAAACGCGGGGAACCGATATCTGAAACTTCCGGAGAACGTAAGGGGAAAACCGGAGCAGGTGAGTCTCATAAAAAGAAGGAAG
Source organism: Beris morrisii (assembly GCA_951812415.1). NCBI lineage: Eukaryota > Metazoa > Arthropoda > Insecta > Diptera > Stratiomyidae > Beris > Beris morrisii. Next base: position 144,961,153 of record OX638310.1, read on the forward strand.
CTAAACGTTGATGTTCGAGAAACAGACTGAAAGGGAAGAAAAGGGAACGTGAGGAACCCAGGGCCAGATCCTCTAGTGAAGGGACAGCAGGCCTTGTTGTTGTTGTTTGGTGTGGCCATTCAGGCCAACATGGTCCATTATACTCGAATCCCCCAGTCTCTACACGAACTTTTTCGTCCTCCTCACGAATTTCAAGAGCTCAGGTAGGGAGCGAGAACGGAGTTCTTCCATCCTCATAGCATCATATACGTGCATTCTCGCAAAAGAGTAAGCTGGACACTCAAGGAGGAAATGTTCCGTTGTGTCGTCACTCTCGTCGCAAGCAGTGCACATGGGGTCGTCAATGATTCTCAATCTGACCATGTGCAGGCCACACGAGTTATGCCCTGTGAGGACACCAACCATACTACCACATTCCTTTCTGCTCAATTTGAGAAGAAAAGCAGTGGTTCGTCCACTTGGTCCCTCAACAAGGTTTCTGGTCTGCCGCATTCTCGGAAGAAACCGCCATCTCTCAATGTGTGATTTACTCAACCACTCAGCAACGGCAGCCCTAACAGAGGCAACAGGCATACCGAAAACTGGTTCTGGTCCAACCATGGCTGACTCCGATCCAGCCTTTGCTAATGTATCGGCTATTTCATTGCCATTTACACCCTGGTGGCCTGGAACCGATATGAGCTTTAAGTCGTTGAATCTGCCAACAGAATTCAACCTTTCTTTATACTCACGTACCATCTTCGAAAAGACGATTGGATTATCTAAGGATTGTAGAGCGGCCTGACTGTCGCTGCAAATGCAGTTCATCCTGCCTTTCCATCTTCCCTCTATAATCCATTCTACTGCCTTAAGGATCGCCTATACTTCAGCTTGAAATACCGAAGAATGTTTTCCAAGGGCGAAAGGGTACCTGAGATCTCCAGTCTGCAGGTACATTCCAGCTCCCGACCCGTCTGCAGTCATTTAGCCGTCCGTATAGAATATATCAGTGAATCCGCTAAGCAGTGCGGACCGGTTTTCACACTCCTCCCTGCTCGTGATCTCCACCTGATATTTCCTTTTGAGCATACAGGTCGAAGTCATAGCATCCGAAGGCATATCGAAGATGGGGTTCCCAGACAACCTTCGAGCCATTTCTCCATGACCCGTGCAATGCTCTTTTCTCCAAGGGCCTAATCTCATTAGCCTGTGTGTAGCTCTAATTGCTTCCGCCTGAACAACAATCTCAAGCGATGACAGATTGAGCAGTGCATCGAGTGCCGCACCCGGTGTGGTACGCAAGGCACCTGTTACACCGATGCAGACTGTCCTCTGTTGTTTAGCGAGACTAGCTCTAATGTATGCACACTCGGACTTAGTCCACCAAACCACTGATGGGTCTTATAATGGCAGTATATAGCCAATATACCATTGAAGGCCTAAGACCCCATGTTCTTCCAAAAGCTCTCCGGCACTGCTAGAATGTTACTAGCGCACGGTTCGCCTTTGTATCTACATGTTCCCTCCAGAGAAGCTTGCTATCCAAGTTAACTCCAAGATACTTAACTTTCTCCGAGAGCTGAATAGTTTCACCCTTCAGCATTGGTAACACTAAACCTTCAGTCTTTCTTTTCCTTGTAAACAAAACTAGAGTGGTTTTGCTAGGACTCACAGAAAATCCGTGTCTTTCGCACCATCGATGACTCTCTGCATTTTGTCGCATACATCGATAGCCCGACAGCTAGTACAGACACGTCATCAGCCTAAGCTTGTAGGTGAATATTCAGATCCTGCAGTTCGAGAAGCAGAGAGTCGATGAGCATACTCCACAACAATAGCGAAAGAACCCCGCCTTGAGCACAGCCCTTACTGACCCCCGTTGTAGCATATTGCCCATCGCCCGTCTCCGCGAATAGCATTCTCTGTGTGAGCATGGAGTGAATCCACTTAACTAAAATGTCATCCACCCCATGTCTTTTGGCAGCATCACATAGTGATTGAAAGGGCGTACTATCAAAAGCACCCTCAATTTCCACAAAAAGGCCCAGCGCGTACTTTTTCCGGTCCAGCGCCCCTTCTATTCTGGATACCAGAGAGTGGAGCGCTGAATCACAAGAATTTCCGCTCTGATACGCATTTTGTTCCGAACAAAGAGGATGCGCTCTGAGAGCCACTTCCCTAATGTGCTTCTCTACCAGTCGTTCCAGACTTTTCAGAACAAACGATGTTATGCTGATTGGCCTAAAACTTTTGGGCAGAGTATAGTCTCTCCCTGGCTTCGGGATAAACGCTACTCTAACCGGTTGCCATGAAGATGGGACGTATCCAAGCGCTAAGCATGCAGAAAATATCTTTCTGAGGATCGGCACCAGAACATCTGCCCCCTTTTTTAGCATTATTGGATAGACGCCGTCTACTCCTGGTGACTTGTAGCTGTCAAACGATGAAATTGCAAATTTCACCGTCTCAGCTGTCACTACAGGAGACAACGTATACCAACTGCGCGTGGGCGCTCTGTCTTTGGTCGGACAGAGTTTCTGAACCACGCATTGATCGCTTCCGATCACCTGATTGCCTAGAAAATGGGTCTCAAAGAGGGTTTTTAGTGACTCCATTCTCGAAGTGGTATATGTACCATCAGGTTTTAGCAGGGAGTCAAGCTTAGCCATGTTGTCTTTCTGAAAGACTTTATGCAACCTAGCTGTTTCCCTGATTCCTTCCAAACTCTCACAGTAGTTCCGAAAAGAGGCTAGTTTTGATGTTTTAACCAGCTTCTTATTTTCCCTCTGCACCGTTCTGCAGTGATCCCAGTCGGTCTCTGAACCACTCTTAAGTGCACGATTCAGAAGCCTTCTGGTGTTTTTTCTGAGCTTCTGCAGGTCCCCAGTCCACCAGGGGACTGTTATTCCGCATCGGCTCTTGCTGACAGGACGTGATTCCGCAATACATTGACTTAATGTTAGACTTAGAGAAGAAGTCACTTCCTCAATCATATCAGGCGTCCTCATCTTTCGTGGTATTTGAGACCTCTCCTGTAAGAGAGATCTGAACAAAGTCCAGTCTGCGTTCCTGGGATTTCGTATAGCCGGTATGACAGGTTTGTCAGCCGTCAGTCTAAATTCCAGATATTTGTGATCCGATATAGTTTCCTCTTCCAGGACGCGCCAATCTATTATGGATTCCGCAATCCTAGAAGACGACAACGTCATATCTATCACTTCCGTCCGCCTCGTCATAACAAACGTTGGCTTGTTGCCTCCGTTGTTCACTACAAGGCACGACGACATAATGAACTCCAATAACCGCTCACGAAAAGGAGAAAAGGGAACGTGAGGACCCCAGGGCCAGATCCACTGGTGATGCGACAGCAGGCCCAGTCCTGTCTTAGAACAAACAACGGACCGGAGAAGACTGAGTGCTTGGTGCAAAAATGCAGAAATGCAGGTCTGAGGAAGGAGTCCATCTTTGAAGTTAAAGGAGCTAGTAGGTTCCATTAGTCTACAGAAGCAGTTTCAAATGAAGTTCCCCTTTCTGGAAGACACTGATAGTTCACCCAAGGATTCGAATCCAAGAATTCGAACTCACGGGTTCAGTGATAGTAGACTAAAGCGTTTACACACTAAGCTCTCAACACCCTAGTCGGTGTGGGCTGAGCTGAAGAAGCACGTCATCACTTCGATATTCTTGTCTCCTTCCGGAGGATCTCCCTTGGCCCAAACTTCGAGTATTTGAATTTTTCGTCCAATCCGGGTTGCTATAAGGTTGTACCACATAGAAGCTGATCAATAAATTTGCAAAAAAAATTTCTAGATTTTTGTGAAGCAATGCGGATTTCCGGGATGTTCTCACAGACGTTACTTTTAACACATTCAGATTCATAGATAAAAATAGCTATAGATCAACCTAGGGCAAACGATCTGCAAACAGGCTCTGAACTGGAATTCGCAAGAAAGACATTTTCTTGGACCGACCAAGTATGAAGAAAGAAGTTCAAAGAGTGAACAAGTCCTGGCGGCAAATAATGATTGAAGTTCATAGTTGCCTCTTGAAAGTGCTGTTCGGTTCTATACGTTCAACTTCGCAGGAGTAGTGATTGCATAGACCTCGACAGAAGTGAATTTGTCCAAGGCAAACAAGAATCCTACAGAGGAAATCCAAGCAATAACATGATTCAATACATTGCTGAAAATAAAAAGAACCGATCTAGAATAGGAGATTGAAGGACATGGTCGCTCAACCAAGACGATTGGATGCATATTCTCGAGAAGCTGTAGGTCAAGTGGAAACATTTGAATTTTACCCTTTTTCGAATTAAATACATTTTCTCAAGAATACACCTTGCAGATTAAGGAAGCCTATAATCCTATCAATGTGACTAAATAAGTCCTTACGATTCCTTCTCCATAAGGATCCGACATTTACCGTATCCAAATCTTTTGTTGAATATTCAAGACAACACACGTGTGCTGGACACGTAGATTTCTTCGGAAGGAACCTTTATTCTGTGTTTATTTGTCATGCAAATTTCGAGGAATATTTTCACCAGAACTCTCCGTTCACTTCGGAACACTTTGATTGTCGTGTCTCGCACATAAACTTGATTATGCGAACAATTTTATCACATGTCTGTAAGGTGATTTTTGCCTTTTTTAGGGTTGGAGAAGGGCTTTTTTTATTTGTCAGGAAAGGACGTACAACATGTGTAGGGAGCATAATGTCGATACGTGTGAGATATTCTATCCTTGAGCTCAATTGCTGTCCGACTCTTCTGAAGGACGTATTGATCGCTTGTCCTTAAATTATTCTCGAGTTTAAATTGTTGTTTTTATCGGTCCGTTCTGAGAAAACGACCCGAGCGACATAGATACGACCTTTTTGCACTATATTTCCTTAATTTTATAAAAAAATTACAAAAACCTTAACATAGCAGAGCGGTTTGTTATCCAATCAAAATATGCTTTGTACGTTTCTGCTCATATGTGGTATGTACGAGTCGGACAAAGTTCTGGCCATAAAAGTTTTATCACTTTTCATCATCGATTAATTGGAAAACTTGGAGAAAGCAATTATCGTCTATGGTGTCGCTGCGGAATTTCATTACCTTGAGCAATTAGTGAGAGCTGAGCATTCTGTCTGGAATTGCAAAAGTTATCCTCGTCCTCTAAATTGATAGACGGAATAATACTGTTACAATCACCACAAAACACCAAGCTGAAGGAATGACATCAGGACACCGACGAGGATTGATTATAATAGTCAATTGAATTAGACGGGTCCATCTCCATCTATTGGGTAGATATTTGATATATCGTTGGGACGTTGGAGTTATCAAGCGGAAAATTATCCCCAGAGATGGCAAGGAGCTGAAAGCTGAAAGGACTCTACATGCTTCTAAGAAAACTTCATCACTTCGAATATTGTATTCTCGAAATAAAATTCAATGGAAGAAACGTGCGAATAATGCACAAGTGGAAAAGACATTTTGCTGCTCGACGAAAACTGAATGGAGAGAATCTGTTTTGGTGTATGTACGTTGGATTCGGTAATAATCCAAACGTGTCACTGTAAAACTAATAAAGTTCTTGCTAAAAGGAGTCTGAATTGCAGATGTGGGGATGAGCTATTATCAGAGCCTATTCATAAGTAGTTAAGTTCGGAGCTTGAAATGTTGGAAAGGGTTGTCGATTAGCCCGGCAGGGTCCATCTATAAGGTCTGTCAATACTGAGGTCATAAAGTCGAATCCCAGCTTGCTAGGGGGACATCAGAACTGCCCTGTGTTTCAGGGAGTCATACAGAAACGGAACAACTCGAGAAGCTCCTGAGTGACCGAGCAGCTACAAAACTCCAGTCGGCTGACCCATTTCAGCACCTAGCACCTAAGTGCTTTTTAAACATTTTTAAAGTAAACAAATAAATGTTGCTATCCCGATAAGTTGGGAGTCTTCCAGGTTATTTTCAAGAACTCTTATACGTTGGATTATGTATTAATATTTATTTTGAGGGCTGAGAAAACTTTCAGACTCTCCTTTAAAATGTCTAAAAATCACTTAATAGGTTTTGAAATGGGACAGCAGCATTCCTCTCGAGCTTCAAACGTATCGTTATAAATAACGTTTGGCTAGAATAGTCCTAAGAGATATGTCCGACTACGTAAAAATGTACACAATCACTTAAAACCTCTATAGGGGTTGAATATCGTAAAATGCAGAAATTAATTTTTAGGCGATTATAAAGCTTATACATAGGTTGCTACTTAAGTTTTGAGATATGGCAGCACTGATGTGAATACGTCAAATCTGACATTGTCGTCGTAAAGTTTGACATTTTTAGTGGTGAACGTACGCAAAACGTGTTTTTATACGAGTGCTATTTGTGTTGTTTACAGCTACTTGAAATATTCATCTTGGTCGAAAAATGGAATTAAATCGTGAACATTTTCGTGCGATGATTTTCTATGAATTCGACGTGGATTATACCAACAGCAGTGTGCCGATCAACCCGCTTCGACTTTTGGTGATGAAGCACCATCTCAAGCCACCGTGTTTTGCTGGTTTTCTGAATTCACAATCGTGGTCGCACTTCGCTACAGGACGAATTTCGTGAAGGTCGTCCAAAATCGACAGTTGTGCCAGAAAACATCGATGCTGTGCATGAACTGATATGACAAGATCGTCATGTGACATACCGTGAGATTGAGGCATTCCTGGGTATTAGTTTCACTCGCATACATTCAATATTGCATGAACATTTGGCAGTCAAAAAGATTCGTTCGCGTTGGATACCGCCAGAGCTCTCTGAACTATAGCTGCGCAGCTGAATTGAACATAAAAAACCAGAGTCATAGCAAACATGACAGCTCCATACAAATCGCAACAATAACAATTTTGTATGGCGGGTGCATCACTTGGATGATAAAAATCAAGTTTTCTATTAAAGTGCAAGCTTTTGTTAGGCAAAGCAAAGTTAAATAGTTTATAAATATATTTAAAAATGAGAATTAGACCAGTTTTCTCATCTGGAATTGAGTTTTCATAGAAAAAATTAGGTTGAAAAAAATATCGCAATTTTTAGCAATGTCGGCATTCCGAAATTTAAAAAATGTGCAGTTAAATTGCTTATTTTTTGAAAGATAATTTTTGCTATATCAAACACATTGCATATTGATATGATTCTGAACATTTGTTATTCAGTATCGACTCTAGAGGGTTCGTCAATTCCAACGTTTTGTATTAAAACACCGCGCTTTGGGATAATAAAATATTGTTACGAATTCGTTCCAAAAAAGATTCTCCAATGAACTGGTATATTTTCTCGTTTCGATCCGTGACGTCACACATCACATAAAAAACGAGACATTTCTCACGACGAACTGTCATATGTGCGCGGCCTGAGTTTAAGTCGGCGGTGATACCGCATAATTTGACAATCGCTCAAAAAAAAGCTCGTGCCGATTGGTGCAAAGAAATGTTGAAAAAATTCAAAAGTGTGTTGATCTTCATGGAGAATATTTTGAAAAACAATAAAGCCATTTTTGATTATAAATATTTAAGAATGGAATTTTTTCATGGTAAGCTACCATAGAAGCAAATTTGATTTAAATGTTGGTTGTTTTCCGGCGTCAGTAGGGTTTCTGGTGAGAAACCCCAACACGAAATCCTCGACTGCTGATTAATCGTTGTCCTAGAGGACATGACCGTTGGAAAACTTTCACTGGATACGCCAGTTTCATAAGATTGTGTTGGACTAGGTCCGAAGGAGCTGTTTCGTCATCGGAGGGCATAGACTCGTCAGAGGGTGTATCATGCCTACTATCCGAAACACCCTTACAGCTGGTGGAATTGCTGAGCATAATTTCTATATATTGCACTCGAAATCAAATTTACGATCCGAGACTTATAAACTTAGCTAAATTTCCGCCATAGCAATCCTATACTAAAGGAAGGTGGCGCTGAAGATTACATAATATTTGATCATCAAATATTTCAACCAATTTGGTGGAATTTTTGGTTGTAAGCCAGGATATATAGAGCCAAACGCTGAGAGCGCGACTTCGAAACCCGCCAACAGCAATTTTATTTTTTCGCTAATTTTAAGAATGGAATTTTTTCATGGTAAGCTACCATAGAAGCAAATTTGATTTAAATGTTGGTTGTTTCGGAATTTTAGCTGTCACTTTTCTACACTAACCCGTTCTTTTTGCGCGATCTACACCCTACACTTTCAGTGTAAGGTGTATTAACTTAACCTGGCAAAAAGGTGTATTAACTTAACCTGGCAAAAAGAACAAACCTAATATTGCCATTGAGTTAAATGTCAAATCGCAATGAGTGAGCATTTGATTGCCAGGCAATTTTCATTTGAGCGAGTGAATTTGAAGCGTCAAGTTGTGAAGCAAAGCAATCATAATTTCGAAAACTATTGATAAATTCAATAGTTTTTTCTTTAGTCCACTTATTTTCACTCATTTTGTGATCAAACCAAAAAAACGTAAGTCTACCTGTTGACAAGCGACGCTAACTTCTGTCAAACGATTCGTTTTCTCGCAATATTATCCTCAAAATTGCCATGGCAATGCTGAGAGCAATATTGCCATATGCGTTTGATGCGTCTACACTGTCAATTTGTGTATGGCAATAATGCCGTAGCCATTGCCATTGCCAGATAAATTGTCAGTGTAGACGCAGAGTTAGGGGATTAATTTGAAAACATGCTTAAATCGGTTTTTTGGTCATTATATTCAAAGCCCTTAGAAGTGAAAGATGTCGATATCTCATTAGGCCTAAGAAGTATCTTGAAATTCGTGAAAATTAAGACAACGACTTTACACAGCCTTGGGGTTTGAATACTGAAAAATCTTGAAAATGGTTTCTAGGCACTAGAGCCCGCAGAATTAAAATTAATTCGATACCTTAAATGACGTAAAAGATATGACGAAATTCGTGAAAATGTAGAACAAAACCTATTTGAGTGAAATTTTTTTGCTCTACTTCTGTACACCTAGATGTATGTACATACCAATTTTTAACTTTCGAGCACTAGCCTTTCTTGAGATATAAAAAAACTACTCCCAACTCCGTACAACTCTAACTCTGGGATGCCTTGGTAGCAGTTCTTTTTTGCATTCCACTCTCACGCCTTACACTTTCAACAGTCCAGCACAGTTTTAAATTGGCTTCACCAGTGAAGGTTTTTCAGCTGTCACGCCCTCACTGGCAGTAGCCAGGACAGCGATCGATTCCAGTCGGGCTTTCGTGTTGGTAATTCACAACACAAACTCGTCTGACGCCGAAAAACAACCAAAAAATACTTCACTATGAAAAAATTCCATTCTCAACAATTAATTAATAAAATAAGAGGGCTTTCGACTTTGATAAACTGAGATTTTATAACAATTATTTTTTGCTTTCATTACATGTAGATATTTCCATCCGTACATTATTCTGGTTCATAAAACCCGAGGAATAATCTGATAATAATCTGTTAAAATGGGTATTTTCACCGCCATTACACTCGCATTAAAACAATTATCACCATCAAAAATAATAACACAGTGCATTAGAGATAATTTTTAACCCATGTCATCGAATTATTTTCCACTTTTTTTCTCGAAATTCAAAAAAAATTTAAGGGTGTATAGTACTACTTATGCAAATCAACCACAAAAAAATTTATAAAGCGAATAAATTCAATATTCACTCGATTTGCATAATTGCATGTACTCCAACATACCAACCACCCTCAAAAAAAAAAAAAAATTCAATTCAAAATTCGCCCGGGCAATTATGCAAATGTTTCGCTTGGTGAAAAAGAAAAAAATTAGGATCTATGCTAAACTAAAGCCCAGAACAAAACCACTTCAACGGTTCATCAACGAGTCCTCTTATCGTTAACTATGATAACGAATGCTAATCGAGCAATTTGTCTTGTTTGTCTTAGGAATTTGCCTTTGTTGGGATAATTTATGTATTTTGTATATTCGGTGATGTAATCAATCAAATTGATTTATTCCGATGTAGTTAGCGGGTGTATCAGGTAAATGATATATTCTACGGTTTCTACCAGCCTGTTTATGCGAGTGTTGAGTCACATGAGTCACGTCTGAAAGGCTTTCTCCAACTCACTACTCATCTATGTAACTACTTGTGGCAATAGACTAGGGATGGGCACAAATAACCGGTTTTATTGGTTACGTTAACCGGTAATTAGCCGGTTTTTTTTTGACAGTCGACGGGTTTTTAGCACAATTAATCGCTAACCTGACAAAAGGTCATTGTTTTCCATACTTCACTACTCAACTCTTCACAATATGCATATCTCGTGCTTCAATCATGTCTAACTTGTCGGGAATTACCGATTTTGTGGTTGTAGTCCATTCCATTTGAAAATATATTTTTGATATTATTTTCATTGATTAGTGTTGAATAAAACCAATTTAAGTTTTTAATAGTTGAGAAGACTTTCTTTCAAGTAAGCTTTTATAATAACCAGTCAAAATAACCGGTTATTTTGAACCAGGTAGCCTGTAACGGTTAAATCAGGATAAATAACAACCGATAACCGGTTTTATCCCAATACAATAGACTTACCGCAATAAGAGTGGAAGTGGTAACACTTTATTCATACTCACCGTTTCGAACCAGAAATTATAAGATGTGTTCTTATTAATTAAGGAACCAAGCGGCAGAATCCTATTTAAACAGAATGTCGTTTAAAATGTTATTAAGTGGGAAAATGTCGTCACTAAAGGTCATTGAAGTCGTGTACTTCAGGGCTCGACTATGTCACCACTGCTTTCCTCTGTCTTTATGCACCCGGTACGGACCGCACGGTTTCTAAGAAAGCTGAAAATTTACCCGAGTTAGTTTTACAATGAAAAACTAAAAAATAATGGTCAGACACCTCAACAGTAGAACCCCAGTCAGCACACCCGCAAAGTTTTAAGAAAGCTGAAATTTGGTACAGTGTAAATCTATTAAATATAATTTATGAAAATAACAGTCAGACTTCATTTAGATAGAACCATAGAGATATAAATACTGGAGACGACAAGACGCCGTTTTTGTATGAAGCTCTTTGAAGCATTTTGAAGCACGGTGGTCATGAAACTTGAACGACTGGTTCAAACTATGATAAAGTTAATCCCAGAAAAGCGAAACCCCTGAAACTCCCATATAGGCATGTTTCCATCTGCAGGGCTAACATTCCTTGGAAGCCAGTAGTCAAGTACATTGGTGTCAACTTCGGTGTCTTCCTTCGCATCAAACTGATACTCTACAAGGCGATAGTTAGGACCCTAAGTTATGCAACACTGGCAAGGCGTCACACAGCGAAACGCCATATATTCCCAAGTTGGAGGTGAAATAAAACCGTTGTCTTAGAGCAGTTCTAAGTGCACCTATCAATACAAGGCTCACTCAGGTGCACAAGGAAGATGACCTTTCTACAATTCGAAAACTCTTCGAAGAAAGTAGTTTGGGATTTTCCAACGCTTCCGACGATCAGTCAAATCCACTAATCTGCCATATTGCAGAAAATAACGAGGCAATTTGGTGGAAAGATGAGCGCCCTAAGATGGTTTAACCCTAGATGGATGGGATGTACAGGTAGATCCTTCCGGGCTGTATCAGTGTTGAGGACTATTTTTGAAGGCCCTTCAGCGTCAGCGCGCTTGGTTGGCCTGTTCGGATACAGTGTCTATCGCACCCACTTTTAGCAATTTCTCGCGTATTGCCCTTGCAATTCCCCAGGTTTTTCCATGGTTTCCCTGCGGATCGAAGACAAATGTCGTTGCGTTCTCTAAGCTCGTTCAGGGACGCTTATTACTCGTAATTCGACACTGATGACTCGGGAAATCCGTACATCAGTGTTCTAAATGTGGTATATTAATTTAATTACCAACATTTTAGCAATTTTTGCAAAAATATTGTTTTTTCCAAAAATTTTTAATTTTTTTGGGAGTAATTACTCAAAAAACCTTTCTCAATTTTTGCAAAATTTTGTTTAATCAAAGTTTAAAAAATTTTTTCGTACAAATTTCAAAAGATTGGCACAAAATGGACAAAAATCAATTTTTTTTGCAATTTTTGTTTTTGCACAAATTCCAATAAATGGCCAAAAGTTCCACAACAAAATTTTTTCAATTTTTGTAAAAAATTGCTACACAAAAATTTTCGGCAGAAAAAACTTCATGGATAAGTTGCTACCGGACAAATGTCGTTGAATGCCTGCATTTGCTCGAACTCTAGAAAATACCCGAATGACCTATGAAGCTAAAATTTTGTATTGTTCAAATTTGGTGCAACAAGAGAGGTTTGGGGTATTTGTGAACAAAATCGCGTTACTGCTTGAAGTGGTTCACATATAAAAGTCCTTAAAAAACACACTGCTACACAAATTAGACTGTTATAAAAGAGTCCGAAAATCTGGGAATTTGAAATGTGCGCACACATTTTTTTTACCATTTTAAAGTACGGGAACAAAGTAAAGAGTATTACTATTTTACCCTTTAGTTAATGACTTTTGTTGTGCGCACGAAATGCCATTGTTTCCTTTCGAACACTTAAAATTTGTTGTAAATATTTCTCCAAACAAAAGTCCAAACAAAGGGTACCTATGTTTTAATTGTACTAACTCACCTTTGCACGAAATCACAATTCTGACTATAAATTTATAAATAATTGCAAAAACCGTGAAAATAACAATCACACCGTTATAAACATCCGCAAAAGTAGACAACACCGAACCAATTAATATATTTACTGACCATCAATCGTCTGGAAAATTTACTAGATACTAAAACAAATTCGCCAATTTGAACACGCTGTAAATTTTATTGTCGAAAATTTTTGGCAAATTATTTTCAACCAGCATCCGTCCGTGCATTCATAACCTTGAATAAATCCTCATGCCCAATGCAAATAATCGAAATTTGGGACATATAAAATGATCGTTTGTTCACAAATACGTCCTAAATGTTGCGCAGCACTAGGCCAGTACATACACAATAAGAAAAATAATGACCAAACTATTGTTTATCGCATTTATGGCCAACAACAACAATCGTAACATTCTGACCTACAAATCATTTCTGTTTATAAGAAGTATATTCAGCGTTTCGGTACAGGAATGGCAAGAAGATCGTATAAATATATCATAAGGAAATTAATAGTAACAATAAGTGGAGCGATCGAGAAAAACAAATTGTGTTTTTTGAAAAATCAATCCATCAATCACAATTTACAATGTTTTGCCGACAAGATCCAAGTCTTCATCATATCTATTAATTGATCAATTCAATATTCACATTTGTACGAACGGTTCGAGAACCCTTTGCGAAATCGTCTTACATTTGTCACCCTATGTTATACTCAAAGGCTTAAAATTGCTTTGATACTAGTCGAGTAAAGTCTTAATCCAGTCGATACTACGGAAAACACCGAAAGCAGGGCCTGATTAATGATCTTATAATTATTTATTCTCCAGTCTAGAAAAAAGTAGAATAACTACGATAAGTGAAATTCGAGATAAAGGCTCAAATTTTGAAGATAGAGGAAATAAAACAGAAAGGCATGGCAGTGTATTAAGACGTAAAATATTTTATAATCAGGTTTAAAAAAATATTTTGGATTCAGAAATTTGAAAATTAACTGATTTTTATTTTTTTTAAGTAATCCCAATATTTCTTGAAATTTATAAATATTTTCACCAGAATTTTGATCGTTACTATTTTAGGACTTGCCGCTATAATTCAGATTTCCAAAATTCCAGATTGGACAAAATACAGAATGTCAAAACTTAGATTTTTCAAAATTCAGATTGGACAAGATGCAGAATGTCAAAATTCAGATTAAAAAATTCACACAAAAATACAGACTCAGCAAATGGATGCTGGTAGCCGACGTGTACCCAGTAATTCCCCAAATGCCTTCGAAAATCTAAGCAAACCGAGCTGGCATTAAAAAAATAAATTTGGAATAAGTGAGTAAATTTAGAGGCGGTGAGGAGTGATTTGCCAGCACTCCCACAAGGTGCTTATATAAATATTAATGTTATAAAATTGATTGAAAATGTAATTGTTTAATAAAAAATAAATAAAAAGTAGAAAAATATAAAAAAAATTTTTTGGAATGGTACACAGACAGTAAAAACATTATCTCAGAAAAATTATTAAAATTTTATCGACAGGGAAAATTATAAAAAAAATAAATATTTATGCTATTTAGCTACAAGTCTAAATCGTACATAATTTCGAGCAATTATTTTTTTTTTAATTTTAATAATTTTTTATAATAAAAAAGTATTTTGTCCTTTCTGAATACAGTCTAATGCGGATTTTGTCCCGTATTAATTTTATCCCGCTGAATTTCGGCTCTTCAAATAGTCTGAATTTTGTACATTCCGAATTTTGGCAATCTGTATTATTACTGGATGCCGTATTTATACTCTAGATGGAATCTGAGAGTTTTATAAGTTTAATCCAGCCCAAAAGTAGAACCGAGGATGTTTTGTTGAATTTGTAAGGCTAAATTAGTTAATGGGCAAAATCGTCCTACTCCTTCTGGTAGCTGCCATACAAAAAGTCCTTAAAACTCGTGTTCAAGAATATTGGCCGATAGAGATAGATAGATTGGAAATAGGGGTTGATATGGTTAACCTCTGTCACTGCAGCCACAGTTGGACCAATTGTGACGTTCCCCCGGATTGACTATGATTCCTCTTCAATCCCTGCGCTTTCAATGAAGCTTAGTATTTTGCGAAGAGGAATGGTCAGGAATTCCGATGGGTCCATGAAACCCTGACCGAAGTGACGAAGTCTTTTGCGGGCTAAACCCTCACATTCACAGAGGATATGCTCTGGTGTTTCGTCTTCGTCATTGCATATTCTGCAAATTTTAGTCTCAGAGAGACCAGTCGTATTAAGGTGCTTCCTCATGTGACAATGTCCAGTCAGAGGTCCCACTAGGGTTTGGGTCTGATATCTGCTTAATTTTAGATAATCAGATGTTTTTTTTTCCGAATACTTTGGCATAAAAAGCTTTGAGTGCCTGTTGCCCGGTGCCAAGTCCCAGTGAATGGCACTTTGCGATTTTTGCCACATTCGGATGTTTATTCTGGCTGTGCTTAATGGTCTCCCACAGAATGGATATGGTCCAATGAAGTCAGCTTCTGAACCTCTTCTAGCCATTAAGTCGGCCATTTCATTACCTTCATAGCCGCTGTGTCCCGGAATCTAAATGAGGTTAACTCTGTTCTTATTTCCGAGTTCAATCAGGCATTGGAGGCAATTCCAAACAAGTTTGGAGTAGATTTGAACGGACTGACGTGCCATTATTGCTTCCTTGCTGTCCGAGAGAATATATATTTGTTGGTTTTTGTAGCCCCGTCTGATATTTTCTCTAATGCATAGTTCAATGGCATGAGTCTCCTGAAAAACAGTGGATGTTATGTGCATGCTACAGTAGAATTTGACATTTGGGCGCACTCCATAAACTCTTGCTCCTACACCTTGATCTGTTCCGTAGATCCGTCTGTGTAGCAGATTATGGATCCTGGTTTTGGAGTGGGTTTGTTTGTGGTCCAATCCTCCCTTTCAGGTAGGACAACTTTGAATAGCCTTGTGAAATTAAATTTCGGTACCATTAAATCAGAAAGAGGTATCGCTAATATGGGGACCTTGTTGAGTTCCGCGGAAAGAGTTGGGCAAGCTGTTTTGCGCTCTGACTCGTCCTCCGAGCTCAAAAGTTTGTATGTGGTGAACCTATCTTTTTTCTTTATTGGCCGATAACTTCAGAAGAGTTTAAGCTACGACTTTGAAATTTTGTACGTGTTAATTTTCCAATAGTTGGAGCTAAATGTATGATTATGAAAAAAAATCCTATTAGTCCTTCGTGTAGCTGCCATACAAATATCCTGTCAAAATGTCTTCACTTAATTTACGGATCTCACTATAACTCAAGTA
Source organism: Beris morrisii (assembly GCA_951812415.1). Taxonomy (NCBI): domain Eukaryota; kingdom Metazoa; phylum Arthropoda; class Insecta; order Diptera; family Stratiomyidae; genus Beris; species Beris morrisii. The sequence goes on from OX638310.1 coordinate 144,977,091, forward strand.
ATCGTTTAGCTATGAATTCGGAATTTTGTACAAATTAGTTTTGAGTTAAAACGAAGTTCGAGTTTACTAGTCAGCTAAATCCATTTACACCTTCTGGTACCTTCCATACAAAAAATCCTTAAGACACGTGTTCAACAATATTTTCCAATAACTTTTGAAGGTTCAAGCTAGAAATTTGAAATTTTGTACACATTAATTTTTAAATGGTTCCAAGGAAAAGGATTAATATGTAAGAAATCGAGTGAGTTCTTCCTGCACCTCCGATGTGAAAGTCCTTGCAAAAAAAAAATGAAATGAAATTAAACACTGATGATATTGTCTTTTAGTTTCGAGGATCAACCAAATGGGAGTCCCTAATAAAGGACAAACTACATGCACCTTATTCTACTTTATCCCCAACTACAATATAAATCGGAGTTCAGTATTTCATCTAGAGTATCATACGATTGGCTTGCAGCCGATCGTGTCTGCAGTATGTTTTTAAGGTACTTTTGTAATTCTTTTCATTTATTCTTTAATATTTTCAAAATTTAATTTAAATTTTCATTTTTTGCAAAGTGATGCAGGCTAACCTCATGTGAATGATTAGTTTTAAAATAATCTCTATATTTTGAAGTATGAAATTTATGAAAATTGTTAGCCAAACCCCGGTAGGGGAAGTCTGCGGCTACTTGTCGGAATACTGACAGGGCACTGCTTGCTAGGGAAGCACGCTATGCGTATGGGGATCGCTGACTCTGACGTATGCAGGTATTGCCTGGACATATGTGCTGAGGAGAACATCACCCACATTTTGTGTGAGTGTCAGGCGGTTGCAAGGAGGCGACTGAGGTGGCTGGGAAGTCTTTTCTTTGACAATTTGGAGGACCTGAGGTCAATAGGGCATAATAAGCTAGTCAAGTTCGTTAGGGATCTGGGTTGTTTAGGGGATGTTTAGTGACCTACGAGCTTCTGAAGGGATCGCTATGGGCCCTTTTGGTGCCTAGTGTGCGCGGTGGCTCAGCGCTAGGCCTCTTCTTAAAACTAAACTAGCCAAAAGCCCGTTAGTAAAAAATACCGCATTTTCGTTTATTCCGTAAGTGTAAGATCCCTTCAGCATAAAATCATGTAAACATAAAACTCGTAGTTACAAAATCCCACATATATAAAATGCCTTTACCGAAAATCTCAAAATTTTTTCACAAAACTTATTTAATTTAATTTTTAATTTATACTACATATTCATTCAAAAATGATAAAAATAAATAAAATTATTATTACACTACGCGCAATTCCAATTTCTGAATACTGTTTCTTTTTTAATAAATAAATAATAAAAAACTACGATTCTTGCTATTATTTTTGAACTCTTCAAAGGGAGACTTTAATAAATCCTTAATAATTTTGTTGACAGTAGTTTGCGGTATGTGTGTGGTTCGAGGATTTGCTCAACGCCTTTTTGGGCAAGGATTGACTATAAAAAGACAGGATTTGTTTAATTAAAGTAACACTTAAGACCTGAAATTTTCGAAGTAATCCTATTGTTCCATATTCGGCTTTAATCAATTTCGTATTGGTTGTTAAAAGCTAAAATTGTTTCAGCGAAAATTGTTCGGCATAATTCGATGGAAGTGGTATTGCCAAGCATAAAAAAAATCAATTCCTATAAAAGACTTTATTAAAGCAAATTGTGCTCCGTAACAACAATACCACATTGTTTTCACGGCATCATCACATCCAGGACACCATCAGATAATACCTGAACAGGTTGACGGTCGTAAACTCCAGATCGAGCAACAACAAGCTCACCAATTTTACTGCAGATGCAGTACCATTTCTTGTGGCGGTGCCATCATCCCCATACAGTCCATGCGTCCTTCTTATATCCTTTCAAATCGAAAACACTCAGCTCTAAGGCCAATTTCTTGTAATTATTCTCCAATGTTAAAAGGACTTGCAGCACCGAAAAGCTGTCTACTGACCCAGTTCAGGATCATAAATAGAATGATACTTCGGCCAGAGGACGACAAGTAGACAAGGTACATGTAGTAAGTATGTGGATAGAAAGCATTGAAGATTTTTTTCTGAATTATGTACGTTACTTCCTTTTGTGAGCTACTCTCCTTGGTAATAACCGGCCAGAAGGATTTTCTCGTTTGCTAAGGAGCAAGTGAAAGCTCTTCTCAAATGATAAGGACGTTTGCTCTGTGATATTTAAAAAAAAAGTCCTGTAGCGACTCACTTTAAAGGTATGGAACAGAAGTGGACCTTGTCAGAAGTCGTAACGAATTGAACAATGCAAACCAAATTTGATACTGCGAGAGAAAGAAAGTCCTTTTGACCGAAGAACACGTGAACTTGGAAAGGTTACTGCAAAAGGGGATGTATGAGAAATAATAGGGAATAAAAACTACTTGAGACTACTTGGCAAATGGTAAAATCAAAAGATGGAAATTGTGTCCTTGTGCACGATTTCTGTTATGATCAAGGATTTTATTGTATATTTGTAGAATTGCTGTACGATATTCGTGCAAAAATTCTATCACAGGTTCTTGATTCTTTTTGTGGAATATGGCAGCAACAGTGTTCATCTCGACAGCACGACCTTGCATTCACCCTAGAATTTTTGTAACTTCCGAGTTTCCGACTTGTTTCCATGTAAAACACCGCCTTTTCAGAATCTTAATTATGACACAAAATTTCTAGATTTCTCAGTAATCACAAATGCGACGCGACCTAATTTTAACCGCTTCGCGAACTTTGATTCGAAAAATAATAAAATTATTTTTTTTAATAGTTTTTATTATAACATTCCTCACTCTTACTGCAATTTGAAAAGATCAGTATTTCCAGTTAGAGTATCACACGATTGATTCCTGTTTAAAAGAGACAGCGGTATTCGGGAAGGCAATGTTTTTTTTAAACCAACAGTCTGAGCGCAACTTTATTTAAGTCCGAAACGTGTTCAATGCTGAGATGCAGTGTAGGTTACTATGGGAATGACAGCCTAAAAAATAACATTCCAAATAGCCTCCTGGTTATTCCTTAGGTTGTCAGTCCCATAGCGACCTACACCGCATCTCAGCATTAAACACGTTTCGGATTTCTACCCATAAAATAATAAAGTTGAGCCCAGACTGTTGGCCGATTTTTTTTAGTTTTAATTACTTTGGTAGCACATCTACATATAGGTACTAAGTTTAAACTTTCTAGCATAAGCCGTTTTTAAAATATGAAAAACCAGTTCCCCCCGTACCTTGCTACCCCTATCAACAATTTATTTTTCTGGGATGTCTCTATAGTAGCTCTACACAGTTATCAATTTTTAGCTTTCTATCCTTTGCGGCTTTCGAGAAATTAAAATCAGAATTTTTTCATTTCCACCCCCTCCCACTATCCTCCCTACACTCACACCCTCAAACTTGTTTTCTCCGCTAGAGGTCTACTGGTAATAACTCCTGTAAAATTTTCAAGATCATATCTGATACGGTTCTTGAGATATAAAAATCTATTTTTTTGAAAAATGACTATGACTTCCGCGCTTCACCATCCCCTCAAAAATTTTATATTCAGTAGACTCAGAAACCAAATTTTATCTTCCTGGTACAATTGAGTCGGAAGATATTGTCACTCAAAGTTTTTCACCCCCCACTTCCTTAAAAATTTGAACCATTTTCTAATCTCCTAGTATCTCTTAAGACAACTACAAAGTTTCAGCCATCTGACATCAATCGTACAGGAGATATGGATTTTAGAATATTTCAATCCCAGCTTTCAAGCGTTTTGCACGCATTCTCTTTCACACACCCCCCCCCCCCCACCCCCCACTCGTACACTCCTCGACACCTATCGACCATTTTGTTGCAAATGGGTCCACTATCATAGTAGGCACTACATAAGTTTCAACTTTCAGCCTCCTAACATAAGCGGTGTCTGAGATCTAGCAACCCAAATTTTTCATCTAAAACGCTCCCCCCTCACACCCCACTCCATACCATTCGTAGGGGCTCACCCATTCTACCAACCATAAAAATTTTAAAAAAAAGTTTAAACAAAATAAGCTGTGTAAATTTCATGATGCCAGAGATCAAGGATCTTCAAATTTCAAATCTGGATGTTTGGTCGAATTTGTATGGCTATGTTCGTTAACAGGCAGAATCGTCCTACTCCTTCGGGTAGCTGACATATAAAAAGTCTTTAAAACATGTGTTCAAGAATATTGGCAAATAGCTTCAAAGCGCCTTAAGCTACGACTTTGAAATTTTGTATATGTTAGTTTTTCAATAATTGCAATTAAATGTATGAATATTAAAAAGTTCCCATGAGTCCTTCGAATAGCTGTCATACAAAAATCCTGTAAAAATATCCTCATTCAATTTACGGAACTCACTATAACTCAAGAAACGGATTACCCACGAAGTTGAAATATTGTACAAATTAGTTTTGAGGGAAAATAAAGTTCAAATTTATTAGTCAGTGAATTTGTAAGGCTAAGTTCGTTAACAGGCAAAATCTACTCCTTCAGGCAGCTTCCATATAAAAAGTCCTTAAAAGACGTGTTCAAGCTTCAGAACGGATTAATCTACGACTTTGAAATTTTGTATATGTTGATTTTCTAATAGTTTGAGCTAAAGGTATAATTATGAAGAAAATCCGTTTAGTCCTTCATGTAGCTGCCATACATATCCTGTAAAAATGTATTCACTCAATTTACGGAACTCACTATAACTCAAGTAATCGTTCAGCTACGAATTTGGAATTTTGTACAAATTAGTTTCGAGTGAAAACAAAGTTCGAGTTTACTAGTCAGTGAAATCCTTTTACTCCTTCCGATAGCTCACATACAAAGTATCCTTAAGACAGGTGTTCAACAATATTTTCCGATAAATTTTGAACGCTTCAAGCAAGGAATTTGAAATTTTGTACATAGTAATTTTCAAATGGTTCTAGGTAAAAGGATAGCTATGCTAGAGATCGAGTGAGTCCTTCCTTGTGCACTGATGATACTATTTTCTAGTTTCGAATAGTAACGAAATGGGAGTCCTTAATACAGGACAAAAAACATGCGCTCTCCATAACTAATCTACTTTGTCCCAACTCCAACATAAATCGGAGTTCAGTATTTCATCTACGATTGGGTTGCAGCCGATCGTGATTGCAGTATGTTTTAAAGATATTTTCCAATGTATGTCCTCGTAGGTCCTCGTAGGTAGAGGAGACTCCCTATTATAAAAATCTTTAACGAGATTTAGTGTTTAATTCGATAGAATAAAACCCATGCAGGATTAATATTGCCAACGAAAAATCTACAGAAAGTAGATAAAGGTGTATTTTCCTAAACAAAAAATGGAAATTTTTTTACTGCTCGTACAAAGGTGAATAAATATTTTTAAATGAATTGATCCCACGGATCACCTTAGAACCTCAGCTTTATTGTGATGACACTAGCCAACACACAAGTCCCTTTCATTGCTTTAATACATCCGGGCCGCTACAGGAATTCATAAAATGGCCTTAGACATCCCTTTTGTACTTCAATCTCATTTCTATGGAATTCCTCAAAAAATGATACTCTGCCCTGAGGTCATTTGTGGTAAAAGTTTTTTGGGCGATATACCGAAAGTATACTAAAGCCACAAAGGCAGAACCCGACCTTATGAAATATTTGGATCTAGGGAGCTGGGAAATGGTTAATCCAAAAAACCACTCCCGCGTCCGTCGTCGGCTATGCTAGACTGTAGGCCGAACACCTATCAGCAATTCTTTGGAAATGAAATTCCTGGGAGATGTTACGGGGTGTCACCTACTCTACGCGCCCCCGCATCGGATGTATGCTCGAAAATAGATTCAACCCACAAAATACTCGAATCGTTATTTTTAAAATATTCACATATCATAGAATATGCAGAACACTTTATGCCTGAGGATGGATCCTTGTTCATTCATTCGTTGAATATTGCTACCACCGGGAAAGTTAAGTTAACAAATTGTTAGTCTTCTTATCCCCTCAAGATTAAGGATTTGACTTTTAATAGAGTTTCCGAAAATAAAATCATGAATTTCGTGGTGATTTGAATATAAAGGCGATATGCCTTTTGACATTTGATGAAAGAAAAAAAAGGGAATATAATGTCACGACAGAAGGAAGAAATTGATGTAATAAGGACTTTAAATTGGATATGAATTCTGGTGAAAGTAATTTGTGGAGGTAGAAAAAATCAGATCTTTTCGGAGAGAAAATAACAAGAACATTGGGAAGTAATTGGATTTTTTTGAATGTAAACGAATAACCGATTTAATACGTCTTTGTTTTATTTATTTATTTTTGTAATTTGTAATCGGACTTAAAGTTAATATTACAGAAGTTGGCGCCCAACGTAGGGTACTGCTCGATTCAATGGCGCCCACAATTGTCCCTACCTGTATTCCATTATTAGTATTATTAATAATCGGTCTAGCGGTGGAACGAATTTCGTTCGATACGTACGTGTGCATTGCCGCTAATGGTGGTAAAGTGCGGTAATAATTACAACTATTTTTCAGAATCTCTCGCAGTAAGAGAGAAATGAGTTCATTCGATGGTATGCGTGAAATATGTGCGAAGAGTGAAGAACTTACTACGTTATTTAAATTGGATATTGGAAAACTGTGGTTGGCTCTGGAAACTTTTAGAGATTTGAGTTATAGCAGTGTAATAATCTAGATGAAATACTCCAAATTATATTGTGATTGGAGATAGAAAAAAGAGAAGTGCGCATACTATGTGCCCTTTTTTATAAATAATATAATAAGATAATATCTATGTATATATAGTGTATACACGAAGGAAAAGGACAATTGATTCCATTTTCAATTCTGCACCTGAAATTTTAGACAAATTAGCCTAAGCAAAATTTGGGATTACTCCTCACTACGTTTTCTGAAGTTCATATGAAGAAGATTTGAATATACGTATTTTTAGGACTTTTATATGAAATCTATAAAAGGCGTAGAGTGTTTTGAATACTAACCTCTCATTTTGTTTTATACTTAATACCATAAAATTTTATCTCAATAGCTTAACGCGTTCTCGGTTTCTTACGTGTTTGAGCGAATTCAAGGATATTTTTTTAAGTACCTTTGTATGGTAACACCTCGAAGAGTATCGTGATTTTTATAGTTTTTCTTTGCCTCGCACTTTCTAGTGGTGAGACAATTTTCGAGTACTAAATTCCCGTAGTCCCGTGATTCAAAGACTTTTGTACGGACACCACCGGAAGGACGAGGGTGGAGATCATACAAAGAAGCACAACCTTACTCTCAACTCAAAACAAAATTAAGAAATATTTTGAATGCCGGCATGAAGGATTTTCTAATTTTTTTTATTACTTCGATGTTATTCCGAGCTGCTATGAAATACTAAGTATTATCCGTCTGATAAGTGTATTGTTTGGCAGGGTGAAGTTTTTGGGATTACGAGACAGCTGGTTTAAAGATAGTTGGGTCGAACTAAAACAGAATTCAATAGAATAGAGGCTTAAGCTTATCTAAAGTCGAAAAAAAAAACAAATATTTATGTGAAAAGGGAAAATATATTTCAATTGCATTTTTTTTGGAGCCATGTACCAGTTTTGAATGTAATACTTATGGACAGTCAAGTACAGGGAAGGATTCTTCAAAATATTAAAATGAAACTTTTGAAAGGAGAATACTATTTCTTCTCGTGATATTGGCAAATCTTAAGTTGTCACAAGATTATATCCGAAATTCACTTACCTTTCATCCTACCTATCATTCGGTATATGCCTACGACGAAATCTTAAGACGGCTGCGATACTTTTCATCGGGATAGACATGGGATGTGAGCTTATTTTTTTTTTTTTAAAAAGTCAATATCTTGGTAAGATTTTAGATAATATTATTAAGGGTCTTTCGAGGATTTAAGGTTCAACGTCGTTATTTCTCCAGTAAAGACATAAATTCAATTGCTAATGATGCTTTTGTGTTATAAAATGAAACTCCCAAATCAACGGATATCTTAGATACTTTTGTAAGGTGTCCCTTTCTGTCTGGATTTCCATGTTACGTTATCCTATAAGTTTCTTGTGTATACATTTTCCTACGGAATTATTATTGTATCCCAGATTAATTATTATAATGTCAATATAGTAATCATGCAATCAGCCTAGCTGTGTGCCTAACTAGTAGTTTAAGCCCATTATCCTCTAATCCTGTGTTATTAGAATTATACAAGAAACTCTGAACTCTAATCATACTGTATCAATTAATTAATAAGTTCGTAAAATATTTCAAATGATGTTTATTGAGATTTCATATAATCCATCTCTCAAATACAAAGCTCTTGTAAGGCAAATGTACAGTGAATCCGAAGATTTTATAGGCTTGATTTTGTTCGAAGAATTTAGCAAAGATATAAATCATTTCGCAGAAAATACAGGTGATATATCTAAAGTTCTCAGATCCTATCTAGTAGTAAGTTTGAGGTGACTGAAGAAAATTAACGTAGTCTTTGCATTTCAGGATTTGGAGGAAATTTTGCTATATGTTACATGTGATTTTAGTATCCCACGTACAGTTCATGCTGTAAATATGAAACTTGGTAAGACTGTTTGTGGTTGTACAACATAGAGAACATAGGACCTTTTCCGGATTAGTAGGCTTCTCAACTGCAATATTTTTGTACTAATCATTGTTCTACTGGTTCACAAATTTCTGATTCAATAGGGAAACACATTCAAACCACCAAAAATTAATCTTGAAATTTGTCAAAATTGATATCTATGCAATCTTGAGATCGAAGATGTTAGACGGGCACGGAAAAGGGCTTTAGAACAAAAATATCACAAGAACACTTTATGCTAGAAAGTTGAAACTTGTAATAATTAGGTGTAAGGACAGTATGGCATGCTCAATTTGGAATTTAGAGCTGTGTTTATGAACAAAGTTTTTAAGCACGAATGTACATTGGGGGAATTCGCATTCAATGATCAATGAGATTTTACATTGACACACGTCTATCGGAATTACATTCAATCTGTCAAAATATTATAGTTGTGGGAATGCTGAATAAAAGTTGGCATATTTGCTTTGGACGGTGGAACACCTGATTTTCACTTGTTCCACTAGTTCCATGGTAGTTTCATAGGGCTTGACGCTAGATGGCGTTGTGAGCACTTGAACGAATTACCAATTTATCTCGGAATTACCATTTCGCAATTGTAATTGGAATGATGGAATGAATGACCGATTCGACAATTTCATTAAGACAGACGTGATGCGGAATTATCATTCGACTAGGAATGATCATTTGAAAGCGTCGTCTGCCTAGGGTATTACCCATTTCTAGTCCTTAATTCCTAACTGATTTTCACAGTCTCCTACGATAATCGTAAGAATTAGATGCATAAGTTCAAGTTTTTACAATTTTTAACATTTTGAAATTACAAATTTTCATTTTTGGAAATTTTGAAATTACATAATAATCCTGGCCTATCTAATTCCAACAATAGGTCAAGTTCAAACCCAGAGGTCTTCTGTTTGAATTTTCTTTCATTTTCAATATTATCCATTCCCGAAAATTCCTTAATAATCCTTTCAAACTCTCACAACGAGGGTAGAGCGATTGGCTAACAGTGTATCCCCCCAAAAATCAACAGTTTAGCTAAGCTTGTGTAGAAAACCTCGGGTCAGACTGGTAATGTCCCACCCTTAAAATTCGACACAATATTCTCAAAATGTTAAGAATATGAGTACGACAAGAAAACGTTAGCAATAGACGTTAATAAAAGTTGGATTAGTTGTCAAGAATGTGGTGTTTTGAAAAAAGGAAAGAAAGAGTTGTTGTTTTTCTGTCCCCTGAGCGACAACAAATGGCAAAGTCTACTATGAAACACATTCTAAATTAAATGAGTAGAATTTTTAAAGGACTTTAATTAACATCAAAATATTCTATGGTAGAACGAATTGACTAACAAATAATTAAAAAACTCTACATTTAGGTAATACAAAAACTCGATTATATATACATTTTCCATTATAAACAAAAGTTCACTCCCAAGTTATTAACTACGTAATCCATCAATATAAAAACCGCACAACATTTTTAATCGCTCCGGTTATATGGCCAAGTATACGTATGCAAAAAGTCCACAAAAACTCATCAATCTCGATAAAATTTCATTATTTTCATTTAATTTCTTTGGAATTTGAAACGTTCTCGTTTTATTACAAAAAAAAAATTAAATTTATCGAGCAAAACGGTTTTATTGCTTAGCACACTCTGGGCATAAGGTAAACAATAAACACGTCTACGAATCGAATTATAAGTAAAAGGTGTACGTAAGATTTTGCGGTTTATTGAGATTAAAGCTCATATAGTTTTGATGTTATGTGAAATTTATATTTTATGTGAAATCGTTCTAATGATGAGAATTTTTGCTGTGAAATAGCCGCCTTTAAAAGTAATCGGTCGGCAAAATATCTGCAATAAAACTTGTATGAAAAGAGCTAGCTATCAAGTGTATTGACCGGAATATATTAGGATGTGTTCTTTTTTAAGAAATTGCGCTGTTGTAGCATTAAAACTTACAACTCTTGTAGCTTTCAGAATTTATATCAAAAAATTTTAGAATTACAAATTTTATGTACACTGTTCATATTCTCTATGGACCTCTCTAGTTTCCCATCTGATTAAATATTGGCTATTCTGAGTGATGGTGAGGCTCTCCAACCCCCAAATAAAATACAAGTTAAGTAAATGTGAGTCGCACCTAGACAAATTGTGAAATTCTATCAGATTTACATCAACAGAACACCACCCATCCAGTAAAACTTGTCTAAATAGCAATTGAGTATGTGTGATTCAAGAAAAAAAATTGTTGCTTGCAAAACTTGTATGCCATACCGTCAAATATTTGACTTCAAAAATTTGACAAATCTTTTAGATGAAAACGCCTTGCCAAATAGCGTCAAACACACAAGTAAAATGAAGGATAATTGCATAATACACTTTCTGGTGAGTCAATGCATCTCAATGATGACAGAACTTCTTTGGACTTAGTCCAACACAGTTTTCAAACTGGTCGTTTCAGTGATTGTTTTTCAAGAGTCATGTCTTCAAAAGCAAAAGCCAAGGGAGGATCAAACTCAGTCGGGATATAACCGCATGATGATCGTATAAAAAAAATTTTGGAACGTCGAAAAAACAACCAAAATGTTTAAAGTAATTTCTTGATAATAAATTTATTTATATACATCTCTTGTCAAAAAAGTGTACAGTGTAGTTTAAAAAATACTAAAACTTCAGAGAAAATCATACGATGCAGTTTGAGATCCAAGTCATCTAGACAACAAAATTGGATAAAAACCCTGTAACACTTTTTGGCGCGTGACCAACTTCTTTTAATCCCTTAAAATAGCATTGTCAAAATTTTTTCAAATATATAGTAGTGAAAATGTTAAGAAATTTGTTTTAGAAATTTGGATTTCTGGCGAAAACGACTATCAAATAATCCCAATAGAAAAAAAAAACTTATTTTTCAAATATTCCTGAAAAATATGACTGATTTTCTTTGTCAAAAGTTTTTGATCAAATATTTGACAGTATGGCATTACAAGCTCTATGACCTAAAAATTGCGACAAACTTACCTAAATCGCATACGGATTTGTGAAAATATGCTAAGTTGGTACTGCTCTTCCAGAACTATGGAATCGAAACGTGGATCCAGCCAAGATTTGGCCGCGGCACGTTCAAATGCAACAGGTAACATGACACTACAGCAGGAATGTCGTCGTCCAGTTTGACTCAGGTACAATTGGATGTGTGGTGCTAATGCTATTTGAATATCATCGATTGAATTATTGCAGCTCTCATTGACTAGAACTCCTGGTGGCATGGCGGTAAAACTTACAGATGCACGGCGAGACTGGAATTTTAGAAAAAGGGTGTGTTATTTATAATAATTTTGTAAATACTATAATTATAATAATTACTAATAGTAGGTACTTATGAAGCTATAATAAATAATGTTTACAGTTTTATAATTTTGTAGAAATTTTAAAAATCGATAACAATTTTTGGTTTCTGGAAAAATAAGTCGCATTCAGAAAACATTTCTGTATGAAATGACGTCACGTACCTCCTATTATCATTTTTTGTTCAATTCAAGCGACTAACATCAAGTGAGAATAGATAAACAATTTTTGGTTTCGGTATTTATGTGGATAGTTAACCATTTACATTTTTAGGTCTTTATGGCCAATCCCTGTACCACCTTTTTCGGACTATCTTTTTTTAAAGTTCTATTTCTTAGAAAATCATATCCAAAGTACCAAATGGTGAGCATGTCCTTTAAGTAGAGCAGTTTTTGAAAAGTAGGCTTTAAAACAAAACTGTATGCTACCATGTCAAATATTTGACTATTTTCACTGGCAAATGCAGTCAAATTGAGTAATCGTCAAATTTATTTTTGTTACATTATTTTATTTGTATTATTTTTTTAATCAAATATTTGACAGCATGGCATACAGTTTAATAGAAGCTTAAGACCCATTAATTGAACAAGCAACGCTAATATACAGAACTCTAAATACGAAGTACTCGTATCTTTCAACCTGAATAAATATAGTCTATAAAAATTCATAATACAAAAATCAACATACTCTCCAACAAATATTAATAACAATTCTGTTGATTAATGAGACGAATCAATCAAAAGAACTCTCGCGTATGAATTCAGGTGGAATGCGAGGCACGTGAAACTCCTTATTCACATAACATCTAAGTGCTACTTTAAAATTCTTCGTTATTTTTTATTCGCAATGAAATGGGTAAAAATACTTCACGATTGGGACCGAGCGTAAATTTCTTTTTACATAAAATTTGAGCTAAAATTTAAGGGTCGAACTTTAATAAAGAATTACTTTTATTTTCGCATGGTACAGAATTACAGCAATCAAATGGTTACCAAACCAAAGCCACATGTTACTAAATCCTGTACTCGTCATACTAAATTATATAATCGAGTGACTGAAAAGGATCAAGGATGTAGGTGAAAAAGCTGATTGAGATTACCTTGCTATACGAGAAAAATGTTCAATTTTTGTCATTGAAATTTATTTCGTAAATATTCCATACATCGATTATTTTATCAATAATCCTTTGAAGTAAATTTTTTTCTTCAATAATTCGTTCATGTTCATGTTATTAAAAAAAAAACAAATTGTGTGCTTAAATTTTATCCGAAACGATAAACCAGAAATTCGTGTTTATTTCGATTGGAACTTTTCTTGAAGATGTGAAGGAAATAAATACGATGTTCTTCGAACACTTTAAATGAACTGATCTAAAAAGTTCCAAGTAGTTTCAAAGTCAAAGCTGAAAGTGAATTTTGTTCAAAGGCAAATAAATAATCGAAATCGTTACAAAAATAAACAAATAATTCTTCGTATGGAAAAGAATTGTTGAATTCGATTAAAGTTAAATTTTTATAAAAAAAGAAAAAAAAATTGTTTAGAAAAGTTGATATTCACAGAAGTAGTAACATTTGATGTATGCCCTTTCATACATCTTGATACATTTGGAAACTAGCTACACATGTTTCTATCTAGTCGAGTTTTCTACCAAAAGCATTACACACATCAACAAAATGTTAGCCAAACTCGTAACAAAATTGTCGGATGCAAAGAAAAACCATTCAAAACTTTCTTCTCCTTCATTATTCATTCAGTACTGAACAGAGATACTGATTCAGTATTACAAATTCACTACTGCATGGCTACCGTATTAATAGTAAAGTTTAATAATTGAAAAAAAATACTAATATCCTTTTTCATTCTATAACATTTTTCTTTCTTATTTTGTTATAAAGATATAGAGTACATAAGGTTCCAATCGAAGGTAATAATACAGTAGCGACACGATACTAATTTTAAGAATTCGGTAACTCCAAGAAGACGTGATAAAATGAAAGAGTCCAGAAAAATGCCAGGAATTCTAATACTTCACTTCATTTTCCTAGATATGCGTATTTATTGTTTTTTTTTTATATTATCAGCCTTCTATTACAAAATTAAATATTATCTATTACATAATTAAATATTATCTATAACATAAAATTGCGATACGCTCCAAAACGTCACATATTCCAAGATTTATTCAGCCCAGTGATACAGTACTGATTTCTCAAATATTTTATTAATTTTTTACAGTTCTGCTTAGGTACTGAAAAACTGAAAATTGGTTGAGAACTAGTCAGTAAATGCTGGCATAATTACAATCCAATGTTGATAAAACGCTCAATAGAAAAAGTGAACAAATATTAATTCGGAAATTCAGGTTTCTTTCTGCGTTTACTCAGTACTGAAAATTTATATTGACTCGGCAATGTCCGAATTCAGTTTAAGGCTGTTTTTCAAAACTTAATTCACACTCAATGATAACTTTCAGTACTGCAAGGCCAGTACAAAAAAAATTTATGCGAGTAGGAACGGTTTACGCTTGAAAGTTGAAACATGGAAGCTGGAACATACAGGAAATTGGATTGAGTAAAAATCGTATGTCAAAAATTAGCCTGCTTTGATAATTTTCAAATATTCAGATCCTTTTCAATGGTAAGAGGAGATGCAGTTTCGAAAATGGCTGCTGCTGTAAAGTTGAAACTTGCAAAGAGCTATTCTAGTTGAAAATTATTAAAATCAATATTTTGGGTCAGGCTCCAAATTTTACTTTTATTTTAAAAAGACTACGGCGTAATAAATTATAATATTTTACACGGCACCACAATACGATTGGCAGATGTTTCTTTATTTTGCAGTAGCTCGTAACGTAAGAGGAGAAGAAACCCTTTTTTTACATAATTCGCATAAAGCCGAAAAATTTCCCACATCTGACAATGAGATTATGAATACCATCCAAAAAATATTTTTTTTTTAGATTTAAAATGGGCGAGCCGTAATCCGTCTGTAATAAATAAATAAACTTTTTCTGTACTCGTCTTGCAGTAGGTACAGACCTTTTTTTTCCGTAATGAATTCAGTTCTGTAAAACAGCTGAATGAATACTTTCAAACTGAATTCGAAATTTGGCGAGTCAATAGCAATTTTCAGTACTTAATCGTCGGTATGCTGCAAAAACTGCTTAAGTCATAAAATTAATATTTCAGGATGTGAGAATTTTAAGGTTTGCTGCTCCGGAAAAAAGTTTATAAATTTAATTATTTTCATATTGACATTGTGACGAAACTATGTACGTCGCTCTGAATCAGGATCATGGGGTGCTTTTATGTGTAGCCATTTATCAATAAATTGGTTGAATTAAAAAAATAAAGTCTTCTTCCCCGTTTTTTTTTTTAATTTTTCATCAATACTTTATAGCAATTGTATTGACCTAGTTCTGAAGCAATTTTGTGCTTTAGTACTGAAGTAGAACAGGATTGTTTGAAAAATTCATGAGAGGAATGTTTGAAGAATTCGTGACCTTCGTAGCGTTTAGGAGGTGAAATTTTTGTTTTTTAAATGATTAATTCGCGCAGTATTAATTGATATCCATGATGTCCAATTTCTCGCGTTACCGATTTTCCGCATTAAGCCTTTGTAGTAGTAAGTATTCTTATGATTTAAGGCTATTATGGTCACGATTTCGACTCCTGAAGCCACGAAGTTTCTATCCGTTATAATTTTTCAATTCATTATTGAAAAAACCAATCAGTATATGTATAGGTATTAAAAAATTTCTTCTACACAGTACAAGTCGAGTACCGGTATGCGAAATTCAATCAATTTCTGATAATTGAATTCAGTCAGTATCTACTCAAAATATTCCGATATACCTCTGCTGGTTTCAATTAGAAAGAGTTCAGTTTGAATTCCGCTGGAGTATCGATGTGCTATACGAATAGGACCGGACCGGTTGATGCGCCAAAAATTCAAACGCAGTAGAAATGTTGATCTTACACTATTGTGCCAATTTCTCACTGTGTCGTGTGTATCGCTTTTACGGAGGGTTTAACCCAAAATTCCTCGTGATGTGGTGGAACGTCACATCGTATATAATAGTTCTTCATAACTAAGTATTTTTTACTGCAGTGAATTTACGGTAATGAATGCCAACTTCATACATGTTTATTAGCTTAAAAACGAAGTTGGCATATTAGAATAAAATAAGATTTTTGGAAAAATATTTAGATCCATTGATGTTAAAATACTTAAATAATAATTTTAATAAAAAATGTTCAACCATTTAAATCATTTAATTTAAATGAATTAATAAATACATAATTTGAAAACGTGCAAATATAAATAATTAATTTAAAAGTGAGCAAATGTAAATAGTGATGTAAATAAATTAATAAATCAAAATAGTTCAAATATTATTGCATCGGAAGTTTGCTACGTTACAATTCCTAAATCTATAGGATTAATTAACGTTCTGTTAGAGATACCTTTCTCATATAGAGATATCCTCTACACTGATTCCAAATGTTATCACTCACAAAGATATAACTAAGAAAAAAAGTACTTCCACTCGTTATTGCTTCTGTTTCGATTTAGGCCTCCCATACTTTTGCCAATTATTCATCAATTTTTCCAGCACTAAGCGAACTTTCAAACGAAATTTCAGAAATCGTTAAAAACAGTGATCCAAGACATATTCTAAAAAATGACTCAGAATAAGAACTTTTTCTCTTGTCAACTATGCGTAAGTTCGGCTGTTAACATTATTACTTAAATTTGGAATAGAATCCATCAGTCGTAGAATGAAATTAACAGAGAAAAATAAATAAAAAAAAAATTCGCAAAATTGATTCAATATCAATTAGCACATAGCCAGGTGATAATTGCACAAGTTCGGTGTTTGTCGGAAGGCGAATTGTTAAAAAAAATCTATAAAGAAAATATTGTCGGTCACCGGACCACCGACACTTTATCACCTCAAGTTATTCCAGGTAAGAATGTTCTGCTAGCAATCCATTGCCAGTCGTGAAGGTAAACAATTACTTTGCTAAAAATAACCTCCAATTTCTATTCAACTTGAAAACAGACTAGGTGGTATATGTGTGTGTGATATTAGAGGTGAATTCTCTATAACATCACCTGTAGCGAATAAAACCAAAAAAAGAAAATAACTTGCTTCATTGATTATTGTCGCGGAGTCCGGACGAGTGTCATCGCAATTAGATCCTTTACGGCGAAGTTGATATGCAAACGCGTCACGCCACCACGATTTACGGCTCTTCAGGTGACTGACTCACTCGCCAACGCGCTATACTGGGTCAAATTGTCCTCCATAATTGGTCATGCTGGTACTTGACGCCATAATAAGGTTCTTCTAACTTTTTATATCCAAGCTGAATCTGGTGTCTAGATGTGGCAAGGCTCGACGCCCGAGTGTTCAGTACCTATTCAGTACAGTCTATGTGGTCGTCTTTGAACGCTCGAAATAGACACACATCATTTATTAGAATGCGGGCTAAATTAAATTCGATCGAATATAGAAGATGATAGCAATTGTGTTCATTGTTATGATTATATTATAGTTTATTGTTCTTTTGTATTCATTTAGTAATTGCAACTGGTATTGGTTTTGGCTATTGCTACATTATGTCCTGTATTATAGTTTTCGAATCAATTGAACGCTATTCATGACTAGGAAGCCTTAAATATTTAAGAGAGATGTGTATAACATGCCTTATGGCGAGTAGAAAATGCTCCACTGTCACGAATCAGTTTACTTGCTGACTAGGTCCAGCTAATTGAAATTGCTTTTCCCGCTAGAAATTTTAGACTTAGGGGAGAGTGGGGCAAAGTGGGCTAGCAAGGTAAAGTGGGCCCCTTTCAAATTTCTAGTTTGCAATAGCGTCATCTCTTAACAAAATAAATTATACGATAAAGCTTCATAAATTGACCACAATGCACTATAAACGAAATCCATTTTAATTACAGTTCCTTGAATTTTTCTCATATTACGATTTTGGCACCATCTGATGTAAATATCAGTGTTTAATAATGTCATTAAAAAAAATTGTTAGTGAGTGAGAATTGTTTGAAACAGTATCCTTGAGATCGGCGTACGGATTGTGAAACTTGAAAAGTAAGCTTTGATGATTATTTAAGAAATATATAAATTTTAGCAGATGCTTACTGTTTAATGTTCATTCGGGGCAAAGTAAGCCCCGGGCGCATCTTACCCCATACCAATACAATTTTATTTGATAATTAAAAATAATAACTTTAGCATGGCTAGAACATACAACAAAAAATTAATGCAACAATCGTGGACTGAAGATGCGATGAAAAATGCAATAGCTTCTGTTGCTGAAAAAAAATTGACCTAAAGAAAGCCAGTAAATATTTTGGTGTTCTCAGGGCTACTCTTCAAAGCAGAGTACGCTCTCAACACACTTAATTTCGCTTGAATTTATTAAAATCATATTATTTGTCTTAATTGATCCATTGCTCCAGTTTTGGGTGAAATTATACTATACCCCTTGGAAGGGCTCACTTTACCCCAGTAGCGGGGTAAAGTGGGCACTTTGAAGTATGTACTCGTATAGAAAGGAGTAGGTATCTTCTTTATCAGCAGCAATAATTTAATTTCACGAATATATGACTAAGCTAACATCCTAATCTATCGATTTTGCGAGAAAAGGATTTTATAACTATTACCCATTTTACAGTCGGTACAAACCTTAGGGGGCTCACTTTGCCCCACTTTTCCCTAGTCTTACTTTTTTTTAACGTGTCACAGTTATTAAATGTTATATTTAAATAAGGGCGCGGATATTTTAAATAAAATGCCTAAATAACAAAGTACTATACCTTCTTTATATAATTTCAAAGTGTACAAATAATTTTATTAGGTTTATTCGTTGCCCATTTCGTTTTCTATGTATTTAGGACTATTAGAACTTTTTCCCGGTGCGAAGTTAACTTGACATACCCTATCGCAGTGGTTCTTAGGAGGCGGTCCATGAACGAAATGTGGCCAGCGAAGGATGCCAGTTTGGTCTGCGGTAAGAACCAGAAATTTAAGTATTGTAACTAAGTTTGATACTTTTCTGAGCCGATCCGACTCTGGCTATGAATCAACAAACTTTGTAGACTCCAACTCCTGGGAGGCTATAGTATTTCTTTCTTGAAAAAACAGTAGCAACATACAGCTATACACAAATTTATTCGTACACCATTCAAAATTTTATTCAAAACAGTGTAATTGTGGTATTTAAAAAAAAATAAATAATTATGATTAAACATTTTAAAAGCTTCCCTTATGTCTTTTAATAAAATTCTTAATAAAAATAATATTTGACATATTTTATATTTTAAAATAAATTATCAGTCCCCTCCATCTACTAATTTCTGCAACACAAAATTATTTGTGCACCTGGCAACACGAATTTATCTATGAACGCAATGATACCGGAATATGAAATTATTTCACTTCTCTATCAGTTTACAGTGCAGTGAACGTTTGCAGTCCATATTTTAAGTTAACGAAGTATTTTTTATCGTTTTTTAAAATTATTTTTTTAAAAAATGGGTCGAAAATCAACTGAAACTTCAACTTCTGAGCGAAAAATAATAATTAAACTTATTTGTGAGGGAAATTCTTTGCGAGAAACAGAGCGTATTGTAGGTAGGAGTCATATAACAATTCAAAGTAGTGTAATTAAATATAAACATTAAGGAACACTCCTAAATAAGGACGGTCGTGGGCGAAAAAAAAATACTTTCGGACCATAATGAACGAGTTATAGTTCGAAAAGTGAAACAAAATCCGAGTCAAAATATTAGGAATCTTACTGAAGATATGGCCCAAATAATCCAAAAACCTATTTCTTCTGAAACTGTAAAAAGGACATTGAGGCAGTTTGGTTTAAATGGTCGAGTAGCTCGCCAGAACCCATTTGTATCGAAGGCCAATAGGGAAAAGAGGATTGAATTTGCCAACAAATATTTAAATAAAGGTGCTGACTTTTGGCAAAATGTTATTTTCACAGACGAAAGTAAATTTAATGTTTTTGGTCCCGATGGAAGGCAATTTGTGTGGAGAAGACGTAATACGGAAATGGAAAAAGGAAATTTGTGCTCAACAGTAAATCATGGCGATGGAAATGTTATGATTTGAAGCAGTATGTCAACCGCTGGTGTGGACAAGATGGAATTTATTGACATGACAATGAATAAAATTATGTATTTAAATATTTTGAAAAGAAACTTAAAACAAACTGAGTGACATATTGCCGGATAGAAACCGATTATTACTTTCAGCAAGGTAACAAACCCAATCACACAGTGATTGTTGTTAAAAAATGTAATGTAATGTAAGAAATCTATTACGTACGCCTCCTCAATCGCTGACCTCAACCTCATTGACCATTTGTGGGCACATTTGGGACATCAGTTGAGGAAAAAAGAGCTGAGCTCAAAGAGCATATTATTCGAGAATGGGAGATTGCCATACTGTCATCAGTGACCCAGAGACTCGAGAAATCAATGACAAGGCGATTAAAAGCAGTGCTAGACTAAGGGTTATCGAACGAAGTGCTAAATTTTAAAAAATAATTGTATTTCAAACTTATATTGTAAATTCATTGAAGTGTACGAATAATTTTGTTAAGTAATATTTTATAAGAATATGTTTTTTTTTCCAAATTCCTATTAAACAAACACGAAAATGTTTTTTGGGGTAAGAATAATTTTGTGTATACCTGTACGTAATTTACCAAATAGCAAAATTTTTTTTTATTGAAAAGATTATTTTATGGCATTTAATTTTTAAAAATAGTTTCGGGCATATGACCACCGCGACCGCGTCTAATAAATACCATCCGATCAGTCCAATTTTTGGTCACTTTTTCGAGCATTTCTGGTCTTATCTCATCAATAACCCGTTGAATGTTGACTTCTAAATGTTGAATCGTTGCCGGCTTATCAGCATAGACCTGTGATTTGATGTATCCCCACAAAAAGTAATCCAATGGTGTCAAATCACACGATCTAGGCGGCCAATAGATAGGTCCAGTTCTTGAGATGATTTTTTCACCATATAATTGACGCAGCGATCTGTGGGTTTGCCGTATAGAACCCAAATTTCGAAAATATATTTCCACAATTTGTAAACGTTGTTCTGGTGTAAGTCTTTCCTTGATAATTTGCCAAAATGTACTGAACAAAAATGTAAAAGACACAGTCAAGTTTGACAGTTAGTTTGACAGGTATCTCTACTGAAAAAACTATACCTCTAAAAAAAACACCCTATAGATAGCATGGCGGTAAACGTAAACCAGTAGTTACACGCGAGGTTCTCTGACCCTTTTGAACTGGTTGGTGCTGATTGGACAAAAGTAGCGGGAAAATCCATCCCGTAAATCGCCGTAACACAAAGTTGAGGTTTATATTAGTTTGCATGATAAGTAAGGAAACCTATTTGGTTTATATTTTTTGATTCCAGCACTGTATTGTATTCATTTCGGAATTTATGTAAACAAGTCGCATTTATGTATTCAACAATGGCTCTGGTAAGTATTCGGACAATTAATGACGAGTTGTATGAGAGATATGCTTTAATGCAAATCAAAGACGATATAAGGCAGACCATACTTTTGGTTCGATATTTCTCTTTACATAAATTTAATCAAAATCGGTTTAGCGGTTTTAGCGCCAACTTCAAACGATTACCCAACCCAAACAAACAGAAAAACATTTTCAATTTTGTTTTCAATAATACATCAAGGTAGATCTGTTGCTGCCTCATACAAACGCCGATTGAATCAAGTAAATTCAATAATTCTAAATCATTCAACACTTGCAAAAATATACGAAAATCGACAGCAACAAAATACACGCATTTTCTAAATTTGGTATTAGTATAGAAAATGGTCGTCAATTAATTCCATTTTGGATTTCTATCACTGTCCATCAAGCAGCCACATTACTAGCATTCTCATCACACCAATTAATTTCTACAGCTTCATACAGCGAAAATATCCTCAATAAATTTTCCAAATCCAATCCACCTGGATGGCGTCGATTTCCACAGCGAAACCATTAAGCCCCCTAGACCCGCTCCAATATCTTGCGGGAGTACTAAGAAAAAACCGCCAATATTTCCGTATAATAAGTTTTCAATTGAACTGCAATTAAAATTTAATAAGTCGCGATTAAAATCAAGATTAAGGCGAACAATTGACAAAAAAAATACTGCCAATTGAAATTCATCCCGCATCAACGACGCTGAGCATGAAATGGGCGATATGGTTCATATGTGCTGCCGTTCATAATTTAATTAAATTACTAATTACGTCGGCCTGCAATGATCCATCATACTGCGGCGCTGTTCACCTGTAGCGAAATGGCACCTTCTTCGCTATGGACAAAACTCCTTATCGATGCGGTCAACTAGTTTTTCTTGTCTTGTGATACTTTCTCGCAGGGCACACCTTTTCAGTAAGTTACGAGGTCCCCGAAGGTATCAAATTTTTGGACCATTTCAATTTTTGGGGTTGTTGCGAGACGCTCAAAAGAATCTTGTAATGTTTCCAAGTGGAAAGGTAAGCGCCGGATTTAATGAGCTGAAAGTGATGCGAAGAAAAAGAAAAGCATTGTGAAAATGGTAAAACAGGCGATGGACACCGTGTGACCAGTCGTGCACCGCCTAATGTGGTCAGGAGTGGTACGTGATCGACAGGTGAGCGCTTTCAGTCATCTGATATGAGTACATAGGTGTAGCGCGTACGGTAGCAATTATGTTACTTCCATTCAGCTCATGTTACAAGTCCAGATTGGCCTGACGTGCTCTGTTCCGATTGTGTCTTAATGTTCCTGTTGGTTTTAAGTACAAATTTCCCATCGCTATTCAATGCCGGTCCCGCTAAATAATCTACGTTATTGGACACTACATGACTAGACTCCAGAGGTAAGATAATAGCTCAAAAAATCTGTCAGGGCGTAACTATAAGTGTTAGGGACACTGTTTAAGTTGAGATCCCACATAGTTCATTACACAGCTTCCAAATAACGTCCTGATTATATCTCGTTCTCGAGATACAAAAATCGCAAGATTTCCTTGAATCCGCACTCACTTCTTCCATATCGAATCAGAACCAACAGAAATAACACTTCTGTAAGGAATATGATGAAAAAAATAACACTTTAACCTCCAGTATGAAATATTTGTAAGTTAAAAGTGTTCAAATGTGATAGTTAAAAATACTTAAAAATATTGAATTCGAAACTGGAAACCTTTATTTAAACGATTTTTTAAAATTTATGTCAGCAAATGATTTTGTAAATTGATTTGTAGAATTAGAGTGGTCTAATTAAACAGGTCCTCTGGGACTGCTACCTAAAGTGCCAAACAGCGTGAATTTGTTAAAATATGTTTATACTTTGCAATTATCTATAAAACAAATCAAGTTTCAGCTCATTACAGTAGTCATGGCGATAGCTGTTAAAATTACCGACCCGTAACAGTAAGAGACATCTGTTGGGCAATAGAATACTCCATTACTACTTCTACTCTGTGTGGACAGCGTACTAGTCAAATGCATTATAATAATGCGTTCTATATTATTCGGCCCTCTAAAACTATATTTTTAAAATGTGTACCATTGATATAAATACCAGTAATATTAGTTTGAGGCTTCACCTAGGTCGTTGTAATTTTATTTCCAAATAGTAAAATTGTAGACGATTTTGTTAGTGTAAAGGGAAAAACACAACTTCTATTAAATCATTAAAAACGAAGTTCGATAGCCCGACAAATTTTTTACATTTTAGGACTAATAGACCTTAGAAACAAACAAAATGTGTTTGTCCGTCTGACCGCTTTTCGCTGTGTGCAAACTTCTTTCAAGGTTCGTAGCTCCTAAGCCTTTTGAGCTATTAAGTTCAAATTTGTTTCTAGTACATTGGATAGAACGGCAACTTTTTGAGGGGTGGATACCGTCCAATCAGTCTATCTTCTTTTCTATTGAAAAGAATGGAAAAATCTATCCAGTGCAAAGAGGTTGCGGTCTGTGGGTTTCTAGATGTGGAGGGAGCCTTTGGGGACCTCTAACCAATACATTTATAATTCCATCCAGGAGCAGGGCATAGTTGCCTACACCTGCAGTCTGATAAGGTTCATGCTAGCGAAACGAGTTATAACGTCCTCACTAGCAAATGAAACACTTGCAATCACGACCTCAAAAGGCTGCCCGCAGGGATGGGTGCTATCACCATTACTGTGGTCAATTGCGGTCGATAAGTTACTAACCAGACTCAGCACATCTGGTATGGATGTCATAGGTTACGCCGACGACATAACCATTCTAGTACGAGGCAAATTTGAAGACACCATCTCAAACATATTGCAGAAAGGACTAGACATGGTAGCACTCTGGTGCACAGAAACTGGGTTAAGCGTCAACCAAAAAAAAGACGACTATCGTTGCTTTCACGAATAGGAGGAACCGGAGCAAAATTTAAATGCCCAATGCTCTCCGGTGAAAGGATCGAATTTTCCAGTGAGGTCAAATATCTGGGCGGTAACCTTAGATGCTGAGATGAACTGGAATGTGCACATTAAACGCATTACTGAGAAAGCTAGGATCTCTCTTTGGATCTGCAGAAGCCTTCTTGGTAAAACTTGGGGTTTAAAACCCAATATTGCTCATTGTATGTATACGGCAATAGTCAGATCAGTGATCACTTATGCGTCATCTGTATGGTGGCGCAAAACCTTACAGATAACTGCACAGACCCAGCTAAGCAAACTGCAAAGGTTGGCCTGTGCAACTATCTCTGGGGCAATGCAAACCACTCCTACTGTAGCACTTGGGGTTATTCTAAATCTTTCACCTTTACACCAGTATGTACAAAAAGAAGTCAGGCTCATGACGTACCGACTTCTAGCTTTTGAGGATAAGGAAGCAAAGAAAATAGCCTCCACAGACCTTGTGAGAGAACTTGAGAGCGACCCTATTCTCGGCATTCCGATTTCGGATAATATCATACCAAGATACAACTTTGAAATACCATTCAAAGTAGTGTTCCCACCCGAAAGGACTGGGAAACACATATGCCTGAATTTGAAAAGGCAGCACTTATCTCGTATACAGATGGCTCCAAGACAAATGAGGGAGTTGGAGCTGGGGTATATGGGCACATACCAAGGATCAACATATATGCCAGCCTCAACAAGTCAAATACGATCATCCAAGCAGAAGTTCATGCAATTGAACTATGCATCAGGGAAAACATTAGAAGAGGATACAAGAGTCACAAGATCTACATTCTCTCTGACAGCAGAGCAGCATTACTTGTTCTACAAGTATTTTGCTTTAGATCCCAAGATTACAAGAACTTAAGAAACTAGCGAACTCAAATACAGTCATACTGATATGGGTTCCTGGACATAGTGATATTGTAGGCAACGAGTCTGCGGACCAGTTACCGAAAAAAGGAGCTGATTTAAAATTCACAGAACCAGTGCCTTTCTGTGGAATGCTAACAGCTGCGGCAAAAGAAAGACTGTTGAACTAGATTAACATCCAAGCTGACCTCCACTGGACAAGGGTGGTACGTTGCAGACAGTCCAAACTGTTCTTGGAAAGTCACTCAAAGAAACGAACCTCCGATTTGCTTAAATTGAGCCGGAATCAGGTTCGGCGCTTGATCGCGCTAATTACAGGACACTGTAAGCTTAAAAAGCATCTGCATATGATTGGACTGGTTTCAGACGATATTTGCAGATTGTTTGAAGAAGACGAGGAAACTGCAGAGCACGTTCTATGCCATTGCGAAGACTCAGACTTCTAGGACATTGCTTCCTAACACCATTGGAACTCATGTCGAACTCACTCAAGAGCATATTAAAATTTATTGATCTAACCGTCCTGAGTGAGTTATAATCAGGGAGGACAATCACAATAGGCCCACTGAGGCCGCAGTGAATCGGGATTTTTAGACCGTCCTCCACCATCTACAATCTATAATCTGAGGGGTGGATCAATGCGAAGGAGGTGGTTGGAGCGTTGAAGGACGAAAAATTACACTTTCACGAATTTTGTCATATCTCTTAGTTCTTCTGAGATATTGAAACATCCACGAGGACATCATATAAAGGCATAGGTATTTTTCTAATTTTCAATAATATTTAAAATCAGCAAAAAATCAATTGAACAAAAGTGATCTTATCATTTTAAAAAGAGTATTTGCATACTGATCACGGTTGATGATATAAAAACAATTGTTCTGTTAAATTATTGTACCGGATTAGCAATGTTTCTTAACATTACACAATATCCGCTTTTGTCTTGCTCTTGTTATCGCCTCACCTGCCAATTATTAAGCTATTTTTATTCAAGGTGTTTGGAGTCTGGGCAATAATATTGACATAAGACGATTTGTTATTTTAATTTTCTGCTGGTTTTTCACCATAAGAATCCGGTGGTAGCGGTAAGATGGGAAGTTACCTACTTCACTTTATTATTAATGTTGTTCTTTCGACTAATTCGAACGGCATACTAATGGATCACTTTCTCACTGTCAAAGATACGGACAATTTGTCTCGCTACGAACAACATCCCTCGGATTAAATTTTTATTTTACTTTTTACAAGTTAATTAAAATTTGCATAAATTGCGCTAAATTCATTCATACAGTGTGTGATGTTGCGCTAATTGCTCTATTTATACTTTGATTTTTCTGGCATAATTGCGTGGTGAACAGATAGTAGCGAAATCATTTTCTGTTTTTAAAATTGAAGCGATTTATTTGAACATTTGTTGCTGAATTAAAAGTTCGAAAAGATACTCGTAGGGAGGAAGTGTTTAAATATGGTACACTGTTTAAAAAAAAAAATGAATTTTCAATCCAATTTTTACTTAAAACGTTCAGTATATTTAATTTTTTCAAGTAAAAGTACACATTTCAATCACTTTTACACGAAATTATTCATGTACTTTTCAACTGAACCGTACAATTTACATGAAAAGGCAAAATTACGCAACATTTCATGTAAAATTAACTATATTTATATATACTCATAAATTGAAAATTACGTTCTTTTTCGTGTAATTCTACTTATCTATTTGAATTTTACGACGAAAAACATGCAATATATGAAACCACGAGGTTGGACGCTTCGTTCGATTTTGCTTTCTACTGAAATGAAAATGAAACGCCTTCGGTGCAGCAAAACCAGAATTGATCGCGGGTTCGATTTCTACCTACAGCCAAGTGTTTTATTGAGAGTAAGTAAGTAAGAAATAATATTAGAAGTAGAAATAAGTGCTAATTATACACTTTTTCGAGTGTAAATTCAAGAGAATATCCAGTGAATTTGATACTTACGAAGTTGAAATTTACTAATTGAAAATTGAAATATACTGACCTAAAATTGAAAATTACATTCAAGTTGACTATTACATCACAATGTAAATTTACTTGAAAAGGTGTGGCATATTTGCCTACTATCCAAAATATGTAAAATTCAATGGATTCTTTTTATACTCTAGATGAAATCATATAGAGTATTATAAATTTAATCCAGCCGAAAAGTTTGTAACGCATAGAACCAAGCCTCGGACGAAAAAAAGTTATATATTATTTTTTGTTTATTTGTGGCCAAAAACCTCAAATCCGCCTGACGTCCGTCCGTCCGTCTGTCCGTTAGCACGATAACTCAAGAACGCCTTCACCTAGGATCTTGAAATTTTGAATCTGGATGTTTGGTTGAATTTGTAAGGCTAAGTTCGTTAACGGGCAAAATCGTCCTACTCCTTCGGGTAGCTGCCATACAAAATGTCCTTAAAACACGTGTTCACGAATATTGGTCGATAACTTCAGAAGGGTTTAAGCTACGACTTTGAAATTTTGTATGTGTTATTTTTCCAATAGTTGGAGCTAAATATATGATTATGAAGAAAATCCTGTTAGTCCTTTGTGTAGCTGCCATACAAATATCCTGTCAAAATGTATTCACTTAATTTACGAAACTCACTATAACTCAAGTAATCTTTTAGCTACGAATTCGGAATTTTTTACAAATTAGTTTTGAGTAAAAAGGAAGTTTGAGTTTACTAGCCAGCAAAATCCCTTTACTCCTTCTGGTAGCTGCCATACAAAAAGTCCTTAAAACACGTGTTCAAGAATATTGACCGATAACTTCAGAAGGGTTCAAGCTACTTCTTTGAAATTTTGTGTGTATTATTTTTCCAATAGTTGGAGCTAAATGTATGATTATGAAGAAAATCCTATTAGTCCTTCGTGTAGCTGTCATACAAATATCCTGTCAAAACGTCTTCACTTAATTTACGGAACTTACTATAACTCAAGCAATCTTTTAGCTATGAATTGGGAATTTTGTACAAATTAGTTTTGAGTAAAAACGAAGTTTGAGTTTACGACTCAGCGAAATCGTCTTACTCCTTCTGGTAGCTGCCATACAAAATGTCCTTAAAACACGTGTTCAAGAATATTGGCCGATAACTTCAGAAGGGTTTAAGCTACTTCTTTGAAATTTTGTATGTATTATTTTTCCAATAGTTGGAGCTAAATGTATGATTATGAAGAAAATCCTATTAGTCCTTCGTGTAGCTGCCATACAAATATCCTGTCAAAATGTATTCACTTAATTTACGGAGCTCCCTATAACTCAAGTAATCTTTTAGCTACGAATTCGGAATTTTGCACAAATTAGTTTTGAGTGAAAAGGAAGTTCGAGTTTACTAGTCCGCGAAATCCTTTTACTCCTTCTGCTACCTTCCATACAAAAAATCTTTAAGACACGTGTTCAACAATATTTTTCGATAACTTTTGAACGCTTCAAGCTACGAATTTGAAATTTTGTACACATTAATTTTTGAATGGTTCCAAGGAAAAGGACAAATATTTAAGAAATCGAGTGAGTCCTTCCTGCACCTTCCATGTGAAAGTCCTTCAAAAAGGACTTTTTTTTTCGATGACTTACCCAGTTCAAGATATGAAATTAAACACTGAATATTGACTTTTAGTTTTGAGTAGCAATCTAATGGCAGTCCTTAATAAAGGACATACAACATGCACACACGTAATTCTACTTTATCCCCAACTACAATATAAATCGGAGTTCAGTATTCATCTAGAGTATTATACGATTGGCTTGCAGCCGATCGTGACTGCAGTATGTTTTAATGTGTAGTTATTAAGATCGCACTGATATTAAAATACTTTATTCTTAAAATAATAAAATTAAATTATCTAGGATTAATAATCTGTGGATTGATTTAAGCTAGAAAGTTGAAACTTCGTGCGTATATAGTATGTACGCAGATGATTGTATGGTGGGCACATTTATTTTATTTAAATAGAAACTTTTCCAGGTAAAAATACTGTAGTTTTTATTTAAGTTATAACGTTTCGAGCACCTTTCACAAACAGTGCTTAATTCGTAATATTGAAGAATAATGCCGAATCCCGCGTTCATAATATTAACGTACAAATTCACCACCAATATTATTATGGCTAAACATGACAACACGTGAAAGCGGTTTAACCGAGTTTAACTTTTCGCATTTGGGAGCGGACCCCAGCTCTCATATAAATCACAAAAAAATACACGATTGTTTTTCTAGCTTTTTTGCAACAAATTTGTAAAATTCAAGCATTGGGCTGTTTCTTGTTTCGTTGTAACTAATTTGTAGAATAAATTCAAAGACATAGTGAAGGAACAGATAGAGCTTACTTATAACCAGTCCAACAGAGTTTCAACTGTTATATTGATACTAGCCATGTATAGCGTCTTCTCCAGTCGAAAATTACGTATAGTAGTTCACAAAAACAATGAAAACATACATAAAATATCCCATACCGGAAAGCCTGTTTTCGTTGGCGCCATTGAAATAAAACGTCCCAAAAATGAGTACGCAAACAGTCCTGTCAGAAGCTGAAATTAAGTTAAGTGGGTAATAATTATTGACAGCAATTAAATCGTCACCTAAGAAATCATCTCCAATTTATACGTCGTCTACTCCCAGTTCATCTTAACGCACCTCAAAATAATTCCCCAATTTCCTTGATGGGAAATCTAAGTCATCAGCCTCTCTCTTTTAACAGGCTTCCCGAAGTCACTTAACAGGATACTTCCGAACTAAGAAATGAATCAATTTTAGTTTCATATCCATTAGCTGAAATCCTTTAATATACCATTTTATGACCGTACTATATCCTCCTTTTGATATATGTAGTAAAGGGCAGCTTCCTTGAACGAAAATAAGGGACTGTTTTCGTCCTTGCTCTTATTAGCAACACAAGGACCACGAACTGAAACGATAATTTTTCTGGAAAGTTCAATGCCTCGTATTTTTTTTTCAATCCTACTGATTTTGTGTGGCATAAAGGGAAACTAAGGGGCCATAGTGTTATCCTCTTAAGAACATAAAAGTGCCTCCCCAAGCTACTCAATAGAAGAGCCACTGAACTTTTGTTTAAGGGGATGTTTACTGGTCATGGAACTTGAAGTTTGTTTTCCTTTTTTATTCGCCGATAAATCAATCGAAGTATTTCTATTTTTTGGACCATTTCCGATCGGAAAATTCTTTAATGGTTAAATTAAAAGAAAATTAGGGAGATTTATACAAAAAGAACTACTATGGAAATGTAGATGCTCTCCATGAAATTCTGCTATTACAATATTGTTGCGAGCTAGGGGTTCGCAGGGATTTCAAGTAAAACACAATTCGTTTAAAATCAATAGAAATAACAAAGACGCCGGAAAACAGCAAAAATTTAAACAGAAATAACAATAATTTATTATTCGCATTTAATAATCGCACTACTGGCAACGCTGCCCGTTTTTATATAGTACATACGTGATCGCTGCTAATAATCAATGGCACAACAGCCCAAATTGGGCCTAGGCCTTGAAGTAATGCTAGAGTTACTTCATTACTAGACCAACGGAACACTAGGAGGTGCAGTGGTCAGCCACACGCTCGTCCGTGATTATTACCCCGATTTTTTGAGTGAACTGGTAGTCCTGCACTCAATCTCTCGAAAATTATAATACTTGTCGCCAAGCGGATACCTGGTACCAGGTGCGCCGAAGGCAAGTGCTCTAGCCACTAAGCCACCCAGACTACTACGTGATCGCTGCTTTCAATCCAAATCTCTTTACAAATTCTTTATCATAATATCCTAATCCTAATATCATTAGGCCCGTAAAGTAGTGTAGTCTGAAAATTATAACTTCAAGATCACAACCGATTCACATACATGAAATATCAGTGTTTTATTTTGTTATTCGTAACAGAATCACCTGGGTGGATTATTTTGGTAGCTCGTATGTGAAGTATCTAGGAGCATCTATACAAGCTTCTTCGCGTACAGTAAATTTTGTGAATATTTTCGGGGAAGCTGCGAGTCCGATATGTCCGTCATATTATAGCCCAGCTAACCAACCAGCCTTCACTAATAGTGATGGGTCGGTCGCGAACGATTCGGTCGAAAGGACCGATTCAGTGCTATGCTCGAATTAACTCGAGTCATGTGAAATGAAGCAATTCGTTCATTCGGTCAGTAGAAGCAATATTGTACGCGTGGTATTATCCCATGAAATTGCAGTACGTATATGTACACTGACGAGGTTTTTTTTTAGGTTATCAGATTGTACCTGAACTTTTTTTTTTTTAGGTCTCCACAGTACGACTCGTTATCGTAATGTCGCGAGTCATTTAGGTCGGTCGCTTATTTTGACCGAATCATCAAACTAACCCAAATAACCGAATCTTTTCAATCGAGCACTTCAACGAAATGATTTGGTCATAGCGGGTTAATGAAATGAACGATTTATCCCATCACTTTTAACTAAGGCGAAGTATCTATGGTTAAATTGACATACGATTTTGCCATAAATCATTGATTGCTCGATTTTGTGAATCGCAAGGGAATCATGTATAGATGAACCGTTAATGAACCGTCTAGGTGAGGAGCTCAGTCCAGTAATAGTTCGACTAAAAAATACTACTATAATATTTTTGAGTAAGCTGCATAGTTTAAATACGAACAAACGATCTTAGCTCTAAGAAGCCTTATGTATCGAGTCTCGTTGGCTGGATAATACCTATTCTAAACTCCATCTACTCGACGAAATCTGAGAAAAACTCGATCTGATTCCAAGATAGTAAAATTCAATTTAAGTGTAAGTCTAAGTGAACTAATCTCAAACTACGGCAGGAAACTGTCCAAAACGCTATAAACTACAACGGCAAGAAGATAAGCTCAATGCCGGCGTCTTAAGACGTCGGCTTCGATTAATGTACGAAAATTGATAATGCCGCAACTGCGAAAGGTTATCGGCGCAGCTATCAGGTCAATGTCGTCGTCGCAAAGTGTATTCATACCAAAACGCTTGGAATCTCATCGAGAAAGCTGTTTAGCATTTTCCTCCAAAATGATTTTCCCTTTTAATTCTGGTCTGTTTGTCGGGAAGATACTGGATGGAGTTCCCTAAAAAAAACGACAGGAGCAACGAAATGGCAAAAAACAACGCGTCCTTGTGTCTCGTTTGTTTGCCATAAAGGCATCCGGTAAACGATGTCTAGAATTTATTAGTCCGTAGAATAGCTAGTCAACAAGGAAAGGTTTTTTGAACTGTAGTTCGTTCACGTGTTTTAGACGGTTCATTTCACACACACGAATAACTTAAAGATCTTTCTCATTAGTGCGGAAAAATTTCAGCAATATTCGATTAGGGATCAACATTTAACGTCTTGTTTGTGAGCCTCATAGGTGGTCACGTGGTCATCTTTATTTTCTTATTCTTGCAGCTCGGTCACATAATCCTTCCGAGACCGGAAGGCAGATTTGTCAGTAATGTCCGACGAAATGGAAGAACGTGACGTTATTTTTACTGGCGAAATTACTCGAGATTAAGGAGATGATCCTTAGAATGTTTGATGGGATTTTCTCACATGTGGTTTGAAACAACATGAAAAAAATCGTGGCATGTTCTTATAACGTTAGATGTTGATATATATATATTTTTTTTATTACTGTCCATAAAAAGTATAAGACGCGTATGGTGGTGGTCTAAAGTGAATATTTCAGACGTGAGTTATCTGCACGATATTACTAAGTATCATTTAATTTATTGGACCACGCACAATTCGATTCACTTAATGAATGCTGGATTTTCAACCAACCAATTTATCGAAGGAGATTTACGCAATTACCAGGAAACACAAACCTTAAATTTTTCAATCGTCAAAATTAAAATTCCCAAGGTTCCCCAAAAAGTGACAAAATCTACCAAGCTATAATTTTTATGAAAATGATTTTATTTATGATAATTTTTCTGGGTTAACCTCTTTAACTGCTCATCTTTTTGGGTGATGTTTCCTCACAGACCCAAGACCCTCGTCTTACACGATAAATTTATGATTCAGTATCTGAGGAATGCCTATGCCACAAAGTTTAAACTTGAAATTTATATAGAGCTACGATAGGAGAACCATTTGCATGGTCAACGGGAGAAGGCGTCCGCGAAACGCTTGAATCAGGACATTATAAAATGTGCATTTCCTGAACGCACATTACTTAAACTACAACTTAAGGCTACACTTAAAACCTAAGATTTAAAACTAACATTAAAATTAACTTAACTTAAGTAATTCAATAGCTTATCTAACTAAGATATTGTTGATACTAGAGAGAATCAGCGGGTTCTCCGAGTTTCTGCATTAAAATTTAGTTTTACATTTTTTTAACAGTATGCTGAATATAATTTTGAGAAGGCGGTGTAGTACGGAAGTGAAGGATAACATTTTTTTTTGTAGAAAAACACGTTTCATATCACAAAACTATTTAATATTGGACCTTGGAAATTATACAGGAGATAGGCCCAATAGGACACTACCAGAAAAAAGTTAGGTATAGGAATAAGCATGAGGTTGGTTCGAAAGACAAACATTCTGATTTTAATAAATCAAGGGCTATTATATTATCACGCTCTAAAAAAACAGGGGAGAGTCTGAGTTTTCTTTCTCAGGAACGGCTTATTAAAACTTGGTAAAAACATGTTTAAAAAAAATTCAGATTTATATTGGCGGAGGTGGGAAAAAAAAGTAAAGTCCGTGAATATATCCACGAATTTCGTTATATCTCTTAGGTTTGCTGAATGGATCAACCGAATGGTCTTAGTGAGCCGATCCATAGTTTGGATGGCTGCCACCATAACCTAACCTAACCTAGGTTTGCTGAAATATCGAATTATTGTTATTGCTAACCATTTGCAGGATTCGACCTCTAAGGAGGTTTTAACTTCATACGTTTACATGAATTCCATGTTTTCACGAATTTCGACATATTTCTTAGGTCTGATGCGATATCTAATTGCATTTTACCAGAATATTTTTTCGATATTCAAATCACAAGAGTGTGTAAAGGGCATGAATACCTATTCACAGTTTTTATTTTGGTTGTTAACAGAAATAAAGTTGTGGCCAGATGGAATTTTTTTTGTAATTTAAATACTACTCGCACTTTCAGACATTTTGTCTTCATGGTGATTTCAATTTTGGGGAATTAAAAGTTTTGGAATTTTGTAATTTGAGTATTGTCTATGTTTCAAAGTGCGGACAAGTTGGGTTAAAACAATCGTAACTCCATCTTAAAAAATGTAAGTCCATTCATTGCACTCCTACACAACGTGTGAACTACCCGCTCTTTTTTGTCGTAAACTGCAATTTATGTACACAGTAAAAATAGCTGTCCTTAAAGCAGTAAAATATTCCGCATTGAAGTAGTAAATTTACGAATTTTCATTAAATTTAACAAAATTGAGAGTAATTCTTAAAACTGCGTATTTTTACACATTTAGTTCATAAATTCATTGACTGGGTAGTAATATTGCAACTCCGCATGACATTTTTCATATTTAATGTTTAAAATTGATCAGTGTGTATAAAATTACGCATTTTGCATGTAATTTTGATACTTCATGCGTAGTAATTTGTTTTTTGTGATATATATTAACTTGACCGCTTCGTTATTTAATTCACTTGTTTCGTGGTTTTGTGTAAGGCGTGATTTAAAATTTAAAAAGAAAATAATCTTTATTGTGTGTGAAGTTTGTGGGCTTAAAACAAATAAATTAAATTTATATTATAAACATGAGTGTTTTATACTTTCTACCCTTTTTGACCTATATCCTGTTTTTTCCCCAATTATCATGTGTTGATTGATCTCATTGAGCCCTTCAAAATACGTCTGAAAATTCATCTGTCGATCATTCGGTTGAAGCTTATTCATTTATATTATCAATAAATGAATAATAAAAATAAGCAAACATAAACATGTCACATTTTTGTAGTAGGGGAAAGTAGTACAAAACTGGGTAGGCGGGTAAAACAGGGACCCGCGATTTTTTTCATCCCTGAATGTAGAATCTTACTACAAATCATCTTACCAGAAAAATTGCACATGTCTCATCATTAGGCATTTGTCTTCTGTCGCGATCAGATGTTTTACCGCAAGCAGGACAGAATTATAGTTTTTCGAAAACAAAATTATTCTGTTTAGCTGTTTTGTTTCTTTTTATATTTGATGATTTCGTGTGTTTAATTTTGCGATACGTATATCATTCTTTTCGTTGTTGGCTTCTGTTTAATTTGTGACGCATTAATTGTATGTAGTGATGCCTAAATACCTGTAAGGAAGTATTTTTGCAAGGAATTGCCAGTTGGATAAAACAGGGTATTCTAAGGGTGAATGAAACGGGGTAGTGCCCCGTCTTATACGACTTAAAAGTTTTTTGAATTCCCTCTCACCAATTTGTCAGCTAAACCTGAGCTGCTGGATGAAGCTCCGCCAGGCACAACTGCCGAGTACGATCCAAATGGATGGATGACGAAGTGATATTTTTGAAATGATTCCACCGTTTTATAGAATTCTCCAGCCCGTCTGAAGACAAACCAGTTCTATTCCTTTTGGGTGGTCATGCTAGTCATACCCAAAATATCGAACTTATTGAAAAACCTTGTCAAAATCACGTAATACTTCTTTGTTTTCCACCACATTGCACTCATAGAATACAACCACTTGACGTGTCCTTCATGGCAACCCTAAATCAATACTATTTGGATGAACGCAGAGAATAGCTTAGATTACACCCTGGACGTGCAATTATTCAATACCAAATTGGAAAACTATATGGTACAGCGTTTATTAAAGCGGCCTCAATGGAAACAGCCATAAATGGATTTCGAAAAACGGGTATCTATCCATTGGATTCAAAGGTGTTCCCAGATTGGATATTTGCATCGTCAGAGACTACGAACATACGAATTGATCTGGATAAGGATTAACATAATGAAACAGATACTTCGGTGTCTACTTCGAGTTTTCCAGCTGAAAGCGATATTTCGATAGAATTGATTGTCTAGACTTCAGAAACCCAATCTGTCCGCGATGATGCGCCATGTATTCTCTGTGTGAAATGTATTCTAAATCCAAAAGCAATGAAGGATGGGTAATGTGCTCCACTGGTAAGGGTTGGGCTAATGAATCCTGTACAAGTCTTGATGCAGAAGATTGCGAACATTGTATATGCGATTTGTGTAAATATAAATAAGGCCATAATTTCTACTAGCTAATACTCATGTTGATAAAAATGAACTATCATAAAAATGCGGAGAACCATTAATTTCTTAAATTTGTAACCTACTCGACTGAACGAAAAGACTAATTTATATTTATTTTCTTATGTCTTGTTATATATTTTATACAAATTTTTTTTATTAAAAATGACGAAGAACTTTTATTTTTATAAAAAAATTGTGTTTAATTTCAAACAAATACAGTAACCCGTTTTGTCCAACCATGCGTAAATAAAACGTGAATTTTGACGTGGTAGAGAAAATACAACTTTTTCACCTTTAGTGTGATTCATATACAAATAAAAGTACGGAGAAAATAAGAAGAACTAAGTAAAGAACAACTTAATAATATTATGAAAACAATGTGTTACACCAATTAGAAGATTTTTTACCTTAAACACTAAGGACCCCGTTTTGTACAACTTTCCCCTATATATGTAGTATAATACATATTAGTTTTTCCACACCGTGTGTAATTTTACGCATTCCAAAATTTTTATGGGTTGAATATCGAAAAATTGAGAAATGGGTTTGTAGGCGATTATATAATAAGTCTGTGGAAATGAAAAGCGATCTAATATCTCATCGAACCTAAGAAATATGTCGAAACTTTGAAAAGCATACAACCCCCTTACACCCATTAGGATTGAATATCTACGATACTGAAATTGACTTTTTGGCTTTTTTATGTAGGAAACCTTAGGAAGTAAAAATGAATTCGATATATCATCAGATATGCAACCTCCTTACACCCACTTGGGGGTTGAATATCCAAAAATCCTGAAAGGAGTTAATAAATAAATATGAAGACAGCACGAGAAAGTAGGAACAAATTCAATTTCTTATTACTTCTAGAAGAAATGACGGAACTCGTGAAAACGTGTTCAACCCGTTTATACCCTCTTAGGGGCGGAAAAAGCAAAAAACTTAAAAACAAGTTTTAGGCGATTATTACGCAAACACGTGAAAGTGAAAAGATATTCGATATCTTATAAGACGTGGGGATATAGTAGAATTCGTGAAAATGTTTACAACCCCCTTTGTACCTCTTAGGGGTCGAATTTTAAAAAATCCTAAAAACACTTTCTTGGTATTTATATGAAGAAGCCGTAGAATAAAAATGAATTCAATATTTGGGAAGACCTAATAGATATGACGAAAATCGTAAAAATATGTTCATCCCATTTTCACTGATCATTTTTTTTGCCCCCCCTCCGAACGCCAATGGATATTTGAAATTTTTTTTTATCTAAATTAGTTTTCTAGTTGATTTACATAAAAGTACCGAGTTTCAACTTTGTAGTATAAGCCGTTCTACAGATAGGAAAAACATCCCCCACCCCCGTACCATACTACCCCTATAAAAAATTATATTTTTCCAAGATGCTACTCATATAGCTTTATCTAAATACCAAGTTTCAGCTTTATATCATTATAGGTTGTCGAGATATAAAAATCGGAACTTTTTCCTTTTCACCCTCCCCCACCCTCACCCTCTACACCCACACTTCCAAAATTTTGTTTTCTGCTAGGGGTTTATTAGCCCTACTTCTGGTAAAAATTTTAAGTTTCTATCTTACACCGTTCTTGAGATATGTGACGTGATTTTTTAGAAAAATTCTTATCTCCTCCACTTTCATGTCCCATCGCCCACTTGAAAAATTTTACTTTCAGCAAACTTCATTTGTAAGCCTTTATACACAAACCAAATTTTATTTGTCTAGTGCAATTGGTTCGTGAGATATCGTAATCTAAAGTTGTTCACCCCCCACCCCCGTACGCCACTGCCCCCACTCAAATTTTTGTTTCGGATCTATTCTCCTAGTATACCTACAGATGTTCATTAAGTTTCAATTTTGTGACACTGACTGTTTAGGAGATATAGATTTTAGAAAGTGTCGATCTCACCTTTTTTGCGTTTCGGACGCATTATTTTTTCCCCCACTCCCAAACCCCTTCACCTATATCGGCAATTTTTTTGCAAATGGGTCCACTACTGAAGCTATATATAAATTCCAAATTTTAGCTTCCTGGCATAAGCGGTTGCTGAGATCTAGAAACCAACATTTTCCGTCTAAAACACTCCCCCCTCACACCCCCACCCCTCCAAATTTGGCTACTTTAAGGGGCCTACCCAGTCTATTCATAAAAAAAAATTCAATTTAATAGCTCAAAGGTTTTGGGAGCTACGAGCCTTTAAACGATTTTGCATACAGCGGTCGACGTACGGCGGACAGACGGACTGAATTTTTTTTTTGCTTTTTTCGTGTCTACTCGTCATGAAACGTGAAAAAAAAATTTTAAGGGTAGCAAATTTTTTTTTTTAAAAAATCGATAACAATACTGTATTATTGAAATAATAAAGTAAAATTACAAGAGCGTGTAAAGACATTTGACAATAGTAATTTTACTGCTTTCAGAGTAGGCACTAAATTGCACTAATTTTTTTTACTGTGTATATAAAACAATCGTTAAAAGTATGAAACATTCTAACTGCAGTGCAATTAAGTGTTCAAATTGATAATTTCGTTTAGCAATGCATAGACACTACATTGGTACTGAATTCAGTCTAGACCGTACTGATGAAAAATAAGCCTGTCAGGATACTTAATGAAGGACGTATCGTTTAAACATTGCAAAGGTGTTCCATCCAATTATCTGATTAATGTGACCTAATTATTATTTTCCACACCGTCTAGTAGGTTTTGGCGCAGACGGTCTTATCTACTCAAGAAATAATTTCACACGCATCAAATTCAAATTTTGTTTATCCAAAGCCTTACGAAATGCCATTCATAATCTTTTTACAAGCAATTACAATGCTCACGCTCAAATCCCACAAGTTGTTGAGTTTAATCGTGTAATAAACGGAGATCATCATTAAGCCCGGTCTTTCCAGCCTAATCTTATTGCCACCCTTGTACTGTAACAGTTAAGAGCCTTTAATTATGTACCCCTAATTCGATTTTCAGACCAACAAATCCTCTGGCTTAATTAGAAAATTACGGTCCTTCGTTTCACTATCCCCAATTGTTTTTCCATTTTCTTGGTTTTTTTTTTGCGGTGCAAGTATCCATGATTTATAATTAGAATTTTATAGGTGAGCAATGAGTGGGCGGCCTAGTAGCTTAGAATAGTTCTCGTAGCTACTCGAACTAGATCTTAGACGGAAACTGGGTCATTTATTAGGAGTTGAACGAAGAAAAGAAAAACAACAAAATGTAATAAAGGAAACAACTGACTGGCACTCGGGTCTGGCCTAATGCAAAAGTTGCAATTTCTCAAAGAACTCTCCACTGTACTGCAATCCCGTAGTTCTTTCACGTACACATTATGAATAAGGACGAAATTAGCACGTCTGGTTTTGGCATACTTTATGCAAAGTCTCGCAACGTAGACGCAAAGTACGACGGAACACGTTCCTTTTTTTCGAATTTTTGCGTAATTTAAAAACTACGCTATGAAATTTCCCTAGAAATTTCATAAAAACAACGAGACACAAGTGTCGTGTCTGCACAAATGAATTTTCTTCCCCAATAAAATTCATACCAACATCAAC
This sequence comes from Beris morrisii, assembly GCA_951812415.1. Lineage (NCBI taxonomy): Eukaryota > Metazoa > Arthropoda > Insecta > Diptera > Stratiomyidae > Beris > Beris morrisii. Next base: position 145,017,247 of record OX638310.1, read on the forward strand.
AACATCAAGACGACATTACTAATCGAAAAGGTGTGGATTTATAATTAATCTCATTAAACCTGGTACAACTAATCACATTTGATAACGCACAATTATTATAACCGTATAGATGGGGCGTGTTGAAATATAAAAAAATTTTCGATAATAAACTGAAAAGAATTCAATCAGTTCACACCTTGTTTTTCTAGATAAATTATTTATCCAGTGTTTGCTTTACGGCAAGAATTTTGTCTTTTGTAATTAAAAGTTTCATTGGATTTCTATTTCAATATTTTTTTGTATTTGTAATCAAAGTTGAAAATCGGTTCATACTATACAAGGTGAAACAGGTGTACAAAATTCAGAACATACTTTTGAAGTGACTACGACAAGGTAAATAATATTGAAGCTATAGAGTCTTTCAGTTGGGGGAAACCCGTCGATTTTGAAACGTTATCTGTTTGGTATTTCTTCAAATATTAAAATATTCACTATATTTTTTTTTAACCCTTATCGAGCCAAAGAAAAAAATATCTTGATCATGCCGAAAAGGTACTCGGGTACCTACTGTTACAATCACTTCATTTCTTATTATAATGCATAAATTTGGTATAGATATATTGTTTACAAGTATGTTCACGAAATACTCTTACAGGCAGTAAATCATAATTTATGTTTTAGCTTCTTTAAAAAAAATTTAATTTCAAAATTTCCTGTTACCTGTTTTACATACTTGAGATCGATCTTAAAATAAAAAAAATAATAATATCCAGAAAATGTTTATTTTTACGTTTTATGGTTCTTCTGCTATATTCGCTCAAATCGGGGAGAGTAGATTCCAATGAAAATCTGAATCTAAAATCCATACCCAGTTCAACTATCTGCCATACGCTGTTCCTGATTAGAGATGAGCCGTTCAAGATTGAACATTTCATTGAATTAACTCAGTCATTTTGGTGAACTGAAGTTCAATTCGAAAGATGAATAAAAAAAAATTCAAACGAATGAAGGGAGAACAGTCGTCGTTCAAGAACAAAGTGAACTTACGAAGACGGTGAGAAGAGATACAGGCAACCAATCAATAATCTCGTTTCGTCCGTCTCTGTGTCACTCAGAAACACACACAGCGAAGACACCACTTGATTGTTCAAAAGCAACAGCTCTTTTCTTTCAGTGGTTTATCATATATTTCATTCATATGCACTTCATATGCGAATGGTATTATGCATTGCGTGAATATCTATTATATGGGGTGCGAGAAGAATACCATGACATTCCATTATTATAAAAGAGTAGAGCTGTACATGTACATACATCGTACTTCCTCCTATTTTTCAGCCCAGAATGGCCAGTCAACTGAACTGACTGACTATTGAATGGCTGTTTAGAGAAGTCAACCCACACACACCAGCACAATTGAACGACTGACAGACTACTAAGTGACTACTGAACGGCTGGTTAGAGAAGAGTAGAGTATGTGAACAGAATAGAGTATGTGAACAGAATAGAGTATGTGAACAGAGAATATAGTATGTAAGATGAAATGAACAGTTCAATTAAAGTACTTTTCAATTCAATTTCAATTCAATTTATTTCATCATTTATTCTATATACAGTAGTTCATACAAATAATGATAGTTCGTAGATGTATTATTTTCTGTACCTCCCAGACAGCAAGAGCTGGTATAATGGAAGTATTGATAATAAATCTAAAGTAGATAATAGTGATAATAAAAGTGTATAAAAATAAAAAGTTCACTGAACTAACTCTTTAAAGTGAATGACAATGGCTAGTTGTACTTCACTCTCACGTGTTTTACCCATATCTGATATCATATACAAAAAATCTGTCTGGGCGAAACTTTATTATTTTTCGGGTCAAAGTTCGGGAGCGGACATAGTCGGAGTATATCATCAGTTGTTTCGAGATTATGACGTTTCTTGGAAAGTTAATTTTGTTCTTAAAATAAAAATATTTAAAATAGTGATTTTTAGCCGATTAAACATTGAAAACGTCCATGTAGACTATTCGAATTTCGGTATATTATGTACACTAAAATCACATAGTAAAAACGTAAAAAACGAATTTGTTGCTTTATCAGACTTAAGAGATATGACGAATTGTTCAAATGTATACAAACCCATTACTTCCAATTGGAGTTTGAATTTCGAAAAAATTGTGAAACAGGTTTTTAGACGATTTCATAAGAAGCAATTTGATATTGAAATTTGAAAAATTTGTGAAAACGTAAGCAAATTTTTCACACCCCCTTGGTTCTTGAAATTCGAAAAATCGTGAAATTCGTTTTTAGGTCATTACATCAAATGCCGTAATAACATATGCAAACACTTGGGGGTTGAATATCCAAAAATTGAAAAATGGGTTTGTAGGCGATTATATAAAAAGTCTGTGGAAGTGCAAAGCGATCTAATATCTCATCAAACCTAAGAAATATGTCGAAGCTTTGAAAAGCATACAACCCCATTACACCCCTTAGGATTGAATATCTAAAAATACTGAAATTGATTTTTAGGCGCTTATATAGGAAACCTTAGTAAGTAAAAATTAATTCGATATATTATAAGAACTAAGCCATATGTAAGAATCTGTGAAAACATATGCAACCTTTTTACACCCACTTGGGGGTTGAATATCAAAAAATCCTGAAAGGAGTTAATAGATAAATATAAAGACAACATGAGAAAGTAAAAACCAATTCAATTTCTTATCACTTCTGAAAGATATGACGAAATTCGTGAAAACGTGTTCAACCCTTTTATACCCTCTTAGGGGCTGAAAAAGGAAAAAACTTAAAAACAAGTTTTAGGCGATTATTACGCAAGCCCATGAAAGTGAAAAGATATTCGACATCGATCATACCTGGGGGATACGGCAGAGTTCGTGAAAAAGTATACAACCCCTTTACACCCTCTTACTGGTCGAATTTCAAAAAATCCTGAAAACACTTTCTAGGTATTTATTTGAAAAAGCCGTACAATCAAAATGAATTCAATGTTTGGGAAGACGTACTAGATATGACGAAAATCGTGAAAATATATGCATTCCATTTTCACTGATAATTTTTTTTGCCTCCCTTCCGAATGCCACCAAATAATTGAATTTTTTTTTAATCAAAATTACTTCTCTATTTGATTTACATATACATACCGAGTTTCAACTTTGTAGCATAAGCCGTTCTATAGATAGGAAAAACACCCTCCACCCCTGTACTATACTACCCATATAAAAAATTATATTTTTCCAACATGCTACTACTACATGTCTATCCAAATACCAAGTTTCCGTTTTATATCAGTATAGGTTCTGGAGATATAAAAAGCGGAACTTTTTCTTTTTCACCCTCCCCCACCCTCACCCTCTACACCCACACCACCAAACTTTTTTTTTCTGCTAGGGGGCTATTAGGCCTACTTCTGGTAAAAATTCTAAGCATCTATCTTACACTGTTCTTGAGAAATGAGACGTGATTTTTTATTTTTCTCTCTTAAAAAATTTTACTTCCATCAAACTTTACTTGTCAACCTTTATATAGAAGCCGAATTTTATTTTTCTAGTGCAATGGGTTCGTGAGATATCGTAATCTAAAGTTTTTCACCCCCCACCCCCGCACGCTACTGCCGCCACTCAAAAATTTGTTTTCGATCTGTTCTCCTGGTATACCTACAGATTTTCATTAAATTTTAATTTCGTGACATTAACAGTTTAGGTGATATGGATTTTAGAATGTCTCAATCTCGGCTTTCGAGCGTCTCGGACACATTATTTCCCCTCCCCTCCTTCACCTCTTCACCAACATCAGCAAATGAGTCGACTGTTGAAGTTCCATATAAATTACAATTTTCAGCTTCCTAGCATAAGCGGTTGCTGAGATCTAGAAACCAAAATTTTCCGTCTAAAACGCTTCCCCACCTTCCCCCTCAAACCTCCTCCCCTAAGAATTTGGTCACTTCAAGAGGCCTACCCAGTCTACGCACGAAAAAAAACTCAAAAAGCTCAAAGGGTTTGGGTGCTACGAACCTTCAAACAATTTTGCGTACACCGGTCGACGTACGGCGGACAGACGGACTAAAATTTTTTTTTTCTAAGATGTCCCAATAGTAGCTCCATACTAGATACTCTCATCTTTCTAGCGATTATCGAGAATTTTTGCCTTACACCCGCTCCTAGTAGAGCTCCTCCACATCCGAAATTTGGGACTCAACCATGTAAAAATTTCTAGATCAATTCTGAAACGGTCCTAGAGACATTAATACTGATTTTCTTGAAAAATTGCAATGTATAGAAACCAAATTTTATCTTTCTGGCATAATTGGTTTGGAAAATATTGTAACGTATCGTATGCTTACAAACAATAATTGAAGTTCATTTTTGTAGTGTCAATTGTTCATGATATGGATTTTACACGGTTTCGATCCCAGGCGCGCATTGTTTTTGATTCACGCCATGACCTACATGTCGACAATTCTTGGAAATTACTCCACTATCATTAGGTCTTTATAAATTGAAAGTTTCAACTTCCGGCATAAGCGGTTCCTGAGATATGAAAACCGAAAGAAACCCTCCTGCTCTCACAAATGTCACTTCCAAGCGTTACACCCAGCCTACCCACTAAAAAATTTTAACTTAATAGTTCAGACGGTTTGGAGCAAATGCGTTTGCGTATTTACTAGTCTTGATATGAAAGAAATTCGTGGTGACCTTAATTTGTCGAGTGGTGCCGAATATGAAGAAGAACATATTCTGTCAAGAATCGATTAGGGACGTTCAAGGACGGAGCTCCCTATAGATTTCCGGAGTTTCATGCCATATTAACTTGACGTCGAATACGGTTTTAAGAATAACGCATACGCCCTCAAGGGATGATATAAGTTGATGGCGTTCATAATATAGAGAGAGGCACAAGGGAAGACTCTGTCCTTTTATATGGTGCCCATACTGGGCAGACACACTCTAGGATCCATCGCACGAAAGTACAAAATCTTCGTGATGTAGAGGTCATTGAAGTCCTTAAACCAACTTATAACAAAAACCCAAGGGGGGTTTGCCTCGTTAACTATGCAATCAAATTAAACTTTTCATTAAATTTAAAACCGAAGTCCTGAACCTCTTAAATTCTACCCAGCGAATAATCAACCAGGAGCGGATCCGATAAACTTAGATTGGGCATTTAGAGATAATGAAAAAATTATTTAAAAAAAATGGCGGATAACTATAGTGGAAGGTTATTTGTAAATTTTTGAACGGATTTCGATTTGACAAAGCCTGATTTTGTTGACCAGTGTTCTTAGCCTATTGCCCAACATTCCGGATGGAGCGGTGGTGCATATTGTTAAAAAATGATGTGATTCGAAACCACGACCTTTGCGTTGACTAGCACATTTTTTTTGCATTGCACGGTTTCCAGTTGTTTGGATTTCGGTCGAATCCAAGCACCATTTTTAAGCTCATTTGTATGGTAGCTACGATATACGATTGGGAGGAGTGTAGAGATGTTGCTCCTCAAATCTCTATATCTATACATTTTCTCTCATGCTTAACATGTAAAATTCTTCTCTATCTTAGCTCATATCAATTTTCACGGTGTGTTTGTTCGAACGGATGAAAATACAATTTATTGTAAGAACATTATTTGTATGATCGGTTCTTGAAGGAGAACATTGGTGACCTGTTTTTTATGGTATTTGAATTCTTTTACAAATTCTCTAATAGTCGTGTAAAAAGTGTACAGGTACATGATTCAGGACTTTTGTTTGGGAGCTACCCGCAGGAATAAAGTGGTTTTGCAACCCGAACGAACCACTTTTTTTCACAAAATTTTTTCGTGTAAAATTTCGACTTTACATCTTAACGTTTTTTTTTGTATGGAAGACAGAGTCACTTTTCACTTTAGGGTTCATAGCTTGAAGATTTTTTTATCGGAGAGTCAATGTTGTGTATATTCCCTTCTTAGGCTGGATTAAACTTGATAGTACTAAGAGTTTGACTTGCTGTAATTTGCAGGAGTAAATTTTGCAGGTTTTTTTGATCAAATTACGCGTTTTAAACGTTTAGGTACAGTGTAAACAAATTAAAACAGATTGAAATTTACTGGTTTGACATGAGACGCGCATCGACCGTACTCAAGGTTGTGGGTTGTGGGTGTTTGCTTTAGTGTGTATACTGTTAATCTAATCCAGAGTAGCAATTCCTGCTTTATGAAAATCACTCGCTACATAAAAACGACTGTAATTTTCCCCTCGACAAATTTTAATTACTTTTTCGAGGTCTTAACTAAGGTTATTCCTTTCGAATCGTTTATCATAAAACACATCCCCGAGTTATGAACTCTGCCATCACAGGGGGTGGGTTTTGATACAGCGCACCTCTTAATCTTCCTGCCCAGTAAATTGAAGTTTGCAAGGACACCTTCCATTTCCTTTTCGTTAAAATGGAAGCAGATAAAAAAAACAAAAGGAAAGCAGCAGCTGAATAAAATGAAAATGGCGTTGGTGGTTCTGTAATTGGAACTGAGTCGGTTTCATCCTTTTCAAGAATCTCAGTCTTATCTGAGCGCTCCTCTTAACTTAATGGAAAACAAGTCCCTCCCTTGAGCCAATTTTTTTCGTTCCGACCACAAACAGGTACCCAGCAGGTACTGCATAAATCCTTCTTGCTTTTTCAATTTAATTTGCTGACGATAACAACTTCAAAATTCATAGTTGGTGTGACGATTATGAAAATAGGGTGTGCGTTATAACTAGAAACTTCTTTGTGATAAAGCATGGAAAGGAATGACCTTCTTTAGTCAAAAAATAACTAGGAATTTCGTTGAATGATGAAAGGATATGCATGAGCTTAAACGAGTTATGTGGAATTTAAGGTAAAGGTACGGTAAGGTGTCGTGTTCATAGTCCAGTTTTGTTGTAATGCTCATGTGACGCCTTAATGCATGTCTGACCTTAAGAAGAAAACAACAAAATTTTCGTCAAATTCTCGGAATACATAGCTTCATTCCTCCTAGATCAAATTCAACTAACCGCGCCAAATTTCAACTTTTTAGCAAAAGCCGTCTCTGATATGAATAACATCTGCCAAAAGTATAGTCGCATTGGCGGATACAAAGGGCAGGAGCGAGCTGACAAACTGATTCACATCGAATAGTAGCTTGTATGTAAGGCAGTTTCTCTTCTAAATTCTGTAATGCTAAAACACATGTACCTGCACCTTCACTATGGCATATTTATCTCTTTTTAGTATTTTTGTACTCGTAATGTATTTCCTTTCCTTTCACGTACAATAATATAGAATAAACTATAAACAACAAATTCAAATAGAAAAAAAACTTATAAAAAATAAACACATAAAAAAATTTAAGTGCTGTTCTTTTTAACCAATAAAAAATATTTAAGTCTACTCTCTCGTTGACTTCATCAGCTGTCTTAAAAGTAATTAAACTAAGCCAAGACATGAACCAAATTTAAAATTTAATTGGGGCTCAGCCTGATGTCATAAACTGTTATAAACAGACCAGCCATTGGTCTAGGTTCTTAGTGTCCATACTATTACTATTTTCAGAACGTGACATTAGAATATCTCGACATTTGTTCCAAATTGAATATTATGATCATTAGCAGTCTTAGATGTATAAAAATCAGAACAGTATAACCCTCAAATTGTCACCTGAACAGTGTCACTACTGGTGTAGCGAGGTCTCCTATTTCAAAAACTAAAATATTATATCTCAAAGAGTCAAAATTTTTACAGGTCATCAAAACTATGTGCAACCAGAGTACTGACACCTTGCTAAATTCTTTTTTAAATTGTTCTGGACTGATGCTTGAGAAAATTTTACTCGTTCCTTTTCGCTCGGGTAGAGTCTTTGAGTCTCGAGTACCTTTAAATTCTTGTATTACCCTAAACAACAACAACCCGCAGTCAACTACTTATCTCAAAAGGTTGATGAGCTGATAGGCCACCAAAAACGTACGGCTTAGAATAATTTTATTTTAATAAAATTATTTTAATAATTTGGTGAACAATATTTTGACTTCATTCCCACTGAAAATAAGTCAAATATTTTGACAAAGCTTAGGATTCCCTAAAATATAACTCGTCAAAAACCTTTACGTCTGCTGATCCTTCCCCAACAAATTTAAATTTTGGAGGACATTTAGGTTGTTATTTTCCAATGTCGTCTGAATTGAGAGGATTTTACTTTTAATGATCTTATTTTAGAGAACTTTTTGGTAGGTTTTTCGCCAGTCTACAAAGGATCAGAGATGACTAATAGCCTCTGAAAGTTGGCGGCATTTCTTAACGTTGAGGGGGCTTTCAACAACGTAACAGTGGAAGCAATTAGGGAGGCTTTAAATGGCATAGGCTTAGAGGAGGGACTGACGGGCTGGTTGACGACCTTGTTGAAAACCAGGATTGTGAGTTCGGAGAGGGGGCAAGGAAAGGTAACAAGGCAAGCCTCGAGGGGTACTCCACAGGGTGGATCGCCCCTTCTGTGGCTCCTTGTAGTGAACGAGGTTCTGATGGAAATCGAAAGGAAAGGAATCAAGGTTGTGTCCTACGCGGAAGACATAGTCATACTAGTTGAGGGAAAATTTTTGGATACTATTACTGACATCTTGGAATCGGCACTCCGTACACTGAGCAGGTCAGCCAAAATATGTGGCTTGGGGGTTAACGCCTCAAAAACTGAGTTGGTTTTATTTACTAGGAAACACAAGATCCCGGAAATCAGGCTGCCAATGCTTGAAGGGGTCGAGCTGCAACTTTCGGAAAAAAGCGAAATATCTGGGACCGATCTTGGATAGGCTAAATTGGAAAGAAAATGTTGGAGAGCGTATTAAAAAGGCTAACAAAGCGCTTTTTGGGTGTAGACAGGCCGTTGGAAAGAGCTGGGGTCTGAACCCAAATATGGTACATTGGCTGAATACGGCGATTGCAAAACCTATTCTGACGTATGGGGCACTGGTATGGTGGAAAGCCATAGACAAAAAGTATATCCAAAGGGAACTGAGTCGTTTGCAGCGGAGTGCTTGAGTAATGATCACAGGGGCCCTGCGCACAACGCCAACAGCAGCACTCAAACATAGTGGTAAAACTATTGAGCTGTTGTCTCTTTAGGGAGAGATCCATAGGACACGGCTCCATTCTTAGGGAATTTCTTGAGGGTCCGGTCAACTTTTGCACGGATTATATGATCCCGGTGAATGATTTTAAATTATCGTTCAGGGTTGTATACCCAAGCAGAGCGGACTGGGAAAGTAACAGGGTAGTAAATGAGGGAGAACTCTCCGTGTATACGGACGGGTCCAAAATGGAATGCGGCACTGGCGCTGGAGTCTTCTCTGAGCAGTTGAGTGCAAGGGAGTCTTTTAAGCTGCCGGATGCCTGTAGTGTATTCCAAACGGAGATTCTGGTAGTGCTCCGGGAAGGTAACATCATGTTGACGGAGGGGATATTCGGTCGGGATATCTCACTCTACATTGACAGCCAGGCGGCTTTGAATGCATTGGAATCGGGGACTATTAAATCCCAGCTAGTAAAGCGCTGTCGAGAAGTGCTCAAGGTACTTTGTACTCAGAATAGAGTACGACTATGCTGGGTACCAGGGCATAGTGACGTACCAGGCAACGAACGGGCCGATGAGGTGGTTAGTCCACCATTAAACGGAATTAAAGCACGTATCTGGGATTGTGCCGCGGACGCAGCGAACTCTAGATGGGAGACGCTAACGAGCTGTAGGACTTCTAGGGCACTCTAGCCAAGGTTGGACAGACGAAAGACTAGGGAGGTATTGACATGGAGTAGGGGAAGTCTGCGGCTACTTGTCGGAATACTGACAGGGTACTAGGGAAGCATGCTATGAGTATGGGAATCGCTGACTCTGACGTGTGCAGGTATTGCCTTGACCTATATGCTGAGGAGGACATCACCCACATTTTGTGTGAGTGTCAGGCGGTTGCAAGGAGGCGACTGAAGTGGCTGGGCAGTCTTTTCTTTGACAATTTGGAGGACCTGAGGCCAATAGGGCATGATAAGCTACTCAAGTTCGTTAGGGATCTGGGTTGTTTAGGGGATACTTAGTGACTTACGAGGTTCTGAAGGGATCGCTATGGGCCCTTTTGGTGCCTAGTGTGCGCGGTGGCTCAGCGCTTCGCCCCTTTTTAAACCTAAAACTAAAAATAGCCTTTGAAAATAATACGAATGAAATTTGATTTGAATTGAAAAGTGTTCACTTTGACGGATGAAATTTGCTTACTAAGGCCTTTAAAACTCCACTTTTACGCTTTAAAGCTTCAACAATTGTGAGAATAATAAATTAAAATCAATTTTCAACGCTATTATGATGTCATTAGTACGTACATTTTCAGCTCCTTGTGACACAAAGCGTCTTATGTTGCCGTAAGGACGGTGAAATGTTAATGACATTGTGAATTATGTTCTGCGTCGTAAAAGAATAATTCGAATAATTACAAATTTTTCGACAAGATGGATTTTAATTTCGGAGCTGCAGGATGAAATCAGTGTCATGCTTCTACGCACAAGGACTTCCTACGGCATTTTCTTAATGTTATCATTATTCAAATTGCTCACAGCAAAGTGTAGGGGCGATGAATTGTGTCCCTGGACAAAAACCGGGTTTATTCCTTTATTTGAATGATTTCGCGTCTTATCGTCTTCGCTTGATGTCCTTTACTCCTTTCTGTTATGAAAATTGAATTACGTGAGAATCATTTAAAATTCGACGATAAAGATTGTCATAAGATTTTCACGCCTGTGTAGGTAAGCTTCACGGATCTTTAGTTCAAAACTCTTAGCTAAACCGCTCTCAGACGCTTGTCATGTTCTTCTAAGTCGTTCTTAATTTACCCGAATCAATTCGAAGGGTACGAGTCGCAGATAAATTGCCTGGCGAAATACCGGACAGATTTTCTTTGCTGCGAACCATATTTTAATTGAATTAATGCCGCGTTAAAATTAATTGGAAATTAAATGCGCGCAATCGAATTGTGGCGTAAATTTATTTTCTGTCAACAGGACTTGATAGGATTTTGCGGTCCATGCCAGCCTTGACAGAGCTTTAGATAATTAAGTGGGTGTTTTGGGACACAAGGAATGGGAAGATGGTTGCGTAGCATCGAAAGTCAAACTTCAGAGGAAGTAAAGTTTTTCTTACCTTTTACTGCCATTGTGGGGGCAGCATCAAAGATTTCTTTCCGCTTGAAATCCGATCGAAGAATGAAACATACACACGTAATTCTATGGGGGATATTTTCAGAATATTATAGCGTCTATTTATAGGAAGTGGATGCCAGGAGTTATGTTCGCGGTGGGACTTATGTAAGAAAAGAAACGCAGAAAGTCAGCCCCGGGATTCCGAAGCAGCTTGTAAAGGATCTCGGTATGTATATGAAACGAAAATATTAATTTTGTTAAGAATCTAAGAATAGAAGAGTGAAAATGAAAGAGAAGCGTGCGGCAATCACAAGTCAATTCAATATGAAATCGTTATTGAAACGCCGGAGTCGTTAGTCGGAATTAGTAGAGCGTGTAGCAGATTCTGTTACTAATGATATCAAAGTTTAAGATTTTTCGTTTCCAGGCAAAAGGATGCTATTTCCAATATTATTCGTTATAATGCTGCAGAATTGGGTCGTCTATATGGGCAAAATATAATCAATAGATTTCAATATCAATAACCCTTTCAAAACATTGTCTTTAGGGTTTGAGCCTTTCTTTGGTATCATATTGCTTCCCGAGTAGAAATTTTCTCAGGCTAGCCTGATTGGCCGTATATCTGATCAGGGCCACGTCTGGTATAAAATAGAGTTTAGTATTTTTAAACAAACATTTTTTTAAATTTTTAATAAGAATGTACAATAGGGCTAATTGCGTTGTAGGTGCCATTCGAACAAGCACGCACTTTATGGCATCGGACAGTCTGCAAATAAAAGCCAAGCGGGCAACTATTCGAAATTGTTTTCTGTGAAAGTGGTGAAGTGCACTTATAATGATTTCGCGAATATTGTAAAAATTGTATTTGAATTATGGAAGATATCACTTTTGTGGAAGAATTGGAGGAATCCCAAAAATTATTGTATGATTGGGGACTCTTCCAATTATCACAAGATTTTCTCCGAAAAGGAATCGATCTAGAGTGCTTCAAATCCATGACAATTGCGGACATAAATGAATTGATTCCCAGTGAAAAGTTAGGATTGAGAATAAAATTTCGTCAAAAAATTTTTAATTGGCATAATTTGAACGTAAGTACATTAATTGAATTATAGTGAATCCCAAACCTAATACAAAATTATTAAAATAAATATGTGTTTCGATGTGCCTATAGTAAATACACGACATTAGAGTATATCATACCAGGGTGTATACGAGTAATACTTGAAGGGTTGTTTCCTTAATAAAGTTGGAAAAAAAAAATAGTTATAGAGAAAAGTTCAATATCTTTCGGACCTGTACCTTCACTCACTTAAAAGTTTATATCTTAAAAATAATAATCGCAATAATGAACTTATCTCTGTAACTATTTGTTTTTTCTCCAATTTCACCCCTTAAAGGATTATACACCTTATTTGTTTGAAGGTTAACTCAAAATACAGTGGATGCCGCTTATTGTAATTGCGGATAATGTTATAAGCCGCATTTTGTTATCAAAACAGTTGGGTTCCATTTTCCACAAACAGAATTCATCGCTTATTTTTTTCTTCGTTTATTGTTATCACCCGGTTAATGTTATTGTTTTTGGCTGGTCCCAAAGTGATTACAATAAGCGGCATCCACTGTATTATACTTTCTATAGGGATATGTTACCCCCTTGGCAGAAACAGTCTCTGCTTCACAAATAAGTTTGGCTTCATGGCTTACAGAAAATGATGGAAATATACAACCTTCCGCAACCAATCAGGAACCCACGGTTGCAGAAGCTGAGAACCTTTTCAATTTTTCTGCCACTAATAATCAGGAGCCCCAAGTAAGAAGTTCAAAAATTGTACCCGATTGTATGAGTTAATTGGCAAGTTTATAGAATTTAGAGACGCAAATCCATTTTAAAGGATTTCAACAGGAGGATACTATTGACTAGTGAAAAAAGGAACGAGTTATGTATCTATAGTCTATATCGGAGAATTGGATCAATAAAAATCAACTTCATTTAGCTCATAAGGACTACGAAGAAGCTGAGAATCAAATAATAGCAGTTTTCCCGAAGGAAACTAAGGTAATCTAACATGAAATTTCCATAATTCTATTTTAATAACTTATATATTCAAAGGAAATATATATAAATAGCGGAAAAAACCTGGAAAATTGACCCAATGCTTTAAGAGCTTATCCAGAAAATATCGAAACAAAGGAATAATTCAAAGCCGATATAAAAGGGCCAGTCAAAGTTCGTCATTGACGGAGAAACGGCCAATAGACTCCTGCGACCATCAAACCATTGAAATCGAAATTTGGAAATTTTGATTGACTGAAAGTGAATAAGGAGCCCATCACATTAGTAATAGAAAGATGGAGAAATATGTTTAATCTTCGAATGCAACATGTTAATGACTCGACCAAAACCCTTTTTTGGAATGGCCCTTATCACAACAATCAATTGGGTCTACTTTGGTATTTTTGTTATAGTATATTTAATTTTCAAATCTCGAAGCTTAGTTAAATTTTTAGATCGAAATTGATTTCGATAATCTCTATCCAGAAAAGGATCAGCTCTTGTTCTTAAAATGGGAGGCATATGTTAAATGGATTTCCATTACTCCAATATTTGAACGTGACATTAAAGACGATATTTCTAAGCATATGTTAAAAAAGCTTAAAGTAGAAAAAGCGGATGTTAAGTTTCCTATCTGTTTGTGTTAATTGTTTCTTTACTTTAAATATTTTTTTACCAGATACAAAAGATGATTTGTCTGTCATACTATTGGGATCAATTCTAGTTCCTACAATAATTCATACAAAAAACCAACCGAGGAAAACTTGGAAGCCATCAATTTTGGTCAAAATTTTTTTGCTTTACATGTTGAGGTACAACCTTTTCGTAAAAATAATATTCTTTGTTGGCAATCAATTATTTTTCAATTTTTACAGACCTCAAATGATATTCTGAAGACCGTCGAAAGTCATCGCTGCAAATTAATTAAAAATGGACTAAGTAATCAACCAGTAGTCGGTGATTTGCATGATTTACAACAGTTTTATGTAAGCCTTAATGATATTATATATAAAGTGGATAGTTTCCGCAAAGCATTATCAGTAACATTTAAAAGTTTACAAATATTCAACTTGGAATATCCGAAACCTTCAAAGCAAATTTGGGAGTTTGTACAACTTTATTTTTATGAAATTCTTCTTCATGGTAAAATACTCAAAATAAATCCAAAGCGGATTTACTTTTTATTTTATTTAAAATGTACACCAGCAAAAACAATTTATTCTTAAAGAAAATTTTATTTAAATTTTATTAATTTTACGCTATATAAAGATTTTCACAAGATGTAAGTTATACCTGATAGCAAAAAAGTATTTGAAAACATATTTTCTGCAAAAGATATAACTATTAATAATACAATTTATTAACTAAATGATGTTATTGCTGTATCTGGTAATAACTATAAGAAAGTAAAATTTTATAAACTTAAATACATTTTTTTGATTGCAAAGGAAATATTTTCCTTTATTGCAGCAAAATTGAATACTCCTTGATGATCATTATTTAAGTTATGTGATCGTAAGCGAAAACAGCGAATTATTAAGGAATATTACTTTATTGGATATTAAATTTACAAAACTATCAGAATTCCTAATGGACACAATGTTATAAAACTTAAGCCACATTTTTTCTAAGACATATATGTATTATCTTAAACATAATTATAATATGTATGAGAAGAAATGCATTTACTTTATTTGAATAAAATGTTTTTATATTAAAATAAAAAAAAATCAGCTATCTTTCTCGAATATCTTAATAAGCTTACAAAACTACCCCAGAAGAAGTCAAAATTAAAAAGTTAAAAAAATCAAAAAACACATTTGTTATTTTAAACAATTTGATATAGTAATATCATATAGTTGCCGTCTTTATATCAAACAAAATATTTATTTGTTCAACGAAATCATTTGCAAAGTTGAATTAAAATTTTAGGTAGTTCATACAAGTTTCGTGGCTAGTTCAATAAAAGCGATTTGAAACTTTAAAAAATAAATTTGAAAAGTCAACGAATTAAATAATTATTTTTTCAATTTTTTTTTTTTTTGAGAAATTAACAAATCCTAATTTGTTAAAGCAATAAATTAGTCTGTATGACCGGATTTCAAACAAAACATTGATATAAAATGAATAATACATTGGTTGAATCTATATAATCTTTTTTCTCAGTGAACTGTTCAGGCTCGCCGAACTTATACCGGACCAGGAAATATATTTGTAGTATGGGTTGGATATGCAAAATCATTTTGCCACCTTGTGCACTAATAATTTACCGTTTTCCACCAATGGCGGGCTCATGTTTGGGCTTGAGCAGGCTCAAGTCCGATCCAGAATTAGACTATGTCAGCTTTACGTCAGGCGCCATGTCAGGCCATATTCGCGAGAGCGTTACACCCTGATCAGGTCCACATTGGGCTAACCTGATCTGGGCCGTATTTATTTTAAAGCACGCCAGATCTGGGCTGGATTCCCACCGGATAAAATTTCTACTCGGGTTACTCTTCTACATCTTCTACATTCTAGATTTTTGCTTAAACTCATCGGATTATTTGAAGTGCAGAAAACGACTGCATTTAATCGAACACTTCAAATGTCATCTGCAACTTGAACTTCTTTTCTTACAAATGCGTGAAGTCACGAAATTAAGTCTCTCTTTTAAGAGCGGGTTTAATAAAAACGGAATAGGACTTGGTGAAATATGTATGAGCATAAAGTCAAATCTATTATCAGATGGCGCTGAATTAACCATTGTTTTCATATCGCGATATTCTTCGAGATTCGGGGCGCATTTATCTCGATACATGCATTTTTCCATAAGTCGTTTCGAAATTCTTGCAGATTTGGCCAACTACGTAATGCTGTTTTGACTGTTATGAAAAGTTTCTAGAAAATACGTTTGGTGTGAGAGACAGTCCGAAAGCTTAACTCTGACAAATTGTCAAAAAATCAGTCAGTGCATTCGGGAAGTGTATATTGGAGCAGATTAACTCACAAAATATTTCAGTCAGGGTTTCATGGAATCCTTAGAATTCATGAACCGTCCTTTTCGAACCATACGCCGCTTTATTAACAGTGCCAGAAACGAGGAGGAACTGTAGTTCATATAGGCGGACATCACAATAGATCCAATTGACAGAAGGTTTAATCTAATAAAAGTTCTGGATAAAACCAAATCGATTCGAGGCAGGTCAAAATACCCATAAAAGCAACTCCAACGAACTACGAAATCCAGCCCTTTTCTGCAAATAATAACTTACTAACCATACCACAAAATTGAAAAGATTTCAGGAGTATAATAAAAATCGATTCTTTCAGAAACAATCACTTCTAAGGTTCAGGATTTCCAAGAAAGAAAAAAAAAGCAATTCCATAACTTGACCGTTTCGACTTCGTTTCGAATTGCAACCACCATCAAGATGTCCTTCCGCCCCCAATTTATTAAACGCTATATATGGAAGTGAAAACCACAAAACACTCTGGCAGGAAACTTTTCCACATAATCCGGTTAATGGAATGGGAAAACTCAAATTATACGCAATATCTGACCTCCTAAGCAATATACATACGTGGCCGGCCAAGACCGACATCTTACACAAGGCTAAAGAAGCGTATAAGATCTCCACACATCATCCGTTTTTGCTCATCGCCGTGGTATGTCCTTACCGTCAGCTAAATCGGAAATCGGCTTTTTTGATGCGGTTAGTACTGACTGGTGAGGGTGAGAATTTTCCCGTAAACCTAATCGAAAAACTTGAGAAGAAAATTCGATTTTTAGACATATGGGTTAATGGTACGGACAATCAAGGAAAACTCTTGCTATACGAATTCCAAATCGATATCCTTTTCGATTTCAATTCAATTTCTCCTGTTTTTTTAAGGGTTTTATATGCGTTTATGTCGCCTTGAAAGCCAGGAAAAAGTTACATGCTCGAAGAAAGCCGCCTAATGAGAGGATGTTATTGAACATTCACCGTGCAATGTTTATCATGTGTGCATTATTAAACTACTGGAGCCAAGGAAAAGAGATAAACACACAACATCTGCTTCACTATCCAAAGAAAGTCGTCGAGAATTGGAAAAGTTTTCTGTATATGGTACACCCCACACAAGTGGAATTTATGTTACCGCGAAAACTTCACTCAGCTAAGCTCATTTTCATGTATCTTAAGCGGGGATGAAGATAATCTTGTCGTTCGACAATGAGATGGTAACGATATTCGAGATGTACGACGTTTTCTTAGACGCGCACTTAAAAATGAATTGAATAAAACGCTCAACAGTAGCAGCACTCTTCAGCTCAATTAATTCAGTTTTCAAACATTTTATGATGATTCTCGAATTTGAGTCGAGTGGAAATACGAGGAGATACCTTCGGGATTTACGTTAACATGAGACTTAGTACGTCCTCGACGTCGGAAATTTTTCTCTCAATTTTTATGTTTCTTTGCAAATTTTTCTGAAAAAAAAAAATTGATACCGTGTTCCCACTTTAAGATTATCTTCAATTCGTGTATTTCGTCTGCTGCTCGAAAAGATGTAAATTTTGGTTGTTTATCGGATATTCAGACTTGATCAAGATTAAGACCATAGAAAATTGAAAATTGCGTTGCTCCCAGAATTATCTTATTACGGTTGTCGCTGGATAGTCAAGTGACGGCGACTTAGTTTGATATTAGGAATTGCACGTGACTCAGCCGCATTCGTTGCAATGTTTTATTAAAATTTAGTTTAAAGTTGTCTTTTGGCCGTTTTTAAAAATTGTGATAACTTATATTTCGCGAAAAACACGGAAATTAGAGACAAAAAGGAAATACGTAGATTATTAAAAAATGAATGATATAATCAGTTCGCTCACACTCGTAGATGCGAACGCAGAATCCCCATTCTAAAGTATAAAATTCATACAGCACTTAAGCATCTTTAAATAATTTAGAGATTGGACTATGCGTGTCTTTACAGCTTTACTGTAGTGCACTTCATTTATTTGACATGACTTCAGTTGTTATAAATTGCAATTAATTAGATTAATTAAGAAATCCTAATGTGCACAATCATTCTTAAGATTAAATTAGATTCAATACTTGGATTCATGATTGTAGGTACATTGCACGTTAGTAAGTTCCTGTACATCGAAATTTAAAAGATTTTTTTTTTGCAAAATCCTTTAGAAATATTTTCTTGTCAACAATTTGACTAAATAAAATATGACGAAAAATTCAGTCTTTTTTTTGATATTTAATCCAAACGCTTTAAGTAGGTAGCAAATGCAAAAAAAATTTACAAGAAAAATTTTATGCTTACAGTATCTGACTGTAAAGCTAGTATTACACTGTATGCTACGCTTAACTATTTTCCCTGCTAAATGCTGTCAGATAGAGTAATCATAAAATTTTTGTTTGCCACATTATTTTTTTTGGTTCTACACAAAGTCCTTTTTAAGCCGAAAAAATTTAACAAAACTTTTCGTCAAATTATTTGAGTCAAACATTTGACAAAATAGTTAAATATTTGACATATTTGCATACAATGTAATGTAAGCTTTAGCAATTAATTTAATTCTTTGCACTTCGGATCAATTAAACTGTTGCTCCACTTTCACCATCTCAACTGTAACGAAAGTCTGTGGACGCCCAAGCATTTTATCTATGCATTTTATCTATATAAATATTCAAGATTTAGTGTTTTCAAATTATGTCCTATTTGCTGCTTTATTTGCAAAAGGCACTTAATTCCTGGGTGATTTTGTTGAAACGCAGTGCCGGATATTTTCAATTAGTGTGAAGTTGCCCCAAATTAGAAATGTTTAGGATCGCAATCGAAGCACCAAAGATTCACCTAACTGAAGCATGTGTTCACTGGTTAATTCACTTACAATTCTTAGATAAATAATTGCCCATTTTGTTTGGTTACTCGTACATGAATCATGTAAGTGAATCATAACTGAATCATCTAGGTACATGGTGTCTATACAGCGTTTAAAATTCGTCTAAAAAAAAATATAGAGCTTTTGCATGCATGTTGTACATCTTTATCTAAGAAAAATTTCAATTGACTCATTCGGTTAATTTTTAGTCAGATTCACCTACTCACCAGTGAGTAATCATTAATTTGTTTGCTGTAAAATTAAAATTTAACGCAATGGGTTTATTTGAAGTCATAGACAAAAAAAGAAAGGGTCACAATTACGGATTACAAAAAAAACTCAAAATTCCAAATCTCGAAAAATGAATTATGTATACGCAAAATTCAAAATTTTGGTTTTCGATAAAAAATTTTAATTGTTTTAAATTAAATTATATTACAATAAAACACGATCAATTCATTTTATTTTATTATTTTAAAAATAGAGAATTAATCGAGTCTTGATTTTAAAGAAATAAAAGATGGCAATCATGAAATTTTACGTTTTAGGATTAGAAACCAAAAAAATAAAAATATTGTTATTCATCTGGCCGTACGTTTTCGTCCACGCCACTAAGGTGCTTGTACACGAGCAATTTTTCAAACAATGGATTGCCCGATGACTATTGCCAAAATTAGTTCTGCGATTAATGGACCAATACAGGGCAATATCATGCTAGTTGTGGCAATATTTCGGCAATGTGGCAATGTTTTCACAGATTGCTGATATTGCTCGCCCTATAATTGCTGTATTTCCAATAATTTGGAAAATTCCGAGCAATTGTCCTCGTGCGGTGATTTAATTGTCAAGGTTTATGTTGAGTTTTATATTTTGTCAAGTTTCAAGTTAAAAATTGCTTGGAGCAACGAAAAAACAATAACTTTTATTGACGCTATTCGTTGTCGGAATTGTGTGTGGAATTTAAACATTTCCGACTATAAAAATCGGAACTTGAAAAAAGACGGTTGGAGTGTGATTGGGGCAGAGTGCACATAAGTGCTGATGAAGCCCAAAAAAAATTTAAAAATCTGAGAACCTATTTGAAAAATGAGAGCAGGAAGGAGCAAAAAAAAGTGGAAGTGGTGCTCTCAAGGCAGTGAATGGTTTGCTTTTAAAAGCATGGAATTCCTGATTGTATATAAAATTACCAGTAGAGTCTACTGAATGTAAAATTTTTGAGGGAGGAGGTGAAGCGGGAAAGTTGGGGGGACAGTCATTTTTCAAAAAATTAAATTATTATATCTCAAGAACCGTATCAGATATGATCATGAAAATTTTACAGAAGCTAGTACCAGTAGACCAATAGGGGAGGATGAGGATGAGGATGTGTAGGGAAGATGGTGGGAGGGGGTGGAAATGAAAAAATTCTGAATTTAATTTCTCGAAAGCCGCAAATGATAGAAAGCTAAAAATTGAAAACTGTATAGAGCTACTATAGAGACATCCCAGAAAAAAATTTTTGATAGGGGTAGCAAGGTACGGGTGCTTTTTATATCTCAGAAACGGTTTATGCTAAAAAGTTGAAACTTAGTACCTATATGTAGATGTGCTACTAAAGTAATTAAAACTAAAAAAAATCGGCGAACAGTGTGGGCGCAACTTTATTATTTTATGGGTTGTCCGAAACGTGTTTAATGCTGAGATGCGTTGTAGGTTACTATGCGACTGACAATCTAAGGAATAACCAAGAGGCTATTTGGAACGTAATTTTTTAGGTTGTCAGTCGCATAGCAACCTGCACCGCATCTCAGCATTAAACACGTTTATCGGACTTCTACCAATAAAATAATATAGTTACGCCCTGACTGTTGGCCGATTTTTTTTTCCTTTTTTTTATAATGAATAATAACTAATGCACACGCAGCTGCTAAAATTTCGTCTTCAGTCATGACTGATTTATTGCATGCACTGAATTGTCCGTGTATGATCTCATTGCCAAATTGCTCAAGTATTGCTTCATATCGCTAGTCACTGCTGAGCAATGAGTTGACCACCAATTGATCCATATCGTCAATTGCTGATGTTGCAGAATGTTGCTGTATGTTTTCGTGACATCAAAATTGTCTGGAATTGCTGCAAATTGAGCAATTTTAGTCGCTCGTGTAAGAGCACCTTAAGGACATGTAGCTCACAAGTCCTTTGAGAAATTAATAATATTCTCCAGCAAACCGCGGTGCGAATATTCACTATTTGCGAGGTCCTGGTGAAGTTTTTAGTTTAGTTACTTTTTTATTGAAGTTCAATAATAGGTAAATATTTGCTGATCTTCGAAGTTTCTTCAATTTAATGAATATAGTCGAATATATGTTAATCGGAAAAGAAGCAAGCATTTCAAACTTACACGAGATAAAGCGATTTTTCCTGGGAACCGTAAATATATAAAACACTCCCTTATGACTTTTTGCCGCCATCTTTTGAAACTATCAACTATTCATCGAGATTATGATAGCTGACTTCGATAAATTAGATTTTGATTCATAACTACTATAATTTAGACAGAGTCGCAACAAAATGCACCTACATATTATGCATTCAGGATCGGAGTCTAGATCACCCCCCCCCCCATAACAAATCCTGGATACATAGCTGTGTCCAGCATTCACAATTTAATATCATTTGTATCGATAAAATTTCAGACCAATTTTTTAGAGGGAAGAAAGGGACCTTTTAATTTTTATATTTTTCATTTTTATATTTTTACATTTACATATATTATATAAATAGTAGATTGTATTGGAGCAATTCTTCTAAAAATAATTTTTTTATAGGTTCAGAATTGTTTCTTATTCGCGTGAACGCTAATCAAAATCAAAAGAGATTTTTCAATCTTTAAAAAAGTGAAGTTTTCTTTTAATTTTTTCCATTGGTGTGTGGCCAACTGATGTCAATTTATGCAATATTTGTTCGGTTCAACGTATTTCGAAAAGCCCCAAAGGAATTAAAAACCTTGCAAATATTCATACCCTTAACCAGCCACACTGTCACGCTATCGATCCCTTTCAATTTCCCTCAATATTTTCCTTTGAACGGAAGTCGATTTTTCAATAAATCCACACAAAACCATAATTCGCTTAGCATTAGCAATTTTATGATCGGAATCGGTTTTCCTCTGAAAATGCTTTTATCGCCATTTTTTATCTCGGGCTGTGTGAATTCTATTTCCGCGAAATTTCGCATCTATTCATCCTTCAGACGAAAAATTCAGAACTAAGGGATGTGTGGAACATACAACGTGGAATTCGATGTCTATGTTATGAAAAGCGGATATACACTCTACACGTTTTACACCTATTTTTAGTCGTTTTTAAACATTTTTTTTTTTAAATTAGGCAGGTAAACAGTGTTCTCTTGAAGCAGGGTGGCTCGCTTATCTGGAAAACGCGTCCTCAATTTACGTGTTTATGACACGGACGTAGAACATTTGTTCCGTATGGTACGTATGGGGTGTATATCGAAAATTTTAGCATGTTCCAACGAGCGATACAGCGAGATTCAGTGCGCTAAAGCTAACATCAAGCAGGCATCGTTGATTGCTGGAGTGTGAAATCAATTAGGGGATGGATTCATTCAATTAACAGAAAATGTACACATACCCCCATATTATCAACGAGGTTACGATTAATTTAGAAGTCGAGTAGAATTTTTGGCCTCTAAAATGTTCTGGTTTTTAGATGCCACGAGCTTGCATTTAGTCATTGTGATTTTCCGAAAATTAATGCTGATTTGGCGTTGTAAGCTATAAAATTGCAGCTGGCTTGACTATGGCTAAATTAGAGTTGTTTGTTTTGTAGGTAAGCTACGAAATATTCGAAACAACAAATAGTTTAGCCGAAAGATAGTTCGACCGGCTAATTCTAAAGCTTACAGCATGAACTTACTAGGAAACATGCGTTAACAATATGGAAGCAAACAGATTTTTTTCGAGCAAAGTTTGAGATGTGGTTGACATCATCATGCAGCAGAATTTCGTTACTCATTTTATTTGATATAAATATGTGGCTGGACCAGGCAAATGTAAGCCTCGCCACATAAAAATCGCCACCAGCCCCGAATCCCAAACCTTCATTAAAATTGTTTTTTTTTTAACATGTCACTAAAATAACTACATATAAAAAAATTCCACCATTCTATCACTGGTGGTTCTTTATATAAAAATTGAAGCAAAAACAATAGTAACACTTAAAGATGTGACGGATTTCGTAAAAAAAATTCACCAACCCTTTTCGGCCCATCTCCATACGCGAATACAGATCTGATTTTTGTTTATACAAAATCAATTCCCTGGTAGGGCGGCATACATATATGTACCAAGTTTCAACTATCTAGCGTAAGCTGTTGCAGAGATAGAAAAAAACATCCAAGCCCCGTACCATACTACCATCATCATCGGCATCTACTGGCATCAAAAACTCCACTAATTATCTAGTTTCAGTTTTCTATCGGCAGTGGCTCTGGAGCTCTAAAAACCAAAACGATTTATATTTCACCCACCCCACCCTCACCATACACACTGCCAACCACTAAAATGCAACTACCACACAAACGTCTAAAAAAGTAAAGTTAAGTTCATGATCCAGTAAATATTCGAGTAGTTTCCATACAAAAGGCCATACAAAATTTTGGCCAAAACTCCACAACACGTTCAACTACGAATCCAATTTTTTCCAATAGTTTTTCACTTTATGAACCGGCTAGTTCATGACCAGATAACGTCGCGATGAACCAAGCAGAGCAGAGAAGAGCCAAGCGGAGTCGAGAGAGCCAAGCAGAGTGACGAGCCGAGCTGTGCAAAGTGACGAGCCAAGCGGAGCAGAGTGTCAAGCCAAGCGGAGCAGAGAGACGAGCCAAGCAGCGCAGGGCCAGCAGAATAGCGACGAACCAAGCTAAGCAGAGAGGACGATCCACGCTGACCAATAAGACGAGCCGAGCAGAGAAGACAGAGCCGAGCAGACGAGTAGAACCGGGTCAAGGCGACGAGCCAAGCGGAGCCGAGCAGAGCCAAGCAGAGTAGCGACGAGCAGAGGCATGAGCCAAGCTGAGCAAGGAGACGAGTAGAGAAGGCACAGCCGAGCAGACGAGTAGAACTGAGTCAAGGCAACGAGCGAGCAAGGGCGAATCGGAGACCGAACCAAGAGAACGAGCCAGAAGAAGTAATATTCGAATTATATGTGTCATCAAATTAATAAATGAGTGAAGTCAAAACGAAGAAAACAAATATTTTGTAACGGATCCAGGCACCCGCTAAACCTACCCCGGCTGTAAATCAAGTCGTTACAAGCTTCCTTGGACTACCAAACAAATGTCATTGAAAAATTTCCACTTATTCGAACGTATGTATTTCTATTAATTTTTTGTATGTTTTTTTTAAACCAGATAAAAGTTCTGATTAACATTTATAAATTTCTCAGAAATGGGGTAATACTTTCGATCATGAAAAAAGGCTAAATTTATGGTTTAAAGGACGAAGGATTTTTATTTATTTGTTTTTAATCATAAATTTTTGAACCACAACACTCACTGGTTCAAAAATTTTGAATTCTCACGTTTTAGAACTAATAGACCTCTAAAAGGCGAAATAACTAAAATGTCCGTCGGTCCACCGTATACGCCGTACACAAGCGCCTTCGGGGACAAGTAGCACATGAACTCGTTGAGTTCTTAAGTTAGAATTTTTTGGTGGGTAGATTGGGTTAACCCTTTCAAGTAGTCACTTTTCAGGTAATGTGAGGGTGCGTTTCAGACAAAAAAAATTATGGTAGCTATTTTGGCCGAATATTTAAAAAAAAACAGTCTGTGCGCAACTTTATTATTTTTTGCAACAGAGTTAGTGGTTAAAGTCGGGGTGGAAAAGAAGTACTGCCGCCCTTAAAATACAAATATTGTTGTTGGGTCATTGTCCGGGAAGCAGGTTTCGAAGGAGGCACCGAAAAAAATTAACTACGAGATAATTTGGAAAGTAAATTTTTTTGTACTCCTTAGTTGTGTATGTAAGTCCTAAGTTTTTAATTTATAGGCATTTTTTTGTATTACTTTCAACTGCTATCTAAGCGACACAGATTCAGTCAGCCTTGATATCAAATCAGAAACACATTTTTTCCTTTAACAGCTATTCCTCAAGTATGTTCAAAGTTGGTACTAACAACAACAAATAAATTAAAAAGTTGTTATACAATCCGCTATTACTCCCAACCAGTTTCCATACACAAGTTCAAATGTTGACCTTTTCACACTCTTTTTTCGCACCCAACCGTATCTTCACGGTAGGTTATTAACATCGCAACCCCAAAAGAGAAAAATTATCGCAATGAATCAACAAAATATAAAAAAAACCATTAATTTTCTTCGACTTTTGCATATAAATCGTATCTTGCCTCCGCCTCCCCAATCGAAACGAATCACTGACGTTATCTTTGCGACTCTTAAAACACAAGAAAACATTTTTTTTTTTACTTTTGCGGATAAGACATGAATTCTTCAAAACTTTCCGAGAGAGAGAGAGAAAAAAGGACGAGGTGAAAAAGTGCCGCAAAATTTTGGAATATAAAACAGGCGCCTTCTATCTTATTCCAAGTCAAGTCAAGTATTTTTATGTTTTTAATATATGAGTATCTCACTTGTAGTTGGCGACAAATCGGCTATTTGCCAACGAGATTAGCACCATCTAGATGTCGTGACAGCAGTGAGTTTCCTCCATTTTTTTTCGGAATATGTACATTATGTTATAATTGCAAATGCATGAGTAGCACATGCTGACTGCATTTGACAAGACTTTTACTCAGTAACCAGCCCGATTAAAATCAGCCTATACTTTTCCTTTCGGGGCCCGCATACAGTGGAGGTTAGCGTGTCCATCTGCGCCATTTGTCCCACTTCTGACACGCTAGTTGCGATGACAGACTATTGCCCGATGATAATTTAATAATAATGGGGGCGGCGGGCACAGACTACCTGGCGAGTGCGATGGCCGCACCCAATTGCATTATTCAGAAATGATATAAATGCCGCCGGGTATTCAAGTGATAAATTGCAATCCAAGAGTCAAGTACCGATACGATAGGCTAATGAGACAGCAGAAATTCGCTTCGACGACGTCTCTAGATGCGAATTCAAGGTGAAATTATTGTCACCTGGCCGGCAGTTGTAGCGAGTACAGTCAGATCTGGTAAGGTGAGGTGATCTGACACTTTTTTCGAGCTTGCCTGACTTTTCCAAGGTAATTATGTAACTACGGACGATTGTACGTATGACATGCAAATTATTGCGATTTGAACATACGAGACTACGTAAGAACGTAGGTTGGTGTTCAAGATTGGAAGAAACTTGAGATTGGATGTTGGTAAATTGCTACATTTGTTTCCCTAGGATTTCGTATGTGTACCTGAAGACCGTAGAGTAACGCAAAGAGAGTCGTAGCGAATCAATGCCAGGTGATACGATACGTGAAAATAAAAATCACACATCTACCTACAAAATACACACGAAGAAATAAGTTATCAAATCTGGAGTACAATTCAAGGGCAAACGCAAATCTGTTGACTGCTGGAGTAAACATATTCGCGGTTTTATTTGAAAGTGAGAACAACCGCGATCTGCGTTTGACTGACTGTGAAGGTTGATAATAATTTGCATGATCGATTTTGGAACGGAGACTACAAAAAATCTTTTAAATAAATAAACAAAGCGTTTGGAAGCTAAAGCAAAATCGGAATAATCAAGAGCGATAAATATTTTCCATTTTGGAAAAAAAATTAATGCGTACTATTTTTAATAACTAATAAGTTCCAGCTTTACGGATCTTAAGTATAGTACTGTGTTCGGCGAATCGAAAATGAACGAAAAAGGTACCTTCGGAGTAGAGTGAAATGAATTATACAGTTCGCTACTAGATGTCAGTGAAATAAAAGCGAGCGAAATTTGAAAAAAATTAAAATATTGGCTAGAAATTACAATTCCGGCACACAACACAACAAAATATAACTCACACAAAATTTCCCGAACACAAACGAACTGATTTGACATCGAACGGTTGAAAATTTTGAATTGTCAAATATTTCGCTTCTCATACAAGGGTACTGTAGTGGCGTCTAACGATATTAAAATTTTTCTCGTTAACTGAGTGTTATTTTCGCCACTGTCAATACAACTACAATATCAGACGACTTTGTGAATTTTTTTTAGTTACAATCAAAGTCGTCAACGATTTCGTTTTTCAAAAAAATGAATTCGGTTTTTTTTAGTCGAATTTGATCAGTTTATTGAATCACATCTTAAAAAATAATCAATTGATTATTAAATATTTTAAAAAATTAAATTTAATAAGTAATTTATTAAAAACCCTTTCAATATTAAAGATTTTATCAGTTTATTTTTTTGGTGAAATTTAACTTTATTAAAAGTTAAATAGAATTTGTTTTTATAGTTGATGTTTAATTCTGACTATATCATTGTCAAATGTTGTGATAAAAAGAAAATATAATTTGAATTTAATTGAATATTATTGATACGGAATTATTCTTTTATTAGTTCGAAGAATAATAAAGGAGTAGAAGAAATTAAGAAGAGGTTCTATATACTTTAGACCCCCTTAGTACCGTTCCCTTGCAAACAAAACTTTAACGAAACCAAGCGCCATCTATTAGTGACTACTGCAAATGTCCATTCCGCCCAAGAACACAGTACTGAAAAACGAACGAAATATTTCGTCGCAAAAAATAAGCGAAATATCCTTTTTTTACTTTATTATTTTAATAATACAGTATTGTTTCCGATTTTTAAAAAAAAAAAATTTGCTACCCTCAAAATTTTTTTTTTCACGTTTCATGCCGAGTAGACACGAAAAAAGCAATAAAAAATTTCAGTCCGTCTGTCCGCCGTACGCCGTACGCCGTACGCCGTACGTCGACCGCTGTACGCAAAATCGTTTGAAGGCTCGTAGCTCCCAAACCCTTTGAGCTATTAAATTAAAATTTTTTTTATGAATAGACTGGGTAGGCCCCTTGAAGTGGCCAAATTTGGAGCGGTGGGGGTGTGAGGGGGGAGGAGGGGGAAGTGTTTTAGACGGAAAATTTTGGTTTCTAGATCTCAGCAACCGCTTATGCTAGGAAGCTGAAATTTGGAATTTATATAGAGCTTCAGTAGTGGACCCATTTGCAAAAAAATTGCCGATATAGGTGAAGGGGTGTAGGAGTGGGGGGAAAAATAATGCGTCCGAAACGAAAAAAAGGTGAGATCGACACTTTCTAAAATCCATATCTCCTAAACGGTTAATGTCACAAAATTGAAACTTTATGAATATCTGCAGGTATACTAGGAGAATAGATCGGAAACAAAAATTTGAGTGGGGGCAGTGGCGTACGGGGGTGGGGGGTAAAAAACTTTAGATTGCGATATCTTACTAACCAATTGCACTAGATAAATAAAATTTGGTTTCTGTATTAAGGTTGACAAATGAAGTTTGCTGGAAGTAAAATTTTTGAAGGGGGCGGTGGAGCATGAAAGTGGAGGGGATAAGAATTTTTCTAAAAAATCACGTCTCATATCTCAAGAACGGTGTAAGATAGATGCTTCAAATTTTTACCAGAAGTAGGCCTAATAGACCCCTAGCGGAAAACAAAATTTTGGAAGTGTGGGTGTAAAGGGTGAGGGTGGGGGAGGGTGAAAAGGAAAAAGTTCCGATTTTAATATCTCGGCAACCTATAATGATATAAAGCTGAAACTTCGTATTTAGATAGAGCTATATTAGTAGCATCTTGGAAAAATATAATTTTTTATAGGGGTAGTATGGTACGGGGGTGGGGGGTGTTTTTCCTATCTATAGAACGGCTTATGCTACAAAGCTGAAACTCGGTACGTTTATGTAAATCATCTAGAAAACTAATTTACATAAAAAAAAATTTCAAATATACATTGGCGTTCAGAGGGGGGGCAAAAAAAATGATCAGTGAAAATGGAATGCATATATTTTCACGGTTTTCGTCATATCTATTAGGTCTTCCCAAATATTGAATTCATTTTTATTCTATGGATTCTTCATATAAATACCTAGATAGTGTTTTCAGGATTTTTTAAAATTCGACCCCTAAGGGGGTGCAAAGGGGGTTGTAAACTTTTTCACGAATTCTACTATATTCACGTCTTATCAGATATTGAATATCTTTTCATATTCATGGGCTTGTGTAATAATCGCCTAAAACTTGTTTTTAAGTTTTTTCCTTTTTCCACCTAGGAGGGTATAAACGGGTTGAACACGTTTTCACGAGTTCCGTCATTTCTTTTAGAAGTGATAAGAAATTGAATTGGTTCCTACTTTCTCGTGCTGTCTTCATATTTATTTATTAACTCCTTTCAGGATTTTTGAACATTCAACCCCCAAGTGGGTGGAAGGAGGTTGCATATTTGATGATATATCGAATTCATTTTTACTTCCTAAGGTTTCCTATGTAAAAAAGCCAAAAAGTCAATTTCAGTATTTTAGATATTCAATCCTAATGGGTGTAAGGGGGTTGTATGCTTTTCAAAGTTTCGACATATTTCTTAGGTTCGATGAGATATTAGATCGCTTTTTATTTCCACAGACTTTTTATATAATCGCCTACAAACCCATTTCTCAATTTTTCGATATTCAACCCCCAAGGGTTTGTATATGTTTTCACAATTTTTGCCATTCCTTAGTTCTGATGAGATGTAAAATTGATTATTACGGCCAACCAATTCACGATTTTTCGAATTTCCAGAACCAAGGAGATGTGAAGGGTTTGCTTACGTTTTCAGAATTTTTTCAAAATCCGTCTTGTCTCATGAGATTTCAGGTTGCTTCTTATGAAATCGTCTAAAAACCTGTTTCACAATTTTTTCGAAATTCAAACCCCAAGTGGAAGTAATGGGTTTGTATACGTTTTAACAATTCGTCATATCTCTTAATTCTGATAAGGCAACAAATACG
Source organism: Beris morrisii (assembly GCA_951812415.1). Lineage (NCBI taxonomy): Eukaryota > Metazoa > Arthropoda > Insecta > Diptera > Stratiomyidae > Beris > Beris morrisii. Next base: position 145,047,314 of record OX638310.1, read on the forward strand.
TTTTTGCTTCTATGGGCTTTTAGTGTACATAATATACTGAAATTCGAATAGTCTACACGGACTTTTTCAATGTTTAATCGTCTAAAAATCTCTATTTTAAATATTTTTATATTAAGAACAAAATTAATTTTCCATAAGAAATCTAAAAATCTCGAAGCAACTCATGATACACTCCGACTTTTACCGCTCCCGAACTTTGACCCTAAAAATAATAAAGTTTCGCCCAGACTATTGGCAGATTTTTTTATTTTGAATTTGACAGTTCATTTCGTTTCGCTCGGAACACAGTACTAGGCTTTAGTCGTTGAGTTTATGAATCAATCATTCGCACGACGTAAAAATTCATTAAATAATAATGAACCGTACATTAATTCTTTGAATCTTATTAGTATAGGACATAATATGCAGCAAAATATTGAAAATTTATTAGCTACGAATAATTGTGCATCAATGAAATACAGATCATGAACGATTCGGTCGAAATGACCGGGTCAGTACTATGACCGAATTAACTCGAGTCATGTGAAGTGAAACAAGTCGTTCAATCGGTCACTAGACAAAATATTCTACGTCTCGTATCGTAACCGATGTTGATAGCCGTATAGCGCCAAAAGTTTCTCTTCGTGTCGGTCTGTCTGTACTCGGTGCTCGAAGGTAGCGAATGATTACATTAAAGACACTTTAGGACAAAATGCGCCAAGAGAAAATCGAAATCGAAACTAAACAAATTTTCTGTGTTGAATTTACGAATTTAAAGATCATTCAAAGTCATTCATTAACCGTACACTTTCTGTAAATTAGAAAAATTAAATCATTAGAATTGGGTTTTTTTCCTCGAATTCATAAAACCGACCTTCGAGTTCGATTTACTCTTGGCGCGTTATCCCCCTAAAGTGTCTAAAGTCTAATCATACGCTGCCTTCGAAGTTCGAATACCGACCGACCACCGAAGACCGATCGACTCGAAAATTAGTTAATAGAAGCTTTTTCTAGTGACCGCTGACCGACTTGTTATTTTTCGTATGTCGTGTGTCATTTCGGTCGGTCGGTCGTTTCGACCGAATCATGGAAGTGACCGAAATGACTCAAATGACCGAATCTTTTTAATCGGTCACTTCAACGAAATGACTCGGTCATACTGTGTTAATGAAATGACCGATTTATCCCATCACTAATAGGCACTACATCAATTCGTTCATCAATCAAGGTATCGTTCATTATATCCGCGAATTTTCACATTAACTTGATGAACAGGGATTACTGCGTTCGTTAATAGTGTGAATTTGACAATGAATATAATTCAATGAAGATCTTCTTCGTTATATCAGTGTATTCGTACCTTAAAGTTATAAATAATATTCACTGCGTTCATCAATACCATGAATAATCTAATTAATTTAATAAATTAAGTCATGCGTCGAACATGCGTCGTTTCAACTTTTTAGAATAAGGCGTTTGTGAAATAAGAGAATTAAAATGTGTTGATTCGTCCGTTAAAAAACTTAAATCATTAAAAAATTAAATTCTTATCACGAAACCGCCTCTAAATATGACCTTATTTTTTGTGATTTATTGGGTTCCTTATTTAATGAAGAGGGGTTGAAAGTAAAGAAGAAATATTCAATGTGTCAAGTTTAACTAAAGATTTAATAAAGTGTGTATTGTATACCTAAATCCAGGTTAAGATAAACTTGAAGGTTTCTTTCCTTGGAAGAATGTTCTAAGAATAATTTTCCTTATTGGCATCTTTCAATTTTCTCCATCAGAGATCAATTGTATAGGATTTTTTATAAAACGGATATGAGCCTTTACAGAAAATCTGCCAAAAAGTCTGGGCGGAACTTTATTATTTTTTGGGTAGAAATTCGAAACGTATTTAATGCTAAATTGCGGTGTAGGTTATAATGCGACTGAAAACCTAAAGAATAACCATGAGGCTATTTGGAACGTAATTTTTTAGGTTGTCAGCTGCATAGTAACCTACACTGTCTCTCAGCATTAAATGCATTCCGGACTTCTACACGAAAATAATAAAGTTGCGTCCAGACTTTCGGCAGATTTTTTATTTATTTACGTATTTTTTTCAATTTAAATAAAATTATAGGGGAAAAAATATCGACATAGCCCTTTAGGTGCAAAATATCACAAAATTTTTAAACTGATTTTTAGGCGATTATATAGAAAGTGATATGTCCGAATTCGTAAAAACGTACACAATCATTTTACACCGTCTTAGGGGTTGAATATCGGAAAATTCCGAAATGAATGGATCATTATAATATAAAGCACGAAGAAGGAAAAGCTCGTTACACCTAAAAGTTTTGTCAGAATTCGTGAAAACTTGAATAATACTTTACAACCCCTTGGGGTTTGAATATGGAAAAATGCTTAAATTGTTTAATCCCAATTATATTTAGAGTCTTTAGTAGTGAAAGCAAATTCGATATCTCATTAGACCTAAGAAATATATCGGAATTCGTGAAAATGTACACAACCTGCGTTAAGCGGACGGCGTCTACGGCGGACAGACGGGCAATTTTCTGTTTTTTGGGTTTACACATCCAAAATACAAAAATTCAGGATAAAAAACATATTACTTACCTACCTTTCGATGGAATATCTGCTACGTTCTGAGATATTCCGGGCACAATAAAATTTAAATAACGAATTGCGTTTTTCTGTTATACTGTTTGAAAGAAATATAAGCTTATATTATCACTCACAAACGAAACAAAATGTAGAAAAACAATTTTCCCTGAGTTCTAGGTGAATACATATCCCAAGACGTAACTTAATATGCTAATTTATGACTACATACCATAATCCATGAGGTAGAAAAACACTTACCTGAAAAAAAATAAAAATAACGATTAATGAAAATGTTGATAGTGAAATATTATAAAGAATGAGTCTAGCAAATATATGTTGGTTTGGTAAATGTTTTCACAATACATTTTTAAACAAAAATATAAATTATGAGAAATAATATTTAAATATCGTATAAAAACATGACAATGATTGCGCTGTAGCATATTGTGGCATAATCTTCAAAACGAGATACTGAATTTCTAATTATTTAGTAGATAACTTAAGGATGGAACCTCCTTTACATGGTCGAAAAATACATGATTTTCAAGAATTATTTTCTCAGGTATAATACCTCGAAACTCTTTGAAATTTTTATGACAATTTAATGCATAATTCAAGAGCACAGTGGAATTTGTTCACATTAAAAAACCGATATTTAATTTAAAAATGGTTGGATGTTAAAATCGCCTCGTTTCTAGTTGCGTACACTCTAGCGTCCTGAATTTTGATCTGAACCAAAAAAAAAAACAAAAACTTTTTCTAAAGTTTATGATACTACCTTCTAGATGACGAGAAATAATTTAAAGAAAAAGTTGAAATTGCATGTTTTTACACAGTTTTAAATTTAAAGTGCATTTTTCGCTAAAAAAATCTACTTTAAAATACGAAAATATGTAAAAAATTGTTTTTCAAAAAACAATTAACGTCATCTAGTAAAGAATTAAATTATCTATAAAATGTCATAAAGCCAGCCCCGTTCAGTAGAATTCTCTCAATAGTGTACGTAAAATCGAAAAATGATGTTTCGAGAAAAACGCGTTTAAAGTTTTGGAAACATAAAAATACTATATACCCACTCGTCACCCGACCCCTCTGCTTTATGAGCTCGTAAACACTGCAGATATCGACTTGACAATTTTTCAGAGAATAATCTTGAATAGTTTAGCAATCGATTAAGACTATTTCCAAAAAAAATCGATTTTTTTGACCCGATAAAGGACTGTCCCCCCCTTAATAGAAAAAGTGTAATTTGAAGACCACCATATAAAATTCCTGTCTGGGTCGAACCTTTACTGGCAAGGACTAAGATCGAAGGAGCTGTTTCATCGTCGGTTTGCAATTGAATCATCAAATGGTGTATTATGCAATTCCGATAAACACTGGTAGTTTTGCCGACAATTCTTCCATGTGTACGTTTCTGAACTGAAATTTATTTCCACGAATGGTAACAAGCTAAAGTTTGCCATAGTGAGTATTATTACATACATACATCGAAGTTCAGCTCATATTTAAACCAGTTTTGGTTGTTCCCTAGGATGTTAATTCTACGCGTAGGTTGCCCCATCAATTTTGACTCTAACACTAGCGGAAGAAAAAATCCAATAATAATTTAATTTTCTTACGTATTTCACAAGAATGGATTTTTTTTTGGTAGAGCTAATTATAAGTTAATTTTTTTTTAAAAAATTTAAAGTAAAGTAGGGACTATCAATCTATACTATACTATAAGAAATGATGAACTAAGTCATTATTGATGATTTTTAGAAATATGTTTATCCCCTCATCGGTTTTGTTATAACTTCTAAACACCTCTACCGATTTCAATGAATTTTTGTACACCTTTTAAAATAATCTACTCGAACAAACGATAGAAACCCACTCGAACAAACGATAGAAAACCACAGGAATCGTTCGATATGTTTAATGAACATTCCAAGGCAGGTAACGAAGAACAACAATTTGGCTACGTATCTCCATGTTGAATTTCATAATTATTCCGTAAAAATGTTCATACGTCTACGTCACGTTATATGGAAATTTTCAAGTGTTTTTTTAAATTAATTTACTAATTTTTTAACAGTTCTGTTGCCAGATAAATCTAGAATAATATTCACGTAGCACAGAAGAAGACCTTATGAAATCCAAGGGTGACAAAACAGGGATAGAAGGTATCCATGCCACCAGGATAGGGTCTGGAATCACTCAGGAATTGGCGATTCCTTCAATTATAGCTATGATTTACGAAAAAAATGAACACACTGGTGTTTTTTATACCTTCATTTTGTTCCAAGCGGTTATGGCTTTACACTTTACTGAAATATTATCCTAACACCCCTTTCTTCGGTTGCAGGGCACAATGTCCTAAGAAGATCTTCACAGGTTGATCCTACGCAAAATAATCAATTAAATACAACAGCTTGTGATTTTCCACTTTATATCGACAGTACAATTCCGATCTATCGAGGTCGAGAAATTAGAATGGAATGAAATCGCCTTGCTCTTCACATAGGTAAGTACCGAAAATCTGATAAACTTTCTACTTTCGAATCATCCCACAAGATACTCCCACCCACAATAAGATATTCGCCCATTAGCCGCACAAACGTGAAACTCGAAGGGATGCAAGTATCGTATCAGTTTTTTCTTCATTGGAGCTATGAAAACGTTTCAGAACAACGTCATACTTACTCTGAATTCGAGCTGTGAAAAGTTCACGCAGTCAGATCACGTTTTTTACCAGGAATTCTTGAACTGTCGCTATATTCAGGTTGATTTCAGGGTTGTTCTGGCCCGAACACACATGGCAAATTGGAAATATTAACATTTCTACCCATGCCTTTCAAGGGTAGTGAAAACTGTCAAGACATGACTCATGACAAAATGTCCTTAAAATTGCAAATTTAATAATTCTTTTTCAAGATGTATGTAATTGAAAATTAGTAAAAGAACTAAGAAATTTCAAACTTAAACAAATTTTATTTCAGAGTCCCAACAATCCGGCTTCAATCCGAACTTTGATCCAAAAAAAAATCCTGATTAATAACAGACATTTCTAAGGTATTTTTAATTACTTTATTGTTTGATAAAAATATATTTGATCCGACTTAAAAAAAATATTCTACCCTAATATTTTGCATTTTCACAAGCGCAAGAGAATGTTCAATCGCGTTTGAAGGCTTACAGCTCAGGCCTTTTGAGCTATTGAATTGAATTTTTTTTAAAGGAAAATTGGATGAACCTTTTTAGTGGTCACTTTTTGGGGGTTGAGATATGAAGGCAAAACTACGAAAATTTGGGTCTGTATCTCAGGTACCGTTTATGCTAGGAAGCTGAAATTTGGAACTTATATAGAGCTATGGTAGCGGAGCCATCCGCAAAACAATGGGTCCGGTATATAACATTTTTGGGGAGAGGTGCTGTGGCGAGTGAGTAGAGTGGTACAATGGGGGTATGCTGAATAAGATTGTGTCGGGAGGGAGGTGGCGGAGCACGAAAATGGTGGGATAAGAGTTTTTATAAAAAAATTCGTCTCATATCTCAAGAACTTTATATTTAAAATAGGATCTTGAAATTAATACAGGAGGTAGATCTACTGAGCCAGTGGCGGCTCGCTCCATGAGGCTGAGCCTCACCACTTTACAGAGGAAAAAGTCATCAAGTTACTAGTGATTTTTTGTTTTCAAAATGATTAAGTAACACTTTCCGCAGTAAACCGACGTCTTTACTCATATAGTTTTAGTTGGACAAAGGCGTGCTTTAATATTCCAATTCTGCCTCACCTGCTAAGAAAGGCACGAGCCACCACTGCTACTGACAAACCGCATTACTTTTACTTCTACGGCCTCTTCAGATCAATGTCTTGTTCATGAATTTTTGACACTCTACCCCTAAGGAGGTGCAACGAGGATGTATATATTTTCACGAATTCCGCCATATCTCTTAGGTCTCATAAGATATCGCCTAAAATCCGTTTTTGGGATTTTTTTAGCTCAATTTTATTTTATTATTTTTTAATAATAAAGTATTGTGATCGACCTGAAATTGAAAAAAGGATGTTACATTTTTGAGGGAGAGGTGGAGCACGGAAGAAGCAATTTTTATATCTCAAAAACCATAGCAGATATGATCTTAAAAATTTTACAGTAGTTAGGCCTAATAGACCTCAAACAGAAAAACAAATTTTCGGGATACGTGATAGTGGGATTGTGTGGAAAGGAAAAATATTCTGATTTTCCTTTCTCAACAACCGAAAAGAATAGAACGCTTAAAATTGACGACTATCCTAGGAAAAAAATTGTTGATAGGGTTTTTGTATCTCCTAATCGACGAGTTGAATTTCTCAACGAAGCCTAAGTGAAATCTGTAAAATCTTACTCTTTCTGATTATTATTTTAGACCCAAAACCCTAGAAAACTTTAGTCAGCTTACCGGTCATTCATTCACGAGAATACGAGAACGTGTTACGAAAATGTCGTTTCAATAAGGTGATTTGATCAATAAATTCTCGAAATCGAAACACCCTTATACATATAAAACGAAAGGATTTTCACGTAAAATACCTAAAAAAAAAGGTGGCATTACCACAAATATCCTAACGCTAGACACGTTGATTTTTCGAACAAAACGCTACCGTCCTTTCTTCTTTGACCATGTAATCTTCCGCAAATACAAGAAAAATGGGCCATAAAAAATACTCGTAAAGTCCTAGACAATATCCTGTAACGTACGGGCAGAGGTCATGTAAGATGTATGTCAATAAATTTATCCGACATTGAGATCAAGATATGATTCGAGACTAAGACCAAGGTATTAGACCGACTTCTTGGACGTTTTACTATAGAAAATCATTTTCCAGCTTAAGACGTTGCGAAAACTGGTGAATAGAAGGTGACTGACCGGGTAATTTTTGTGGAATCAGTTTGAGGGAAAAGCTAGAAGATTAACGTTGCGATAGCCCATAATAAGGACAAAGCTGGTGCTACTAATCCAACAAGTGGTTCACTTTAGTACGGATTCGGTATACTAATTGCCTAGCGTGCCAATGCACCATTCCACACCAAAGACCCTGAACGAGTTTTCCATTTTCATTGAGCGATTTTTCTTTTTTTTGGTCGTAGTCTTCGAAGGACAGAAATAGCTTTAAAGGTACCCTAATAGGAATTTTTGTTCGAATAGTACCACAATCAAGGGCTTGTTTGCGGCTATTTTTAAACGCCATGATGGAAATACTTCCTTTGCGTATATTCTCCATTAATCGATCGCGTTCCTATAAGGTATGTGCCAAAGTGCTTCTGTCTGTTCTACGTAAATATATGAACAGGCCTTGTAATGGACGTTCAGACAGTTTTGGCATTTGAATTCTTTTCTTTATTTCTACACGTTTATTGGACTATATCCGTCAATCTTAGATTAGATTTGGGAATTTTCACTTTGAAAAGGGGACAAACTTGCGAGATTTGTGTCGACTGATAGAACTGTGAATCGTTTGCTTGAATAATTTCTAATTTCAATATGCTCGAAGAAATTCGCATTAACAAATTTTTGTTATTTTCGTACTGTGTATTTCTATCCAATAAATCGAAGGGTTTGATAAAGTTATGTGTTAATTTTAGATGGTGTGGTTTATTTCTTGTTATTTATTTTTCTACATTAATAATAGTTAAAATTAATAATCTTGATGAATTTTTCTGCGAAAACGGTTAGGACGCAGTAAGCAAACTGATTTCGCATGCGATACATCGAATAGGTGCCAGAGGTTTTTATATGAAAAACTTTGATTTCTGCGTAAGTGGGTTACGCTAGAAAGTTGAAACTTTGAATTTATATATAGATGTGATAGTGTACCCATTTGCAAAAAAAATATTTACATAAGAGGGAGGGTACCGAATTTCCGGTGAGGGCAAAGGAATATGTCAGGTGAGCTTGTAGAAGAATGTTAAAAATTTTTGAACATATGCATGTGAGCAGCCTAGCACCAGAGGTGGCAATATCCACTTTGTCAAATTTTTTGTATACACGAAAAACGATTTCAGTTTAAGGGTTATGCGGGCTGAATGTTATGGGGGCTGAACGATATTTTCACTTCATTACTTCACCAGATGAGTCTATACGGCCACGGTGATGAAACACCTTTTTCGGACCAAAGTACAGCAAAATTTGCAAAAACTGGTTTCTACATCCAAGGTTTTTCAACCCTTAAATGGCAATAGCCAGAGCAAAGATCGATTCCAAGATCGTAAAATGGTCTTCACGCACTGTTTTGTCGCAAATTCTTAATACTCTTTAAAGTTGAGATATTGCCGTTTCCAAGAACTCAGTAAAATAAACCTTAAGTGGTAAGTAAATTAAAACAGATGTTTTAATTATCAATTAAGAAATCATTACTAGCAAATAAAAATTTAATAACAATTTTCATAGTAAAAAACTTGAAAAAAAAACATAAAACATAATGAACTCTCTACTTTCTTATCTTTTCACATCGCATACTGCTACGAGCAGTCTGATTGAATATGGAGATTGCCGTCTTTAATGCAAAAGTTTGTATGGAGGTTACCAATTTTGTTGCCAAATCGTTTCTTTCTTTTCATAGATGAAAATAATATTACTGAAAAGGTTTTGACGACCGCTAAAAAATTACACCTCTACCCAATGATTGCCGCCTTTGATTCTAGACCTCATTTATATACATATCTATTCAAAAGAAATGTCGCATGTCCATTTCTTTACTGAAATAGGGTTTGTAGTAATTATTGATTAAAATCTTGGGAACTTTCTCAAGTAATCCAAACTGCCAGCATACTATATTAGGCATTTAAGGATTTTCACGATTTTAAAGAAGCCATATCTGCCCTTCTAGATAAAAAGTAAAGCAACGGAAATGTTTTACGATAAGTAAGATGAGGTTAGTATGCATTTAAAAAAATCTGCCAACTTTATTAATTTATGCGTAGAAGTTCGGAACGCGTTTAATTCTGAGATGCGGTGTAGGTTACTATGTAATTGAAAACCTAAAAAGAGGTCGGGAAGCGGTTGGAATGGGGTCGCGCTAGAATACTTACGCCGCTCCCACATATAACATATGAATTACATAATTGGGTCATACTCCGGGACGCAGTCTAAGTCGTAGTATAATATCAGTTGTTATTACGTCTTTGTGGAGTTGAATATCTAAAAATACTGAAATCAACTTTTTGACGATTATGTAGGAAGCCATAGGAAGTAAAAATAAATTTGATATCTCATTAGAACTAAGAAATATGTAGGAATTTGTGAAAACATATGCAACCCCCGTGCACCCACTTTGGGGTTGAATATCCAAAAATCCTGAAATTAGTTTTTAGATATATTTAAAGAAAGCCCGAGGAAGTGAAAACCAAACCGATGTCTTATCACTCCTAAGAGATATGACGAAATTCGTGAAAACGTGTTTAACCCGTTTATACCCTCTTACGGGTTGAAAAAATAAAAAAATTGAAAACAAGTTTTAGGTGATTATTAAACAAGCCCGTGGAAGTAAAAAGTTATTCGATATCTTATCAGACCGGAAGGATACGGCTGAATACGTGAAAAGGTATACGACCCCTTTACACCACCTTGGAGGTCGAATTTCAAAAAAATCCTGAAAACATATTCTAGGTATTTATATGAAGAATCCCTAGAATAAAAATGAATTCAATATTTGGAAAGACCTAATAGATATGACGAAAATCGTGAAAATATATGCATTCCATTTTCACTGATAATCTTTTTTGCCCCCCTTCCGAACGCCAATGGATATTTCAATTTTTTTTTAATCCGAATTACTTCTCTAGTTTATTTACATATATGTACATACCGAGTTTCAACTTTCTAGCATAAGCCGTTCTATAGTTAGGAAAAACACCCCCACCCCCGTACCATACTACCACTATAAAAAATTATATTTTTTCCAAAATGCTACTGCTATAGCTCTATCTACATACCAAGTTCTAGCTGTATATCAGTATAGGTTCTCGAGATATAAACATCGAACCTTTTTCCTTATTAAAATAATAAAGTAAAAAATGTAATTTTGAAAATACGTTAAAGAAAAACTTAAAATTTGTCAAATATTTAAGTAAATATTGGTTCTAGGCAAGTCCAGTAGGTACGCCACTTCTCTTAGTGAGAAATGCACAAAAGATCTGCTTACGGATGCCATTTGTACAAAATTAATCATTTTTACAGTCAATTTTAACGGGGAAGGTAGGCCGCTGTTGCTACTACGTTTTGTCAAAAGGTTGAATTTTTTAACATTTTTCTTTTCCGAAATTTGGTTTCCAGCTTTTCTTCCATTAGAGTTAAGTCCTGAAAAGAAAAGATGCCTCAAAACAATTTGGGTGGGAAACTGATAGAAACCGATGTTTCATTAATTCCAACATTTCTCTAACTTATATTCCATAAATCTATTCATAGAAGTCTAATTTTTTTTTAATAAATTGTTACACTCCATTTTATGAAATGAAAATTTTCCTCTTCGCCATCATCTGGTCTGATGTTGACAAATTATTTACCAAGACTTTATGAAAAGTAAACTTTTCCGGTAAAAGATTTGCTACCGGATGAGTACACCTTGTTATTTCTACATTATGTAGAAATGTTGCTTTTGATGCAGGAAGTTGCGGTTGATTTAAGTGGAAAATGAGTTTAAACGGGAAATCTTTGTGCAAAGTATTTACGCTTGGTAGCGAGATGATTAATTTGTTTTTTGTCAAGATGAGGAAAAGTATAGAAACGTACGAATGTATGAATTGCAGTCTCATTCCTACATATTGGTGGTAATATTGTGGTCTTATAGCTCCACTGGGAATCGATATGCGTCGTTGGTACAGTTCTTAAAGTATTCCAATTTTATTGTATACATCCTTCATCACAAGAGGATTTATAAACCCAATAAATACGGCAATGAGAAAGTGAAGGAATTACGAGTTTGATTGGCTTAAAACTTAGTTTATTTTACAAGCTTGGAAACACAGACGCAACGGGCATTGATTTCACACATGAACATCTTACAACTGATAAAATATATTGTCATTCCAGCGCGAGAAATGATACAACTTGGCTTCTGAGATCAGTTTGTGTAAGATCTAACTTCTAGCTTTTATCGGTAGATGCATTAGGTCCGTCGATCCGGATAAATTTATACCGTCTATTGCAAAAAACTCGTTTTTTTAAATTGGAAACGTCCTACATTCTTCGTTAAAAACTATAAATATTATTTAACATTCAAAATTCTTAATTTCTTTCGGTACTTTCATCTAAAAAAATTAAAAAATTAAAGTCTTTTCAACTAGGGATTTTGAAGGCAACCAATTTCAGTTCGAAAGTGATATCGTTATTTATTTATCAACACAAACAAACCTTCATGGTTTTGATAGTAACACAAACTGACGTACATAACCTTAACCCTCTCAAGGACGTACGTGGTAAGTTTTCGAATTTCGAGAGGAAAAACAGCCAGGAATGGTCTCGAATAACCCAATCAGATCAACCCAAAACCAAATTAAATTAACAAAGAAAACTTGTAAAAACAAGCAGAATTTCTACCCTTTTCTGGGTTAGTTACCTGTAATAACCAGACCTCTAAAACAACATAATAAACACAAAAATTGACCTAAAAGTGACAAATTCGCTTATAATTCGATTGTTCGATTCTTCAATATCTCACCCCCTCCGAAAGGGTAAATCACAAAGTTTACTATACCGAAACAAACAGACCAAACTTTCAAGTCAACCACTTTGTTATCACAATACTCCCTTGATAATTTTCTACCTAAATAAAAACTTTCTTTTCCTTATGGATGAACATTAAGGGAGTGAGACTATTATCCGAACCATGAAAAAGTGTAGGGATACGACCATACCGCACTCAATTTCCTTACTTCTTCCTTGGATTTTATGGCGTAGAATTGAATTCGAGAGACACTCCGAGTCAGAACTCTCCATCTAGTGGCCGAAGTGGGATTAACGCCCACTTTTCAGGTCGACTTCATTAATGTTCGAATGGACTTGGGGAGTTTCAGACGTGCTCGCCTGTCTGGCTTTAAAATTAAATTCCGATCCCTGTTCCTCGTTTAGATTACAATCCGAGGGAACTAAAACAACAAAAATCCATTCCGCTCGAGTACTCGCATTTCAAGGATATCGACCGGAATTTTCGTTTAACATCTTTACGACAATGCTGACATTATAAGGACGATACGATACCAGGTCATGCATATCTAACTAGCGATAGGAATTCTTTTGGACCGACTGTTTTTCCGTGCGGTACACATACGAGAGCTTCCATGTACCTCAATAAACACTAAGCGGATTTTGGTTTGATTAACAATTCCGCTATTAGACGTGGTACGTGTAGTGCACCTAAGCGGAAAATTATCGAGGGTTTGAATCTATTTCACACGGATTTGAGTTCTGTCTAGACTGCGAAAATTTCGAATTTTCTTTAAAGCCGTAAGCTTAGTGGGGCCGACAGTGGGGGTTTAATTTACATACACCAAATTTAAAAATAAATTTCTTCCTAATATTCAAACCAGTGATAACGAGTTCCCAAGTTTTCGAATTTTATTCAGAATTTTGAGTCCTTTAATGATCGTCATACAAAATATGTTTCAGTTAATGGTCCAGTTACACAAAAATCAGCAATATTTTGGATTTTATTTTTAAATGTATATGGAGACCAAAGTATATTGATTCTATTTACATAGAAAATTTCAATAGGGACATAACAATTTTGTATTTAAATAAAACACAGAATAATTGAGATAATTTCCAAACGTTGCTCGTTCGTGGACTTCACCACAATAAAAATGTAAACCTTGACTGACGTTTTGACATTGACAGACCAGCAAAAAAGTTTAAGGGTGCGTTTGTATTAAAATTCAAAATTGTTATGTACCTATTGAAAAAACCTTTACCTAAGAAATTTGTCGAAATTCGTAAAAACGTACACAACTACTTTTCATAGCACTAGGCTTGTAAGATATGAGCCTTCAAACGTGTTCTACTAGTAGACTACTAGCCCTGAGGGTACACATTTTTTCAGGTTGATCATAATTCAGGTTGATCATAATTTCGGGTCAAAGTTCGGGAGCGATCAAAGTCGGAGTATATCAACAGTTGTTTCGAGATTATGAAGTTTCTTGAAAAGTTAATTTTGTTCTTAAAATAAAAATATGTAAAATAGAGATTTTTAGCCGATTAAACATCGAAAAAGCCCGTGTAGACTATTCGAATTTCGGTATATTATTTATTTATTATGAACGTTTATTGCACAGATAAACTTATCCAATTACACAACAGAAAATACAGAAAAAACTAAATAAAAAAGAAAAATATTATAAATGAAGGAGAAGTAAAGATAGAAGAAAAAAAAAGTAATAACAAAAGATTAGAAGTAATATACGAGTACCTATATAATTAGAATTAAGTTTAAGAAAAATAATAATTTCAGCTTTGATTTGAAAAGAGGATACGTGTTCAGAGAACCAATCCTTCACACCCCCTTGAAATTCGAAAAATCGTGAAATTCGTTTTTAGGTCATTACATCAGTACTAAGGGATGGCAAAAATTGTGAGAACATATGCAAACCCTCGTGGGTTGAATACCTAAAAATTGAGAAATGGGTTTGTAGGCGATTATATAAAAGTCTGAGGAAGTGCAAAGCGATCTAATATCTCATCAAACCTAAGAAATATGTCGAAGCTTCGAAAAGCATACAACCCCCTTACAGGATTGAATATCTAAAAATACTGAAATTGACTTTTTGGCGCTTACATAGGAAACCTTAGGAAGTAAAAATGAATTCGATATATCATCAGATCTAAGCAATATGTAGGAATCTGAGAACACAATGGAACCTCCTTACACCCACTTAGGGGTTGAATATCCAAAAATCCTGAAAAGAGTTAATAAATAAATATGAAGACAACACGAGAAAGAAATGCTTTATTATTAGAAAATAATAAAGTAAAAACCAATTCAATTTCTTATCACTTCTAAAAGATATGACGAAATTCGTGAAAAAGTGTTCAACTCTTTTATATCCTCTTAGGTGCTGAAAAGGGAAAAAACTTAAAAACAAGTTTTAGACGATTATTACGCAAGCCCGTGAAAGCGAAAAGATATTCGATATCTGATCAGACCTGGGGGGATAAGGAAGAATTCGTGAAAAAGTATACAACCTCTTTACACCCTCTTAGGGGTCTAATTTCAAAAAATCCTGAAAACGCTTTCTATGTATTTATATGAAGAAGCCGTAGAATACAAATTAACTCAATATTTGGGAAGACCCAATAGATATGACGAAAATCGTGAAAATATATTCATTCCATTTTCACTGATAATTTCAATCAATTTATATTCAAATGGGTCCACTAATAAAGCTCTATATAAATACCAAGTTTCAGCCTCGTAGCCTAAGCGGTTGCTAAGATCTAGAAACCAAAATTTTCCGTCTAAAACGCACACCCCACCTCCCTTCTCACACCCCCACCCCCAATAATTTGGTCACTTCAAGGGGCCTGTCCAATCTATTCATAAAAAAAAATTTAATTTAATATCTCAAACCGTTTGGGAGCTACGAGCCTTCAACCGATTTTGCGTACGGCGGACAGACGGACTGAAATTTTTTTTTGCTTTTTTCGTGTCTACTAGTCAAAAAAACGTAGAAAAGGGTAGACATTTTTTTTTTTTAAATTGATCACAATACTGTTTTATTAGAAAATAATCAAGTAAAAGTAGGTAATAAGGTAAAATATAGTTAGATGTAATTTGAAAAAAATTAACCAGAGATTCGCAGCCACGTTCTCAAATTTTATCGCGTTCCGGACTTTGACCTAAAAAATAATGAACTTGTGCCCAAACTGTTGGTCGATTTTTTTATGTAGAGTAAGTAGTCTTAAGTAAAAGATATTTGGAAACGGGTGCAAAACTGCCTGCAAAATCGCGTACACCGCTAATAAATGATAAGATTGAGTATTTAGAAGTGAGAACTGTCTTCCATTAAATTTAATTATTATTTTATTGAAGTGAGTACAAAACTTTGTAACGGAGCGATGTAATTGTATAGCCTCGAGAAGTTTCCTTGAAATTTAAACCCAGATTACGATTGTGACCGCATTTCGCATACCTACGTAATTTTGTATATACTTTCATTTTGCTTTACAAGGATCAATTAAGATTGTTTTTTTTGCCACCACATTTACGAAATTTAAAAATGTTGTGCAACACTTCACAAATTCGAGGTTCCTTTAAGAAATTTTCAACTCGAACTTAAGTTCAGCACTCACAAATTCTCCACACTCAAGCTATCAGAATTTTTCCGGTACGATCATCTTTAAAATTAACTTTCCATCCAGGGCGTTAATCTTGCCGCCTCAAATTCCACCGTTTATCTTACTTTGTATTTATTTATAAACAACAATATCTTAAGTAATTTTTTCCGCAACACTTACCCATTGTAAATGATTAGAAAATTCGACCGTTTTCGTGCGACCTGATTCATAATACCGCGGCGGGACACTTTTTCTTTTACTTTTTCCTAAAAAAATAATTCCGTCTAATCGTGTTCAAATTTCAATCGAATTAATAAAACATAAAATTAATCCGCGACCGTAGCACTGTCGCACCTTTTAATTACTCCGAAATCTGAATGGCAATAAAGAATGATCTCTTCCACATATCGCACACATCACACGAAAATAAGTTGACATACTGTGCGAGCTGGTCAATGTCTTCATACACGTTTATCTTATCACCTGTTTTGTTGTTATCATAATCGTGCATCACAAGATTCAGGTTGTCACTGTTCTGTGTATGTTTAATAAAAGTATGATGAATGTGTAGCTCGCTTTCATTATCATGTGATGTTGTTCTTTTAGTGGTTTATTATTATTTTACGACAAAACTGTATGGTGTTCTCTCGTACGTCCTGTACACTGTGATTAATTTCTAATAAGCAAGTACCGTAGTTGTTGTGGCTAGAACTTCTGCTCTATTTAATCCCGACCCGAATAATTAATGAAAGTTCTTCATAAATTCAGAACACCAGGACTTCAGTTGGCCTACTTAACAAAACATTCTTCCGAGAAATTGCTCCTCAAAAATTCACAAGCAAACAATATGGGGCGGGGGGGCGAGGGGTTGGATGAAGGACATGAAAATGCACCTAAACAAGCCGGAAAAGTCCCGGCCCCTCTCATTATGCCACTAATTACGACCGCATAGTACCACTTTAGTGACAACGACAACTCCTTGAAAATTTCTCAACTCACTACCCTCCCACAATATCGTCCTTCAGTTTCATCTTAAAGTCAGTAATGAACTTATCATTCATTAGCAATGGGGTTTAGTGTAGGCGCAGATTATACAAGCTTTACGCACTTTTACGCTTCCGAGGCTCCATTTGGGGATGCCTTTTTTGGACGGTTAAACGCTTCGCAGCCTAAGAAGACATAGACATCAGCAATCGACTCCTTTTGCTTTTCATTATTATTTTTGTGTTCAGCCACATTTAACGTTGTTTTGTTGAAATGTTCGTGTGTTCATATTTTCGTCGGGCTGGAGCTCATCGTAATTTGATTTTCCTCTTAAAAGTTGTAACCGGTGACTTTTACGTCGTACTTAAGACAATAGAAAATTTTCGGGACTGTGCTTTTAAGAAATGTTCAAGTTTTCCAATGGAGGTGGATTTTGGAGCTAATTGGACGGGAAAAAGACGTGTTTTATGTATTTACAGTTTTGGACAAAAAATTAGAGGCACTATTGAAATATTAAGAAAATTAAATGGCACCGAACATACACTCACGCCGAGACATTTGTCCGAGTGGGTCCGAATCTTTTTCCATGGAGCGACAACCCAAAACAGGGCCTTGGCCTCTTCGATAATATTTTTCCGATCGGATTTGGGACATTCCTTTCTTTGACTCACTACGTCATGCGTGGGATTCGAACGCATGACCTCTGAGTTATAGACCATCACGCTCACACTAAGCTACCGAATGCCGTATATCGGAGCGGTATCCTTTCCACACACTCGCCTGTCGCCCTTAATCCTTTATAAGCACTAGGACGTTGCATATGCTCACATCTCGGTCCTCATATTTAAAGCAATGTTTGCGGAAAAGGCACTTTTGTATGGAGACTAGTTGACGACGCAAAAATTTCAATGACTTTTGTGTGACAACGATATGAAAGATTTAGTAAATTTTCTTCATATTTGTTCTGTTACCTTCAATTATTAGAAAACTAATCGTTACCACACTTCAAATTCTTAGCTATACTGAAGGGGAGTGAGGAGACGGACTTCAAACCTTGTTAAAGGTGTAAATTTCCAAATATCATTGGATACTCTGAACCAATATTCGATAAAAAAAAATTGCGGGTATTGCAGAAGAAATGTAAGTAATGATCCTTAAGTGATGATGCATATCTGTCAATTGGAATTTGATGGAAATAGGAGTTCAAGGAAACTTGTCAATTTTTATATGATGTGAGCTATTAATCCTAGGAACTTGAAACTTGGTGCTTTTAATGGAACTACGATAAGAATTAAATTATCACCGACAAAAACAGATTCAGCTACCTACACTATTTTAAAAAAAATTTAATTTTCAATCCAATTTTTACTGCTGTTAGTAAATTATTTATGTACTTTTCAACTGAACCGTACAATTTACATGAAAAAGTTCACAAAATTACGCAACATTTCGTGTAAAATTAACTATATTTATATTTAATATAAGAATTGAAAATTACTTTCTTTTTCGTGTAATTCTACTTATCTATTTGAATTTTACGACGAAGAACATGTAATATATGAAACCACGAAGTTGGACGCTTCGTTCGATTTAGCTTTCTACTGAAATGAAAATGAAACTCCTTCGGTGCCGCAGTGGCTACGCGCGCCAAACCTACGCAGCAAAACCTACCTACAGCCAAGGGTTTTATTAAGAGTAAGTAAGTAAGAAAGAATATTAGAAGTAGAAATAAGTGTATCTTAAATAGTGCTAATTATACACTTTTTTTAGAGTGTAAATTAAAGAGAATATCCAGTAAATTTGCTGCTTTCGAAGTTGAAATTTGAAAATTACATTCAAATTGACTATTACACTCCAATGTAAATTTGCTTGAAACGGTGTGGCATATTTGCCTACTATCCAAAAGATGTAAAATTCAATGGATGTTTTTTACTATGTAGGACATGGATTCCTCATTACGGAGCAAAGAGATCCGCAAAAGACTAAACAAAATTCATGATTCGAACACCTCTGGTTTGATTTAGCACCATTAAGGACCTGTTCCCATAGTCAATTTTATCTACGTTTACGTCTGAGGTTTTTACTACATGATTAAGACGTCAAAGTCAAAGTTGAAATTTAATACGGTAAGTTTTCGTTTGTTTGGAGATACCATAGAAAAAATTATTCGACAAGTCTTAAGTCTACTCTCTCATTGACTGCGTCAGCTGTTGTAAAACTAGTAAAGCTAAGCATAGACTCAAACCAATTTTAATGCGACAAGAATTTCCTATGCATAACATTACAAACCGATCTAGACGAATCAGACATTTGGAACAGGTAAAAAATACTAAATCAAATTGCCATTTGGATAAGCTACAACTGAAGGGGGACTATTGGCCCTTAGCTATCGTGTCGCCAGAGTACTGTCCTACACTTTTGCCCTCGTTACTAATCCAGCTTAGTGTCACGGACTATTTTAATATTACATCCACAAGTTCCACTTGGGAAATTCCTTTTAATTAAAAACAATCAGATTCTTGGCACATTTTCAACCGTATTGAATTAACCTAATTGCAGAGGGTGTCCTTCTGGGGATGTAAGAACTTTTCCAAACGCTTACTGTTTTTCCATCTATAGCTACAAAGGCTACTCGGAGTTTCAGTTTCACGTCCAGATAAATAAATCTGCATCGTATTCAGTTTAATGTTTTTACATTATGCACACTGGCTCCTCTGTTCTAAGTGAACTTTCTACTCTGGGATTTATCTACGTCTCACTATCTACTAGTTAAGATACTTAGTGTATCGCAAAGTGACTTATACACTACTTAATTATTCTTTCTCTTGTTCGTGAGAGATTACCGACAGACTGAAACATGAGCTTGTAATTTAATTCGAAATCTTCGGACAGTACTTTACCTTGGAAGAGATCTGAAAATGATACAACGCAATTTATTGGGGTAGACTGAAATTGAATTTAAGAATCGAATCTGTGAGTGAATTTTAAATTTCTTTCATTCACAGTCGTCGGTGTTGTTGTTGATGGAAAAACCGATTAAATTCGATGAGCCTGAGCCGGACATCTCATTCACTGTCCCGTAATTACAAGGATAGGTAAGTCAGTATGTCCGGCATTCGATAGGGCCCGAGGTCGAGCACTAGACAGCCTTTCACGACCTGAGAAAGATCATAAAGAAAAGAATTGAAGATGAAAAATTTGCGAAGTCGAAACGTTATACGTAACATTTGAGTAATACAAGCCCATCAAGTGCATAAAAGCTCATTATTATTTATTTGTTAATTTGAGCCTGTAGTAGCTGCTTCTCGAATCACGACCTCATTGGTCTTTTGTTCCTGGCTCTTAACCACCCTAGGCCATATCTATTGCCGTCAGAAAGGAGATGAGTTTACTCACGGGGAGTCTTCGACAGGTCCTCATACACTGAAAAAACTAGTGCTACGTTTTTTAGTAATAAAAAATAGCTGGCGCTTTCTATCTATATATGCTACATTTTATAACCGGGTGTAGTACAAACGACTGATTACGTGCTATATGAAATGGGAATTTGAGTCAAAAACTATTAAATCATAAATAAAACATTTACAGCTTTTTAATTTAACTATATTGGCAATGCATTTTAATAGCATTTGCAAAATTACTATGCCATGAACCATATCAACTAATACTAAAGTTTATATCTTTACCCAAAAAAATTATATCTAGGTATGCTACATTTTTTATACAATAGTCGCTTTTTACATAATAAAAATCGCAATAGTATTTTTTGTAAATACCGCTATGCCGATTACCCTATAAACCAAACATCGATGAAGAGGCGATGAAGAGGCAACGAACAGTTTCGAAACTTGTCGCTGAAAAAAGATTATCAGTTGGGAACAAGTTCAGCTATGTACTTGCTATCTGTGAATACGTGTGAGGTATTCGCATTTCTTTCTTGCTCATACTGAAATGCATCCGACCATCTCATCCGCACTCTTCGACATAACAGATCTCCTATCGCGCATTGTATTTGAAATTGGAATGAGCAAGAACGAGATGGCAAGACGTGCACTCAGTGAACAGTGAGTTTGAAGTCAGTATGAAGCAGAGCCTACTGGTCATCGATGAGTGGTGAATCTGAATTGCATACGAAGTCCACCTGAACGATCATCGAGGATCGGTAGAACGGATTTACTTATGAATTGTGTTCTACCGCTCATCGAATAATGGAGGGATGAAATTGCATAAGAACTATGTGGCATGTGGTACCTTCCCGTTATTCTTTGCCGGTCGACACTGCATCGATCCTCGGCGTCGGGTTATGGCGCCGAATGCAATTTTGTTGTTCGTCGACTAGTGCAATCGAAACACGACTTCCATTGCACTAGCCGGCAGAGTTATTTGTTCCGTGATCAGTTTCGTGTAGAGTTTCACGATCTGAACAGTTGAACGTCTAAGTTTGTTATGGCATTTGCAGTAGATACGCACTTGATGATCGGATGTATAAGCATTCGGCGATCATACTTTAGTCTTTTTCACTCACTAAAGGTGGAAGAGGTCGGCATGTTTAACATACTTGAGGAAAAGTTGGGGAAATGTTTACTTTTCGATTTAACCCTCAATATCGTCACGCACACAAGCGCCCGTGCTAACATGGTAGTAGTTTGTACATAAGGACCCATGAATTTTTCGTGTTTTTGGTTTATAGGGTATGCTGTTTGCTATTGTATTTGTAGCAGTTCCCCTATAAACCAAACATCGATGAAGAGGCGATGAAGAGGCAGCGAACAGTTTCGAAACTTGTCGCTGAAAAAAGATTATCAGTTGGGAACAAGTTCAACTATGTACTTGCTATCTGTGAATACGTGTGAGGTATTCGCATTTCTTTCTTGCTCATACTGAAATGCATCCGACCATCTCATCCGCACTCTTCGACATAACAGATCTCCTATCGTGCATTGTATTTGAAATTGGAATGAGCAAGAACGAGATAGCAATACGTGCACTCAGTGAACAGTTAGTTTGAAGTCAGTATGAAGTAGAGCCTATTGGTCATCGATGAGGGGTGAATCTAAATTGCATACGAAGTCCACCTGAATGATCATCGAGGATCGGTAGAAAGGATTTACATATGAATTGTGTTCTACCGCTCATCGAATAATGGAGGGATGAAATTGCATAAGAACTCTGTGGCATGTGGCACCTTCCCGTTATTCTTTGCCGGTAGACACTGTATCGATCCTCGGCGTCGGGTCATGGCGCCGAATGCAATTTTGTTGTTCGTCGACTAGTGCAATCGAAACACGACTTCCATTGCACTAGCCGGCAGAGTTATTTGTTCCGTGATCAGAACTGCACAGTTGATGTTGAACGTCTAAGTTTGTTATGGCATTTGCAGGTCGAGTAGATACGCACTTGATGATCGGATGTATAAGCACTCGGCGATCAAACTTTAGTCTTTTTCACTCACTAAAGGTGGAAGAGGTCGGCATGTTGAACATACTTGAGGAAAAGTTGGGGAAATGTTTACTTTTCGATTTAACCCTCAATATCGCCACGAACACAAGCGCGCGTGCTAACATGGTAGTAGTTTGTACATAAGGACCCATGAATTTTTCGTGTTTTTGGTTTATAGGGTCTAGAGGTATATTGCTGTAATTGTTTTTCCGCAGCGGCAACACTGCTTTACATAATGGTTGTGTGTGATATGGGCCATGTCCAAAAAGTGATCAGTGTCCTGCAATGTGTCTCTAGAACGGTGACAAATGCAATAGCAAAAAGCATAATCGACATAGCGGCATTTGCTAAAAAGCACACATCTTTTGTCGTGTAAATGCGATTAAAACTTATCTATGTGTTTGTGCTCCTTAAGAAACAAATGCACCGCATGGCTCGGCTTCTCGGTGATTCGGTATGATTTTGAATTTTAAAAATTAATTGATAAAGTTGATAAAAATATGAATTTTGTGAGTGATATATTAAACCGCTGGGGTCTATCATCTTTGATAGAAATTTTTCGAGGCAAGTGTAAATTCAATTGTTTTACTGTGTTTTGCAAAAGTACGTAATTTGTATAGCAACTATTGCTATGTGAATTGCAATAAATTCGTTTTTTCTTCTATAAATAATAGTTTGTCTTTAATTTTTGCATTATGAAAATTAATCTTGTACTTTCAAGTTCGTGAATATAATATAGGTAATTGCAGTAAATTGTTTTTTGTGAGCACCGATGTTTAGTTTTTGTTGAGGTGTAAAATGTAGTATTTTTAAGATATTGTGATGAATTAATATTGAACATAGTGAGTAATACAGTATCGGCAAAAAAGTTTTAATAGTTAGAAGCAATGTGGATCAAATTTTTCTATTTAAGTGTCCGTAAATGCATACTATTTTTTTCGAGTTTAGACAATGGCACATTTAATCAGTAAAATCTTTTAAAAACTTAAGAAAACCGGAAGCTTCTGTTCTTTTTTGAAATATACATAGTTCATTTTATATGTTCTCAAAAGTAACCAGCGAATCACCCCGTAAACATATATAAAAATCACTCTTGAATAGCATGTTACATTTTTCATATAGAGTATATCTTAATCATAACTTTTTTTTTTATAAAAGATCGAACTCCACACCTTTGCTAAGATAATAAAATAGTTAGTTTAATTAAATTTGATTAATTATTAATTTTAATATTGATATGTTAATAAAAATCAGCAAACCCTTTTGATTTAATTTTTATTTAGACGAGGAATTCAGTCAAGAAACAACTTTTGAAAAAGTTGAATTTTTAAAAAAAAATCTTTCGCCTTGGGATAAAATTCTGGAACTATGGAATGAGACGAAAGATTTCAGAACTTCAATTCTAGATGAGCATAATTCAATTTATGAATATTTTAAGAGTTTTCCGATATTAAAAACGGACAGAGGGCACATTTTATTACTGGAAGATTTTGATAAAACCTTTCCTGCAAATGCACATAAATTTTATACAGTTTGGCCAATCGTTGAAAACAAACTAATAGCTTATGCCTCTTCAAAAAAAAATCAGGAAATAAAAGATATTTTGCAGCAGAAGTGTACTTTTCAAGGATTATTACTTCTCAGCTATTTTCTGGCAAATTCTGTATATTGGAAAAAAAAACAAAATCCAAAAGCGCCGAAAGCTCACGAAAACAGAAGTATTAAACAATTTCTTATTGCTCGAAAATGTACTAACTTTTGCTAATTGACAAATTCAATACTTTGTTACAAATCCGTTTTCTTTAAGGATGGTAATCTAGTCTTAGAAAAGGTGAAGGTTCTGAACGAGATTCAACTACAAAATAAAAGTACATTGCAGCCAAAAATTATTCTAGTTGGAAAAGATTATGGTAAACATATATATATTATTAATGGTAATAAATAATCACTCGTTTTTCTATTTCAGAAAATGTAACAGCTGCCTATGTTATTCTTGACGAAACATTGTATTTATTTGAAAATACGTTATGTGCTGTAGATGCGTGTTTTAAAATAATACATTCCCTCAACTGCCATTATCCTGACGAATCAAAACCAATTTGGATGTACTTACAACAGTACGTTTATTATATAGAATCTAAGTTTGACCAGAAATTCAATACTGTCACATCACTTTATGCTGAATTATTGAAATTTGCGTAAGTAATTCAAAACCAAGTAATACAAAATGCAATGTTTTATATGTAAAAAATCAGCAAGAAGTGCTAAAAAATATGTTGAACATATTAAAATCTATCACAAATTGGAATGTAAAAATTTAAAATGCTTAAATTGTAAGCCAACTAGATATTTTACCAAGCTTGATTCTTTTCATAAACATATTCAAAAACATTTTAATTTTAAAATTGCTAAGAATAATTTGAAATTAGAAAATGATACAACTTCGCTTCCCGTTGAAGCCCAATCTAATATATTGCAAACTTTTGATTAAAATCAAAGAATGAATAACTTATTTAACGATATTAATATAAATCTGTCCCTAACAGAATTAGAAAATGTTATAAGTAGAGAAACATTTTTTCTTATTAGTAAACTATATAGTGATCATAATATATGTAGATCAGCTATACAAAAAATAATTGATTTCATTAGTGATTATTTTCAAAGCGAAGTATTTTCGCAGCAGAGAGTATTATTTTACAACATTTGGATGAACAAAAAAGCTTTAGTGTTCAATTAATTGAAGATGCTTTCGAAAAGATAAGAACATCGTTGAATGGTTCCAAGACCGAGTTCCTTCGAAAAAATATTTTTAAGAAATCTGAATACTATTTACAAACAAAAGAAATTACTATAGGTAACAGAGTAGAAAAAGTGCGTCGCGATAACAGATTCCTATTAAAATCTATAAACGTTACTGCATCGTTTCTTTCGTTAAAAAATATTTTACAAGTATTGTTTAGTTTAGATGGGTTCTTACCTGCCATAATTTCATACCTTGATTTCTTAAAGAAAGAAGAAAAAGAAAATGTGACGAGTAATTTAATACAAACTGATTTTTGGAAATCTAAATGTAAATATTTGTTAACTAAAGATATTTCTTCTATTGTTCTTCCCGTCACACTTTATTTTGATGAATTCGAGACAAATAATCCATTAGGATCAAGAGCGGGTTTACAAAATTTAGGTGGAGTATATATATCTTTTTCATTTATACCACCAAAATTCCGATCAAAACTTGAAATGATTTTTCCAATTCTTTTTTTTAACGGCTTAGATAGAAAAGCTTTTGGAAATAGAATATTTGAGTCCATTGTTGCTGAGCTAAAGTACTTAGAAACAGATGGGATTCAAATTAAAGGGCAGCAATTTTATTTTGTGTTAGCAGTTTGTGTAGGTGACAATAAGGGTTTGAACTCAATGCTGGGTTTTACAGATTCCTTCAGTGCAAATTATTATTGTCGGTTTTGTAGATTGAAAAAGGATGTGTTACAAAAATCTGTCGAAGAAAATAAGAATTTTTTAAGAACGCAAATAAATTACGCTAATGATTTAAGACAAAAATCTGTTAAAGATACAGGAATAGTTTCGGAGTGTATTTTCAATCAACTAAGAGATTTTAACGCGGTCGAAAATTTTTCCGTTGATATCATGCACGATGTATTTGAAGGCATTTTAAATTTTGAGATATCTTTAATATTATTAAGTTTCATTCAAAATGAAAAATATTTTACACTGAAGGATATTAATAACAGAATTAATTTTTTTGATTTTGGAAATACCCCAAATCTTAATAAGCCATCACAAATATTTTTAGAACATTTAAGAATGCACAAAATTAGATATTCAGCATCGGAAATGATGACATTTTGTAAATATTTAGGACTTCTGATTGAAGATTGGGTGAATGAGTTTGATCCTAAATGGGAATTATTTTTAACTTTACATCAAATTATTGATATAATTCTGTCCGACGTAGTCTCTACAGAAATGATTTCTTTGCTAGAAATGTTGATAGACCATCATAAAAAATTTATTGAAATATTTAATTTACCGCTGAGGCCAAAACATCATTTGATGCTTCATTACCCAATGATCATGAGACAAATTGGGCCGTTAATACAAGTATGGTCGATGCGATTCGAAGGTAAACACAAAGTGTTCAAAGACATAGCAAAATCAACTAAATCCAGAAAAAACATTTGTTTAACAATATTAGAACGGTACGTTTTAAAACAACAAAATGACTTCCTAAAATTTGATATGAAAAATATTATTGATTTATTTGGACCTAAGATAACTGATTTGCAATTATCAAAAATTGAAAAGGCTTTGTTTACATTTAATTTTAATGATTCCAATGTACAATTTTATAAATGGGTATGTATCTGTAACTTTATTATAAAAGTCGGAACTGTATTAGATATTGGATACAGTAATGAATATACGCAATTTGGGTTAATAGAACAAATATGTGTAGTAAATAAAGATAAAGTTTATGTCCTAGTTAATGAACTTAAAACTCTCAATTATGATTGTCATCGATGGTGCCATGCTGTAAAAAAGTCAGTGAAAAAAAGAGCAATTTATTTAGAACATGCTTATTTAAGAACATATTCTATTATAGAACTGAAATCCACTCTTTTTGTTATTTGAATTCTTGTTAAAAATAAATTAGTGTTGCATATTAATGCACATAATACTTATTAAATGCATCCTATCGAATTATATTTTTTTGTATTTTCTTTATAAAAGATAATTGAATAATAAATTTTTTTTTATTTACAGTATTATTATTTTGAGTTTTATTTATTATAAAATAGTAACATATTTTTAGCAAATATTTCAATGTATATCGCATCAAATGCATTATAGCTTATATTTACTGCAATGCACAATATGTAATTTGCTACATTTAGTAACCTTTCCTCGAATATTTTTTAGCAAATACTGCAATGTAATATACCTACTGCTCAATTATACATATACATTATATACATTATAGCATCTATTTGTGAACTACATAACATACCATATGATGCAATGTATAATATAAACTCCGCTATATTTATATTTGTAGCTAATACGGTACTATCGGTAGTTAACAAAGTTTCATCGAATTCTAACACATAAGGATAGCCAGTGGTAATAAAAGTTATTCTAAAATATGTATACTACATTACAGGAGCCGTAATAACTTTTTATCGTGGCTGTGATTCAAATTTATATTTCTTGCTAAAGCCATATCTATAGTAATGTTATACTGTTGTAAATAGAGAAGAATGCATTATAAAAATTGTTATTTAGTATTATTCTTTATGTTAAATTTTCTCTCTTCATCTGATACAAACCATACTAAACGCAGATAGTAGCATGATTTTCAGATGTGTCTTACAGCTATTTCAATGGCATATCATTAAAGAAAACAAAGCTCGATCAACAAGATCCTGTTGCTTTAAAATATAGCTAACATTGCTAAAAAAAGCCACTATCCCGATTTTTATTATGTAAATAGCGACAATTGTATAAAAAACTTAGCATACCTAGATATAATTTTTTTGAGTGTAGGTGAGAGTAAATCAACCGCGATTCTGACCTCTAGATGTGGCCACTGCGTCACAATCACACCGAATGTGTTCGCAGCTTCAGATGTGATTTCACAGAATCAACATTGATCTAGCGATACCTTGCCGAAGATTTTAAGGTGATAATTGGGGAAATAATGACCTGAGAAAAATAACAATATTAACCCTCGCGATTTACCTATGTAAGAAAAGGAATTACTACGCTCTCTTACTTGAGAAAGTCAGGAATTTCTTTGGCTGTCCTGAAAGTCCGTTCCAATAATCCTTCACCTGAAGATTTACACATTTTTAAATACCCTCCTTAATCAAGCCTGAAACATTGATGAGTTGGCTGCCCGCTTAGCCAGCTGGTCAGCCGATTCGTTTCCCGGAATACCCTCATGTTCTACACAGTAACAAATTTTTACTACTCTTAGAGTAGGCAATTTAGAGAGCAGTAAAATTACTATTGTCAAATTTAATTATGCACTCCTGTGATTTTTACTATTAATGCGGAAATTCACACACAAGTGTGGAAATCAATCGTTAAAAATGTGCTTAAAATAACACATGGTGTGGAAAAACTAATATGTACTACAAAAATGTGACATGTTTATGTTTGCTTATTATTATTATTAATTTATTGATAATATAAATGAATAAGCTTCAAGCGAATGATCGGCAGATAAATTCCCAGACGTATTTTGAAGGGTAAAGGACAGAGCAATCGACAATTTGAAAAATTCAATGAGATCAATCAACACATGATAATTAGGAAAACACCTGTAATATGTCTGTAATATATTGTATTGAATTCTATCAATGCCTCTACTTTCTATTATACATACTATTTTACAATAAACGACAGTTGCACTTAGTGAGCACTCGAAACCGGTCGTATTGTTAAATTCAACTTACTATTACAAGGTCAAAAAGAGTAGAAAGTATAAAACACTATACATGTTTATTATATAAATTTAATTTATTTGTTTTAAAGCCACAAACTGCACACACTATTTTCTTTTTAAATTTTAAATCACGTCTTACACAAAACCACGAAACAAGTGAATTAAACAATGAAGAGGTCAAGTTAATACATATCACAAAAACCAAATTAATACGCATGAAGAATCAAAATTACAAGCAAAATGCGTAATTTTGTACACAATGACAAATTACTACGCATTAAGTATCAAAACTACATACAAAATACGTAATTTTATACACAATGATCAATTTTACACGTTAAAGATGGAAAATTTCTTGCGGTGTTGCAATATTACTACCCACTTAGTAAATTTATGAATTAAATGTGTAAAAATACTCAGTTTTAAGAATTACTCTCAATTTTGTTAAATTTAATGAAAATTCGTAAATTTACTACTTCAATGCGGAATATTTTACTGCTTTAAGGATAGTAATTTTCACAAAAATGTTTACTAGGTAGCCCCCACATTAGGGTTAGCCTGTTATGACGTGCCAGCTCTTTTAGAAGAGAAAGACAGTCCCACACAATCTCATAGTTAAATCGCAAACAAAAGTAACTACAGCACGAGGACAATTCCAAACAACCCGGAAAGGTTTATATGT
The DNA here is from genome assembly GCA_951812415.1 of Beris morrisii. Lineage (NCBI taxonomy): Eukaryota > Metazoa > Arthropoda > Insecta > Diptera > Stratiomyidae > Beris > Beris morrisii. Next base: position 145,076,773 of record OX638310.1, read on the forward strand.
AAATTTTTTCACAAATTATAAAAACAAAAACTGGTAAAATTTGGTCACCCCTTTAAGTAGCTGCCATACAAATTTCCTTAAAAAAATGAGTTTTTCGTTTGTCTGAACTCGCGATAACTTGAAATGCTACCAAGCTCCAATTCATTTTGATTAAATAAGTGACTCTACAACTTGAAGTAGCTCCCATACGAAAGTACGTAAAGTACATGGTTACGCTTATTGAACGGTCATTTCCTTGTGAACGTATTTAAGCACTCTCATTTAGAAGGCTGTAAAATAACGCCTCGGCTTTGATGAAACTTACGCCTGTTGACATTGCAGAATTCTTTTGTAATACGGATTCGGTTTTAATGGAAAACCTTTTGACGCTTGACCTTCGTCCGTCTTAATGGTCTTTTCCAAGATTTTTCATACAGCCTTTAGCCAACCCAAAGAAATTACTCGGCGAAAATTTGATAGCAGCGTCAAATCAATGATAAGGACACTCGAGGTCCTGACCATACATAGTTCTCGTAATAGCGTTCCGATGTCCATCTCTAGAAATCAATTTTTTTTCCAGTGAAGTATAGTAGCTATTCATTCTGACACAAAAAGAGTGCTCTTCGTTCTTTCGTGAAGTCCTGGATCAATTATGGGAATTGTGTACAAATCCATTATCGTCCGGCCCACACTTTTAGTCTCAATTAAATTAAACATGTTTCCTCCCCTTTTGTGTGTGTTCATCGATGTGAACTTTTTGGTATATCGCCTTGAGCCGTAGCTACTAAACGCCTCGTAATTTCCAGACTATTTCAGATAATCGCCGGTCCTAGAGCTTTCGAAGGATTCCTTCTAGGACGAAATATTGATTTCGGACATTTTTTTTTCAATTAGGCCATATCGGCAATTAGGATGTTACTTCCAGTTTGTGGAGTTCCGTCTTCTGGCTATTTGAGCGATAAAAAACGCATTCCTGAAACTCGCCAGGAAGTCTATTTATTGCGAGACTATTTTTATATTATACGAGCAATTTGTATTGGAATTTTATTTCCAACGACTCAATAAAGTACCGACAGGAGGAACGTTCCGTAAGCTATTTAGGTGATATTAAAATTTTATATCAATGGCGAAATGTATTTTTAACCCATCGATGACGTCAGAATGGTATTAAAAAGGATAAAAATAGGACCTCGCAACCGGATAGGTTTATTTAAAGTCATGATGTTTTGACGGCTGAAGAATATTTATCCCGACAAAATGAAAATGTAAAGGAAGTACCGAAGGACCTAAGGGTTGGAATTTTTGATCTAAATGCTTAGATTTCAATTTATTTTACATATTATCTGAAAGTCAATTATTGCCGCAATATGTTTTTAATGTTGTTGCTATTATGTTTAGAAATAAGCAAGGCTGTGTACACTTAGGATATTGAGGCTGAGCATAGAATGTTGCACTACAATGTCAACTAGCGACAGCAGTATACATGTACATAGCGACCGAAATCATATTCACCGCTTAATCGGTTAGCTTTAATGTCTCCGATCTTGAAATATGTCATACATTTTACAGTAATTTCTTGTACGGTGTGACAAAACGCAACGAGTGAAGTACGTTTGTTGAATGTTCTGACGACATATAAAACTTGAGCACCAAATTTGATACCAAATTTGTTTATCTCCATAGATTTTATTATTGGTTTTGATGAGATAGATACAATTGATGTCACCAAATGTTTTATAATAGATAGGTACGCGTGTTTAGAAGAATTCTCATGAAATTGGAATGCCGCATAACAAGAGTGCAGAGGTCACATAATGAGAATGATGATTTTTGAAGAAGGAAAATTATTGAACACCGATCTTGAAGAAATTTTGTATGTAAGCTACTCGAAGCATTACAAATTACATACAATACATACGAGTATAGATTAAAAATTTCTGCATAATGTTCTAGAGCTTGCGATCTATCAAAAAAATTGCAATGGTACCAATATATTTGCTATAGTCAGACGTCAATGCTAAGCTTTCTATTCTTTGCGGATCTTGAGAAATAAAAATTAGAATTTTTTGAGTTAAACTTCACCCTCACTCACTACATCAAAGCTTAAAAAAAACACCTAGATAAAAATAATCAAATTATAATTTGCACTAACAAGGGAACATTCCCAAGTGTCCCACGCTGATTTTGAAAATTTTCATATATGTTGTAGAACTCGAAAATCTAAGGGATGCGTATTTTTTTTATCGGCAGTCGTGAACATTTAAGGGGTTAAACATCACCCCCAAAGTTGCGCGAATAATCGACCGAACTTTCGATTTCCGTAAAAGTACTCGATGGATTTCAATGATACCTGGAAAGAATATATATATTATATATATTCTAAAGAAATATTGTATGATGAGAGTGCATCCCCATAAAGGGGTAAACCACCCTTAATATTGTATAATTATTTATTTAAATCGGTCTATTCGTTCATAAAAAAAATATAATAATAATGCAAGTGCACAAAGACTTATGAAACAAGTGCACAAAGACTTATGAAACGCCTCATTAATAGAATTTCATAGTTTCATCTAAAGTAACGATTACCTGCATTTGTATGGAAGACATTTGAAGGAGTGGCTAGATCATCAAAACTTATTATCAAAATAACGTTTCAAATAGCCTCCTGGTTATTCTTTAGGTTGTCAATCGCATAGTAACCTACACCGCATCTCAACATTAAACGCGTGTTGAACTTCTACCCATAAAATAATAAAGTTGCGCCCAGACTGTTGGCATATTTTTATACTCTAGATGAAATCATAAAAAAGTTTGTAACGCATAGAACCGAGCCTCAGACGAAAAAAAGGTATATATTATTTGGTCTACAACTTAATAATGAGACTTTTTTTGGAATTTTGGGCATTTATTCATAGATTTATTCATATAACTAAATTATTCAAAATATTGGCCATCAGCAGCGATAACTTTCTCCCATCTTTCGGGAAGTCTACGGATTCCGTCGCGAAAAAAATCTTGGGGTTTCGAGGCTATCCATGAATCGAGCCAGTTCTTAGTATCCTCATATGAAGTGAAGTGCTGATCAGCCAACGCATGAGTCATCGAAGCGAACAAATAGTAATCGGATGGAGCAATGTCAGGGCTATACGGCGGGTGGGGTAGCACTTCCCATTTGGTTGTTTCCAGGTACGTTTTCACGACTTGCGCAACATGAGGGCGAGCATTGTCATGCTGAAGAATTATTTTGTCGTGCCTTTCAGCAAATTGTTGCCGTTTTTCACGCAATGCTCGACTCAAACGCATCAATTGCAGTCGATAGCGCTGCCGTCATTCGGTTTTAGCAGCTCATAATAAAGAACACCGATCTGGTCCCACCAAATGCAGAGCATAAGCTTGGAACCATGAATATTTGGCTTCGCGGTCGATGTTGATTGGTGCCCGGGCGGTCCCCATGATTTCTTTCGCTTTGGGTTATCATAATGAATCCACTTTTCATCGCCGGTCACAATACGATGCAAAAAACCCTTCCGTCTTTGCCTTTGAAGCAGTTGTTCGCACATGCAAAAGCGCCTCTCAACATCTCTTGGCTTCAACTCGTACGGAACCCAGTGGCCTTGCTTTTGGATCATTCCCAGTGATTTTAACCGCTTCGATATGGCTTGCTGAGTCACTTCCAACGAAATTGCCAACTCTTTTTGAGTTTGGCACGAATCTTCTTCGAGTAATTTCGTCAATTCTTCGTCTTCAAACTTTTTTGGCTGGCCAGGTCGCTCTTCGTCGGTAATGTCGAAATTATCATTTTTGAACCGATGAAACCACCGAAAACACTGTGCACGCGAAAAAGCATCGTCACCGTAAACTTCCACGAGCAATTTATGACTCTGAGCTGCAGTCTTCTTAGCAAAATAATGTCCAAGTAAAACTTCCCGCAAATGTTGTTTTTTTCGTGAATTTTCGAAACTTTCCATGGTCCGGTAAAATACGTTGTCAACAATCAACACGAAATGTTTATACTGACATTGACAGCTTATGAATACAAACTTCAAATGGTATGTATGTCAAAGATGGACTACCATTGGTTTATCGGTGTTGCCATCTCTAAAAAAAGTCTCATTATTAAGTTGTAGGCCAAATATTTTGTGTTCAGTTGTGGCCAAAACCCCCCAAAAAAACGAATTAAACGGATTAAAGCAGGGATTCAAAATTGTACAGGTATTAGTTTTATATCAAAAGCAAGACTGAGTTCATTAATTAGCGCCATCCGTCGACTCCTTCGGGTAGCTGTCATACAAAAGTCCATAAAACACGTGTTCACCAATATTGAACTATAACTTTAAAACTCTTTAAGTTACGACTTTGAAATATTGTATACGTTGATTTTATAATAGTCGCAGCTGAAAGTATTAATATGAAAAATATGCCATAAGTCCTTCATGTAGGTGCCATACAAAAATTTTGTAAAAATGTCCTAACTTAATTTATGGAACTCACTATAGCTCAAGAAATCGTTTAACCATTCATCGAGTAGCCACTATTTAATAGTTTCTATAATTGTATGTGCACTCCTCATTCTTTTGATATAATCCCAACTAAAATATAAATCGGAGTTTAGTATTTCATCTAGAGTATCATACGATTGAATTGCAGCCGATCGTGACTGCGTTATGTTTTACTTTATTTTTATTCATTTACGTATTTGTTTTTCAATCGATGATTCAATAGAAGTAAGAAAAAGATCTCATTAAACCTAAAAGAATTCCTGAATTCCCGAAAACTTGAACAATACCTTAAGCCCTCCCCTCCTCCACAGGGGGGTTTAATATCAAAAAATACTTAAAACTGTTTTTTTCCCGATTATATTTAAAGCTTGTAGAAGTAAAAGTGAATTCGATATCTTATTAGACCTAAGAAATATATCGGAATTCGTGAATATGTACACAACCACTTTACACCCCCTTAGGGGTTAAAAATCGAAAAATTTGGAAAAACGCCTCTAGGCGCTTATACAAAAAGTAAAGTAAGAAGTAAAATTGCGTTGATAGCTCGACATGTCTAATAGATTTAACGAAATTCGTGAAAATGTGGAAAAACCCCTTTTCAAGGACATTTTTTTACTCCACTTTGGTACGCCAATGAAAATCTGAATTTCTCTTTTGCTTTATTTAATGTAGTAGCACATCTACATAGGTACTAAGTTTCAACTTTCTGGCGGAAGCCGTTTCTGAGATATGAAAAACCACTGCCCAACCCCGTACCTTGCTACCCCTATCAAAAATTTTATTTTCCTTCTTTTTCTTGGGTGTCTTTATAGTCGCTATATACATTTGTCAATTTTTAGCTTTCTTTCCTTTGCGGTTTTCGAGAAATAAAAATCAAATTTTTTTCATTTCCACCCCCTCCCACAATCACCCCCTACAAAAACATCCTCAACATTTTTTCCGCTAGAGGTCTACTGGTCCTAACTCCTGTAAAACTTTGATGATCATATCTGGTACGGTTCTTAAAATATAAAAATGTAATTTTTTGAAAAAATGCTGTCCCCCCACTTTTGCGTTTTTCTCCCCACTGCCACACCCCTCAATCAATATCGACAATTTTTTTTGCAAATGGGTCCACTATCACAGTTTTACATAAGTACCAACTTTCAGCCTCCTAGCATAAGGGGTTCCTGAGATCTAGAAACCGACATTTTCATCTAAAACGCTTCCCCCTCTTCCCCTCTCACAACCCAACCACTCCAAAAGATACCACTTGCAGGGTTTCCCCCATTCTCCCCACCATAAGAATTTATATTTAATATCTCAAGGGGTTTGTGAGCTACGCACCTTCAAACCGTTTTTCGTACGGCGGACGGGGTCTACAGCGGACAGACGGACATTTTAGTCCTAAAACGTGAAAATACAAAATTTCAGAGTAGCAAATTTTTTTCAAATTTCAGTTCGATCACAATACTTTATTATTAAAAAATAATAAGGTAAAATTGTATAGCTATTCTTAACCTTCATTCATTCTTCCGTTATCGAGCAATAAGTCGTGAACATTTATTCTAAGGACTTTTATATGGAAAGTATTCAAAACATTGGGAGCCAACCTTGCGTTCCAAACTTCGCCGAGTATCCGGACACCTAAACACTATTTTTTAGAGGAACTACCGTCGAAATTGCGTAAAATTAAGTGGATTTTCCAGTTGATAAGATTTGAACACCGGCATCCAACTGACATCCGTTGACAATATCGCCATGTCCAAAGTATAAAACTTTTCACTGTATATTTTATTGTGTCCGCGATAAGATTTCACCCTTGAACGCCGCATATCGCTAACAAACAGAAGCACTCTCTCCTTCTTTCAAGTGCCAGTACCACTTGGCCATCGCCTGCTAAATATCCGATAAAATAAAAAAAAATCTTCAATGGAGATACCGCCGCCAAAATTTCCCATGACTCCCGCACAATCGAGTCGGTCACTTCTAGTGTATCGTATCTCGTATGTTGTTATCGATAAGTTCGATGCAGTCAGTTTGTGAGTCCAATTTTTTTTGGTTTTTAAACGAAGCTGTCGATAACGTCCATGCCGGTCCTGGCCCATGTCCACTATCACTCCGTCAACATGTCAGTTACAAGCAAAAATTTACCGAAGCAAAAAAAAAACCTGACAAACAAATCTATTTCCGATTTAATCTGATCGGAGCGTTTGATTGGTCCGAATTGATTTTCAATTTGCCACTTAAGAAACTGAGTCATCTGGAAATTGTCCAACCGGAAGACCATTGCAAAGGAGAAGTGCACTGCCGATTGGCCAATTGGCGGCCAGACTTCGTGTCGTATGCACGTCTCATTCCGCTGTCGGATTTTATTGCTGCCGACTTTGATGCATCCCCTGCCGCCGACTGCAATCGACCAATTTAGCCACGATTTATCCAAGACTTCTGGAAGCTTGTCACTGTCTTACCTAGCACAATCGACAATAACAACATAATCTCTTCCAATTCAATTTCAATGAGGAGCTGGAGATTCCAACCATCCGCCAATTGATTTGACGTTCGATTCGACGTTGTCGTGAGCCGCAACGTCAATTGCACATCCTCCCACTATCGATAGTCGATGTGATGGATCCTGAGTGCATCGATGTGAATCTTCTGTGTAACGACGCACAATAACGAAGGCGTCTTGGCAAACGGATTACTTTTGTAGAAGTAGGACACGGTCTGGTCTGACGGCAAGGATCTAGCGCCCCGACTTAAGTATTGCGCTTTGTCCACAATTATCCAAGTTCCTACTTGAAAGTTTTCGAGAATCTTGAAACGGTCCGCTTACAAATGGTTCGACGGAAATTTCAGTGAGTGTTTACCTTGTGACGTCTGTAAGGGTTGGAAGTCGTGTCAAGCGTTTCCAGCTAGTTACTTTTTATGCTGACTTTATTAACTTGGATGGAGTATTGGCTTGTGTATTTTACGTTATTCAGGTTTTGTAAATAAGGCCAAGGTCAAGGTGTGAATCGGGAGAAAATTTACGATGGACATTGTGCTCAAGCACGCACCTAAAGCCTGTAGAAGAATGAAGTACGGTTCCCGAATTACAATGTTGGCATGTTTCGGATAACTGATGTATGAATGTTGATATGGTAAATGGACTAGAGTATTCTATTGTATTCATGAGACTCACAACTGAGCTAATGTTTTCAGAAACATCGTCGATGGGCGAACACTTCTTGATTGGAAAGTATCGCAAAGGTGAACATTGATTATGTTTATACACCAGATGAAGTTTAGTCTAGCCCGAAAGGTGGTAGCATACCACCGCATGCATAGACCCAAGTCCCCAATTTTTCTACAGGTGGCTCAATAAGTTTCAACTTTCTAGGACAAGCGGTTCTTGAGATATCTACGAAATTTCAAAGGATTTTGCGACCCCGCGCACGGCGAACAGACGGACTTTTCTTTCCGTTTTCTGAAAATAAATATTTAAATCCCAAATATTTGTCCCGAAACCGGGCAGTTAAAATAATTCAATTTCCGAAAACCGAACATTTTAATCTTCATAAAAAGAAATACAAAGTTTATTCTTTCTTCAGACAGAAGAAACACTCAATTTTAAATCATTTTACTGTAGATATACTTTTCTTGTCTACTTTATACTTAAACGGATTATTCTAGTGACACTTATAATCCGACTAACAACAGAACACCGCGGATAATCTGCGATCAAATCACCGTCCCGTCATCATAAATCAAAGAAAATCCCTCCAGTAGGCAAGCGAAAAATAAGCGCGGCCTAGTAATTTATCGCAAGTACGGCATGGGGTTAAAGAAAACAATCATTTGAATCATAATCATTAAACAATAAGCGCGATAATTGCTGAAATATTAACGGACATACCAGTGAATATATCGATCATTGCTCGAGTTATTTTTGTCTTGAAGGAGTGGACGATGGATTTTACTTTATTATTTTAATAATAAAGTATTGTTATCGATTTTTAAAAAAAAAAAATTAGCTACCCTGAAATTTTTTTTTTATGCGTTTTATGACTAATAAGCACCAAAAAAGCAAAAAAAATTTTCAGTCCGTCTGTGCGCCGTCCGCCGTCCGCCGTACGCAAAACGTTTGAAGGCTTATAACTCCTAAACCCTATGAGCTATTAAATTGAATTGATTTTTTATTAATGGGCTGGGTAGGTTCCTTGAAGTGACCACTTTTTGGATTGTGGGAGTATGAGGGGGGAGGTGGGGGAAGCGTTTTAGACGAAAAATTTTGGTTTCTAGATCTCAGCAAGTGCATAGGCTAGGAGGCTGAAACTTGGAATTTATATAGAACATCGATAGTGGACCCATTTGCAAAAAAAAATGATAGTATGGGTAAAGGGGTGTGGGAGTGGGGGGAATAATAATGCGTCCGAAACGCTCGAAAGCCTAGATCGAGATATTCTAAAATCCAGATCTCCTAATCGGTTAATGTCACGAAATTAAAACTTAATGAACATCTGTGGGTATACTAGGAGAATAGATTCGAAACAAATTTTTGAGAGGGGGCACTGACGTACGGGGGTGGGGGTTGAAAAACTTTAGGTTACGATATCTCACGAACCCATTGTACTAGAGAAATAAAATTTGGTTTCTGTATAAATTTTGATAAATAAAGATTGGTGAAAGTAAAATTTTTTAAGGGGGCGGTGGAGCATGGAAGTGGAAAGGGTAAGCATTTTTTTAAAAAATCACGTCTTATATCTCAAGCACAATGTAAGATAGATGCTTAAAATTTTTACCAGAAGTAGGCCTAATAGACCCCCAGCAGAAAAAAAAATTTTGAAGGTGAGGGTGTAGAGGGTGAGGCTGGGGGAGGGTGAAAAGGAAAAAGTTCCGATTTTTATATCTCGAGAACCTACAATAATATAAAGCTGAAACTTGGTATTTAGATAGAACTATATTAGTAGCATGTTGGAAAAATATAATTTTTTATAGGGGTAGTATGGTACGGGGGTGGGGGGTGTTTTTCCTAACTATAGAACGGCTTATGGTAGAAAGTTGAAATTCGGTACGTATATGTAAATCAACTAGAAAAGTAATTTTGATTAAAAAAAATTCAAATATCTATTGGCGTTCGGAAGTGGGGCAAAAAAAATTATCAGTGAAAATGGAATGCATATATTTTCACGATTTTCGTCATATCTATTAGGTCTTTCCAAATATTGAATTAATTTTTTTTCTACGGGTTCTTCATATAAATACCTAGAAAGTATTTTCAGGATTTTTTAAAATTAGACCCCTAAGGTGGTGTAAAGGGATCATACATTTTCACGAATTCAGCCGTATCCCTCAGGTCTGATTAGATATCGAATAACTTTTTACTTCCACGGGCTTATTTAATAATCACCTAAAACTTGTTTTCAAGGTTTTTCCGTTTTCAACCCCTAAGAGGGTAAAAACGGGTTGAACTCGTTTTCACGAATTCCGTCATATCTCTTAGGAGTGATAAGACATCGGATTGGTTTTCACTTCCTCGGCCTTTTTTTATATATATCTAAAAAATAATTTCAGGATTTTTGGATATTCAACCTCAAAGTGGGTGCAAGGTTGTATATGTTTTCACAAATTCTTACATTTTTCTATTTCTAATGAGATATCGAATTCATTTTTACTTCCAAAGGCTTCCTACATAATCGTCAAAAAGTTGATTTCGGGATGTTTGTTATTCAACTCCAATAGGACGTATGGTTTTCGACATATTTCTCAGGATTGATGAGATATTAGATTGGTTTGCACTCCCACAGACTTTTTATATAATCGTCTTCAAACGCATTTCCGATTTCATGTAATGGCCCGAAACCAAATCACGAAAAACCTTCTAATGGCGTAACAACTGATATTATACTAGGACTAGATCTCGTCCCGGTGTATGAACCAATTATGAAATTAATATGTTATATGAGGCAGCGGCGTAAGTATTCTAGCGCGACCCCATTTTAACCGCTTTCCGAATTTTTTTTTGGGTTTTCAGTCACATAGTAACCTACACCGCATCTCAGAATTAAACTCGTTCCGAACTTCTACCGAAAAAATAATAAAGTTGCGCCCAGACTGTTGGCAGATTTTTTTATTCGTGAACTACTTTTTTATAAGTTGATAAGTGCAAAAAAAAAAACAAAACGAAAATAGAAATATCAAAATTTTTAAATGATAAGCGCTAATTAGAAAAACTAAAAAATTTTGATCTACGCAAAGATGTAAATAACCAAAACGGATTTAAGCGGTTGAGTAACATTCTCGAGCATCGAATATTACACGCTTTACATACACAGCAAGGCACCTTATCGTCATCGAGTTTTGTTTAAAGCATTTTCAATAAGAGTTACAACCTCATGCGTATGTATGCGGCACTAGTAAACACGTACTTATCGATCGAAATTCGTTCTGATGCTTAACCGGTTATCGTAGCAGTGAGACTCAACGATTGATGATCGAACCATCTAGACTGAAGGAATTAAATTACTGCTTTTGTAGTACGATCGCCCCAAAAAATACCGTAGAATCAAATAAAAAGCCGAAAAGGCCCATACAACTGAAATTTTTCAGCAATCCAAAACCATCGTAAGTGAATCGAAAACGACTCATCTAGGTGAAATACACAGTGCGACAAATAAGTTTCGAGACTGGTCATGGAAAACATCATTAAACGAAAAAATCTGGATATTTTTCATTTTTTTTATTCAAAATATTCTCCTCCAGTTTCAATACACTTGTTACAGCGATTCAAAAGTGATTCAAATGCGTGTTCTAGCTCATTTTGTGGAATTGCCTCTACTGCTCGTGTTGAAGCTGTTTTGATGGTCGAAATGTCTTTAAAAAAAAACATCCTTTCAACTTCAATTTCAATTTCGGGTAAAGAGAGAAATCGCATGTGGCCAAATCAGGTGAATACGGTGGATGATTCAACACACAAACTTGATTCTGAGCCAAAAATTGACGAACAATGAGGTGTGACTCGGTGCATTATCCAGTTCTCTGGATCACTATATTCGGGTCGAATACGACAGATTCTGGCCATCACACGCTTCGATATAAAATGCGCCAGTAATTGTTTGGCCAGTTGGAACGAATTCCCTGTGGACAATTAATTCATTTGCTATCGAAGAATGTAATGAGCATTGTTTGAGAAACATTTTAATATTTCAACATCGACAAAAAAGTTGTTTTGGGAGCACTATCATGACTTTGCTATCCATCAACCGATTTAAACAAAATTGGTAATACTAGGAAGAGGAGTGTCACAGCTTTCAAACGCCGGGTTGTAGACATAGATGGCCCTACTACTTACTCAGATATGGTTCGAGTCTCGGAACTTATTTGTCGCACTGTTTATATTCACATCTGAATACATTTCCGATTCTTAGGTGAATCATTGAGCCATTGAGCGTTCTGTTCTGTTCTGTTTTGTCACACACAAGTGAATCATGTATCAATACCATAGATGAATCATTTAGATGGATCGTATGTAAAGCATCGCAGTGCACAGCATTCTCCTAAAAACAACTTCTGCTTGCATGTTGTGTTTTCTGTGAATATTTTTAATTTTTTTTTTTGCTAAACTTCGAGCACGTTTTTATTTTCGTACAAAATTCAGTTTCACTAAATAATTTGTAAACAAGCAAACAATTGGGTTAGATTCAATCCAGGTGAATCAAACTGAATTTTATACGAAAGAGTCGTTCATTCAAAAAATATCTCGTGCACGTATTTCAGCAAAACAAACCAGAAACGGTCATAGAAGGTGAAAAAAAATTGAATTTTAAATGAAGAATATAAAACAAGCATGCAGAACCTCTATTTTTTTTTGCTGCACATATGAGTAAACTAAATTTTTCACTTACGATCCACCTGAATGACGTGTGAATAACGAAAGATTACGTGTATGGTTCACTTAAGAATCTTAAGTGATTTCATCTGTGAACGTAACCTTCTTATAGATGAATCTCTAGTGATTCACTTACGATGCGTTTTATTATGTTTTGGTGTATGGATTCAGAAGTATTGTAAAAATGAATTTTTTCAAGCCAGGTTGGAGCGTATCTTTCAATATATCATAAACACTAAGGCCCGTTCCAACGATTCTCAGTTACGTTCTAACTGGAACCTTAACTGACAGATTTTCATACAAAACTTCCAGTTAGAGTTTAACTGAGGATCGTAATAATGGCCCTAAGAAATACCATTTGGAATTTTTACCAAAGGTATAATGGGTCAAACCTTTTCAGGTTGCTGATTTTTGATTGAGGGGTTGTGGTGCGGGAGAAGGTGAAAGAGCTTTAATGAGAGGCTTATAAGTTTTATGTCTCAAAAAGAAAGAAACTACAAAAAAGATATTACTCACATTTTGTGAGAATGTCAAGGAGGTGCAAGAAGGCGCATGAAGTCGTTGGGAAGTCATTTCTTCGACAATATCGAGGATCTGAGGTTTTTGGGGCATGAAAAACTGATCAAGTTATGCAGGGACTTACGACTGTTTATGCATGGACTTACGACTGTTTTGGAGGTAATTAGCTACCCATAAGGTAAATCGCTATGTGCCTTTTCTGGTGCATGATGGCTGAAGCGCTGCGCCCTTTCCTAAAACTAAAACTAAATATCTCAAAAAATGAATAATGTATAAAAGGTTGAAACGAAAGGTTTTAAAAATATAATTTTACTTTATTATTTCAATAATACAGTATTGTAATCGATTTTTAAAAAAAAAAATTTGCTACCCTCAAAATTTTTTTTTCACGTTTCATGACGAGTAGGCACGAAAAAAGCAAAAAAAAAATTCAGTCCGTCTGTCCGCCGTACGTCTACCGGTGTACGCAAAATTGTTTGAAGGCTCGTAGCACCCAAACCCTATGAGCTATTTAATTGAATTTTTTTTCGTGGGTAGAGTGGGTTAGCACCCTAAAGTGACCAAATTTGGAGGGGTGGGGGTGTAAGGGGGGAGGAGGGGGAAGCGTTTTAGACGGAAAATGTTGGTTTCTAGATCTCAGCAACCGCTTATGCTAGGAGACTGAAATTTGGAATTTATATAGAGCTTCGGTAGTGGACCCATTTGCAAAAAATTGCCGATATAGGTGAAGGGGTTCGGGAGTGGGGGGAAAAACAATGCGTCCGAAACGCAAAAAAGGTGAGATCGACACATTCTAAAATCCATATCTCCTAAACGGTCAATATCACAAAATTGAAACTTAATGAATATCTGTAGGTATACTAGGAGAATAGATCGGAACCAAAAATTTGAGTGGGGGAAGTGGCGTACGGGGGTGGGGGGTGAAAAGCTTTAGATTACGATATCTCATGAACCAATTGTACTAGATAAATAAAATTTGGTTTGTGTATAAAGGTTGAGAAATGAAGTTTGATGAAAGTAAACATTTTTAAGGGGGCGGTGGAGCATGAAAGTGGAGGGGATAAGAATTTTTCAAAAAAATCACTTATCATATCTCAAGACCAGTTTAAGATAGATGCTTAAAATTTTTACCAGAAGTAGGCCTAATAGACCCCTAGCGGAAAACAAAATTTAGGAGGTGTGGGTGTAGAGGGTGAGGGTGGGGGAGGGTGAAAAGGAAAAAGTTCCGATTTTAATATCTCGACAACCTATAATGATATAAAGCTGAAACTTGGTATTTGGATAGAGCTTTATTAGTAGCATGTTGGAAAAATATAATTTTTTATAGGGGTAGTATGGTACAGGGGTGGGGGGTGTTTTTCCTATCTATAGAACGGCTTATGCTACAAAGTTGAAACTTGGTACGTTTATGTAAATCAACTAATTTAAATAAAAAAAAATTTCAAATTTCCAATGGCATTCAGAGGGGGGGGGGGGGGGCAAAAAAAATGATCAGTGAAAATGGTATGCATATATTTTCACGGGTTTCGTCATATCTATTAGGTCTTCCCAAATATTGAATTCATTTTTATTCTACGGCTTCTTCATATAAATACCTAGAAAGCGTTTTCAGGATTTTTTAAAATTCGACCCCTAAGGGGGTGCTAAGGGGTTGTAAAATTTTTCACGAATTCTACTATATCCCCACGTCTTATCAGATATGGAATATCTTTTCACTTTCACGTGCTTGCGTAATAATAGCCTAAAACTTGTTTTTAAGTTTTTTCAGCCCCTAAGAGGGTATAAACGGGTTGAACACGTTTTCACGAGTTCCGTCATTTCTTTTAGAAGTGACAAGAAATTGAATTGGTTCCTACTTTCTCGTGCTGTCTTCATATTTATTTATTAACTCCTTTCAGGATTTTTGGATATTCAACCCCCAAGTGAGTGTAAGGAGGTTGCATATCTGATAATATATCGAATTCATTTTTACTTCCCAAGGTTTCCTATATAAAAAAGCCAAAAAGTCAATTTCAGTATTTTAGATATTCAATCCTAATGGGTGTAAGGGGGTAGTATGCTTTTCAAAGTTTCGACATATTTCTTAGGTTTGATGAGATATTAGATCGCTTTTCATTTCCACAGACTTTTTATATAATCGCCTACAAACCCATTTCTCGATTTTTGGATATGCAGCACCCAAGGGTTTGCATATGTTTTCACAAATTTTGCCATCCCTTAGTTCTGATGAGATATAAAATTGGTTATTACGGCATTTGATGTAATGACCTTAAAACCAATTTCACCATTTTTCGAATTTCAAGAACCAAGGGGGTGTGAAGAGTTTGCTTACGTTTTCACAAATTTTTCAATATCCGTCTTGTCTCATGAGAAATCAAGTTGCTTCTTATGAAATCGTCTAAAAACCTGTTTCACAATTTTTTTGAAATTCAAACCCCAAGTGGAAGTAATGGATTTGTATACGTTTTAACAATTCGACTATCTATCAGAATTAGATAGAGGCAACAAATTCGTCTTTACTTCTATGGGCTTATAGTGTAATAATATGGGGTACGCATGGGGTACGATCGTACCCCATACGTACCCTATACGTACACCATGCCCCCAAAATGAACTTCCGCTCTTCTGGGCTCAAATTTTTGTTTTTTTAAATCTGTTTGCGGATTTGAATTTAATTTTAATTTTAATTTAATTGGTCACTTGTAAAAATCTCAGCCTATGCGCTCATACCCAGTATGGGGTACGTATGGGGTACGATCGTACCCCATACGTACCCTATACGTACTCCACGCCCCCAAAATGAACTTCCGCTCTCCTGGGCTCAAATTTTTGTTTTTTTAAATCTGTTTGCGGATTTGAATTTAATTTTAATTTTAATTTAAGTGGTCACTTGTAAAAATCGCAGCCTATGCGCTCATACCCAGTATGGGGTACGTATGGGGTACGATCGTACCCCATACGTACCCTATACGTACTCCACGCCCCCAAAATGAACTTCCGCTCTCCTGGGCTCAAATTTTTGTTTTTTTAAATCTGTTTGCGGATTTGAATTTAATTTTAATTTAAGTGGTCACTTGTAAAAATCTCAGCCTATGCGCTCATACCCATTGGGGGGTACGTGGTGGGTACGATTCGTACCCACCACGTACCCCCCACGCCGCCCGAATGAATTTCCGCTCTCCTGGGCTCAAATTTTTGTTTTTTTAAATCTGTTTGCGGATTTGAATTTAATTTTAATTTTAATTTAAGTGGTCACTTGTAAAAATCTCAGCCTATGCGCTCATACCCATTGGGGGGTACGTGGTGGGTACGATTCGTACCCACCACGTACCCCCCACGCCCCCCGAATGAATTTCCGCTCTCCTGGGCTCAAATTTTTGTTTTTTTAAATCTGTTTGCGGATTTGAATTTAATTTTAATTTTAATTTAAGTGGTCACTTGTAAAAATCTCATCCTATGCGCTCATACCCAGTATGGGTACGTATGGGGTACGATCGTACCCCATACGTACCCTATACGTACTCCACGCCCCCAAAATGAACTTCCGCTCTCCTGGGCTCAAATTTTTGTTTTTTTAAATCTGTTTGCGGATTTGAATTTAATTTTAATTTTAATTTAAGTGGTCACTTGTAAAAATCTCAGCCTATGCGCTCATATCCATTGGGGGGTTCGTGGTGGGTACGATTCGTACCCACCACGTACCCCCCACGCCCCCCGAATGAATTTCCGCTCTCCTGGGCTCAAATTTTTGTTTTTTAAATCTGTTTGCGGATTTGAATTTAATTTTAATTTTAATTTAAGTGGTCACTTGTAAAAATTTCATCCTATGCGCTCATACCCAGTACGATCGTACCCCATACGTACCCTATACGTACTCCACGCCCCCAAAATGAACTTCCGCTCTCCTGGGCTCAAATTTTTGTTTTTTTAAATCTGTTTGCGGATTTGAATTTAATTTTAATTTTAATTTAAGTGGTCACTTGTAAAAATCTCAGCCTATGCACTCATACCCAGTATGGGGTACGTATGGGGTACGATCGTACCCCATACATACCCTATACGTACTCCACGCCCCCAAAATGAACTTCCGCTCTCCTGGGCTCAAATTTTTGTTTTTTTAAATCTGTTTGCGGATTTGAATTTAATTTTAATTTTAATTTAAGTGGTCACTTGTAAAAATCTCAGCCTATGCGCTCATACCCATTGGGGGGTACGTGGTGGGTACGATTCGTACCCACCACGTACCCCCCACGCCCCCCGCCCCCCCCCCCCTCCTGGGCTCAAATTTTTGTTTTTTTAAATCTGTTTGCGGATTTGAATTTAATTTTAATTTTAATTTAAGTGGTCACTTGTAAAAATCTCATCCTATGCGCTCATGCCCAGTATGGGGTACGTATGGGGTACGATCGTACCCCATACGTACCCTATACGTACTCCACGCCCCCAAAATGAACTTCCGCTCTCCTGGGCTCAAATTTTTGTTTTTTTAAATCTGTTTGCGGATTTGAATTTAATTTTAATTTTAATTTAAGTGGTCACTTGTAAAAATCTCAGCCTATGCGCTCATACCCATTGGGGGGTACGTGGTGGGTACGATTCGTACCCACCACGTACCCCCCACGCCCCCCGAATGAATTTCCGCTCTCCTGGGCTCAAATTTTTGTTTTTTTAAATCTGTTTGCGGATTTGAATTTAATTTTAATTTTAATTTAAGTGGTCACTTGTAAAAATCTCAGCCTATGCCCTCATACCCAGTATGGAGTACGTATGGGGTACGATCGTACCCCATACGTACCCTATACGTACTCCACGCCCCCAAAATGAACTTCCGCTCTCCTGGGCTCAAATTTTTGTTTTTTTAAATCTGTTTGCGGATTTGAATTTAATTTTAATTTTAATATAAGTGGTCACTTGTAAAAATCTCAGCCTATGCGCTCATACCCAGTATGGGGTACGTATGGGGTACAATCGTACCCCATACGTACCCTATACGTACTCCACGCCCCCAAAATGAACTTCCGCTCTCCTGGGCTCAAATTTTTGTTTTTTTAAATCTGTTTGCGGATTTGAATTTAATTTTAATTTTAATTTAATTGGTCACTTGTAAAAATCTCAGCCTATGCGCTCATACCCAGTATGGGGTACGATCGTACCCCATACGTACCCTATACGTACTCCACGCCCCCAAAATGAACTTCCGCTCTCCTGGGCTCAAATTTTTGTTTTTTTAAATCTGTTTGCGGATTTGAATTTAATTTTAATTTTCATTTAAGTGGTCACTTGTAAAAATCTCAGCCTATGCGCTCATACCCAGTATGGGGTACGTATGGGGTACGATCGTACCCCATACGTACCCTATACGTACTCCACGCCCCCAAAATGAACTTCCGCTCTCCTGGGCTCAAATTTTTGTTTTTTTAAATCTGTTTGCGGATTTGAATTTAATTTTAATTTTAATTTAAGTGGTCAGTTGTAAAAATCTCAGCCTATGCGCTCATACCCAGTATGGGGTACGATCGTACCCCATACGTACCCTATACGTACTCCACGCCCCCAAAATGAACTTCCGCTCTCCTGGGCTCAAATTTTTGTTTTTTTAAATCTGTTTGCGGATTTGAATTTAATTTTAATTTTAATTTAAGTGGTCACTTGTAAAAGTCTCAGCCTATGCGCTCATACCCAGTATGGGGTACGTATGGGGTACGATCGTACCCCATACGTACCCTATACGTACTCCACGCCCCCAAACTGAACTTCCGCTCTCCTGGGCTCAAATTTTTGTTTTTTTAAATCTGTTTGCGGATTTGAATTTAATTTTAATTTTAATTTAAGTGGTCAGTTGTAAAAATCTCAGCCTATGCGCTCATACCCAGTATGGGGTACGATCGTACCCCATACGTACCCTATACGTACTCCACGCCCCCAAAATGAACTTCCGCTCTCCTGGGCTCAAATTTTTGTTTTTTTAAATCTGTTTGCGGATTTGAATTTAATTTTAATTTTAATTTAAGTGGTCACTTGTAAAAATCTCAGCCTATGCGCTCATACCCAGTATGGGGTACGTATGGGGTACGATCGTACCCCATACATACCCTATACGTACTCCACGCCCCCAAAATGAACTTCCGCTCTCCTGGGCTCAAATTTTTGTTTTTTTAAATCTGTTTGCGGATTTGAATTTAATTTTAATTTTAATTTAATTGGTCACTTGTAAAAATCTCAGCCTATGCGCTCATACCCAGTATGGGGTACGTATGGGGTACGATCGTACCCCATACGTACCCTATACGTACTCCACGCCCCCAAACTGAACTTCCGCTCTCCTGGGCTCAAATTTTTGTTTTTTTAAATCTGTTTGCGGATTTGAATTTAATTTTAATTTTAATTTAAGTGGTCAGTTGTAAAAATCTCAGCCTATGCGCTCATACCCAGTATGGGGTACGATCGTACCCCATACGTACCCTATACGTACTCCACGCCCCCAAAATGAACTTCCGCTCTCCTGGGCTCAAATTTTTGTTTTTTTAAATCTGTTTGCGGATTTGAATTTAATTTTAATTTTAATTTAAGTGGTCACTTGTAAAAGTCTCAGCCTATGCGCTCATACCCAGTATGGGGTACGTATGGGGTACGATCGTACCCCATACGTACCCTATACGTACTCCACGCCCCCAAAATGAACTTCCGCTCTCCTGGGCTCAAAACTTTGATTTTTTAAATCTGTTTGCGGATTTGAATTTAATTTTAATTTTAATTTAAGTGGTCACTTGTAAAAATCTTATCCTATGCGCTCATACCCAGTATGGGGCACGTATGGGGTACGATCGTACCCCATACATACCCTATACGTACTCCACGCCCCCAAAATGAACTTCCGCTCTCCTGGGCTCAAATTTTTGTTTTTTTAAATCTGTTTGCGGATTTGAATTTAATTTTAATTTTAATTTAAGTGGTCACTTGTAAAAATCTCAGCCTATGCGCTCATACCCAGTATGGGGTACGATCGTACCCCATACGTACCCTATACGTACTCCACGCCCCCAAAATGAACTTCCGCTCTCCTGGGCTCAAATTTTTGTTTTTTTAAAACTGTTTGCGGATTTGAATTTAATTTTAATTTTAATTTAAGTGGTCACTTGTAAAAATCTCAGCCTATGCGCTCATACCCATTGGGGGGTACGTGGTGGGTACGATTCGTACCCACCACGTACCCCCCACGCCCCCCGAATGAATTTCCGCTCTCCTGGGCTCAAATTTTTGTTTTTTTAAATCTGTTTGCGGATTTGAATTTAATTTTAATTTTAATTTAAGTGGTCACTTGTAAAAATCTCAGCCTATGCGCTCATACCCATTGGGGGGTACGTGGTGGGTACGATTCGTACCCACCACGTACCCCCCACGCCCCCCGAATGAATTTCCGCTCTCCTGGGCTCAAATTTTTGTTTTTTTAAATCTGTTTGCGGATTTGAATTTAATTTTAATTTTAATTTAAGTGGTCACTTGTAAAAATCTCAGCCTATGCCCTCATACCCAGTATGGAGTACGTATGGGGTACGATCGTACCCCATACGTACCCTATACGTACTCCACGCCCCCAAAATGAACTTCCGCTCTCCTGGGCTCAAATTTTTGTTTTTTTAAATCTGTTTGCGGATTTGAATTTAATTTTAATTTTAATTTAAGTGGTCACTTGTAAAAATCTCAGCCTATGCGCTCATACCCAGTATGGGGTACGTATGGGGTACGATCGTACCCCATACATACCCTATACGTACTCCACGCCCCCAAAATGAACTTCCGCTCTCCTGGGCTCAAATTTTTGTTTTTTTAAATCTGTTTGCGGATTTGAATTTAATTTTAATTTTAATTTAAGTGGTCACTTGTAAAAATCTCAGCCTATGCGCTCATACCCAGTATGGGGTACGATCGTACCCCATACGTACCCTATACGTACTCCACGCCCCCAAAATGAACTTCCGCTCTCCTGGGCTCAAATTTTTGTTTTTTTAAAACTGTTTGCGGATTTGAATTTAATTTTAATTTTAATTTAAGTGGTCACTTGTAAAAATCTCAGCCTATGCGCTCATACCCATTGGGGGGTACGTGGTGGGTACGATTCGTACCCACCACGTACCCCCCACGCCCCCCGAATGAATTTCCGCTCTCCTGGGCTCAAATTTTTGTTTTTTTAAATCTGTTTGCGGATTTGAATTTAATTTTAATTTTAATTTAAGTGGTCACTTGTAAAAATCTCAGCCTATGCCCTCATACCCAGTATGGAGTACGTATGGGGTACGATCGTACCCCATACGTACCCTATACGTACTCCACGCCCCCAAAATGAACTTCCGCTCTCCTGGGCTCAAATTTTTGTTTTTTTAAATCTGTTTGCGGATTTGAATTTAATTTTAATTTTAATATAAGTGGTCACTTGTAAAAATCTCAGCCTATGCGCTCATACCCAGTATGGGGTACGTATGGGGTACGATCGTACCCCATACATACCCTATACGTACTCCACGCCCCCAAAATGAACTTCCGCTCTCCTGGGCTCAAATTTTTGTTTTTTTAAATCTGTTTGCGGATTTGAATTTAATTTTAATTTTCATTTAAGTGGTCACTTGTAAAAATCTCAGCCTATGCGCTCATACCCATTGGGGGGTACGTGGTGGGTACGATTCGTACCCACCACGTACCCCCCACGCCCCCCGAATGAATTTCCGCTCTCCTGGGCTCAAATTTTTGTTTTTTTAAATCTGTTTGCGGATTTGAATTTAATTTTAATTTTAATTTAAGTGGTCACTTGTAAAAATCTCAGCCTATGCCCTCATACCCAGTATGGAGTACGTATGGGGTACGATCGTACCCCATACGTACCCTATACGTACTCCACGCCCCCAAAATGAACTTCCGCTCTCCTGGGCTCAAATTTTTGTTTTTTTAAATCTGTTTGCGGATTTGAATTTAATTTTAATTTTAATTTAAGTGGTCACTTGTAAAAATCTCAGCCTATGCGCTCATACCCATTGGGGGGTACGTGGTGGGTACGATTCGTACCCACCACGTACCCCCCACGCCCCCCGAATGAATTTCCGCTCTCCTGGGCTCAAATTTTTGTTTTTTTAAATCTGTTTGCGGATTTGAATTTAATTTTAATTTTAATTTAAGTGGTCACTTGTAAAAATCTCAGCCTATGCCCTCATACCCAGTATGGAGTACGTATGGGGTACGATCGTACCCCATACGTACCCTATACGTACTCCACGCCCCCAAAATGAACTTCCGCTCTCCTGGGCTCAAATTTTTGTTTTTTTAAATCTGTTTGCGGATTTGAATTTAATTTTAATTTTAATTTAAGTGGTCACTTGTAAAAATCTCAGCCTATGCGCTCATACCCAGTATGGGGTACGTATGGGGTACGATCGTACCCCATACATACCCTATACGTACTCCACGCCCCCAAAATGAACTTCCGCTCTCCTGGGCTCAAATTTTTGTTTTTTTAAATCTGTTTGCGGATTTGAATTTAATTTTAATTTTAATTTAAGTGGTCACTTGTAAAAATCTCAGCCTATGCGCTCATACCCAGTATGGGGTACGATCGTACCCCATACGTACCCTATACGTACTCCACGCCCCCAAAATGAACTTCCGCTCTCCTGGGCTCAAATTTTTGTTTTTTTAAAACTGTTTGCGGATTTGAATTTAATTTTAATTTTAATTTAAGTGGTCACTTGTAAAAATCTCAGCCTATGCGCTCATACCCATTGGGGGGTACGTGGTGGGTACGATTCGTACCCACCACGTACCCCCCACGCCCCCCGAATGAATTTCCGCTCTCCTGGGCTCAAATTTTTGTTTTTTTAAATCTGTTTGCGGATTTGAATTTAATTTTAATTTTAATTTAAGTGGTCACTTGTAAAAATCTCAGCCTATGCCCTCATACCCAGTATGGAGTACGTATGGGGTACGATCGTACCCCATACGTACCCTATACGTACTCCACGCCCCCAAAATGAACTTCCGCTCTCCTGGGCTCAAATTTTTGTTTTTTTAAATCTGTTTGCGGATTTGAATTTAATTTTAATTTTAATATAAGTGGTCACTTGTAAAAATCTCAGCCTATGCGCTCATACCCAGTATGGGGTACGTATGGGGTACGATCGTACCCCATACATACCCTATACGTACTCCACGCCCCCAAAATGAACTTCCGCTCTCCTGGGCTCAAATTTTTGTTTTTTTAAATCTGTTTGCGGATTTGAATTTAATTTTAATTTTCATTTAAGTGGTCACTTGTAAAAATCTCAGCCTATGCGCTCATACCCAGTATGGGGTACGTATGGGGTACGATCGTACCCCATACGTACCCTATACGTACTCCACGCCCCCAAAATGAACTTCCGCTCTCCTGGGCTCAAATTTTTGTTTTTTTAAATCTGTTTGCGGATTTGAATTTAATTTTAATTTTAATTTAAGTGGTCAGTTGTAAAAATCTCAGCCTATGCGCTCATACCCAGTATGGGGTACGATCGTACCCCATACGTACCCTATACGTACTCCACGCCCCCAAAATGAACTTCCGCTCTCCTGGGCTCAAATTTTTGTTTTTTTAAATCTGTTTGCGGATTTGAATTTAATTTTAATTTTAATTTAAGTGGTCACTTGTAAAAGTCTCAGCCTATGCGCTCATACCCAGTATGGGGGACCTATGGGGTACGATCGTACCCCATACGTACCCTATACGTACTCCACGCCCCCAAAATGAACTTCCGCTCTCCTGGGCTCAAAACTTTGTTTTTTTAAATCTGTTTGCGGATTTGAATTTAATTTTAATTTTAATTTAAGTGGTCACTTGTAAAAATCTCATCCTATGCGCTCATACCCAGTATGGGGCACGTATGGGGTACGATCGTACCCCATACATACCCTATACGTACTCCACGCCCCCAAAATGAACTTCCGCTCTCCTGGGCTCAAATTTTTGTTTTTTTAAATCTGTTTGGGGATTTGAATTTAATTTTAATTTTAATTTAAGTGGTCACTTGTAAAAATCTCAGCCTATGCGCTCATACCCAGTATGGGGTACGTATGGGGTACGATCGTACCCCATACATACCCTATACGTACTCCACGCCCCCAAAATGAACTTCCGCTCTCCTGGGCTCAAATTTTTGTTTTTTTAAATCTGTTTGCGGATTTGAATTTAATTTTAATTTTAATTTAAGTGGTCACTTGTAAAAATCTCAGCCTATGCGCTCATACCCAGTATGGGGTACGTATGGGGTACGATCGTACCCCATACGTACCCTATACGTACTCCACGCCCCCAAAATGAACTTCCGCACTCCTGGGCTCAAATTTTTGTTTTTTTAAATCTGTTTGCGGATTTGAATTTAATTTTAATTTTAATTTAAGTGGTCACTTGTAAAAATCTCAGCCTATGCGCTCATACCCAGTATGCGGTACGTATGGGGTACGATCGTACCCCATACGTACCCTATACGTACTCCACGCCCCCAAAATGAACTTCCGCTCTCCTGGGCTCAAATTTTTGTTTTTTTAAATCTGTTTGCGGATTTGAATTTAATTTTAATTTTAATTTAAGTGGTCACTTGTAAAAATCTCATCCTATGCGCTCATACCCAGTATGGGGTACGTATGGGGTACGATCGTACCCCATACGTACCCTATACGTACTCCACGCCCCCAAAATGAACTTCCGCTCTCCTGGGCTCAAATTTTTGTTTTTTTAAATCTGTTTGCGGATTTGAATTTAATTTTAATTTTAATTTAAGTGGTCACTTGTAAAAATCTCAGCCTATGCGCTCATACCCAGTATGGGGTACGTATGGGGTACAATCGTACCCCATACGTACCCCATACGTACTCCACGCCCCCCAAAATGAACTTCCGCTCTCCTGGGCTCAAATTTTTGTTTTTTTAAATCTGTTTGCGGATTTGAATTTAATTTTAATTTTAATATAAGTGGTCACTTGTAAAAATCTCAGCCTATGCGCTCATACCCATTAGGATTCGTACCCACCACGTACCCCCCACGCCCCCCGAATGAATTTCCGCTCTCCTGGGCTCAAATTTTTGTTTTTTTAAATCTGTTTGCGGATTTGAATTTAATTTTAATTTTAATTTAAGTGGTCACTTGTAAAAATCTCAGCCTATGCCCTCATACCCAGTATGGAGTACGTATGGGGTACGATCGTACCCCATACGTACCCTATACGTACTCCACGCCCCCAAAATGAACTTCCGCTCTCCTGGGCTCAAATTTTTGTTTTTTTAAATCTGTTTGCGGATTTGAATTTAATTTTAATTTTAATTTAAGTGGTCACTTGTAAAAATCTCAGCCTATGCGCTCATACCCAGTATGGGGTACGTATGGGGTACGATCGTACCCCATACATACCCTATACGTACTCCACGCCCCCAAAATGAACTTCCGCTCTCCTGGGCTCAAATTTTTGTTTTTTTAAATCTGTTTGCGGATTTGAATTTAATTTTAATTTTAATTTAAGTGGTCACTTGTAAAAATCTCAGCCTATGCGCTCATACCCAGTATGGGGTACGTATGGGGTACGATCGTACCCCATACGTACCCTATACGTACTCCACGCCTCCAAAATGAACTTCCGCTCTCCTGGGCTCAAATTTTTGTTTTTTAAATCTGTTTGTGGATTTGAATTTAATTTTAATTTTAATTTAAGTGGTCACTTGTAAAAATCTCATCCTATGCGCTCATACCCAGTATGGAGTACGTATGGGGTACGATCGTACCCCATACGTACCCTATACGTACTCCACGCCCCCAAAATGAACTTCCGCTCTCCTGGGCTCAAATTTTTGTTTTTTTAAATCTGTTTGCGGATTTGAATTTAATTTTAATTTTAATTTAAGTGGTCACTTGTAAAAATCTCAGCCTATGCGCTCATACCCATTGGGGGGTACGTGGTGGGTACGATTCGTACCCACCACGTACCCCCCACGCCCCCCGCCCCCCCCCTCCTGGGCTCAAATTTTTGTTTTTTTAAATCTGTTTGCGGATTTGAATTTAATTTTAATTTTAATTTAAGTGGTCACTTGTAAAAATCTCATCCTATGCGCTCATACCCAGTATGGGGTACGTATGGGGTACGATCGTACCCCATACGTACCCTATACGTACTCCACGCCCCCAAAATGAACTTCCGCTCTCCTGGGCTCAAATTTTTGTTTTTTTAAAACTGTTTGCGGATTTGAATTTAATTTGAATTTTAATTTAAGTGGTCACTTGTAAAAATCTCAGCCTATGCGCTCATACCCATTGGGGGGTACGTGGTGGGTACGATTCGTACCCACCACGTACCCCCCACGCCCCCCCAATGAATTTCCGCTCTCCTGGGCTCAAATTTTTGTTTTTTTAAATCTGTTTGCGGATTTGAATTTAATTTTAATTTTAATTTAAGTGGTCACTTGTAAAAATCTCAGCCTATGCGCTCATACCCATTGGGGGGTACGTGGTGGGTACGATTCGTACCCACCACGTACCCCCACGCCCCCCGAATGAATTTCCGCTCTCCAGGGCTCAAATTTTTGTTTTTTTAAATCTGTTTGCGGATTTGAATTTAATTTTAATTTTAATTTAAGTGGTCACTTGTAAAAATCTCAGCCTATGCGCTCATACCCAGTATGGGGTACGTATGGGGTACGATCGCACCCCATACGTACCCTATACGTACTCCACGCCCCCAAAATGAACTTCCGCACTCCTGGGCTCAAATTTTTGTTTTTTTAAATCTGTTTGCGGATTTGAATTTAATTTTAATTTTAATTTAAGTGGTCACTTGTAAAAATTTCAGCTTATGCGCTCATACCCATTGGGGGGTACGTGGTGGGTACGATTCGTACCCACCACGCCCCCCGAATGAATTTCCGCTCTCCTGGGCTCAAAATTTTGTTTTTTTAAATCTGTTTGCGGATTTGAATTTAATTTTAATTTTAATTTAAGTGGTCACTTGTAAAAATCTCAGCCTATGCGCTCATACCCATTGGGGGGTACGTGTTGGGTACGATTCGTACCCACCACGCCCCCCGAATGAATTTCCGCTCTCCTGGGCTCAAATTTTTGTTTTTTTAAATCTGTTTGCGGATTTGAATTTAATTTTAATTTTAATTTAAGTGGTCACTTGTAAAAATCTCAGCCTATGCGCTCATACCCATTGGGGGGTACGTGTTGGGTACGATTCGTACCCACCACGCCCCCCGAATGAATTTCCGCTCTCCTGGGCTCAAATTTTTGTTTTTTTAAATCTGTTTGCGGATTTGAATTTAATTTTAATTTTAATTTAAGTGGTCACTTGTAAAAATCTCAGCCTATGCGCTCATACCCAGTATGGGGTACGTATGGGGTACGATCGTACCCTATACGTACTCCACGCCCCCAAAATGAACTTCCGCTCTCCTGGGCTCAAATTTTTGTTTTTTTAAATCTGTTTGCGAATTTGAATTTAATTTTAATTTTAATTTAAGTGGTCACTTGTAAAAATCTCAGCCTATGCGCTCATACCCATTGGGGGGTACGTGGTGGGTACGATTCGTACCCACCACGTACCCCCCACGCCCCCCGAATGAATTTCCGCTCTCCTGGGCTCAAATTTTTGTTTTTTTAAATCTGTTTGCGGATTTGAATTTAATTTTAATTTTAATTTAAGTGGTCACTTGTAAAAATCTCAGCCTATGCGCTCATACCCATTGGGGGGTACGTGTTGGGTACGATTCGTACCCACCACGCCCCCCGAATGAATTTCCGCTCTCCTGGGCTCAAATTTTTGTTTTTTTAAATCTGTTTGCGGATTTGAATTTAATTTTAATTTTAATTTAAGTGGTCACTTGTAAAAATCTCAGCCTATGCGCTCATACCCAGTATGGGGTACGTATGGGGTACGATCGTACCCCATACGTACCCTATACGTACTCCACGCCCCCAAAATGAACTTCCGCTCTCCTGGGCTCAAATTTTTGTTTTTTTAAATCTGTTTGCGGATTTGAATTTAATTTTAATTTTAATTTAAGTGGTCACTTGTAAAAATCTCATCCTATGCGCTCATACCCAGTATGGGGTACGTATGGGGTACGATCGTACCCCATACGTACCCTATACGTACTCCACGCCCCCAAAATGAACTTCCGCTCTCCTGGGCTCAAAACTTTGTTTTTTTAAATCTGTTTGCGGATTTGAATTTAATTTTAATTTTAATTTAAGTGGTCACTTGTAAAAATCTCAGCCTATGCGCTCATACCCAGTATGGGGTACGTATGGGGTACGATCGTACCCCATACGTACCCTATACGTACTCCACGCCCCCAAAATGAACTTCCGCTCTCCTGGGCTCAAATTTTTGTTTTTTTAAATCTGTTTGCGGATTTGAATTTAATTTTAATTTTAATTTAAGTGGTCACTTGTAAAAATCTCATCCTATGCGCTCATACCCAGTATGGGGTACGTATGGGGTACGATCGTACCCCATACGTACCCTATACGTACTCCACGCCCCCAAAATGAACTTCCGCTCTCCTGGGCTCAAAACTTTGTTTTTTTAAATCTGTTTGCGGATTTGAATTTAATTTTAATTTTAATTTAAGTGGTCACTTGTAAAAATCTCAGCCTATGCGCTCATACCCAGTATGGGGTACGTATGGAGTACGATCGTACCCCATACGTACCCTATACGTACTCCACGCCCCCAAAATGAACTTCCGCTCTCCTGGGCTCAAATTTTTGTTTTTTTAAATCTGTTTGCGGATTTGAATTTAATTTTAATTTTAATTTAAGTGGTCACTTGTAAAAATCTCATCCTATGCGCTCATACCCAGTATGGGGTACGTATGGGGTACGATCGTACCCCATACGTACCCTATACGTACTCCACGCCCCCAAAATGAACTTCCGCTCTCCTGGGCTCAAATTTTTGTTTTTTTAAATCTGTTTGCGGATTTGAATTTAATTTTAATTTTCATTTAAGTGGTCACTTGTAAAAATCTCAGCCTATGCGCTCATACCCAGTATGGGGTACGTATGGGGTACGATCGTACCCCATACGTACCCTATACGTACTCCACGCCCCCAAAATGAACTTCCGCACTCCTGGGCTCAAATTTTTGTTTTTTTAAATCTGTTTGCGGATTTGAATTTAATTTTAATTTTAATTTAAGTGGTCACTTGTAAAAATCTCAGCCTATGCGCTCATACCCAGTATGGGGTACGTGGTGGGTACGATTCGTACCCACCACGTACCCCCCACGCCCCCGAATGAATTTCCGCTCTCCTGGGCTCAAATTTTTGTTTTTTTTAAATCTGTTTGCGGATTTGAATTTAATTTTAATTTTAATTTAAGTGGTCACTTGTAAAAATCTCAGATTATGCCCTCATACCCAGTATGGAGTACGTATGGGGTACGATCGTACCCCATACGTACCCTATACGTACTCCACGCCCCCAAAATGAACTTCCGCTCTCCTGGGCTCAAATTTTTGTTTTTTACTTTATTATTTCAATAATACAGTATTGTTATCGATTTTTAAAAAAAAAAAATTTGCTGCCCTCAAAATTTTTTTTTCACGTTTCATGACGAGTAGACACGAGAAAAGCAAAAAAAAATTTCAGTCCGTCTGTCCGCCGTACGTCTACCGGTGTACGCAAAATTGTTTGAAGGCTCGTAGCACCCAAACCCTATGAGCTATTTAATTGAATTTTTTTTCGTGGGTAGAGTGGGTTGGCCCCCTAAAGTGACCAAATTTGGAGGGGTGGGGGTGTAAGGGGGAGGAGGGGGAAGCGTTTTAGACGGAAAATTTTGGTTTCTAGATCTCAGCAACCGCTTATGCTAGGAATTTGGAATTTATATAGAGCTTCGGTAGTGGACCCATTTGCAAAAAAATTGCCGATATAGGTGAAGGGGTTCGGGAGTGGGGGGAAAAATAATGCGTCCGAAACGCAAAAAAGGTGAGATCGACACATTCTAAAACCCATATCTCCTAAACGGTCAATATCACAAAATTGAAACTTAATGAATATCTGTAGGTATACTAGGAGAATAGATCGGAACCAAAAATTTGAGTGGGGGAAGTGGCGTACGGGGGTGGGGGGTGAAAAGCTTTAGATTACGATATCTCATGAACCAATTGTACTAGATAAATAAAATTTAGTTTGTGTATAAAGGTTGAGAAATGAAGTTTGATGAAAGTAAAATTTTTTAAGGGGGCGGTGGAGCATGAAAGTGGAGGGGATAAGAATTTTTCAAAAAAATCACTTATCATATCTCAAGACCAGTTTAAGATAGATGCTTAAAATTTTTACCAGAAGTAGGCCTAATAGACCCCTAGCGGAAAACAAAATTTAGGAGGTGTGGGTGTAGAGGGTGAGGGTGGGGGAGGGTGAAAAGGAAAAAGTTTCGATTTTAATATCTCGACAACCTATAATGATATAAAGCTGAAACTTGGTATTTGGATAGAGCTATATTAGTAGCATGTTGGAAAAATATAATTTTTTATAGGGGTAGTATGGTATGGTACAGGGGTGGGGGGTGTTTTTCCTATCTATAGAACGGCTTATGCTTCAAAGTTGAAACTTGGTACGTTTATGTAAATCAACTAGAAAACTAATTTAAATAAAAAAAAATTTCAAATTTCCAATGGCATTCAGAGGGGGAGCAAAAAAAATGATCAGTGAAAATGGTATGCATATATTTTCACGGGTTTCGTCATATCTATTAGGTCTTCCCAAATATTGAATTCATTTTTATTCTACGGCTTCTTCATATAAATACCTAGAAAGTGTTTTCAGGATTTTTTAAAATTCGACCCCTAAGGGGGTGCTAAGGGGGTTGTAAAATTTTTCACGAATTCTACTATATCCCCACGTCTTATCAGATATGGAATATCTTTTCACTTTCACGTGCTTGCGTAATAATCGCCTAAAACTTGTTTTTAAGTTTTTTCAGCCCCTAAGAGGGTATAAACGGGTTGAACACGTTTTCACGAGTTCCGTCATTTCTTTTAGAAGTGATAAGAAATTGAATTGGTTCCTACTTTCTCGTGCTGTCTTCATATTTATTTATTAACTCCTTTCAGGATTTTTGGATATTCAACCCCCAAGTGAGTGTAAGCAGGTTGCATATCTGATAATATATCGAATTCATTTTTACTTCCCAAGGTTTTCTATATAAAAAAGCCAAAAAGTCAATTTCAGTATTTTAGATATTCAATCCTAATGGGTGTATGCTTTTCAAAGTTTCGACATATTTCTTAGGTTTGATGAGATATTAGATCGCTTTTCATTTCCACAGACTTTTTATATAATCGCCTACAAACCCATTTCTCGATTTTTGGATATTCAGCCCCCAAGGGTTTGCATATGTTTTCACAAATTTTGCCATCCCTTAGTTCTGATGAGATATAAAATTGGTTATTACGGCATTTGATGTAATGACCTTAAAACCAATTTCACCATTTTTCGAATTTCAAGAACCAAGGGGGTGTGAAGAGTTTGTCTACGTTTTCACAAATTTTTCAATATCCGTCTTGTCTCATGAGATATCAAGTTGCTTCTTATGAAATCGTCTAAAAACCTGTTTCACAATTTTTTTTGAAATTCAAACCCCAAGTGGAAGTAATGGATTTGTATACGTTTTAACAATTCGACTATCTAATTCTGATAAGGCAACAAATTCGTCTTTACTTCTATGGGCTTATAGTGTACATAATATACTGAAATTCGAATAGTCTACACGGACTTTTTCAATGTATAAAATCTTGTTCTAAAAATCTCTATTTTAAATATTTTTATATTAAGAACAAAAATAATTTTCCAAGAAATCTAATAATCTCGAAGCAACTCATGATACACTCCGACTTTGACCGCTCCCGAACTTTGACCCGAAAAATAATAAAGTTTCGCCCAGACCATTGGCAGATTTTTTAAGAAGGTAATGTACAGGAAAATGTATCAAAAATTTATACTTAGGAACATCTCAAACCGCTTATGCTAAAACTTGAACTTTGGCACATGAATATGTAGCCATGGAGTTGAAAATTTTGGAAGCTGCATATGTAAGTCCTGATTTTAGAAAGGTGCGAGTGGCGTTTAAAGCTAAAATTTAGAGTTTTTATACTACTGCAATGGCTTATACTAGAGCAAGAAAATTGGATAGGGTAGGGATGGATTAAATTATGATAAATAAATTTTGATTTATAAATTTGGAGAACAAATAGTCCAAGCAATTTCAAAGTTGGGACCCACTTTAGCGATTTATTACGACGTTCCGGAGTAGTGTATAAAAGTTCGGAAAAAATTTGGCAAGGATAGAATACGGTTGGGTTTGACGCTTCTATCCTCGTAAAACGTTTTAATCAGTGTCAGTATCTGTGTGCACTATGTACTTTAGAGCCAAATTTGGAGAAAGGCTAAATTCTGGCGTAGTTTTGGAATCATATAAGAGTGATTTATTTTCGAGTGATCAGAAATTTTGGGGTTATTTGATAATTTAAAACGAATCCTGTAATAATGTCAAAACAGTTTTTTTTTTTGAACAACTAGTGATCTTGGAGTTTCGTCTCGTACCGACAATTAAAAAAAATCTGAACAAGGAATATGGACACGAATCTAATAATAAAAAAAACTAACAAATATAAAGTATACAAATGAATTTCATAGTTCAAAACTTACCTCTGACATAATTCAACGTATTGAACTTGTTGGCAACGTTGGACTGTTATTAAAAAATGGCTAGGGTTGAATAAATATCATAATTTTTCTTTTCACATTGAACAAAAATGAAATGTAGCGAACTAAGAACCTCAGTACAATTTTTACAAAACAATTTTGTTCTAAACGCGCACAAGATAACGAATACGACACAACTTCAATCTTGAGAAACTTCACATGTATGTACGGTCATTTCTCACAAGTCTGGTGACCTTTAATCGTAATCGTTATTCGCTACGATGATCATACGACGATTATCTCTGAAGATCGCATTTGTTGTTGCTTGCCGATGAAAATTTCGTTGTTCCTCGTTGATCTTGTTGAAGTGATCTGCAACGGATAGTTGTAGTTGCAGTCCGGCTATCAACAACTGATTACAATAATTCATTATTGTGCGGGACACAATTAACTTATTTATCGTCAAGAATTTGAAAACGACCGATAGATCACCTTGAATGTGATCTTGTACTGATAGTGAGTAATGTGAAATAATGTTTCATTTACATTTCAGTTACATTTTCTATCTGTTCTCGGTTTGACTACGAGTAGAGTAAGAAGTTGCAGTCTCAATTTATCGTAATTTGTACGACAGGAAGATACCGGACGAGTTGTTTCGACTTTCGGATAATTGAACAATTGTCGTCGGTTTAATGTTGTCTTTGGATTACGACGATCACTGATCGTGTGGGTGATGATAGCGTTGTTGAAGTGAAAACAAAAAAAAAACACAAACAATTTGTTGGAAAATTGTTAAACGATCGTTCAGAAAACAACTAATAGTTTGCCATCCATTAGCCGATTATATTGTTAAGTAATGGAGATGAATTGATGGGGTTGCACTTTGAAACCTTGAACTCGCCAAGTGCCTGAAAATAAATTGAAAGAAATAGAATGTTAGTGAAATTAGTTAGAACTTACAGTAAGAAAGGTCTTTCAAATATAGGTAAAAGCTGCATTGTATCAAACACAGAGAGCTGATCCTTTGCTCCTAAAGTAAAAAAATTGCTCAGTTTCGAAAATGTATAAAATCCCATTTAAAATGCAGTTCCGGATAAAAAAAAGGGACTGATTGTATTTGTTCTACCTTAATTTTTAAGGATATTTATGTGGGATTCATTCAAAGAAGGAGTGAACCGATGATAGTAGTCGTATCTTGATTTGGAATTGAAACTGATATAATAAATCATGCTGAGAACGTTAAGGCTTCAGTATGAGAGCAACATCTGGAAATGGAAATGTGAAGATTTTGTCCTTTACTTATACTATATTACATTAGGAAAAAATTTTTAACTAAGTCAACGTATTCTCGAGTCACTTGCAATGAAATTTGTATAAAACCACCTCTATCTTCCAAAGACTGGTGTTGCTATTGAAGCCCGGAAAGCAACCTGAACAACCATCGGCATACCGGCTACTATGTATGCTGGACTCATTGCGAAAATTACTGGAGAGCATTATTAATAACCGATTGCAGGAGTCACTCGAAAGACCTGGAGGTTTATCTGGGCAACAATTTGAATTTCACCGTGGGAGATCCACCATCGACGCCATTTATGCTGTTATGAGAATTGCGCGTGAAAGGTGGAAAAACGGCGACAAAAAGTACTGTGCAGTGGTAACACTTGATGTCAAGAATGCCTACAACCCAGCGAGCTGGTTGTGAATCATACAAGCAGTAAATAGTTTTAATGTACCGGGATATCTAAAACGAATTATAGCTAACTACTTTGAAGAAAGAGTACTTCTGTATGACACCGAGGACGGCATCAAGCGCTACGACGTTTCACAAGGAGTCCCACAGGGCTCAGTGCTGGGCCCCATATTATGGAACATCATGTATAATGACGAGCTCCCAACGGACACCACATTGGTTGGCTATGCTGTCGATATCGCACTGATGCTAGTAGCGAAACACATCCACATCTTGGAAGTTCTGTGAAGTGATGCGATCGATAATGTTATGCAGTGGTTACGTAGTGCGGACCTAGAGTTGGCTTCGCATAAAACGGAGGTGGTTCTATTGAGCTCTCGAAAAGTGCGCGAAGTTATCACATTCAGAGTCGGAGAGCACGAGATCATCTTTCAGCCAAATCTGCAGTATCTTGGGGTGTTAATCGACACTCGGATGTCCTTCAAGGCCCATCTTCAGGCGATCAGCGAAACAGCTTCAAAGGTATATGGTACACTCTCATGCATCATGTCAAACATTGGAGGATCACGTTCCAGCAGAAGAAAACTATTAGTAACGGTCAAGAGTTCCATAATGCTATACGCTGCACCTATCGTCTTAGCGCACTAAGGATTGCTAG
The DNA here is from genome assembly GCA_951812415.1 of Beris morrisii. Classification (NCBI taxonomy): domain Eukaryota; kingdom Metazoa; phylum Arthropoda; class Insecta; order Diptera; family Stratiomyidae; genus Beris; species Beris morrisii. The sequence continues at coordinate 145,111,684 of OX638310.1, forward strand.
TTCTTTTCGAACAGTATCCGATGAAGCAATCGGAGTAATATCGGCAATCTTACCAATAGACATACGAGTACTAGCGTGTGAACTTCAGCGACTCTACGTAGCAGCAGATGAAGCATCGAAAGTGGACGAGCGACGGCGCAGTATTCAGGAATTGCAAGGACGCTGGGAGAGCGCGAATAAAGGGAGATGGACATTCACATTCGATTCCAAAAACCAACAGCTGGATAAGTCGCAAACACGGAGAAGTGGACTTCTATGTGACTCAGCTGCTCAGCGGACATGGTTGTTTTAAGCAGTATCTTCACCGCTTCAAGCATGAGGAAGACCCGTTCTGTCCCAACTGCCCTCAGGAGATTGAGGACGCGTGGCATATCTTACTACACATCTTCGATTGATTAGACAGACAATAACTGACGGCTTTAGCAATATTGCTGACTGCCTCCCCACGAAATACCTAACGGTGGTTTCGTCGTACATCTGAGGAGATGTTTAGCGGATTAAGGTCCCGCACTGACTTAGGCTTTCGATACTTTTACTCCTCGTTAAAAAAAAACTCTATCTTCGACCTAATCACTCTTTTTTTCTCCTTGTAATAATGTGGATGTTTTGTCAAATTTGTAAAGTCATTTTTTTTCAACTACTGTTCCTCCGAGTAACTACCATATAAATGTCTTTAAAAAAATTGGTGTATTTATCATGAACTCGAGAACACATTCACGTATACAGTCGAAATTTTGAATTCAGTGTTTCATGTGATTTTGTTAGGCAGACATGTTGCTTATGGAAAAAATCACTGCATTCTTGCAAGGACATAAGTCCTTTAAATTAGTATCCAGGATTACTACAGAATGTATTTACAGCTACCATACATACGATCTAAAAAAATTTGTTTCGTAAAAGTCTCGAGTAACCATAACTTGAGCAAAGGTAAATTTCGATGCGGTAATTTTATGCCAAGAACCAGGAATTGTTGCTATACAAAACTCATAACAAAAAACTTAAAATTGAAAATAGGAAAACTCCACACCATGAAGTAGCCTCCATACAATAGTTCTTGAAAAATTATGTGAAGGTTAAGTAAGTAAGTGTCGAACTTACGCAATTTTACCAAAGTAATTACTGTGCAAGGACAACCTTTCGATGATAGAATATAACCAGATGAATTACTCAAACTACACACAATCACTTAAAGCAATTAGTTTTGCTGATGACTGCTAGCAACAATTTTCTCATCAACTAACTGAATTTATGTAAGAAATTGGATTGAAATGGTAGGGCGAGTGAGGGGTTCGTGATGCGATATCCTCTTCAGCTCCAGGAAACTTTCGCAATTTTAAAAATGGATAAGATCCTTCAAATCGTGTTTATGACTTTTTCCAATTATAGCTGGATGCATTCTGGGACTTTTTGATGACCTTATTTATTTTTCATAATGATAACAAATCGACTTTTTTGTTTAAAAAAACCGATCTAAAGAGATAGAAGATTATACAAAGTATCTTTTTATCGGGATGGTGTAGAAGATTTTATTATGATACGAGGAAAGTCGTTCAGGATCACGATTGCCATTAAAATTGTGTGATAATTTTCCTTGCGAAAAATATACGTCATAATATGTGATATCATCCAGTTCCACGATTATGGAATAAAGTCCTTGTGATGATGGAGTAAAAATGATTTATTACGTGAGAAGTATACGAGTGGAAGAGGGTGATGTGGAGTGGTCGTGCATTTTTGCATTTTTATTGAGATTTAGACGAGAGAAACACGATTAAGAAGTGAAAAATTGTGTACTGATGTTGGATATGAATTATGTTCTATTTGTGAGTCAAAACCAAGACGTATATAGAAATGTACCACGAATAGTTTGTTTTAATAGTTTTACTGGACACATAGTACATACCACTGTAGACTTTAAGATTTAATAGACGACAGTAGGTCATACCATAGAGGATCCAAGGTATATGGAAAAGAATAGTAGTTATGATGTAAGTATGACAAATAGAAGTTTTGAGTACAAAAATTTCTATGAAAAAATAAAAAAAAAATTACAATTGGAACGAAGTTCTTAAATTTGACAAAAAATCGTACGTAAATCCAACATGTTGGTTATGCCAAAATAATTTTTGGTTTCATTATATTTTTTTTGGCATATGATCTTTTGCCAGAAAATAGTTCGAAGTAGGGTCATTCTACCAAGAATCGCCAAAAATTACGAATTTCTTTCGAAACTTTGTGTTCATGAAAAGTAATTAAAAAAAGTCATAATTTTTAAATTTTGTAGTTCCTTATACTGCAGCAGCCGTCCTCTTTAAAATAAGCCCGAATTCATTATTCTATGATTAAAATTAACAAAGATATGAATTTCCAAAAGGACTCGAACACCATTTCCAAAAACTCTTTAACGTACTATAACTATCAAAAAATTTGGCATAGAAACAAAAAATTTGAATTATAATTTCTTTTTCACTAATTCTTTGAATACAGAAAGTTTCAAAAGAATCGGCGCTGGCAAGGCTACACCTGTGGTCGTTTCTTGATGAACCGGCATAGATTGAACGGTACCTTTCAAACGTATTTTTTTGTAATATGCCAACACTCCATCGATATGTACCTGAAGCAGGGGATTGACAGCATTCACTATAAAAATCGCCCTACCCCATATATGGTAGGGTTCCCCAGCACTTACTACAGGGCCATTGATTGGGCCAAGTGCTGGCTGCCAAGCGTTTGGGAGCCATCACTGGTTAACCTCTGGGCCATCGGTGGCCTCCAGCGTTGGCTAGCGAACTTTTACCGAGTCTAGCGTATCAGCTGTATGCCATGGCTGGGCCAGTACTGGCTGCCAAGCGTTGGGAGCCATCACTAGTTAACATCTGGGTCATTGTTGGCTAGCGAACTTTTGTAGTTAGGTACTAATAGGTAGGTAGGCATAATTCGTAAGGTAGGGAGTTCGAGAACGTATCGCAGGTCATTCGTCGCCAAAAATGCGTTCCTGTCGTATCGTCTTTTTTTTCTTCAAAATTTCGATACCAGGGTGAGCGGAAATAATTTCATTTTTTTGCAATAAACGCCGAGAGTATAGGAATTGCGAGCACTGGCGCCAGTATCGGTCGTCAACACTGTGCCAGTATACAATACCAGCACCGGGCCCAAATTATCATTCAGCAGTGATTCAGCAATGGGCCAGTGCTGGTTGCCACTGCCGCGCCAATCTTAGCATTCTTGCTGCCATTATTGGCCCAGCACTGGGACTATTGTACGACCCTATATGGGACTCAAAGGTGTTTACTACAGCTGAAGAAAGAGAACATAGATCATAGATCTGTATAAATTCCGAGTTTAAACTTCCTAGCATAAACGGTGCCTCAGATTTAGAACCCACATTGTTCGTCTAAAACGCCACACTATTTGGTTGCGGTTGAAAGGAAGCGTTTGAAGTGGTGGGGCAGTCTATCCTTCGACAATTTGGAGGATCTGAGGTTGATAGGGCGTGACAAGTTGGTCAAATTTATCAGGGATTTAGGATGTTGTGTTTAGTTTTCTGCGAGGTGGATCGCTAGTGATCGCTATGAGCCCTCTTTTAGAGCCTAGTGTGCGCGGTGGCCTTAGCGCGGCGCTCTTTCCTAAAACTATTACAAAGAATGCGAATTTCATAAAACGTTTTTCTAAAACTCTTCAGTGAAATACGCGAACTTATACATTTTGCTGGATATTATCAGTAATCCAAGATACTGAACTGAGAAAAGTAAAAAAATTAAGGCGTACTTAAAAAGAAAAGAAAATTTAAAATAACAACAAATTGGGTATTTCTACAATAAATACAAAGACAGAGAGTCCAAAAAGGCACAACGAAAAATATTGCTGTTTTATTGTAATGTTGAGTTATCAATTCTATCAATTTTTTACTCGTAATCGATAGAATGAACAACTAGTATAGTAACGACGTCTACAGACTTTCAAGAATACCGCGAATATCTCAAACAACTTCCAAGCCTTAATAAATATTCTTCGAGTTGAATTATGTATTTATGTGGATAAGTTGAAGTCGCTTGTATTAATTGTTTTTTTTAGACGATATCGCAAACGAAGTTGTCAATCTTCGATTGTTGGAACCTAAGTAATGAGGTCCAAATGTCAACTTGCTGGAAAATTATGATCCAGTGTTGAATATGCTTCTTTTTTCCGTAAAAAGATACAATCACTACCAAACTTAACCTTTGTTATAATGTAAGATTATAGCAGACTATAATGACTTAAGGTCTCCGGAAATTGTTGTTAGTATGTCATCTATTTTTTTGGATAACCTTTGAGATAGATACTAGTATCTATCTAACATTGTCTAACATTCAAATGATAAGTAAACTCTAGGCCATTGTCCAAATGTTCACTATCGTCGTCATAATCTTGCAAACTTTACCCTTTATTTTCCTTATCGATATTTTGCTGTTGTCTTTTATGTTTGGCATAGTGTTTTTTTAAAATATATTGTAAAACACAATAGAGCCTTCACTAAAGATTGTGATTCGTTGGCCCGGCTGTGAATGTTTTTTTTAATATGTACATATATGTACTTATTACAATGGATACATTTTCTAACTCGATTTGTTGTGGGTGCTTTCAGTTTGAACTCTTATCTATCACTGGAATTTGGGCCTTGCTTTAATCAGTAAGTTTCAGATTGACACGTAAATTGTTTTTGTTTTCAATCGCTTGGTAAGCAAAATTTTTTTTCATAGATTTTATTATTTTAATATTTCTAAATCAGAAGTTATTCGCATTACAACAACAACTTGATTGCAATTTAAGTGCTGTTCATCTTTAAGTGTTTTAGTGTATAGCTTATCGGTACTCCAGTGGTATTGTAGCTGCTCTATTTTTCCACTACTAGTACTGAAATATCCAGATCTTCAGCGGAACATTAATTAATTTTATTAATTTATTCAGTACTAGACCCATGTATTGCTTCAGTATTTCTTACAGATCGAGTACAGTATAGATTTAGTGAAGTTCGTTCTGAGTTCTTAGTCAATGACTGTAAGCGATACTTATTCAGTACTAGTGACATTTTTCTGATAGATAAAATTATGTTTTCATGAAGTATTTTTTACAGAGGTTTATTATAAGTCATGTTTATTTTTTTCTATACTGGTTTATTTTAAATTATATATGTTTACAAATTTAATGTTTTATATTAAACTTGCACTTACTAGGATTTTAAACTCGGAATGGGACCAGCCTGAATACAGCACTCTAAACAACTGGGCTATCCAACGCTATAGCTATCTAATATTGTACATACCATATACTTGTAGTGTTTCGACCTTTTCATACTATACTAATGCAGTACTGAAACGATACTGATTTTAAGAATTCGTAAACGCCAAGAAGACATGATAAGTTATATTTGTGTATTACTCTAAGCCACTGTCCGACCTCTTAAATTCAAAAATGCCAAAAATATCAAAATTAAATGCAGTTTACCAGACCATACGAATTGTTACCAGCAAAAGAATAAATTGAAGTAATCAAGAAAAATTGTTACAACTTCTGAATAAAATAGTTATTAAAGTTAAAAGATTTTTGAGTTGGTTTTTTTTTTTGGCATTAATGGAAGTACTTAAACATTTAAAAAGGAGAAAATAGTGTAGTTTTCGTATCAGATCAAATCTGTTCGGTTAAAGAGGTTATTATTTCAGAAAAATTTAAATTCAAATTTATGGACTAACATAACAGGCATATCCACATGTAAAAGTGGATTGGTTTTGATGGAAGAGAAGTGTACTTCTGATCCAACTGATGTTAGAACTAAACTGTGTACACCGAAGTCAAGTGCACAAAACTTCCGGTCACAAGGTAATGGACAATAACTGCACAGAGTTCTTTCAATTAGAATATTTAAAGCAGCAGATAAACCTGAAAATTTCAACACGTTCTTGGCAGTTTTCGAGAATGCAATGGGGCTTCTTAACAAAGATGGATTTTTAATTAAAAAGTCTATAAGGTTAGGTCTCATATTCCGAGTTTTTAGCGTATAGTACAGAATTGATCCACAGTATAATCAGAATATTCGAACAGTGCTTTAATAGACGACCCGGAACGAATAATGCTATTATGTACACCAATATATTAATAAACCCTCTCATTGGATAGAACATTTTCATATCAATGGTATTCAGCACTGATACAGTACCACTGCAGTTCTTATTTTCCGAGAAAGTTATCTATAATTGCAGGTACTGATAAACAAAATTCTTTTAGAAGTAGGTCATCAGTAGTGGCGGTTATGAATTTTCGATTCTCGGAACGCATTCTAAACGCATTGTTTTCATGTAGTACTGATGTGGTAACGAAAAGAATTTAAATCTCGGTAAGAGATAAGTTTGTACTGTGAAGTTGAACCAACATAATTTTTCTCTAAACTGCAGTAGAACGAGAAACTAGTTTTAGGTGCCATTTTTTCAAGATGGCGGAGTGAGCGCAAATCTTCAGGTCGCAAACTTGGGATTATCCTCATTAGATCCCAAACTAGAAACATCGGTATCACCTTTCGCAACCTTTTTATTTCTTAATAATTCAGTTGTTTTATTGCAGCCCAGTGACTGTAATGGTAGTACACAGTCAAATATTAAATTCTAAAGATTTAAATCGTGTTCTAATTAAATTTTTTCCCACCAGAGAAAAAGCATCGAAAGTGAATCACTAAAGGTGAATCATATCTTCACAGGTAAATTCGCTTGCAAATCTTTGGTAAATCATTCAGCGTTTTGTTCAGAAGCATTTCGGTGTACCGCGTTTACAATTCGATTAAAAAAAATCTGCCAACAGTCTGGGCGCAACTTTATTATTTTATGGGTAGAAGTCCGAAACGTGTTTAATGATGAGATACGGTGTTGGGTACTATGCGACTGACAACTTAAAAAATAACGTTCCAAATAGCCTCCTGGTTATTTTTTTACATATACGTACTAAGTTTCAATTTTCTAGCATAAGCCGTTTCTGAGATATAAGAAACCACCCTATCAAAAATTTTATTTTTCTAGGATGTCTCCATAGTGGTTCTATATAATCCTAAATTTTTAACTTTCTATTTATTATGGTTTTTGAGAAATAAAAATCAGAATGTTTTCCTTTCTACCCCCTTTCACCATCACCCCCAACACCCACACCATCAAAATTTTTTTTCCTACTAGAAGTTTACCGACCCCAACTCCTGTAAAATTATCAAGATCATATCTGATACGGTTTCTGAGATATAAAAATTAAATTTTTTGAGAAATTGCTATCCCCCCACTTTCGTGCTCCACCTCCCCCCTCAAAAAATTTAGTTTTGGTAGACTCCTCTTGTGATCCCACATACAGAAACTAAATTTTATCTTCCTGGTGTAATTGGTTCGGAAGATATTGTAATCCAAAGTTTTTCACCCCCCACCCGCACACCCCACCACCCCTCTTAAAAATTTTAGACCTTGTCTAATTTGGAAGTATCCCTAAGGACAACAACAAAGTTTCAATCTTCTGACATCAATTGTTCAGGAGATATCGATTTTAGAATGTTTCAATCCCGGCTTTCATGCGTTAAAGACTCATTGTTTCCCCCCCCCCCCCCCACTTCCACACCCCTTAACCAATATCGACCATTTTTTTGCAATTGAGTCCATTATCATAGTACTACATAAGTTCCAAGTTTCAGCCTCCTAGCATAAGTGGTTCCTGAGATCTAGAAACCAAAATTTTTCGTCTAAAACGTTCCCCTCTCCTCTCCCCTTGTACCCCCACCCCTCAAAAATATACCAGTCGTAGGGGTTCACCCAATCTACCCACCATAAAAATTCAATTTAATATCTCAACGGGTTTGGGAGCTACGCGCCTTCAAACGATTTTGCGTACGGCGTACGGCGGACGGCGTACGGCGGACGGCGTACGGCGTCTACGGCGGACAGACGGACATTTTTTTTTTTTTGCTTTTTTGGGGTTTACTAGTCCTAAAACGTGTAAATACAAAATTTCAGGGTAGCAAACTTTTTTGAAATTTCAGGTCGATCACAATACTTTATTATTAAAAAATAATAAAGTAATATAGAGTTTCGCGTGTAGAAAATTCAATTTCGATTCGATTCGATACAGTGAACATTTATGGATTTTGCGGAGCTCCGGTATATTTTTACTGTACCTACAAACCGTACAAAAATCAGTTAGGATTCGCCAAAAAACTTTTGAGCTGGATTAAACTTAACATACTCTACATAATTCTCACTGCAATTGTTGCACTGAACACGTTCGCTTTCGAATTGCAGTTTCGTCACAAATGAAAATAACACTTGCGGTCTGATCTAGTGTACGATTTGTCAGTCTTTTTATACCACATGTTGCGCGTCGCAAAATTTGTGATACATTCGTGTGGCACATGCCATCTTAGAAGATTGTCCTTATTATCTTATTTTCGGACTTCTATTTCTTCAAATTTCTCTCAACCTCTAAACCAAATTCAAACCAATATATCGGCTACTTAAAAGATTCTCCAAAGTAGTACAGATCTTAGTTTTTCAACTAGAACTACAACAAAACCGCTAACAAAGTAGATATACACGACTTAAACTCACCACAAGGCAGTTTTCGCTAAGATTTATGAAGTCTACAGTCGAAGTCAGTCCGGAGACCTCTCGACCGTTTAGGCGAGACCGGATCGATACCACAGTAGGTGGGCTTTGGCCGTTTTAATTTCACGGTCCAACGCCATCAATCTGTCTTGGTTTTTTTTCCTTTCTTAGATTTGAGTTCTGTTTGCTTAGTAATCGTAGTTTTTATTGTTATTATTTGTATTTATATTTTTAATTTTTTAAACACAACACGCATGTTTTGCTACTTTTTAGACAGCCCTGGGCGAGAAATATATACGGGTTTATTAAAATAAACAATTATATTTGTAGTTTTGTTAAATATCCGCAGGCGTATACAAGTATCGCCCCCTTGGTGTGATCTCAATTATTCAATGAAAGCGAATATAACAATTACTAAGAAAAACGGGACGGACGAACGAAGTGCGATAGAAAGATCCATAAATAATTCAATAGAGTTGTTGATATACCTGGGTGCGGCAACTCTTTTTTTTTTTTTAAAAAAAAAAATTGTACATATAAAACAACAACCTTCCTAAAATGATGAACTCTCAGCGATCTTTCCGTTTAATTAGACGAACAATTCCCGAGAAATGAAGTCGACGTGAGGTTAAGAGGTCAAGTTTTTGAGATGTGATCTTTTACGAATATGATCACTTAGTATACACCTGTTTAGGTGCGGGCAACTTTATGCCAAGGCAGCTCGAATTGAATGCCCACCCACCAAAGTGCCCGATTTTTAAATTTATTTCTACCGGAAAGACACAAGTTTGGAGAAGAAAGCAAGCTAAATTATTTCGTTTTGATCGTATCGAGGTCTTGCAGTTGAACAAGGTTACTTCAAGAGGCACCACGAATTTGGGCGAATTTGTAAAACGTTCATATTCCTTGTACGTACTTTTCATCAGAACGTTATCGCAATAGAAGAGTAAGTGAGACTAAAAATTGTTAATATCACAAACCTAACAGCTCATAGCAATCTGCAGCTAAATATTTCTGAAAATTAAAACATCTGGAATGCATCACTCTGCCCATAATTCAATAAATTTACTAAATATATGGCAAAAAAAATTTAATTAATATTTAAAATTTTTTTTTCACTCAATAAAGTGAAGTATGAAAATCTGAGTGTTTTTATATTTTGAAATTTAATTCACTTAATTTCGAGGCTGTTTTGTTGTCTGGTACGAGTATACAGAAAAATTTTGTTGATTTTATTTATGATGTGAAATAAAATAACAAATAAGTACAAAATCTTCAACACCTGTACTATAAAAATTCTTGAAGGTCTAGAATAATTTTTTATTAGCCCCATGAGTGAGTGGAAATCTAACCCAGGTCCTTCTAAACGCTGCAGTCGAATCCGGTCCTGGTCTTTTGAATGACCTTTCTCCAATTGTACAATAAGGTAAATTATTCTCCTACGCTTCATTTCTTAAACTTCCAAACATCTAGTATGGATGCATGTGACAGTTCCTTAGTTCCAGCGCCAGCTGATAGTATTTTTTTCATTTTAGGACTACTCCGCGCTGGTTTTCCATTCTGGGTATTGTTCGCTTGAATCCTGATGTGATGATCGCAGCGCGAAATGAGAAGAACGAATATCTATTTTCAGTACTGAATGGAGTCGAAAAGAAACGCGAATTTTCTAATCTAATTTATTTTTATCTTTTTCTATTAGTCATTTTTAATCAATACTCTATCGGAATTGGTTCAGTACTTACAAGTTGATTCTGAAGCAAGTCTGTGCTTCAATTTCTTAGCGTTTTGCAGGTAACAATTGTACATTAGATACTATTAATACAAATTTTTCATTATATTACAATAGAAGCCAAACATTTTAATTTACTTGAGAAATTTAATTCATTTTTAGGCAAACACTTTTCTTACACAGATGTGATCAGTATAACAATTATTAGCGCATTATCTTCTAACGTCACTATATCCAGTAAGATATCAACGACTGCTACAAAAAATTGCAGTTATTTCGCTTTGATTATTGTATGTAATCTACTCTAAGGGGGAGTACAACGGACGAACACTAACGTCTATGTGAAGGAGGATGACAACATCACCACCCCACACAACATACACCATACACCATTGTATGTAACTCATGCCTTCACGAAGTAATGCATGTTTCAGTACTCCGAGAGGAAATAAGTTTCGCTCGAATTCCGCTGGAGTACCGATGTGTTATTCGGAGTGTTTAAAGTGAAAACTTCAAAATGTTGTACATTAGGAACGTTTCGGTAAAATGTTATAACGTAAATTCAAAAAAAAAATATTTGTATGGAAGTACTTATACCCAAAAATATTAAAAAAAAGAAGAATTAGGAACATCACAAAATAAATCTTGAAACATCCTTCCGGTCATGAACTAAAATTGAATTCCTTGATCATCGGACAGTTTCTACATATTCTGTAAGTATAATTTACTTTCAACAGCTAGTTACCACCCATAAAGTTTGAAGCAAATATCCACGAACCTTTAATGTTACGACGTCTTTTACATTGTACAAGAGGCACCTGTGTTATTATTAAAAGCAGTGAAAAATCAAAAATAAATGCATAAATATTGGATATCTTCAGACCAGTTGTTTTTATTTCCATTGCTTAGAAGATACGCCAATTAGATTTCTTACCAGGAGAAAAAGAATGAATAAAAAAATTAGCCATAAAAACTGTAGAAGTATTGAAGTTTTTTCTATTATATTTCATCTAGTGTTCATCATCATCATCAATGGCGCGACAGTCCATGGTCTAGTGTTACAAATTTGAAAATTTTAGTAAGAAAATATGTTAACTTAAGGAACCCAGAATAGTCAAATTAAAGCAAACATAATCACAAATTTAAAAATATCACTGTGACTCCGTCGACACAAGATTCATATAGACCAAAGTAAGATCCATAGCGATACCACTAATTAATTTGGAAACAACAACTATGTTGAGGATTCCAGTCCATAGAAAATACCACAGATTATCGGCAGAGACAATGTTTGTCCCAATCAGTGGCCTTCAAAAGATTGCAGTGGCTTCGTATGAAGTGCAATCGGGTAAAATTCAATTTCTCTCCCATTGCGACAATAAAATTGGTCCAATCCAATTTGCAATGATGATTGTCTTTGAATTATTATTTTTCTCGACTGTCTTTTAAGGATACCATCCTTTTGTGGATTATGCGGAACTTGTGCAATTTTTCATGATTTTAATGTCTCAGTTTGGTTCCAAGATGACTAGAACCCTCGTAGACTGTCTCCGGTCAATGTCAAGGTTTCGAGGGTTTATTGGCGAACTGGAAGTATCTTTATTTTAGTCCCTGCTCCAGGATATCAGAGATAATGTCTTCGGCTTTTTGTTCTGTATTTTTTTTTCAGATCCAGTTTCTGAGAATGTAACCGGGTAATGGAAGTAGATAAATTTTTTTTTAACAAATGACGACTACACAGTTTTGTGTTCATATTTGTGAATTTCAAAGAGTAAGAGCTCTTTCATAATTTTCCGAATAATCTGCCAAATTTTTTATATTCGCTCAAAAATTTCAGCCTTAGAAAATGAGATGGCATACGAGCTAGGTAACAATCAGGCAGAATTTGAGGAAAACAGGGATATTTTTAAATAACGAATGGTTGAGAACCGTTTCAACAGTCAGCCATTTTTTATTGGATAAGAAGCTAAGAAGTCATAACTATGCACAATAGTGACTACCACTTTGGTCGAATCAAAGTAAAAGTTAGATTGAATGCAGACATTTATAGGAGTTTCTGAGAGCTTCCTTACAAGCGTTTTTAAAGCGACATACTTATACACAATATACCCGCATAATATTAACTACTTAGTACTGAAATAAGGTACTGAAAATCAGAACTTATACTAGAATCGGAAGTTCCAGATTCTGACTTTTGTCAGATCAAGTTCATATTTTCAGAATTTATCATTATGATGATAAATTCATTCGGCAAATATAGTTTCAGTTCTGCACTTAGAACTTACTTTTAGAAGCTGACATTTTAGTTCTGCATCAGTACTGAAACAATTTTGCATTTAAGAACTGTTCTTTTTATTCTCTGTCACTGAAATAACTTTTTTGTTTTCAATACGGAATTACTATTTTTAGTGTAATAAGAATCTGCATCTCAGACTCATTTTTCAAATCTGTATCAGTTCGAAGTCGGAATAGGTCTCTGTAACTATATCCTGTTTAAAGGAGGTATCTAATGCAGTTTCCTTTCTATCTATTTAAGAAATATGGTAACGATTCAGCAATATTTAAATAAATATGTAACTGTCTATTGTCCACGTATTTAGTAAAATCTGATTATAAGGTTTTTAGTTTGATAGACTTACATCAGGGACATTATTTCAAAATTAATTGATTGGAGCACGTCCATTTTTATACTCTAGATGAAATCATATAGAGTATTATAAGTTTAATCCAGCCCAAAAGTTTGTAACGCATAAAACCAAGCCTCGGACGAAAAAAAGTTATATATTATTTTTTGTTTATTTGTGGCCAAAAAACCTCAAATCCGCTTGACGTCCGTCCGTCCGTCCGTCTGTCCGTTAGCACGATAACTCAAGAACGCCTTCACCTAGGATCTTGAAATTTTGAATTTGGATGTTTGGTTGAATTTGTAAGGCTAAGTTCGTTAACGGGCAAAATCGTCCTACTCCTTCGGGTAGCTGCTATACAAAATGTCCTTAAAACACGTGTCCAAGAATATTAGCCGATAACTTCGGAAGGGTTTAAGCTACAACTTTGAAAATTTGTATGTGCTACTTTTTCAATAGTTGTAGCTAAATGTATGATTATGAAAAAAATCCTGTTAGTCCTTCGTGTAGCTGCCATACAAATATCCTGTCAAAACGTCTTCACTTAATTTACGAAACTCACTGTAACTCAAGTAATCTTTTAGGTACGAAAAGAAGCGAAAAGAAAGTTCGAGTTTACTAGTCAGCGAAATCCTTTTACTCCTTCTGGTAGCTGCCATACAAAATGTCCTTAAAACACGTGTTCAAGAATATTGGCCGATAACTTCAGAAGGGTTTAAGCTACGTCATTGAAATTTTGTATTTGTTATTTTTACAATAGTTGGAGCTAAATGTATGAATATGAAGAAAATCCTATTAGTCCTTCGTGTAGCTGCCATACAAATATCCTGTCAAAACGTCTTCACTTAATTTACGGAACTTACTATAACTCAAGTATTCTTTTAGCTATGAATTGGAAATTTTGTACAAATTAGTTTTGAGTAAAAACGAAGTTTGAGTTTACTAATCAGCAAAATCCGTTTACTTCTTCTGGTAGCTGCCATACAAAATGTCCTTAAGACACGTGTTCAACAATATTTTTCGATAACTTTTGAACGCTTCAAGCTACGAATTTGAAATTTTGTACACGTTAATTTTTAAATGGTTCCAAGGAAAAGGATAAATATGTAAGAAATCGAGTGAGTCCTTCCTGCACCTCCCATGTGAAAGTCCTTCAAGAAGGACATTTTTTTTCGATGACTTACCCAGTTCAAGGTATGAAGTTAAACACTGAATATTGTCTTTTAGTTTTGAGTAGCAATCTAATGGCAGTCCTTAATAAAGGACATACAACATGCACACACGTAATTCTACTTTATCCCCAAATACAATATAAATCGGAGTTCAGTATTCATCTAGAGTATTATACGATTGGCTTGCAGCCGATCGTGACTGCAGTATGTTTCTAACTTATAAAACAAATTTGTTCTTGATTATCGCATTGGTGATCTCAACTGTTTGTGCTATTAAGCTGTTTGGTTTTCTCAGTAAATTTAATGATTTATGTTTGTCGCGAATGAGATTGATTTGTGGATTTTTAAATACTACCTTTGTGACAGTACTGTATCAGAACTGAGTTTTTGTTGAAGTAAAGAGTAGTAGATCGTTTAAATTCGAGATAAAACTTTGGAGATCACAATCGAGAGGTCCGTGGTTCAAATTCGCATGACGACAATATGGAATTCGAGTACTGAATTTATAAAGACTGTGTGAATACTATAAAGATAGGGTATGCTTTTTCTATGAGAATGCAAGTCAATATCAACTAGAAATTTTTTTTTAAATTTCGTTTTCGTTTCAGTAATGTTACAGTACAGTGGAAACTAGAGTAGGTCTACATATTAGCAAAAACATCCGGTACCTTGGGTACGGTGGATGCAAGTTTCGTGTCAAATCAGTAAATTTCAACCTGTTTATATTTTTTGTGTAGAAGAATTCTCCTGAAAGTAGTTCTATAAAGCATAATTAGTGAAGTGATTCATTTTCTATACAACAATCGAGATCACAGTACATTTTATACGTTAAAAACGGAGAAATTTGGTCAAATTTCTAATTTTACCTGCAAATATTCGTGTTAAGCCCTTCAAATGTTAATGTAATAATATCATGATAAAATTCAAAATAATGCATGAGGCATTAAAACGTTAACTATCATTGGAATTGCAATTTATCATAAATTTAACTAAATTCGGTACTGTATTGGAACTGAAATCCAGAACATGAGTTACGGAGCTATAAATGTTTACTACTATTTTATGAATTTATGGGTAATCAATCAATCAATCCTTCGTTTCACTAGATCGTCCGTAATAAAAACTGTTGTAGTGTTTTTATGTCATAGTTCTAAAAACTATCTCAGCTAGTCATAGGTCTTAGATTATATCATCTATCACACCAATTACGTGCGCCATTGTCCCACTATCTCTCGTAGAACAACAAATCTGTCACAAAATCAATCCATTTTAGATTCATCCAATTTAGTCCTTGCCTACGTTTATTTAAAGTTTGCCTCGTATCTCGGACAGGTAAAAGACGCGACAAATTAAATTGCAGTCGATATAAGATAGCCATCAACGTTGAGAGTGTAGAAAATTGCGTTCCGGAAGAAAGATGAGAATGAGATTAATAGGATTTTTTTCCCTGGAATAGTAAACCCTGTACCTTTTAACTTACGTAACAATAGCAACAAATATGCTCAGTAGAAAAAGCCAATAACCTCAATGTGGGCAAAGGATGGGCTCGAAATTGCCCCGTATGTGGAACACATCTATACATGAGATTCATCAAAGTACCTTCGCATGGGAACGAGCTACCTATGGCTACTGTATTCAGGAAACATGAAACCTTTTTCCACTCTCTACAAAATATTCAGACGAGGTAATTTGATACGACCGAGATATGGAGCGTAGACCTTGTGACAGGATTGCCATCAGGAGCTAGCTGACTGTCAATATTTGCCATTGAATGGGAATGTACGCGGCAGAAATACTCGACTAACCGATATTCGGAATTGAGGGCAGTGGCACAAATGTTTTTTGTAATCCCGACGCCAAGAATGGCCAATTCTAAGCTTTCAACTAATAATGAACGATGTAATCATTGTTTGTCATCACTCATATTCATAGTGACGATGGTGTGAGCAGATTTCGGCAATCTTCTTATACAACTCAAATTATAATAAGCATTATGCAGTATCACGCTTCAGCAAATAAAATTTTTTTGTATTCCCATTAGGCCATAGATAACTAATTGTACCCATTCTGACATACGATTCCAATGTTTCCAGAATTATTTGTTTTTTATTTATATATATTTTATATTAAGGTTCAACATTCTACGTCAAACCGTTCGTGAGGCATCAGCTCATAGCTTTCTGCATTGTCTTAAAACTCATTTAGACAAAATCTACAATTAAAATTTTTTTTTTATTAAAATAAACATTTAAATAAATATCTAAATAAAATATAAAACAAACTATTTTATGTAGCGGTCCTTGAAGTACTCCTCTTTAAAGCTGTCTATTATATGGTAAGATATTGTAACTTCTGTCCACGTGGACATTTCTTCCGCCTTGTCCTTGCCAACTTCCTGCCATCTCATTAAAAATTTTCAAATTTCCCCAAAACTAATTACCCAGGATTATCAAATTTCCCTAACTGACTCGTATTCCTTTGAACCGCATTCCGTTACTTATTAGTTGTTTTTGATTTTCAGGTTAGCAAAACTTTTCGTTAGATGAAACCGCCGTTGTTGCCAGCATTGTACAAAATACATAATTAAGGAACCAAATTTCTAAATAATAACAAATTCCGAAATTCCGAAAATGTTGCACGGATGTTTTCAACGACAACAGAAATATCCAATTAGTGTACAGTAAAAAGTAGGATTATAAAAGAGGACAACGGATGGCCTGATATTATTTGCTATCATAATCGGGACAAATGGCTAGCTAATAAACATTTTGAACTTGTAATTAATAACATTAATAAATTGGTCTAATTGTAGTGAAGGGTCAAATTAAAAGCATCGTTTGATATCCACATACTCGTAAAATGATAAATTTCCCTGTAAATTGTAGAGTTGGAAGGGGAGTGCGATCAAATAGCACGTTTATTTTTTAATTAAAAGAAGGGTTGTTAGAGAAGATGTTAATGTGGAGAAGAGCGGTTCCCTTCTCGCATTATTGTGGAATCTGTTGGCGAACTCCTTGCTGGGTAAATTTAACAAGGGTATCCGTTGCAGGACTTGCGGACGATGCAAATATCCTAATTAATGGAAGCGATCGACCTGTGAAATTTGAGCTGATGACCACGGCTCTACTTATTGTAGAAGGTGTAATGCCCAGAATATTTTAGTGAATCCTAGTAAAACTGACATGATGTTGTTCACTAAAAGGAGAAAAGTACCTCAAATGAGGTGGTCAATATTTCATGGCACGCGGCTACAGCTCTCAATTGAGATGAAGTATTTGGGCGCGATCTTAGACCCAAAGCTTAGGTTCAAACCGTATCTGGACTCTAGGATCAGGACAGCCACAGTGATTCTCTAGCAGTGCCATAGGACTTTACGGAAATCCTGAGGAGTTAGTACCAAAATGGTGCACTGGATCAAGTACTGTCCGCCCCACCTGTTCTATGGAGCATTTGGCTGGTGGTCGTTGGTAAGCACACAGAACACTAAGATGCAACTCTCCAACGCCTGAGTAGTCTAGGCGTAGTGAGTGCAATGAGAACGACACCGACGGCAGCTTTGGAAATCCTTCTTGACTTACCACCTCTCGATACCTTTATTTAATATGAGACGGCGAGGAGTATATTGTCCGGATCCGGTTGATACTAGGAAGGATTTCGAACCAACTCAATGGAGACAAATCAGCTAAACCGCAAAAGATAATATTTTATACGGACGGGTCTCTTAAAAGGGATCAATCGGGGATCGGGATCTGAAAAGCTGAACTGCTGGAAGGTCGTTCCGCTAGAGCAGAGAAATGACGATATTCCGGGCGAAGGTCGAGTCTACGCGATTATAAAAGCCGCCATCGGACGGATAAAGTCCTGAACATATTTTTGGACAGTGAAGCAGTTATTAAATCTGTAAGCTCAACTCCAGTTTGAGAGGCTGAATAAATTGGGGGGAAGGAATAAAGTTACTGTAGGCAGGTCTCTGGGATACTGCGACATATAAGGAAACGAGGCAACCGACTTACTTACAAAAGCAGGGTCGAATGCAACCTTCCGTGGTCCTGAACCTGCTGTACAGATATCTTACGCGAGCATTAAATCGGACACGCACACAAAGGCCATTGGAACAGTATGGACCATTCCAGACAATCAAAAATGTTCTTAACGGGGTAAGATTCTAGATAAACAATTTTTCTTCGAGAATTTAAACTGGCTACATTGCCTACTAACTCCCTAAGAAGGGAGAAGCTCATAGATCTCGACTTAACTAAGGTATTGGACTTCATCCAGAAGTCAAGCCGGTTTGGAGAAACTGAAAGGACTCCTTAAATAATGAACTGGCTTGAGGAAGAGGAAGCAGCCGCGTAGCAATTATCTTGCCTACTAGGAAGGCATGAACTAAGAATCTGGACCCAGTCAAGGTGAATTTCGAAGGACATTGAGTTGGCCTGGGACTGGAAGATAGAAGCCTCCTTCGCAGTTATTTTGCGTGTACTTCATGAGAAGCGAAGGATTCACAGACCTGGACCCAGCTAAGGTGTACACTTCATTAAGAGCTTAAACCTACTTGGGAAAGTGAATGAACCTGATGTATGCTTAATGCTGATGAGGGAGAAGCTCACAATCCAATCCCAGTCAGGATTGGATTTTGTAAGAAATCATACAGGCTAGGCTTAGGGAATGTACATGAACACCGTTAAGTTTCTTAACGAAGTGGTTTTTTCCTGGAGTATATTGTTAGCCTGGCGCCCAACCAGGGACATACTCATCTCTCACTTCATCAAGAATAATATCCAAAATTTTTGGCAATCTACGGCCACAATTGTACTGCAGACTTTTTGCTCCAAAAATCCCATTTAATAAAATCATGACTCGACTTTAACAACTGCTTGTTATCACTAGCAAGCTACTGGCATTGCTTAGTCAGTGGCGCATCGTTTGAAATTTCATTATTTTTGCGATAAGATTCCTCTTGCCGTCGTCGTCCTCAAAGTTCAAAAATGTTCGCGCTTACTTATTTTAATTAAAAACTGTGTGCTTGTGAGAGATTCGGTTTTGTGATTACAACAACCTAAAAAAACAGCTCATTAAAAAAAAAAACGTTGTTAGAAACTCCATATCAGAAAATCCTACGTAGACAAAATCAATTTTGTATTTTTTTGGGGCAGTGTGAACAAATCGATTGATTCATCAAATCTGGATTCGTAGAGTACAATGTCAAGATCATTTGATTTCGTACGATCAGCAGTGATCTTTCTGCGTAAACTATTTATACATGACCGGGAGGCTTCACTCATGTCCGGTCTAAGAATCAGTGACCAGCCATGTTTCGATCTTTTTTTAAAGTCTGCATCGCGCGATTATCACTGACCAGCTTCCGATTTGCTCTAATCGCACAAGTGAGTCAGTAGTCAAACATATGATCACTCGAATGTTATATCAACCTATTTCCGGTGGAGCTGCTTTCGCCAGAAATCCAAAGTAAACATTGCGTAGTTTTATTAGTTCGATGCTTACAATATCTATGACTAGATTTAGAGGCTAAGAAAAGTAGTGGCAATGTGCGACTGAAGTCTGCAATAGCTTGTGATTCTATTGAATATCGAATTCGGACCGATGCGATTGATCACTCCATTTGAATACAAACAATTGTACTCAACAGCTATCTGGCTTCAAATCAATCTATTCAATCTGCAAGACCAGTTCTTGCCGCTCCAGAGCATAGATCAGGGGCATCACTCGATTCATCACGGGTTCCAGCGGTTTTGTGATCAAAATTTTTAAGGACATTTGTATGGCAACAACTTAACTACATTTTATTACGATCACAGACTGTGTGAAACTGAATGTTTCTAATATAAAATTGTTGGATGTGTATCGCAGGAGTGCGAGCAAAACATATGATCGTGCTAACAGCCCCAAATATCTCAAGAAGTCGTCAACCATAAAGTAGACGTGGTTGTACGCATAAGACGAATCTTATGCGTACTAAGATGGAATTAATGGTGTAAGGAGTGATAATTTCAACCAAACTACCGATGACACCATGCCTAATGGCGATATTACGTGTGAAATGGCGTGAAACCCTATCACTCCTAGCGTGCATAATTATAACGCCTATACACACCGAGTTTAGTAGTTCCATAACGAATTAATGTCCTGGCCATATCTAATCGAAACTTAATTACCATCTGATGGTCCGGATTATGAGATTATCGATTGGCCGCGAGGGACAGCTAGAATTGCCGACTGTCCCATAAATTTCTAAGGTCTGCTCATTGATAATTACGTAAAACTTTCTCCTAAGATACAGTTTACAGCCCGATTGGCCAAATATGCGCCTAATAATTATATTTTTGATCTCATTAACAATTTGGCATGGCCAAATTACCGGGCTCCATGGACACAGAACTAGTGCTCCCCAGGTATGTTATCAACTTGATAAATATTTCGGTGATGAACTTTTCCACTGGCACAGAATTTCACCATGTCGCCTTGTGTTTGTTTAATTGAAATTGCAAACAGAATGAATTTAATTGGATATTTTGCTGGGTATTGTAGACATGATAGTGTGGTAGCACACATCCCTACAACCGGTTTCCGGATGAATTAATAATTTGCTCCGTGCAGTTGTTTTTAAATATCCGGTCGATTGTCCTGGTGAATTCGGTAGGCCCTGGACAGTGGCAACAGTTTGTGAAAGGAATTCGGTATGTAGCCGAATTTCGAACATTAATGAGAAAGGCCATATCAAAATATTTATGAATACTCTGCAATTCATCGGTTCATGTATGTATTCCTTGCCTGCGGTGAACGCGTATTATTAACCCAAAGTGAATGGAACCTTTGTCGCCAGAATTTATCTTGCTTCCGGCAATTCTGTATCGATTGTTCGTTTCCATAATGCGACTCAACCGATGATTTTGAAATTCAAATCCATCATCCACCAAACCATCTCCTTTTCATGGTTCGACCGATTTACTCCTATCTTTTTGTCCAACGGGAGTCCTGGCGACCTAGTTGCCCTACGAGACAATCACATCCATTCATTGATACAGTTTTGTCGCAAGTGTGATAGCCTTCAGTCTTCTTTTTATGACGCGCAATTTCGACCTAAAACCCTTCATTCCAGAGATCGTAGGCTTGAATTACACTCCTGAAATGGCCTTAATTTGTTCTGATAAACCAATTTTCCTTAATTTTCAAGAATCAGTGGTCTTGATTCAAATTTGATCGGAGAAATGTCGGCGAAGAGGTTACGATTTGGACTTTTGGGTCATTCCATCAAGAATCGCCAAAAGTGTGACCTTACCATCGCCGATTTTTTTTAAAATTTATGTACTCGAAGAATTAGTGAAAAAAAAATATAATTTCAATTTCTTGTTTCTACTTATCAAATTTTTTTTGTTAGTTATAGTATGTTAAAGTTTTCGCAAAAATGGTGTGCGAGACCTCTTTGAATAAAGTAGGGCTCATTTTAAAGGGGGAGGTTGTCGCAATAGAAAAAAAATACGAACAAAATTTATCTTTGAATTTTTTTTTCAAGGATAACGATTTTGTCCTTTATCCTTGAATATCTCAAAATCCGTGTCTTTAATTTTTTTATATATTTTATATTATATTGTTTTTCAAAACATATCAAAAAGTTAACTTGGGATCTGAATGGGATCGGAATTAAAAAAATCTAAGAACAACAATGGTTCTCAATTAAGGCTAGTTTAGTTCTTTAAAATATAAAAAAAATAAAAAAAATTAAAGATACACTATTGGCGGTTCTTGATGAAGTGACCCTTTTTCTATAAAATAATTGAGAGCCACTGATGTTCTTCGATTTTTTTGACCCCGATCCCATTGAGATCCCAAGTTTATTTTTTGGTATGTTTTGTAAAACAGTATAACCTACAAAATACAAAAAATTAAAAAACCGTATTTTGAGATATTCAATTCAATCGTTATCCTTGAAAAAAAATTTCAAGGATAATTTTTATTCGTATTTTTTTATATTTACATTTATACGAGTATTTTATTTTTTATTTTTATTTTATTTTTATTATATTTATATTGCGACAACATCCCCCTTTAACATAAGCCCTATTTTATTATACTAGGATAAAAATTACCAGAGATATGAATTTTCAAAGAGGGCTCGGACACCATTTTTGCGAAAACTTTAACTATAACTAACAAAAAAAATGAGATAGAAAGAAAAAATTAAATTCCAATTATTTTTTTCACAAGTTCATCAAGTACAAAAATTTTCAAAAGTATCGCAGATGGTAAGGTCACAAATTTCGTCATTTTTGGCGATTCTTGATGGAATGACCCTTTTGCGTCATAACATAAGAATCCGTGTAAAAAATTAAAAATGGAGTATGTTTTCATAAGTGTGCTCCGCCATGAAATTATTCTTTATCTGTTGCCAGGACTTACTCACTTCTCGCGTTTCTTGCCATGATATTTTCAAGTGTTTATAAAAATGATCTTAGTATTTGAAAAATTTTTCTTTGGCGCTACCGACATTCCAGATCAGTATTATAAGATCCTATTTTGTTAGCTTTAATCCTATGTTAATTTGATCGCGCCAGAACACTTAGTTCAGAAATGATCTTCATTTAACTGAAGCTATTTCATCACTTGAAGAACTCTTTTTTCTTAATAAAGAGTAATTAATACTGTTCTTTGTACCGTATAATTTTTTATTGAATCGATACCGTTTGCAGTTTTCAGTTAAAATAAATCTCGATTAGAAATTTTTTGCTTGTTAAAAATTAAGTTGCTTTTTACTCGTAGTGGAGAATTTCGTTATGACTTAAATTTAAATACACAACTAAAATTATAATAGGTTAGTAGCAAGAAGACTGTCCAAAAATAATTATTTAGCTAAATTTCAAATCCTGGTTGTTTTCATTGGAGAAATAAACTGTGTTTGACACAGGTTATGTAGAAACCAGAAAAAAGTGGAGGCTTCTAGAGGCTCGTGATCCTAGCCGATTCCTAAAATACTCTGTTTTGAACGATATATTGGGAAAATAGAGTCTTGTCAAAGACGTCAAATTTGAAGGTCGAGAGCTCAACATATCAGGGCCATAAATATTTCAGTTGCATCGTTGAGGAGCGTTTTGCAGAAAATTGGTTTTTCTTCTTAGTTGTACTTTTTTAAGAAAAAAAGAATTGCCCAAATTGGTGCTGGTTGGTATTAAGGAAGATAACTTCGAAGATGCAGAAAATAGAGATATACCTGAACCCTCATATGAAAGGTCAGAAAAGAGGCGTTTATAATTCCAGGAAAACAATTTGGCCAGCAATCTCTTTTCTCTTTCAAATGAACGTGAACAAAAAATATTTTCTCTTGCTACACAAAAAAATAATCAAGGCATTTTTTAAAGCTACTTACATTTAACGGTGAAAATATTAATTAAGTAGCATTAACGGTTCGTTAATCTTCCACCCCATTTTTGGCAAGCAAATAGAAGCCAGTGCAGCCATTCGACTTAGAGCCTCTACATAGTGGACTGGCATATATGCAGGACACTCAACAATCTGGAACCACTTCAACAACATTCCTAAGAGCACCGACTACACCCCGCCCAGTTATGATTTTGACAAAAATTTCCTAACAACCATCCCAACCCGTCTAGAATAGGAAAGGGATTCGGTACGGATGGATGAGTCCGTCCATATATACGGACGGCTCCAAAACTGAAGGCCGGGTAGGTGGAGGTGTTTTCTCTGACATGCTTAGCATTAGCAGCTCCTTCCGTCTCTCAGGCGGAGCTCATGGCGATTAAGGAGGCCTTGTCCTGGCTGAGGTGTAATGTAATATCTACTAGGGATATTAGCATTTTCACAGACAGCCAAGCGGCATTAAAATCCGTGGAAATGGCCTCGACAATATCAAAGGTCGCTGTAGAATGTTGATCATCTCTTAAGGAGATGGCAGAACAGTTCAATATTCTTCTGTGCTGAGTACCAGGACCCAGGTATATTCCAGGGAACTGTATGGCTGACAAACTAGCTCGTCGCTGCACTACCCTTCAAATTATGCCGGAACATCGGATCTAGGTGTGCCTCTCTCTAGATGTAAACTGCTACTGGGATTGGACTCAGTTGAGAAAACCAACTCAAGATGAGCAGACGGTATGTCACACTACGAGACAGATCTGGCCGAAGCTGGAGCCAAAACGGTCTAAAAAGCTGACTTTGCTCAAAAGGGCGAATATCAGCACCACAGTCGGTGTCCTGACCGGATATTGTCTTATAGGTCGGCATACTAAAAGACTCGGCCTCTTTTCTAACGACTTCTGTAGAAGCTGCCTGGATGAGGAGGAGGAGGAGACACTCCTTCATCTTCTCTGTACCCAGCTCTATCCGCTAGAAGGAAAGTTCATCTTGGAGTTTACTTCTTAGACCTTTTTAGGTTTAAGTGTGTCCGTGTTTTCACGGGCAGCCTCGCGTACCTACCTAACGGTTCGGGCGTTATAATATTATTAGTAGAAATTGCAAAAACTGCTAAAAATTACTAATCTCGAAAACGGGTATATGTTTGTACGGATATTTTCCTCAGTTTTTTAGTCCAAGAACACATGTCCCGCTCCTGTATACATGAGTTGTAGAAAAGGAGGCTCAACGAATCGTATACTGCTGTAGCCTAAAATACTTAACTCTTTATCCGTCACGCATACTGTTAAATTTAGTTAAGAGTCAATAATTATACCCAGGTATTTTGTACTTGTTACTTCTTTCAGGACTTATTATTTATTGTCACTCTTTCACCATTTGCTTCCTTATTTGTTTACTTACTGACGCTCATATGTGAGCGATTGTCTTCATGTAGGAACATACTAACGTTTTGGTATAAGTTGTAAAGTTTTTCTAGTTTCACCGCCATATAAAGCCACTATATCATTAGCGTATAATTGCATTTTCCCATCTAGTGTCATTTCTGCAAGATAATTGACGAATACGGAAAGCAGTAGAGGTCCGAGAATGGAACCGTGTGGAACACCATAATTTTTTTCAATTTCCATTTCCGTTAGTGTGATATCCACATCGTTGTAAATTGCTTGCGGTTTGTTGAATAAATTTTTATGAGATCCAGCGAATTGTTGATAATTTCTATTTTCTCGAGCTTCATTACAACGTGCCATCCTAATAGCCGATTACGTCCGTATCCTACATACCGGCCCTACGTACCTAGCCTCCCAGTGTAGCTACCGTACCGAACCGAACCTAGTTCTACGTAACGTTGGTAGGGTACATTTATAACCAATGTGCATACATTAGAGCAAGTCTCGCCAAACTACAGAGGACAGCCTGTATCGGTGTAACAGGTGTCTTGCGTACCACACCGGGTGCGGCACTCGATACAGGATGATCTGAATTTACAGCGACAGTCAGGCCGCTCTACAATCCCTAGATAATCCAATCGTCTTTTCGAAGATGGTAGGTGAGTGTTAAGAACGATTGAATTCTTTTGGCAGATTCAATGACTTAAAGCTCAAATGGGTTCCAGGCCACCAGAGTATAAATGGCAATGAAATAGCCGATGCATTAGCAAAGACTAAACTTAAGGGTGGAGATGTTTTCTCTGACATGCTTAACATTAGCAGCTCCTTTCGCCTTCCGGACCACTGTAGTGTCTATCAGGCGGAGCTTATGGCGATCAAGGAGACCTGGTTCTGGCTGAGGTGTAATGTAATATCTACTAGGGATATTAGCATTTTCACAGACAGCCAAGCGGCAATAAAATCCTTGGAATCGGCCTCAACAACATCAAAGGTCGCCGTAGAATGTCGATCATCTCTTAAGGAGATGGCTGAACAGTTCAATATTCTTATGTGCTGGGTGCCATGACACATGGATATTCCAGGGCACTGCATAGCTGGCGAACCCGCTCGGCGCGGTACCATCACTCAGATTATGCCGGAACATCAGAATCTGTTTGTTCCTCTCTCTACATGTAAACTGCTGCTGGGATTGGACTTAATTGAGAAAACCAACTCAAGATGGGCAGACGGTATTACATGCCACACTGCGAGACTGATCTGGCCGAAGCTGGATCTAAAACGCTCTAAACGGCTGACTTTGCTCAAAAGGGCGAGTATCAGCATCACAGTCGGTGTCCTGACCGGACATTGTCTTATAGGTCGGTATGCTAAAAGACTCGGCCTCTCTCAAATGGTTCTGTAGAAGCTGCCTGGATGAGAAGGAGGAGGAGACAGTCCTTCACCTTCTCTGTACCTGTCTAGCTCTATCCGCTAGAAAGAAAGCTCATCTTGGAGCTTACTTCTTCAACAGGCTTAGTGACCTTGCCGCAATGGAGGTCGCGAGAATCCAACGCTTCATTGCAAGCTCTAAATGGTTTGACGAGTAAGACCGGATTCGATGATCCTATGGTAACACAACGGACCTTTTTGTCAGCTCTAAGTGTGTCCGTGTTCTCACGGACAACCGCGCGTACCTACCTACCTACCTACCCTTGCAAAGGCTGGATCGGAGTCAGCCATGGTCGGACCAGAACCAGTTTTCGGTGTGCCTGTTGCCTGTTAGGGCTGCCATTGTTGAGTGGGTGAGTAAATCACACATTGAGAGATGGCGGCTTCTTCCGAGAATGTGGCAGACCAGAAACCTTGTTGAGGTAGCAAGTGGACGAACCGCTGCTTTTCTTCTCAAATTGAGCAGAAAAGAATGTGGTAGTATGGTTGGTCGTTGGTGTCCTCACAGAGCATAACTCTTGTGGCCTACACTTGGTCAGAATGAGAATCATTGACAACCCTATGTGCACTGCTTGCGACGAGATCGACGACACAACGGAACATTTCCTTCTCGAGTGTCCAGCTTACTCTTTTGCGAGAATGCACGTATATGGCGTTGATGCTATGAGGATGAAAGAACTTCGTTCTCACTCCCTACCTGAGCTCTTGAAATTCGTGAGGAGAACGAAAAAGTTCGAGTTGAGACTGGGGGACTCGAGTACAATGGGCAATCTTTATCTGAGTGCTCAAGACCAGTGATGCCAATTTAGTGCTTTCAGCGTTAAGGGGGTCGTTGCAAATTTCTAGCTCCTATACATTATTTTGTATGGCGAAACGCGTTATGTTTCGGTACCTGAATCTCAGCTTCCACTTAACTCACAACAGTCAGATTTTGCACACTTATTTTTTAGTGTATTTAAAAGCTTAGTACATGAGTAATTTAAAAAAATTTCACTAAAAGTCGAGATATTTAAGAAAAAGGGAATGAATAAAATTTTTTACTGTTTTTCTTCTTTCATATTTAAAAAAATGATAGTTTTTCATGAGATATTTTAATTTGGTCATGTATGAAGCTAGTCAATATTACCACAAAAAATTAAAACAAAAATTAAGACGCTACTGTGTGTGGTTACTGAGAAACGTGTACCGAAAGTTGAAAAAAAACCAACTTTTCAGGAGAGCCTAAAAACGAAAAAGTACATGCAGTGACATATTCGACTTCCCCCACTTCAGAGTAAAATTTGAGTCACTTCCCATTACCAGAAAGACGTACGGTTTTTGTGTGATGTGCAGAAATGGGTGTATAATAAAAATATGAAAAAAAATCAATTTTTAATATTTTTTGCACCGACCCCCTTAAATTTGGTGCCCGAAAATTCGTCTCAGCGGACAAAAATTAGTTTTACCGCTTGCGCGTTATTTAAATATTACTGCGATTGATACGAAAAAAATCGGCCAATGGTCTGGGCGAAACTTTATTATTTTTCGGGTCAAAGTTCGGGAGCGGTCAAAGTCGGAGTATATCATCAGTTGTTTCGAAATTATGAAATTTCTTGGATAGTTAGTTTGTTCTTAAAAAAAAAATATTTAAAATAGAGATTTTTAGCCAATTAAACATTGTAAAAGCCTGTGTATCGTAGACAATTCGAATTTCGGTATATTATGTACACTAAAAGCCCATAGAAGTAAAAACGAATTTGTTGCCTTATCAGAATTAAGAGATATGATGAATTGTAAAAACGTATACAAAGCTATTACTTCCATGTGGGATTTGAATTTCGAAAAAATTGTGAAACAGGTTTTTAGACGATTTCATAAGAAGCAACTTGATATCTCATGAGACACGAGGGATTTTGAAAAATTTGTGAAAACGTAAGCAAACCCTTCACACCCCCTTGGTTCTTGAAATTCGAAAAATAGTGAAATTGGGTTTTAGGTCATTGCATCAAATGCCGTAATAACCAATTTTATATCTTATCAGATCTAAGGGATGGCAAAAATTGTGATATCTCATCAAACCTAATAATAATATCTCATCAAACCTAAGAAATATGTCGAAGCTTTGAAAAGCATACAACCCTCTTACACCCCTTTGGATTGAATATCTAAAAATACTGAAATTGACTTTTTGGCGCTTATATAGGAAGAAGTAAAAATTAATTCGATACACCATCAGATATGCAACCTCCTTACACCCACATGGGGGTTGAATATCCAAAAATCCTGAAAGAAGTTAATAGATATATATAAAGACAACATGGGAAAGTAAAAACCAATTGAATTTCTTATCACTTCTAAAAGATATGATGTAATTCGTGAAAACTTGTTCAACCCTTTTAAGGTAAATGATCGTCAGTGCACCTTATTTCGTCACATAAGATATTTTCAAATAAAATAGGAACATATAATGCATCTACTTAAAACCGTTATTATTTTCTAAATATAGAGTTAATATGCAATCGATGTGAACTATTTGTTAATTTTATTGCACTTCATTCGTAAATTAAAAAGAACACCAAATATCGTGAAAACTGTAACGTGTGAATCGAGCAGTGTCAGTTAGTGTTTTGAGTAGTGGACAAGTGTGTTCTTCTGAAGTGCTTTGCGTGAAATAGTAAGTAAATTATTCTTTTCTTTTCGTGTTTTAAACGAAAAATGCTTTTGTTATTCTATTTATCGATTAATAATTTGCATTCTATTGTGGTTAGTTTAAAAAAAGGATGACGAAGTTAGGATCATAGCGATAATCGACATCATCGTAATTTCGTCATGATGACGAAATTAGGTCTTGGATAAACAATTTTTTTTATTCAAAATTTCCTTTGCAATATTTAAAATTTTAGTGATATTTTGATGTTAAAGTCTTCGTAAAAGTGCAAATATAACTAACACTTAATTTCGTCACTGGTATTTCAACCAATTTTCGTTAGATTTGTCCAAAATTTGCATCAGTTTTTTTTAAGATAGATTCACCAGATATGTTAAAAAAATCTTTTTATTAAGTGTAAGTTGTAACGCTTACGAATAATAATTAAGTGAATCGTTCAGTAACAGTAAAATTAAAGTAATATTAAAAATAGTTCATCAAAATATGCGTTCAACTAGTATTATCAATGGCGACGAAATTCGGTTCAGTACAATGTGCGATAACATTAGTTCGTCACTATGACGAAATTGAAATTATTTCACATTCAAAGTGTTCAAACTCGTCATCTTTGTAAACTGCAAAATATAAAAAGAATAAATAAAAGTAAAATAGAACTTAGACTCAATAGGTATTGAAAATACAAAATGTTAATGAAATCGCAATGACAACGAAAAAATACCATCAAGACCAGATTTCTATGGCTGTAATAGATATCGCAGAGGGTCAATCGACTAGCGAGGTAGCCAATAGGTATGGAATCCCGAGAACAACTCTCCAGGACAAAAATCTTGGGAAACATATGAAGAAAATAGGAGCACCTACAATTCTTACCGCAGCAGAAGAGAAGAGCTATCTATGGAAAAAAGTTATAAAGACGTCATAAAAACAGCAATGTTGCTGTTGTTTTGTATAAAAATTTTCTAACCTGCTCTGATCAGGATAAGTGCGCAAAAAACACACCTAATATCTAAGTACTTCGCCTTTACAATTTTCAATAATAATGTAAATATTTTTAATGTAGATATTTCGTCAACTGAAATGTTTGTGATATTTTTGTTATTTATTGTTTTATGAATTCTCCATTACTTATTTTTCATATGTATATGTAAGTATTATATAATTTGGATATCATTTATTTTTTATATGAATATGTATTTTATATCTATTTTTTTGTTATTAAATTGATATTAGAAACAGTTATTTTTCATAGCCGTAATTAGGTGCCCGCCATGACGAAGTTAAGAATACGGCCATTTTTTATGACGAAATTAGGAGCATAAAGACATTTTAAATTGTTTCTAAAAACCTGTAAATCATAAAAACATTGCTGTTTTTAGATATTAAAATTCCATAGTAAACTTTCTAAACTTAATATTGATGACCATAGCTTGTAAATATAGCGCAATTGTTTATCATTCTGATTCCAAAATCGCAGAAATCTCCTTAACATGACGAAAATAGGGTCTTTCACCTTATACCCTCTTAGGGGCTGAAAAAGGAAAAAACTTAAAAACAGGTTTTAGGCGATTATTAGGCAAGCCCTTGAAAGTGAAAAGATATTCGAAATCTGATCAGACCTGAGGGATATGGCAGAATTCGTGAAAAAGTATACAACCCCCTTTCCACCCCCTTAGGGGTCGAATTTCAAAAAATCCTGAAAACGCTTTCTAGGTATTTATATGAAGAATTTGTGGAATAAAAATGAATTTAATATTTGAAAAGACCTAATAGATATGACGAAAACCGTGAAAATATGTGCCTTCCATTTTCACTAATCATTTTTTTGCCCCCCTTTCGAACGCCAATGGATATTTGAAATTTATTTTTATCTAACTTACTTATCAGTTGATTTACATATACGTAACAAGTTTCAACTTTATAGCATAAGCCGTTCTATAGATAGGAAAAAAACCCCCCACCCCCGTACCATACTACCCCCATAAAAAATTATATTTTTCCAACATGCTACTATGTACTATAGCTCTATCTAAATACCAAATTTCAGCATTATATCATTATAAGTTCTCGAGATATAAAAGTCGAAACTTTTTCCTTTTCACCCTCCCCCATTCTCGCCCTCTACACCCACACTTCCAAAATTTTGTTTTCTGCTAGGAGTCTATTAGGTCTACTTCTGGTCAAAATTTTAAACATCTATCTGATACCGTTCTTGAGATATGTGACGTGATTTTTTTGAAAAATTCGTATCCCCTCCACTTTCATGCTCCACCGCACCCTAAAAAAATTTTACTTTCAGCAAACTTCATTTGTCAACCTTTATAGAGAGACCAAATTTTATTTCTCTAGTGCAATTGGTTCGTGAGATATCGTAATCTAAAGTTTTTCAACCCCCATCCCCGTACGTCACTGCCCCCTCTCAAAAATTTGTTTCGGATCTATTCTCCTAGTATACCCACAGATGTTCATTAAGTTTTAATTTCGTGACATTAACCGATTAGGAGATATGGATTTTAGAATGTCTCGATCTCGGCTTTCGAGCGTTTCGGACGCATTATTATTCCCCCCACTCCCACACTCCTTTACCCATGTCATCATTTTTTTTTTTTGCAAATGGGTCCACTATCGATACTCTATATAAATTCCAAGTTTAAGCCTCCTAGCCTAAGCGGTTACTGAGATCTAGAAACCAAAATTTTTCGTCTAAGACCCTCCCTCCACCTCCCCCCTCACACCCCCACCACTCAAAAAGTGGGCACTTGAAGGAGTCTACTCAGTCTACCAACCACAAAAAATTCAACTTAATAGCTCAATGAATTTGAGAGCTGTAAGCTTTCAAACGTTTTGCGTACGGCGGACGGCGTACGGCGCACAGACGGACTGAAAATTTTGTTTGCTTTTTTGGTGTATATTAGTCATGAAACGTGAACAAAAAATTTTTCAGAGTAGCAAATTTTTTTTTTTTAAAAATCGATAACAATACTTTATTATTAAAATATTAAAGTAAAATCAATTTTTCATATTTTTTGCACCGACCCCCTTAAATTTGGTACCCAAAAATTCGTCTCAGCGGACAAAAATTAGTTTTACCGCTTGCGCGTTATTTGAATATTCCTGCGATTGCTATGAAAAAATACACTTTTATGCCTTTAAGTAGAAATTAACGCTCAAAATTTCATATTTTAGTGCTCAACCAATAAAAATACTTGGCAACGCGCTCAAGACGCGCTGCTTTGCTGCGTGTCTTCTCCCGCTTCAAACAAAAACAACAACCTACCGTAGATACCCTATCTGCCGTACCCACCCTATGTACCTAACCGTGATAAGGTACATTCACAACCAACGTACCCACCTACAAACCCTATCTGTCCAAAACAGGGTACTTTTCCTGCCAACGTATCCGCTGCGTACGCACTATTTCTGTCCATAGCAGGGTACATTCATAATTAAAGTACCCCCACGTACCGACCCAATTTATCTACGCCAGGGTAGATTCATAACCAACGTACGTACCATCCACGTACACATCAATTCTATCCCCGGCAGGCTACATTCATACCCAAGATACCACCCTACGTACCACCCCTTTTAGCCAATGGCAAGGTTTTTGCTGGGTAGCTGAGGAAAGGGGGACCCTAGTTTTAGAGAACATCGGGACTTGGTTGTAATCACTCGTAGCTACGAGCCAGACCCATTTTTATTTTCAGAATTTTCTCAGGCAAAAGTCCAAGCATTTCACTTGACCTTGAAATAAACAGTGCAAATTACCTGTGCTCCGCATATGTCGCCGCAGCAGCTCCTACTTGCTTCTTTCCACTTGAAATTCAGCCTACACTACACTTGAAATTTTTTTTTTTTTATTATTATTCAACTCTAAATTTGAATTTTCTTTTTTCCTATTTTCCCCACTTAATCGCTCGAACTTACACCGGATCCGCGCACTTTAATTAGCGCGCAACTTTTCA
Organism: Beris morrisii; assembly: GCA_951812415.1. Lineage (NCBI taxonomy): Eukaryota > Metazoa > Arthropoda > Insecta > Diptera > Stratiomyidae > Beris > Beris morrisii. The sequence goes on from OX638310.1 coordinate 145,144,621, forward strand.
ATCCGCGAAAAGTCGAACAACGAAATTCTTATCGCCAAAATTTACACGACGACCGAATTAAATAAAAACAAAAAAAAACGTCACACAACTTGCGATAAGCCCCCACAATTAAAAAAAAAACAACAATCCCGAGGAAAGAAAAAACCTTTCCGGAAAATCTCCCGACTGGAAGAAAATTTGCATGAAAATTGACCGCTCTGCTGTAAACACGGCAACGAACACCCCGTCACCGGAACCACCAACTTTTACTTGGGAACTTCTCGTGTTTTTTGTTTTGTTTACCTTTGTACAGGTGTCGCGAGTACGGCACAACAGAACGACGTTAGGGACAGGTAAGCGGGCGCGGTACAACGGAAGGTCGTGTCGCCGGTTGACCCCCGAAGTTAGCGACTGACTCGCTTTAACGGCACAGGAGCACAGGTTGCGGTTCGGTTCTGCTGCAGCAAACGTAAAAACGAAACGGCCGATGGGAAGGCCCACGTCGTTCACCTTGTCCGCCCAGGTGAACGTGCGATTGCGGATTGGGGTAGGTTGCTAGCGTGACTGTTCGTTGCGTAGTCCGGTACAGGAAATCCGTCGTCCACGCATTTCGAAACCACCGATCGCGCTACAAGCGAATGCCGCCGCGACGTCAACGACCACCTGCAGGTTTTTTATTCTATGCCGTTCCCGCGAGCCAAGAAGAACGCCCGACCGACCGTCTTCGTTGTCGTCGTCTTCTTGTTTTGCGCGATTTCTTTCACTTTTTTTTTCCGCAACGTTTGGCTTTTCTTCGGCGTAGCGAACAGGTAAAACACGTAAAACTCGGATGTTTTTTGTGGTTTTTGTTGTTGGAACCGCACTGTGTGTGTAGAATCGCGTTTTTCACGTACAGGTGCAGGCACAACAGCAGCAGGTACTCGCTGGCCTTGACTGTTCACCGCACTGACCGACCGACCGGGAGCTCCGACAACGGGAAGATTTCCACACTGTGCGGCGCTTGCCGCAATTCTGTACCGGGCGGGAAAGCGTAGAAAACCTTTCGACGAATAATTGTATGTGTGTGCGAGAGTATTAGAATTTTTTTTTTTTTTATTTTTTTTGTGGTTTATTCGCGTGAGTAGCCCGCAATCGGCGGAAAACTCTTCCGTACGCGACGAGACCAAAATATCAACTGCTGCCGTCGTCGACAGTCGACACACACCAAACGCCAGGTAGACGAAACGAAAACGGCGGCGACCAGTCGCGTCGCCGTTTGCCCACGAGACGAAGGTGAGACAATAAAAGCTTCCGAATCTCGACGCAGAAATTTTGACATTTCGCGTATTGCAAGAATTTTGCAGCCCGCCGCAACCCGTTCACCACTTGAACAGCCTAAAAGCCCGGCTGTCAGATTTGTTTTTGTTTTCATTTCTCTCGCAGTGTTTCGTGCGAGACGGGAGCTTTTGCGAGTAGTTGAACGTAGCGCGCTGCACAAAATGAGCGGAATTTTCCCCGCCGGTGCTGCCCGATGTTAACCGCTCGATTATTTAACGCCTCGCTGCTAGGCAACCGAATGTTTGAACTGCAAGCCTAGCAACCGGAAAGAGTTTTCGAAGTGTCCGCCGTAATGTCGTTCAAAGACGTCCGAGGTGAGTTTAATTCGATTTTTCTGTTTTCTTGGTGTTCTTTTTGTGATTAAGTGGCGGCAGGTGGGTAAATTAAATGCCGGAAAATTGATTAAAACTGCAGAATTTGCCATTTGTGTACTTCAGTGTGTGGAAAAATTGAAAATTGGTTGACTGACATTTTCGATGATTGGTTGATGTTTTTGCGCCATCTAGGTGACAATGAGCAGACCACTGGAAAGCGTAAAGTGAACCGGCCCGAACCGGGAAAAAATAACGGACAAAATTTTAATTCGGGGAAAAAAGGGACCTAATCCACACAGAAATAACCCAGAATCTGTTTATATATGTAATTATTTATTTCAGTTTCATCAAGATCTGATTACTTACAGTTCATTACAATTACATAGAATATTTAAACAAATTATTTAATTATTTTATTTAAAGCTGACTTCAGCTGTGTCGCGCTCAAGTCAAAATCAATAGCATGATAAAAAATCTGCCAATGGTCTGGGCGAAACTTTATTATTTTTCGGGTCAAAGTTCGGGAGCGGTCAAAGTCGGAGTGTAACATGAGTTGCTTCGAGATTATTAGATTTCTTGGAAAATTATTTTTGTTCTTAATATAAAAATATTTAAAATAGAGATTTTTAGAACAAGATTTTATACATTGAAAAAGTCCGTGTAGACTATTCGAATTTAAGTATATTATGTACACTATAAGCCCATAGAAGTAAAGACGAATTTGTTGCCTTATCAGAATTAGATAGTCGAATTGTTAAAACGTATACAAATCCATTACTTCCACTTGGGGTTTGAATTTCAAAAAAATTGTGAAACAGGTTTTTAGACGATTTCATAAGAAGCAACTTGATATCTCATGAGACAAGACGGATATTGAAAAATTTGTGAAAACGTAAGCAAACTCTTCACACCCCCTTGGTTCTTGAAATTCGAAAAATGGTGAAATTGGTTTTAAGGTCATTACATCAAATGCCGTAATAACCAATTTTATATCTCATCAGAACTAAGGGATGGCAAAATTTGTGAAAACATATGCAAACCCTTGGGGGCTGAATATCCAAAAATCGAGAAATGGGTTTGTAGGCGATTATATAAAAAGTCTGTGGAAATGAAAAGCGATCTAATATCTCATCAAACCTAAGAAATATGTCGAAACTTTGAAAAGCATACACCCATTAGGATTGAATATCTAAAATACTGAAATTGACTTTTTGGCTTTTTTATATAGGAAACCTTGGGAAGTAAAAATGAATTCGATATATTATCAGATATGCAACCTCCTTACACTCACTTGGGGGTTGAATATCCAAAAATCCTGAAAGGAGTTAATAAATAAATATGAAGACAGCACGAGAAAGTAGGAACCAATTCAATTTCTTATCACTTCTAAAAGAAATGACGGAACTCGTGAAAACGTGTTCAACCCGTTTATACCCTCTTAGGGGCTGAAAAAACTTAAAAACAAGTTTTAGGCGATTATTACGCAAGCACGTGAAAGTGAAAAGATATTCCATATCTGATAAGACGTGGGGATATAGCAGAATTCGTGAAAAATTTTACAACCCCCTTTGCACCCCCTTAGGGGTCGAATTTTAAAAAATCCTGAAAACACTTTCTAGGTATTTATATGAAGAAGCCGTAGAATAAAAATGAATTCAATATTTGGGAAGACCTAATAGATATGACGAAACCCGTGAAAATATATGCATACCATTTTCACTGATCATTTTTTTTGCCCCCCCTCTGAATGCCATTGGAAATTTGAAATTTTTTTTTATTTAAATTAGTTTTCTAGTTGATTTACATAAACGTACCAAGTTTCAACTTTGTAGCATAAGCCGTTCTATAGATAGGAAAAACACCCCCCACCCCTGTACCATACTACCCCTATAAAAAATTTTATTTTTCCAACATTTTACTAATATAGCTCTATCCAAATACCAAGTTTCAGCTTTATATCATTATAGGTTGTCGAGATATTAAAATCGGAACTTTTTCCTTTTCACCCTCCCCCACCCTCACCCTCTACACCCACACCTTCTAAATTTTGTTTTCCGCTAGGGGTCTATTAGGCCTACTTCTGGTAAAAATTTTAAGCATCTATCTTAAACTGGTCTTGAGATATGATAAGTGATTTTTTTGAAAAATTCTTATCCCCTCCACTTTCATGCTCCACCGCCCCCTTAAAAAATTTTACTTTCATCAAACTTCATTTCTCAACCTTTATACACAAACCAAATTTTATTTATCTAGTACAATTGGTTCATGAGATATCGTAATCTAAAGCTTTTCACCCCCCACCCCCGTACGCCACTTCCCCCACTCAAATTTTTGGTTCCGCTCTATTCTCCTAGTATACCCACAGATATTCATTAAGTTTCAATTTTGTGACATTGACCGTTTAGGAGATATGGATTTTAGAAAGTGTCGATCTCACCTTTTTTGCATTTCGGACGCATTATTTTTCCCCCCACTCCCGAACCCCTTCACCTATATCAGCAATTTTTTTGCAAATGGGTCCACTACCGAAGCTCTATATAAATTCCAAATTTCAGTCTCCTAGCATAAGCGGTTGCTGAGATCTAGAAACCAAAATTTTCCGTCTAAAACGTTTCCCCCTCCTCCCCCCTTACACCCCCACCCCTCCAAATTTGGTCACTTTAGGGGGCCAACCCACTCTACCCACGAAAAAAAATTCAATTAAATAGCTCATAGGGTTTGGGTGCTACGAGCCTTCAAACAATTTTGCGTACACCGGTAGACGTACGGCGTACGGCGTACGGCGGACAGACGGACTGAAATTTTTTTTTGCTTTTTTCGTGTCTACTCGTCATGAAACGTGAAGAAAAAAATTTTGAGGGTAGCAAATTTTTTTTTTTTAAAAATCGATAACAATACTGTATTATTGAAATAATAAAGTAAAACGGTTACCAAGACGCGAAATGGATGTGATCGGTTCATGTTGCCCATAATTAGTCCGATGATATGAAATGTTTAGTAGTGTATAGTCTCTCAAAGTACGACCCGGAATACGGAAAGAAATTTCTTGTAATAATATAGGGGCATCAATTCCTCCAGTGATAATGTTAAATACGAAAACAGTCCCGAGAACTTTCCTTCTGTTATCAAGCGATTCAAGCCAGATAAGATTAAGACGTTCAGAATAGGGAGGACGATTTTGAGAGTCAAGCCAGAGTAACCCCTTAAGTGCAAACCTCAAAACCTCTTATGGACCTCATAATATGGAGTTCATACCGAACAGAAGCACAATATAACGCCTTTGTGACGTAAGGATCATTGAAATCCTTACACTATCTTCGCACAAAGCCCCAGATGGAGTTCGCTTTATTCACAATATAATTAATATGATCGTCGAAAGTAAAAGATGAATTAAAGTAAACGCCCAGATCAAGTACCTTGTCTGATTTATGTAATGAGTTTCCTTCAACGGTGTAATTAAAATTAAATGGGCATTTCTTACGCGAAAAATAAATAGTTGTACATTTATTAACATTTAGAGGCATGTCATTTAACGTACACCAATCAGATAAATGGCTAAGGTCCTCTTGCAAGAGAATGCAGTCGTCCATATCCGTAATATTGCGGAAAAGCGTTGCATCATCAGCGTAAAGAAGAATTCTAGAGTTTAAAATCATTGAACTCAAGTCATTAATAAATAATATAAATAATAAAGGACCCAAGTGGCTGCCTTGTGGAACTCTCGATGTGTTAGAAATTTCCGAGGATAATACCCCACGAAATAAAACTCTTTGAAATCGGTTGCATAAATAAGATGATATCCAATTAATAAACATAATTGGAAAACCCAAATGCTTAAGTTTGCATATCAAAATGTTATGATTGACCTGAAGCGCCTTACTAAAGTCGGTATAAATACAATCTACTTGATGACCCTCTTCGATTACTGGAATGGAGAAATTTGACAATTCCATCAAATTTGTCGTTGTAGATCTGCCTTTGGTAAATCCATGTTGGGAAGGTACAATAATCGATTTGCTATGAAATTTCAAAACTTCACAGACAATCGATTCAAAGAGTTTAGATTTACGGGCTAGGTTGGCAATAGGTCGATAATTATGTATATCTGTCCTCTTGCCCTTCTTCCAAAGTGGTCTAATTGTGCAAAATTTCCAAATGTTAGGGAACACACCGGAAATAAGGGAGGTATTGAATAGGTATCGCAAAGAAGTCATTAATGAAGCGCCACAACGTTTCAATACGATAACCGGCACACCATCTGGACCAACCCCAAAATTATCATTAATGTCCGAGATGAACCTTAAGAAAGTGGCCTCGTCAATATTGAGGTCTTTCATTTCTAATGAGGTCTGCGGAAACTTAGTCATGTTGTGGTAATCACTGTAGCTAATATTACAGTTTGATGATGTAAAAGCGGTACGAAAATGATCGGCAAAGAAATTACTTATTGTTAGGGGATCATCGCTGACAACATCATCAAGAGATAAAGATGCTACCCAGCTATCCATCGGTACGTTTCTTAGAGTTCACAAAATTTCAGAACTCCTTAGGATTGTCTTTAGTGGATGATTTCGTCAAGACCATATACGAAGTATACGCGACTCTAGACTGACTAACAAACAACTCACGCAAGTCAGAGTAGGTAGCATAATCCGCTTCGCACCCTGAGAGACAGTACGATTTCCATGCTTTATAATATATAGTTGCCGGTTTCGCTGGTAGTACCGACTTGCACGCTCGAGAAGTATCGCAAACACCTCTCTGTGGTTTTGAGCCTGCTGTAGAAAAATCCTACGCTGACATTAAATCAGACATGCACAGGAAGCTTACCGAAAGGCATAGAGGCCGTTGGAACAATCTGGACCACTGCAGATAATTAAAAGTGTTCCTAACTTAGCCAAATTCTAGAAGTACCAAGTTTCTTCTAAAACTAGAAACAAAGGATCTCGCTAACATAGTTGCTACATTGCTGCTTACCGAAATTTAATTTCACAAAGCCATTCAAAGTTGTCCTACCTGAAATTGAGGATTGGGCCACAAACAAACCCTCTGCAAAACCAGGATCCATAATCTGGTACACAGACGAATCCAAACAGATGAAGGTGTAGGAGCAGGAGTTTATGGAGTGCGCCCAAATGTCAAATTCTACTGTAGCATGCACATAACATCCACTGTTTTTCATGTATTAGAGAAAGTATCAGACGGGGCTACAAAAACCAACAAATATATATTCACTCGGACAGCAAGGCAGCAATAATGGCACTTCAGTCCGTTCAAATCTACTCCAAACTTGTTTGGAATTGCCTCCAATGCATGATTGAACTCGGAAATAAGAACAAAGTTAACCTCATTTGCATTCCGCGACACAGCGGCTATGAAGGTAATGAAATGACCGACTTAATGGCTAGGAAAGGTTCAGAAGCTGACTTCATGGGACCATATCCATTCTGTGGGATACCGTTAAGCATAGCCAGAATGAACATCCGAATGTGGCAAAAATCGCGAAGTGCCATTCACTGGGACTTGGCACCGGGCAACAGGCACTCAAACCTTTTTATGCCAAAAAATTCGGAAAAAAGAACATCTGATTATCTAAAATTAAGCAGATATCAGACCCGAACCCTAGTGGGAGCTCTGACTGGACATTGTCACATAAGGAAGCATCTCAATAGGATTGGTCTCTCTGAGACTAAAGTTTGCAGAATATGCAATGACGAAGACGAAACACCAGAGCATATCCTCTGTGAATGTGAGGGTTTAGCTCACAAAAGACTTCGTCACTTCGATTAGGGTTTCATGGACCCATTCCTGACCATTCTCTTCGTACTAGGCTTCATTGAAAGCGCAGGGGTTGAAGAGGAATCATAGTCAAACCGGGGGGACGTCACAATAGGCCTAACTGTGGCTGCAGTTACAGAGGTTAACCATACCAACCCCTATTTCCAATCTATCTATCTATCTAACATAGTTGCTATTATACCGGGTCACGGTAGGCTAAACGGTCTATGGATAATGAAAACACCAAGTTCTCCCATATGCAACCAATGCTATGAAGAGGAGTCCACACAATACTTTTTGTGTGAATACCCCGCTTTTGCTGGAACACACCTGGCCACAGCTCGCTAAGGAGTGAAAAGCTCATAGATCTTGAACTTGCTAAGGTGCTAAATTCTATCAAGAAGTCGAACTGGTTAGGGGATGCTGAAAGGACTGGGAAGGTAGCAATTAAAAAATCTGACAATAGTCTGGACGAAACTTTATTATTTTCGGATCAAAGTTCCGGAGCAGTAGTTTCAAAATTATGAGGTTTCTTGGAAAGTTAGTTTTGTTCTTAAAAAAAATATTTTAAATAGAGATTTTTAGCCGATTAAACATTGGAAAAGCCCGTGTATGGTAGAGACTATTCGAATTTAGGTATTTTATAAACAATAAAAGCCCACAGAAGTAAAAACGAATTTGTTGCCTTATCAGAATTAAGAGATATGACGAATTGTTAAAACGTATACAAACCTATTACTTCCACTTGGGATTTGAATTTCGAAAAAATTGTGAAACAGGTTTTTAGACGATTTCATAAGAAGCAACTTAATATCTCATGAGACACGAGGGATTTTGAAAAATTTGTGAAAACGTAAGCAAACCCTTCACACCACCTTGGTTCTAGAAATTCGAAAAATCGTAAAATTGGTATTTAGGTTATTACATCAAATGCCGTAATATCCAATTTTATATCTCATCAGAACTAAGGGATGGCAAAAATTGTGAAAACATATGCAAACCCTTGGGGGTTGAATATCCAAAAATTGAGAAATGGGGTTGTAGGCGATTATATAAAGTCTGTAGAAGCGAAAAGCGATCTAATATCTCATAAAACCTAAGAAATGTCGAAGCTTTGAAAAGCACACAACCCCCTTACACCACTTAGGATTGAATATCTAAAAATACTGAAATTGACTTTTTGGCGCTTATATACAAAATCCTAGGAAGTAAAAATAAATTCGATATATCGTCAGATATGCAACCTTCTTACACCCATTTGGGGGTTGAATATCCAAAAATCTTGAAAGGAGTTAATAGATAAATATGAAGACAACACGAGAAAGTAAAAACCAATTCAACTTCTGATCACTTCTAAAAGATATGACAGAATTCGTGAAAACGTGTTCAACCCTTTTATACGCTCTTAGGGGCTGAAAACGGACATTTTTTTTGCTTTTTTCGCGTCTACTAGTCATGAAACGTGAAAAAAAATTGTCAGGGTAGCAAATTTTTTTTTAAAAATCGATTACAATACTTTATTATTAGAAAATAATAAAGTTAAATTGAACCAACTTGGAGAAGGAATACGCATCCTCGAAGTTATCTTCCTTTTACTTCATGGGAAGTGAAAGATTTATAGACCCGAACCAAGCCAAGATACACACTTCACTAAGAATTTAGTTAAACCGGCTTGGGAAAGTGAAAGGAACCTAATATATGCATTATTAAGATGAAGCAGAAGCACAAAACCACAACTTAGACAGAGCACGAATTTCGTAACAAATCAAACCCCTTAGGTTTAGGGAAAAGTGCATGAGAAATCTTTAAATTTCTTAACGAAACATGGTGGTAAAATGTCCATTTTTGTTGGCATAAGTGCCAATACTCTTGCCACACTAATGATGCCACATTTTGTTATAGTTTCAGACAATAAATTAAAAAACGAACCATATTGTCCAAGGTCTCGTAGCAGTCCTTTGCCGCTTTCAAAATATTGAAAGCCGGGCGACATAGGTTCTGTGGTGTACTCGTCAATCATGCCAAATATTTTTAAAAAAAAGAATGTTACAGCGTAAAACGTTACAATTGCAAATCTCGGTTGATACTGCGCTTTTTGAATCGTAAGTCGGACGTTATTTACCACCCTCTAGATTAGATAGCTACAAGTAAAATCGTATATAAACTTTATTTAAACTTGGTGGAACAATTACAGCATCTTGAATTGATTGTTTTATTTGTAAAGATTCTTTTATAGTTTTTCTATATCCTGTTGGGTCTCTTTTGTATAGTCTATGGGCAATTTGTGATTGATATTAAATACAAAAATTTGATCTTTGTTTCTTGCTTTCGCCAACAGATCTATCAGATCATTTGAAACTACTCGGTTACCCAAAGAATTTTCCGCTTTCTGCGCTCTATTCCAACTACGGCGGATTGAATAGTTTCAAAGTTGTCGCGGATATTTTACAATGGCTAGCAGGACGCTTGGAACCCGGAGCGACACTGCCAGGAAGTTCCAAAAACGAAACAGATCGTATCCTGTTGATTCGTTCAGCTACTGAATTTTTCGTAACCAAAACCGGTGTGAAGGTGAATCCCCGAAAATTGTACGCTAGCTCGTCGGCTACAGCCAAGGAATTGCAGAAGATTACCAGTCTTCTTATAACGACACCCACAGCCGATGAAGATAATAACGACGAGAATTTTCGAAGCCTAGCGCAAATCGATTTAGGTGATAAAATTGAAGAGTTACGTCGAGCTAGGGAGCTCTCTTCCGATCTAACTAATCGTGGTGCAGCTCTTTATGATCTGCTATCAAAAGAGTTGGTTAACAAGGTTCGTATTGGGAGTTTGATTTCAAATGAATGGCTATAAATTTAAATTTCAGGAAACTCGAATACTGCAATCTTCGAGACCTATGGAAATTTCTACCGTTGAAAAATCACTGAAAAATGCCATAGCTTCCGCTCAGTTGAAACTACAATCGGGCAAAGCTCAGCTGGAATCAGCTCGAGTTGAGAAGCAAGCCGTTAGCTCCAAGCTGCAGCGAAAAAAAGCCGAACTCGAACGTTCCAAACAACGACTCGAAGCTCTACAGAAAATCCGACCGGCCCATTTGAAGGAATTCGAAGAGCTGGAAGAAGAGTTACGCGATCTGTTTCAGCAATACTTTCTACGAATTCGTTGCCGCGATGCGCTCAAGGCTCAGATGAATTCACGAATGAAAACCCCAACACCAATTGCTACACCGGTTACAAAACCGACCGAGAATTCCATCACATTCATTCCGGAAGGATTGCTCGACGACGATGACGAGGACGAGGAGAACGATGACGACGAGATCGATGACGACGATGTAAATATCGCGAACCTGATGGAACGAAATGAAGGAGGCATTGCGGCCAGGGAGTCGGGACAGAAAATAGACGAGAAGCGCGATCGTGAGGTTCGAGTTCGTCCGACAACGGGACGTTTTAAATCCCGAACGGGAACAACAGGTGGACGACATAAGGTCATTGGTAGTATGTTGGGCGATCCCGACGATGATACACTGGATAGCACTTTGGATAGCGGCAATTCCGATAGCGAGATCGAGTTGGGCGGTAAGGATTGTGAGTCCGATTGCATCCGGGTTATGCTATATAACTTTTTTTTATTGTAGATGGTTTACACTCGGATGATGATATTAGCATTTCGAAGTTGACTGGAGACGTGCCACCGAAGGCAGTTGTTAAGAATGATCACAGCGATGAAGATTTCTAATTTGGACAGTTAGTTTACACGAGTAGCTTCTGTAGTCTTCACTTTTAACTTCTTCTAATTTCACCCTAGTTGCGTTTAATCTAGAATTAAATCAGTCAATAGCATCGATTTACGTAACATTAATTTTTTTATAATTGTACACATAATTTACAATAGCGAATAGAAAATTCATGATTTGAAACAAAATAATGCAAAATGTCTATATACAACGAAAGGACGAAAACCACTAAACGACGCACCGTTTACGGAAACTACATAGCAACATCCGGACATCCATCCCGACTCGATTCACCCGACGAATAACCCAGATGACTGCTGTTCGATTGCTCTTGATGCTTCAGGAAATTATCAGCGATGGCTCGATCCAGTCCCGTGTACGTGAAAGCTCGTCCGTTCTCTGCGGCATCCGATTCGGATCTACGTCGTTGTCGTTTACTGGCCTCGTTCTTTCCGGTCCGACGTTGTCGATGGCGTTTGCTTATTTCGGAAATTGTCTTAGGCGACGATCGAAGTCTATAAAGAGCCTTGATTTCATCCGGACGAAGTGTTGTACCGTTCGGTAGAATTGGTAACGGAAGTCCAGGATACGGAAGTGACATTGGTGGTGGCATCATGCCTGGTCCAAGCAGTACTGCGGATGGATGACGGAATCCGAGTGGAGTAGGCATCTAAAAATATGACGAGAAATATTGGAATTAGTGACAAGTTTTCTAAAAAAATACGAAGAATCTAACTTTTTACAAGAATTCTATTCTTTGATTACTAGTGATCCTGAGACGGATGGCAGGAGTCAATTCATAAAAAAGAGTTGAGCGATAGACTACGAAGTTTTAAAGGTAACGGAGCCTTGAAGACAAGACAACAACGAAACTATTTTACGCTCCGCTACCGGAATTATGAAACCTAATATTCTAAAAGTCATTGTGATTTCAATGCTTTATGAAAACACAGGCTGCAGCTAGACCTCCAATCCCGGAAGAAAGTTTTGCAGACGTTGTGGAACTTCTTAATTTCAACGCAATGAATCAAGCTACCTGATGATAGAGAGACTAAAGGTGTATAGTGTCCTTCTGATACTGTACTGGCAAATCCTAATTGTGACTTGAGTTCGCTTTTTTATTGCTAAATTTTTTTTAAAGCGAATCAACTGGTCGAAAACCCAAAATTTTGATTAATTACGTAATTTAAGTGCAAGAACGCAGCGAACGACTGGCAGAAAAAATATTCAGATCCACGGTGATATACACTTCAGCATTTTTAAAGAAATACCTCAATAGGAAAAAGGGTTGTCTAAAGAAAATGTAGAAAAATAGATTCGATATCCACTCGATTTTATTTTAAAAAGTATTGGGAACAATTGTTCTTCTTACGTATAACGAACCCACAACAATGAGGGCTGCCCTGTGCCTGGGCACTTGTCATATTGGACTTGTTGCGGCATTGTAATAAGGACGAAGAAAAATAAATATCTTCGAAAACCAGCGTTAGACTTTATCAGAACTGCTGTGAATTGGAGCACAGCAGTATAGTAAGAGCGTTCTATTCGATTAATGACATTTTTTTTTAAAACAAAAACTATCAACAAACAACGCTATGCTGTCGGGGCGTTTGGTATCTTCTGATAAGTCAGGAACACTTTGCTGTCCATAAAACCCCTGGCTTTCAGACTACTGGCTTTTCCAGCAAAGGCTTTTGATCTTTTCACCATACTCTCAGTTATTTAAGTCGAGTAGCTGGGTTCTCCAGCCGACGATACAAGGTAGACACCTTGTCACCACAAAACAAAGTTCTTAAAAAAATGAAGCATTTTACAAGGACTCGTCCGTAACACATTTTGCTTTGTGATCGACTGAATAAAGCAATGTGAACAAAAATAAACGACAGTACAAATATTAGTTCAAGAATTCTCGGCATTCTACAACTAGTTCCATTTAGATATTGTTTAATTCTAGGCAAGCACCTACTCGAGGTGCATATTATTGACCTTACCTTCACATACCAGGCTGATGACATACTACGTATAAATTGATAGTCTACTACGCTGGATCAGAAGATCTCAACCGTCTAGTCCAGTACAACATATCGTTGTAATTATATAAAAGAATAATTGACTTTCACATATTTTCCATAATAGCAAAGTTGTTGTTGATATCGCACTATACGAGTACCTTAGCGTGTACCACCTTAATGTAGAGTTGATTATTCTGGACGAACCAGTTCTGTCTCGGCACCGATGGTGGCATAGTCTTGTATATATACTTGTATCTAAAACTGATTATACTTTATAAATACCTGGATATCGACATAATAGCGAACCTGGTATATTTCGCTAACTTATAAGTGCTAGGATATTGGTCAGCCTCTCTTATCTTGTAGTGCCTATAATAAGTATGTTTCTTTCGTTATATCAAAGTTTATTGCTTCAAAATATCTCAAGTCTGCCCAAAGGGTACGCATGGACAGCTTGTTCGGTCGGTACAAAGTATCGTTAAAGTGAAAGTCAATAGACCGATTATGCGGGTACATCTCAAACGTGAAATTCAAGTGCAGCCTAGTTGGATCATAACTCATCACCATTATAATATACACGTATTTCTACTGAGTGGCAACGACCTTACAATTTGCTTTTATTAGTCAGCTTTGATTTTATTTCGTTTCAGGATTGTATAGCTGAAATAAAGCGAAACAGTTCAATTCCCAATATACTTTGACCCGAAATTGATTTCGTTTTGACTGCATTAGGTGTTCTTATCCAGAGGTTACAAAGCGAGTAGAGCGGCCTCACCACTGACTCCCAGAGTATCTGCTCCACTGACGCCAGTAGTGTGGCTACTGTGGGAGCAGGGCTGCCACCAAGATCGTTTTTAGCGGAGTAGAAAATGAAAAAAAAAGTGGAGTAGATTGAAAGATAATGGAGTAGATCATAAAAACCTGAAATAATAACTCCAATATCCTTCTTATCCATCTATCCATCTTTTTATAAGGTTACGAACAACCATTTTCGACATTTGCAGATGAATATGGAAAGGTAAAGATATTAATACAAAATTACATAAGGTTACAATAGCCATCAGACCTCCTATCTGGACATAGAAAAGATCTTGCTAAAACACTTCTATATCTTGTTCTACATTAGAATTGTTGTTTGCAAATACATAATTATTAATTAAATAACAGTTTAAATTCATCATCGAATTTTTGTAATTTATGGTCTTCAACAATAATGTCCTTTTAATGTATAGTTCTCACTAAAATGTTTTTCTTGTTAATTTTAGTATCTGTAATTGACACAATTTAGAATTTTTTTTATAAAGCATGTAGAAATAGGTGTCTTAAGTATGTAGGTAAGGAGATAATCATAGAAGTAAGTAGATGTACTTACTTCTAGCTAGAGTTGGCGATTCACACAGAGATATAAATAACGGAGACGAAAAATCGCACTTTGAAGCATTTTGAAGCAAAATTTAATATGGAGCGTTTGGTGCCAGGTGTCAGTGAAATGCAAATAGTAGCCTAGTATTCACATGTTTGGCGTTTTTTATGTTCAAGACAGGAGTATAACATAAATGTGAGTAAGATGCTAATAGAAGCATCGTGTTTATTGCCGGTCCTTTGCGAGGAATCGTCCGGCTTCAAAACAGTCGCTGCTCGTCATCTCAAGTACATATATCACTATGGCGATTCAGTTCCGAATTTGAGACCGAAACAACAGCAGGAGTAAAATAATTCCAATAATTTGACATAAGAAGCAGTTTTCTCAACAAAATTTTGATTGTTGGGTTGTTAGTACCAAACGTGTGTTACTGGATCTACCTATCTCTTCATGACTTCATAACTTTTTTCTGCTGCAATTCGTAGTAAAATGTTGCCAAAACGGTCGAACATTGAATCGTTTTACTGTTGAAATTTATTCGATTAATTAACGTTAACTAATCGATTATGTCGATTAATCAACATCACTCATATTATTTCATAAAATAAATTTTTTTTTAAAAAAAATAATCGATTAATCGAATCGAAATCGAACATCCCTAACCCAAAGTGTGATATGAAAACGTGACAATATTGTCAGTGTTGTTGATTAGAGTGCTCCAAGAAATGTAGTAGAATTCTTTAAGTGCGAAATAGACAATTTTGAGTTCAAAATTGTAGTAGATATACTACAATTGTAGTATCGTGGCAGCTCTGTGTGGGAGACTGTTTTTGTTCAAATTTCGATATCGGAAATCGAAAAGTTTTTCGACTTGCCTCCGACTAGACTATTATTATGAATCGTAATTTGAACTGTTGCAACCTTCATTCGATCGATTTCACATTACCAAATCCAATCTAATGATTAAATAAGGATGGAAATTCAAAAAGAGCGCGAAGTGGAAGTATTATAATAAAAAAATATGCCAATGGTCTGGGCGAAACTTTATTATTTTTCGGGTCAAAGTTCGGGAGCGGTCAAAGTCGGAGTATATCATCAGTTGATTCGAGATTATGACGTTTCTTGGAAAGTTAATTTTGTTTTTAAAATAAAAATATTTAAAATAGAGATTGTAGTTTAAAATGGACATTAAAAAAGGACGAGTAGATAATTCAAATTTCGGTATATTATGTACACTAAAAGCCCATAGAAGTAAAAACGAATTTGTTGCCTTATCAGACTTAAGAGATATGACGAATTGTTAAAACGTATACAAACCCATTACTTCCACTTGGGGCTTAAATTTCGAAAAAATTGTGAAACAGGTTTTTAGACGATTTCATAAGAAGCAACTTGATATCTCCTGAGACACGAGGGATTTTGAAAAATTTGTGAAAAATTAAGCAAACCCTTTACACCCTGTTGGTTTTTGAAATTCGAAAAATAGTAAAATTGGTTTTTAGGTCATTACATAAAATGCCAACCAATTTTATATCTTATCAGAACTAAGGGATAGCAAAAATTGTGGAAACATATGCAAACCCTTGGGGGTTGAATATCCAAAAATTGAGAAATGGGTTTGTAGGCGATTATATAAAAAGTCTGTGGAAGTGCAGAGCGATCTAATATCTCATCAAACCTAAGAAATATGTCGAAGCTTTGAAAAGCATACAACCCCCTTACACCCCTTAGGATTGAATATCTAAAAATACTGAAATTGACTTTTTGGCGCTTATATAGGAAACCTTAGGAAGTAAAAATGAATTCGATATATCATAAGATCTAAGCAATATGTAGGAATCTGTGAAAATATATGAAACAACCTCCTTGCAACCACTTGCGGGTTGAATATCCAAAAATCCTGAAAGGAGTTAATAGATAAATATGAAGACAGAACGAGAAAGTAAAAACCAATTCAATTTATTATCACTTCTAAAAGAAATGACGGAATTCGTGAAAACGTGTTCAACCCATTTATACTCTCTTAGGGGCTAAAAAGGAAAAAAACTTAAAAACGAGTTTTAGACGATTATGACGCAAGCCCGTGAAAGTGAAAAGTTAGTCGAAATCTAATTAGACCTGGGTGATATGGAAGAATTCGTGAAAAAGTGTACAACCCCTTTACACCCCCTTAGGGGTAGAATTTAAAAAAATCCTGAAAACGCTTTCTAGGTATTTACATATATGAAAAAGTCGTAGAATAAAAATGAATTCAATATTTGGGAAGACCTAATAGATAAGACGAAAATCGTGAAAATTATATGCATTCCATTTTCACTGATCATTTTTTTCGCCCCTCTTCCAAACGCCAATGGATATTTGAAATTTTTTTTTTATCTAAATTACTTTTCTAGTTGATTTACATATATATACCGAGTTTCAACTTTGTACCATGAGCCGTTCTATAGATAGCAAAAACACTTCCCACTCCCGTACCATACTACACCCATAAAAAATTATATTTTGCCAACATGCTACTACTATAGCTCTATCTAAATATCAAGTTTCAGATTTCCATCATTATAGGTTCTCGAGATATAAAAATCGGAATCTTTTCCTTTACACCCTTCCCCACTCTCACCCTCTACACACTCACCTACAAAATTTTTTCTGCTAGGGGTTTATTAGGCCTACTTCTGGTAAAAATTTTAAGTATCTATCTTACACTGTTCTTGAGATATGAGTCGTGATTTTTTAGAAAAATTCTTATCCTCTCCACTTCCATGCTCCACCGCCCCCTTAAAAAATTTTATTTTCAGCAAAGTTCATTTGTCAACTTTTATACACAAACCGAATTTTATTTGTCTAGTGCAATTGGTTCGTGAGATATCGTAATCTAAAGTTTTTCACCCCCCGCACCAACGCACGCCACTGCTCCCACTCAAAAATTTGTTTCCGATCTATTGTCCTATATACTTACCTACAGATATTCATAAAGTTT
The DNA here is from genome assembly GCA_951812415.1 of Beris morrisii. NCBI lineage: Eukaryota > Metazoa > Arthropoda > Insecta > Diptera > Stratiomyidae > Beris > Beris morrisii. The sequence goes on from OX638310.1 coordinate 145,162,106, forward strand.
TAATTACGCGACATTAACGGTTTAGGAGATATGGATTTTAGAATGTGTCGATCTTGGCTTTCGAGCGTTTCTGACGCATTATTTTTTCCGCCCACTCGCACACCCCTTCACCCATATTGGCAATTTTTTGGAAATGGGTCCACTATCGAAGCTCTATATAAGTTCTAAGTTTCAGCTTCCTAGCGTAAGCGGTTGCTGAGATCTAGAAACCAAAATTTTCCGTCTAAAACGCTTCTCCCACTTCCCCCCTCACACTCCACCCTTCAAAATATGGTCACCTCAAGGAGCTTACCCAGTCTATTCATAAAACAAATTTCAATTTAATAGCTCAAAGGGTTTGGGAGCTACGACCCTTCAACCGATTTTGCGTACGGCGGACAGACGGACTGAAATTTTTTTTTGCTTTTTTCTTGTCTACTAGTCATGAAACGTGAAAAAAAAATTTTGAAGGTAGCAAATTTTTTTTTTTAAAAATCGATGATAATACTGTATTATTGAAATAATAAAGTAAAAAATGATTTTGTTGCTATTTATTTGGGTGTTCCCGAAGAAGTGAATTGATATAAATACACCCTGTTGCTCTGAGATGCAAACCAATTGTTTAAATGATTAAGAGATAAAAAAATTAACATCTTCTCGTATTTCTTATTACAAAGTGGACCGTAAAACCGACCACAAATCAACTGTCGAATTTGAAACTTTTTTTCGGAAAAAATTAATTCCGAAATTCATAAAACGAAGATATGATATCGTATAAAATTCCGACTTCGAAATCGAAGCATAATAGGGACCCTGCTTCCGGAGAAAAATTAGAGTTTGACATATAGACTGCGCTGCCAGTCATTTCTCTTTGAGTTTTTACTCTATTCTGAACTCTCAAACAAAAAATGTTTTTTTTAAAAGAATTCCGACATATCTCTTAGGTCTAATAAGATATGGATTTTTTTTTAACTTATTTTCAGTTCTTTTTGATATTCAACCCACAGGATGGTATACTTTTTCACGAATTCCGACAAATCGTTTAGGTTTGACTATATATTAAATTGGTTCGTCCTTGTAAAAAATCGCCTAAAAATAATTTTTTTTTCAATCCCTGTGGGGCTATATATTTATATACGTTTTCACGAATTCCATCATATCTTGTAGGTCCCATCAGATATTTTATAAGTTTGTATTTATGTGGTCCGATTTCCATCCGTTCGATTCGATTCAATTTTTACTTTCTCAAACTTTAAGGTAAATGTTCCAATACGCGACCATGTAAGCATTGCTTTCATATTCAATAACGAAATATCCATTTTTATACTAATTTGATTTTCACGATTGTTATTTTAGACAAAGTCGATATATTATTCTGCAAATGCAATTGTTTTTCACAACACACGATCATTATTTTATAAAATATTCGAAAAAACGTTAATCGATGTGTCGCAATCTGGTACTTCATTTGCCAGTCCCATTGTGCGACCAATATTCATCTTATCGAAAGTAAAGAAAATGGTGGCAATGAAATTATTTTGGTCGCTGATAGGGACAAAATTGGTATGACCCAAACAACGACCGCTATTTGTCCTCCCATTTAACCACGAACTCTTTTAAGACATTTATTTTACAGTTTAGAGGCTATGTCATGAAAACTGATAATTGGATTCTCAAAAAGGACATACGTTACACCATTAGCCGTAATTTTAATCTTCAAAACATCGATGATTTATTTTTGTTGAGGATTTTGATTCATCCGGACGCACAAATGTACTTTCATTAATGTTTGTCCCACTCAGCGACCACAGTAAATAAAATGAATATTGATACCTTTGGTTTAATTAAAACACGCACGGTGACCAGCTACTTGTCCGAGTTGAAGAAATTGGCGGAATTAAATTGTTAATATCGATCCAAGTCACTTTGGCACTGAATAAACATTCAACGGTCCAACTGTCAAATCTATTAACGAAGTGCCGTCTACAGGCGAAATGGAACAAAATGGCGGGTGAACGCGCGTACTATGAAATTGATTTTTTTTTTAAATTCAGGTGTCTACTTAATTGTACCGTGAAAAATATGCGCATCAAGAGCATTGTTCACGGATCATTATGAATATTCTACTTGGACGAATAATTTTGAGAATCTATTTATTTTACTCATAATTCATTGAAACTGGTCGCACGGCGGGGCATGGTCGCGTATTGGGACATTTACCTTATACAGAATTGCCTAAAAAGCAATTTCAGTATTTTTCACAAGGCATTGAAAAGAAGTTTATTCACGAATACTCAACATGTACGGGTCTTTTATACAAACGCCTACAAATTTATTAAGTCGATTTATTACCAACTTAGTTTTTAATGAAATTGGAAAAAAAGATCTGCCAACAGTCTGGGCACAAGTTTACTATTTTTTGGATAGAAGTCTGAAACGCATTTAAGGCTGAGATACGGTGACAACATCAAGAACAACCAGGAGGCTACTTGGAACGTTTTTTAGGTTTTCAGTTACATAGAAACCTGTACCTCTCAGCATTTTGACTTTTACCCAAAATATAATAAAGTTGCGCTCAGACTGTTGCCATATCTACCTAGATGGCAGGTGCACCAAGCTTTAAGGCAATATGTACCAAACTTGAACTTTTTAGTGTCCACCATTCGTGAGATATGAAAATCTGACCAATCTATACAATTTGAACGGAAGGTGTTACAGGTTACAGCCCTTGAATTTCGTTCCGCCCAATATTCTCGTAAAATTCTATTATTCCACTCGGACAGCTCATATCATTTTATGTTCAAAATTGCACGTAATCTTAATAATACTGGTATTTGAGTCTACAAGGCTAATATATAAGTAAACAAATTAAACGGTGCTGGACACCATGACGTCTAATTAAAGTTCAATTACACGCAGATCTACAATTGAATTTATTTCCAACATTATGAATAAGAAAAAACAAATTCTGTAACCGGTTAGAGTGTACTTTTAAATAGCACTCGAATTATTTCCCTACTCGCCAGTGTGTATTTAATAGCAGGGAGAACAAATCGTAATTAACGGGCTCCAGCAACCTTTCACCAAATAGCACTGCTACTCGACTATAAGATGAAGTCACCGCATAGATAAATCCATAGGCATAAATTTCAAGCAATCACACGCTCAATTAACGACATCAACTATTTTTTTACCTTTTAATTCCACCTGAGCGATAGTGCGCTCGAATTGTTCTAAATACCGACAGGTAAGGCAATGTTATGTGGCTTTTTGAGCCTATGCCCAACCTCCACACACTGAACGATCTATGGACCAATCTGTGCAATCTTATCGACTGGAAAATTCATAATGCAGGTAAATGAATAGTCGAACATTAGCGAGTATAAGCGCGCAACAGGTAATTACCACCCATGGCATGTCTTGTGCGACCTTATATTGTTGCAGAACTACCTGGCAAAAAAAAATGGAAAAAAAAGGAAAAATCAATTCTGTTCATATTTACCCCATTTCCAGCCGGTACGAGCATAATTGGTCGTGGGGTTGATTGAGGAAGTCCTGCTTTCGATTGATGATGATGGGCTCCATGCTTGGCCGTGTACATCCACATGGCCATCAATTTATCGCAATTTTCCGGGGTCATCATCTGAAAGAAGGCAACCATAACAAGAATCACAATGAACCAGGTAAAAACGAAGGAAAACTCAATTCCGTTGTGCATTCTTTCAATCTTTCACCGAACAACCAGAGTTGCACATTCTTTTGAATGGCTGCATGAATTTTACTTTTTCTGATGGATGCATACCTTTTCTCTTCCGAGCTGCGAGTGTGCCATCGATTGGAAGTATTCTTCGACTTTTTGTTGGGTAACCATCGATGCATTATTCACGGTAATAACATTGTCCAGCATTTGTGTTGTATGACCTCTGTAAGAAAAAAAAATGAAAAATCATAAAGAAAGGGTGAGGTAGTTGGATGGCATTCTTATGCAAGTGAAATGTAGAAACTTGATTTTAAGCGATGAATAGAAGGAAGGATATTCCGTGATATTGTGAGCTACATTTAATTCAAGCGGCTGTTTCTAATAGATCGCGATCATCAGCTAGTCTCCCTAAAAATAGGCATTACTCTTTCTATTTAATCACCTTTCCCTATGCAAACGTACGACTACGCCTTCATTAACGGAGTACTCGTAGTTAAAAAATCCATTTTGTCTTTTCTTTAACGAAAAACATTTATGACGATAGCGACCCTTATCAAAAGAAGAAGCCGACTCCGTCCGACGACTGGAGAAAAAGCGCTACTCGACTTGAAACAAAACGGTGCTAAGCCAATGAGTATAACAAATGGTGAAAGACTTTCACTGTAAAGGCCAGTTTATCTATTGCACTTCTACAGATTGATGAAGGATATCCGTTATTTCATTTAACTCCCCGCTCTAATAAGGATGGCTTCTAATTTCATACTTTTTTCCGGTTGACAATGAACCAGCAACAGCAACATGTCTTCCCTCCTCCCACCCCATTCTTTCACCCAGTAAAAAAAACTAAAATAGCCGAGCATATAAATATCTTTGTACTTACACGATACATAAATCGTTCGGGCATACCAATTTTCCAATGACATTTCTATGGTAGCTATTCGGAGAAGCAGGAGAATCATTTTCAATTTGACCAATCGAGAAATACAACATTTCTCAACACGTTCGCTATGACCTTATACTATATAATGCTGGAAACCAAATAAAGAGCTACTTAGTCTGACTTTCTTCTATAAATATTAAACAATATTATCCATATATGAAATTCTGAACTCCGATTTATGTTGTAGTTGGGGATCAAGTAGAATAAAGCTAAAGCTGTTTGACCAAGTGGTCAAATTGCAGTAATAAGCAATGTGAAATAGCGAATTTGACCGAGCGGATAATTTGATATTAATTCGAATTCGCTATTTCGCATTGCTTATTGCTGCAATTTGACAGCGAGGTCAAACAGTGGAATACTAGCTTAAGGAGTTGCGTATAGTTTGTCCTTTATTAAGGACTCTCATTTGGGTGCTTCTTCTTGCATAATTTATTTATATGAATTTTTCAGTTTCTATTGGTTTCAGAATATTAATATAAATCGTGAACAGTGCGGAATGATTAATAGGATCACTTGTAAAGGATTTAAACCTGAGCAAATGAGTTCTGTTTACATTCACAAATACCATCAGAGCTGCCAGACCCTATAAACCAAACATCGATGAAGAGGCGATGAAGAGGCAACGAACAGTTTCGAAACTTGTCGCTGAAAAAAGATTATCAGTTGGGAACAAGTTCAGCTATGTACTTGCTATCTGTGAATACGTGTGAGGTATTCGCATTTCTTTCTTGCTCATACTGAAATGCATCCGACCATCTCATCCGCACTCTTCGACATAACAGATCTCCTATCGCGCATTGTATTTGAAATTGGAATGAGCAAGAACGAGATGGCAAGACGTGCACTCAGTGGTATCCCTCTTTCAGGCCAAGGGCTTATAGTCTGAAATGTGAACAACGTACCCCCCTTCCCCCTTAACCACAGCTACTACGGCTGTCAGCCAGCACGTCGCAACTGTTCACATTTTTGACAACAATTCGGATGTAGGCGGAATTGTCCCACTGTTTCCCGATCTTTAAACCATCCTTTGGTTATTTTAACCTTTTGAAGATTAACAAAAACATTAAAAATAACGAATTTGATCAGTTTATTTTTAATAACGGCGGCTTTAATCCTTTTCCTTGGGAACACTTTGTCAGCTCGAAGAACTGGAGACAGTATAGTTTCCCTCCTCGAAGAACTGGAAAACATTTTTATTCACAATGAAGTAAGACCATAGCGGTACTGAGTAGGCTCTGTCCAGCGCTTGTAGTCTAGCGTGTTTGGCTACTGCACTCATTTTGCATGCAATTTCGACAAAAGAGGGGTGCAATTTTGTTTTTCCAATTGAAACTAGAAACTATTTTAAGAAAAATGATATTCAAGTAGCTCTTGCCGTCCTCCACAATTTGTTTAAGTTATTCACAAAATTCTACTGAATTTTTCAAAAAAAAAATTATTTAAATTTTTCTCTAATGGAGAAAAAAATTTACAAAAATATTTACGATGAAAATTGTAGAGAGCAATAAACAATTTAAAAAAAAGGGCAATTGATTTTAAAATTCTACAAAAAATTCGTTCAGCTCAATTAATTTATTTTGTTAAAACATTCGGCGATAATTCAGATAAGAACCAATTCAATTTTTATAAATAATAACGTCAGTCATTAACAAATTGAAGTCGAAACTCGAATAATTTACACTCGCGTTGAGGACAATAACACGACTTTCAAATCTTCGCGCGTCACATACTCACCACACAGTCACTACCCAACACAATGATTTGCCGTACTACGTAGCTGGCAATGCCACCACGGCTAACGTCATCTTTCCGATGCAAGGAAAAATCACGTCAGCTTGACATTTAAGTTTTATCGAGTCGTTCGGAGGTGAAGGTACTGTAGTCGTCGCAGCTGTTTTTTGTTTGCACACTCAGCCCCGTGAAAAATGTTTTTCACACTTCTCAGCGCCAAAAATCTGGTAAACAATCGGCTCTAGAAAATTAAAAGCTCGAAAATTGACGCGAAATTCGATTAAAATGCCCGTGAAATGTTGCGTCGGAAAAATTGATTTAGCGCCTGTAAAAATCGATGAAAAAATTTCCGCGACCACAGCTCAGTGAGATAAATAAAGTGCGGACGTGGAAAGCGGCAAGTAAATAGGTTCTCGCCAATTTGCAATGCATGTTATTGCATTTGCCAGCAATTTGTAGTTATCGCGAAGAAATTAACCCCGATTTCGTTGACGACGCGTCGACGGTAACAAAGAAAACGTTGTAATCTCGCGCGTAACAGAATTTCAACAGCCGAAATGTTTGCGCGAATCAAGAGAAGTGTTCTGACTGTTGTTGCACCGGATATGCCCTCGCTGCCGGACACACCGCATCCAAATCGACCGCCAAACCGGTCGTTGCCCGACAAATTTTCGTATGCCCGACCCCCATTCCTTCAGCTGTTGACCTACGACGAACTGAAGGCTTCGGCTGATCATAACGTTCGACCGATTATCGTGCCGCGTGATATTTCGGTTCTGCCGTGGCACACGGGCTACGCCGAATGCGTCAACTCGGGCAAATCGGAGTGGAACGAAGATCAGGCGGCCTTTTGTCGCCAGGTTCTAACACATCCGAACAATCAGCATCCCGATTTACCGTACACCTACTTTGGAATATTCGATGGTCACGCTGGCTATGGAGCCGCCCTGGCCGCTTCTCATCAATTCCATCACATCCTGCACGAGAAACTGGTCGATGTGATCGATATGCTGATGCCGCGAAAAGATAGCGGACTCCCCAAACCCGACATTCTACCGCATCCGATTGCATTCCAACGAACCGTGTCCAAGGACGAGCTTATCATTGGCGCGCTGGAGAGCGCCTTTATCGAAATGGACGCATTGTTGGCCGAGGATCGTGACAAGTATAGGAATGCCGGAGGCTGTACCGCTCTCGTTGCACTCTTCATTTTCGGCAAGATGTTCGTGTCGAATGCGGGCGATAGTCGAGCCGTTTTGTGTCAACGGATGTCCAACGAAGTACTTAAGTCGCACACGTCGACTATTTCGTCGACTTTGACCAGCAGCAAGGACAGCAGCGATACGACCGATACAAAATGGGACGATAAGAAACATATGCACATTTTCCCGATACCGTTCTCGCACGATCATACGCCGGACACGGAACGACCGCGTCTTATGTCGACGGCAAAATTAAATCCGGTCCTGATGGGCGGCGAATATGTCGCGATGGAGTATGCTAAGCGGCCGGTTGTCAAGGATCTGGGACAGAGAATTCTCTATCGGCAGGGCACGATGAAAGGTTGGGCGTACAAGACTCTGACCAGAGACGATCTAAGGATGCCGATTGTAATCGGCGAAGGTAAAGTATTTTTCGGTTTTTAGCATGTTACAGTCTTATCGGAAGTTGGAATTCCCGGTCAATGTCCAGTTATTATTCTTGCTGTTCTAGGAAGCCTTGAAAAATCCATAGACTTCAAAATTCTCGTCCCAAAATTTACATTATTTCCACTAGTCCCACAAAGACGAAACGTTCAGGTCTTCAATGGTCTACGGAACGAATCATCGATACGTTGTTCAAAGCGAAACTATTAGAGTGACTCGATTAAACTAGACGGGCATGTCCGTTCCGAAGCCCGGATATCAAAAGCACTCCACAAGATGCGACAAAAATTTATTATTTTCCTGACTGCACTCAAAAACATGTGCATCGTAATTTCTGTGGAAGCTATGTACTCCAGCCTCTCATTTGTATTTTTTTTCAGTCACTTTCACTCGTCTGCGTCTTATGCACTATCGAAATGAGCGCCTGGATTGTCTTTTAAAAATGTGGGCAATAACATGGGCATCGAAATTTCTGGGGTAGCATGCGGTCATTCGGATTACAGGCGTCTTATTTTAGAGCACAATCTTTGTATTTGTTGTATGGAGGCAAACAGTTTTCGGATTTATTTTGTATCTGTGTTTGCGTCGTTAAGGAAAAGTGGAGGACGTAAGCACTTCAACCTCGTGCCGTTTTAGTCATAATTGAGTCATACACCGGGATACAGTGCGCTGTTTTCGTTTGCACGTTTTATCGCTACAATGATTTCTACCGGACCTGCGTATCACACTTGCTATCGCCACCGAAGCAAACTTCCATTTAAACGGACACGTAAATAGTCAGAATTGTCGCTATCAGTCGGAACAACCTCTAAACAAAGGCACCAGCGCTCTCTTGACAGTCCAAAATTTCTTGTATTGGCTGCTATATTCGAAAAATGACTTTCCAAGAATACGAACTGGTTATGTGTAATGTTAATCAACTTTTACAGGTCATCTTTAAAACGACTTCGAAGATTGAATTCGCCAACATGGTTCCAGAAAGATGAAGTCACTAGTCGGTCAATTGCGGCTCTATAGGTAAATTGAATGTCGTTAAGGGCCAATATTATCAAGCCTCTAATGAGAGCAGATCTTAGTTCCCTCAATTGACTTTTTGCCAATTGAAACGCAATATTGCAGCGGAAATGGCGTCAATCGTGCATTTTAAAATATTCGGTCCCGATTAGTGGAATAATTAGAGGAACAATCGTAACGGTCACCATCTAGACAATATTAGTTTTGCTACATAATTTCAATTTAAAATTGATGTAGTATTAGTCAACCATAAAGTTCTTATGGAGGGTGGGGAGCAGGGACGTCATTTCAATTTTTTCTTGGGGGAAATGGGGGGGGGGGGCAAGATTTTATGTATGTATATATTTCTATATGCTCGACTCAAAGGCATCAATTATAGTCGATAGCGATCTTCCGTGATGGTTTCGTTGGGTTTGAGGAGCTCATAATACACTAAACCCAGCTAATCCCACCAAATGCAGAGCATGGGTTTGGCATCATGGATATTCGGCTTTGTCGTCGATGATGATGCATGGTCGGGCTTACCATGATTTTCTACGCTTCGGGTTATCGTAGTGTATTCTCTTTTCATCATCAGTAACGATACGATGCAAAAACCTTTCCTTTCCTGCCGTTGGAGCTGCTGTTCACACGTGAGAAAACGCCACTCGACGTCTCTCGGCTTCAATTCGTGCGGCACCCAATTTCCTTGCTTTTTTTAGATAATTCTTCCACTCCACTTATTTATTCGTACTTTTTCATTTAATATTAGGTTTAGGTTTTAACACACAAAAATAAGGATTTTCTTTCCTGTTTCCTTATAAACTATTAAAAAAATACACAATCACGCTAATTCCGGAAAACGGGGGGTCTATTTCCGCCGACTATGCGGTTCATATTCGATTCGCATTCACGGTACATGCGATCATTCAAAACGTTCGAAAACTGCTTTTCCGATATACTTTAAAGACATGTTTTTCGGGTGTTTGAAGTCATATTTTTGGGCAGAAAAATGTCCAAAATTGTAACACTGTAAATATGAGAGATGTAGCATCTCAAATTTCTCTTTATTGCCAATTGCTTTCTGAAAAAACTTTAAAACGCGACTACGTAGGTTGCTATTTAAGTTTTGAGATAGACATAATTATATATATATTATAATCAAAAATGGCTTAATTGTTTTTCAAAATATTCACAACATTTTGCATGCGTTTGAACCAATTTGCGAAACAGTTTTTCCACTCCGATTGAGGTATACCTCCAAAACACGTGATTTGAACGCATCAACCGCTTCTTAAGGCGTCGAAAAACGATGACCTCGCAATTTATTTTTGATCTGCGGGAATAAGAAGAAATCATTTCGTGCGAAATCAGGGCTGTACGGCGGATGACCCAACAATTCGATGTTTTGAATGCTCAAAAACGTCTTTGTTTGAGAGAGCTTGCATTGTCGTGGTGGAGAATGATTCGTCTTCGGCGATTGGTTTCCCTGATTTTTCCGAAAACTTCTGGCAAACAAATGCTGGTGTACCATTCAGAATTCACCGTTCTACGTTGCTCTAATGGAACGGTGGCTACATTTCCAGTTACTCTGAAAAAACAGGCGACCGTTTGCCATATCTCAAAACATAAGTAGCAACCTACGTATTTCATTACGGATTTTAACTGACAAATTTTCTAGAAACGAATCACACGTTTTCTATAACTTAAAATTGGGGAAATTGAAGTTCACTTTTCGGCCGACGAGTTCCAGAATAAGGGTGATTATTAATAACAGCTTGAAGTTACTTATGCAACCGTGGATCTACTGACCACTTAACCAATGATTTCACCAGCAATGTCTAATTCTAAATACCTATATTTTAAAAATGAATCGAATTGAAAACATCATTCATTAACACAAAAGCACGAAAACTGTATTAAAAAATTTTTAAAATAACGGATATCGTCTTTGTTCCAAACGACTCATTTATAACTGCATCAATATCTATATTTTCTGCTTTTTCTTCGAGACATGCAGATGCTAGAAAATCAATGAGTCGTTGATCTCCGCATCTATTACTGAGATAGGTTTATACCCGTTCCATGCAACGGTTCGTTTTCAACGGATGTCACCGGCATCGTCAGGATGAGGTCAATTATTTTTAACAGCTCACTAAAGCCATGTGGAATGTATATAGAATCATCCACGTCGGTGGGATTAGTATCTTTAGTTTCAAGAATGGGCGCAGCGCTAGAACCACCGCATTCCCTAGGCACCATACGGGCCCATTGCGATTCCTTCAGATCCTCGTGGGCTGTTCCATCCCCTCAAAATCAATCCAAATCCCTGCAGAACCTGACCAGTTTGTCATCCCCTAACGACCTCAAATCCTCGATGTTATCGAAGAAAAGACTACTCAGCCATCTTAATCGCCTTCTAGCGATCCCTGGGCATTCACACAAGATCTAAGTGATGTCCTTCACAGCGTAGAGCGTACAGTCTCAATACAGAACCTGCACATGTCCGTCTCCGCTACCCCTAGCCGCATATCGTGTTTTCTCAGCATACAGTGCTCCGACGAGCAGTCGCAGTTTTTCTCCTGGGTTGGATTCAGAACCAGTTAAAATATTACTGAGATTTCCGTAAAATTCAGGGGAGGGGGCAAATGGCCCCCCCTCCCCCACAAATGACGTCCCTGGTAGGGAGCTGCTCCTTGTATGCCATTGCATACACTCCTGCAAGCCAAGTTACATCTGCACTCAGAATTTTTCGAAAAACTTAACAGTTCGAAGTTTTGAGTTATTTTATACAGCATCAGACGAGTCTTTTGAAGACCACCAAACGATCTTTGTAACTCGGATTCATTGTTAATTGGCAGTTAGCATGCGGCTAGACGGGGTACATGCCTTTCCTTCCTGAGCACGAAGCTTTAATTTTTTTGACTGACAATTCCACTCATCTCTAACCCCATAGCAAAATGGCCAACCGACGGTCTTCTAAATTAAGTCCAATAAGTTCATAAAATACCGCTTACTTAAGCGACGAATTTCAGTTTAATATCTTTTTAAACTTTTAACCCAATTTAGCTCGTATCTTCACTGGCCGATTAATACCCTTTGTATGGTAGATTTATTGCTCGATATCTTACTTTCGACGTATTTATATCCGCTGATAAAAACAACGCCTTTTGTATTACACAATTCTAGCTAATTAATTGCACTCTCACGCTTTCATTTATAAAACATTTTGTCATATCATCCACAACCGGTATATAAGGAAAACGAAAATTGAAAGGGCTCGAACAATTAAATAACTTTTAAGTCTTGATAAAATCTTAGCCACATGTATACAAAAAAAAATCAATTTTTCATTTCAGGCAAACGAAGCAGACTGATGGGAACGATAGGCGTGACCCGTGGATTCGGTGATCACGATCTTCGAGCAATCGGCACCGGTCTACCAATCAAACCATTCCTATCTCCGCATCCAGAGGTAAATTATCGTGACCTGACAAAAGTAATTTCAATTCCCGACGAAAATAATGAAGACGGTGACTACGGTATCCTGATAATGGCAACGGACGGCTTGTGGGACGTGGCCGACACGGAAAGTGTTAGCAAAACCGTTTTCACGACACTGTCCAAGTATCCGACCGAGAAGCATCGCTATACAATGGTCGCGCAAGAATTAGTTGCAAAATCGCGCGGACGAATAAATGAATCGGGTCATTGGCGTCTGGCCGATAGCAAGGCGGCAGCAACAGTCGACGATATTTCCGTCATAGTTATACCAGTTTTTCAGTATTACAAGGAATATATCGAATGGGAACGAAAATCGAAACGTAATTCGGCCGATCGGATTAAATCCGCCGCGTCCAGAGAAACGAATTCGACAAACGGAACAATAACCAGTGACGAAGAAAAAGGATCCGAGGAAGTCTCCGATGACACTGAGACACCTTGCGATACGATTACTTCGACAACTGATAAGGATGAGCCGCGATCCGCTGGCCTTGATAGCGAACATCAACAGACAAAAGATGCCGCAACATAGAAATTGTGGCGAAAATTTACTAAACTAATTCAATCCAATAATTTAATTTTCGAACAAAAAGCTTTGCTATTATATTAAAATAAAATAAATAAATTCAATATTGTATTTAGATCGGGAGCGATAGCATGTAATTCAACCTTACAAGTTCACAAACCTGAAATATCGTCACACCCAAAATAAAAATCTAGATGCATTCAAACGTAATATAATCAAAAGAGAAAAAATGCAACAAAAATAAACAATTATTATTATTATTTGCAAGGAACAATTCGCTGTTTTACTGATAAGTTTTTTTTTAGCTATGAGTTTCGTTAATCTTGAGGTTTACTTCATGACAAATTGTCGTTATCGCGCCATACAAAAATTTTCTCGGTTTTTATCATTTGAGGAATATGCGACTTTCTTTGTTTTTTTACTGCCTGTTTACTATATTAAGCCTAGTGATAAGATTATTCAGAGAATGATGTGTTTTTTATGAATAATGTGGAAGCTATTATTGCTATTATTTTAGTTGGTTTATAGGCTCTATTTAAAGAAAGGCAGCTTTAGATTGATCTTTGATGTAGCTGGGATCTTGGTGTGGTTTTTACACCTTGTTTGCAATACGGATGATTGTGCATACATAGTTTAAGATTGTGTACCTATGACTTAATACGAACTTTTCTGAAAGGTCTTTTGAGTGTGTAGGTGGCTCGTAAATATTATCAGTGAATAATTAGCTTCAGCTATTTATTTATGAGTTTTAGAAATGTAAAATTTTGCAATTTTAAAATGTCGATAAATCGATTTCATTCACAAAAGGTTTTAATTAATATAAGAATTATTTTATGTTAAGCGTGTGTTCATAAAATTTTCAATAGAATAGGAAATAAAACACTAGCTGATCATATAAGAACTGCATCCATTTTTTGACCGAGGTAGTTTGTGGTAAATTGAAACTAAGTGCAATTTATCAAATAACTAATTTCAGATACAGAAATAGAGGACGTGATATAAGATAAAAATATCCGTACATTACTACATAATAAATCTGCAGCACAGTTGTTTAAATGGAGCCCACTGCAAAAGGCAGTAGCGCTTTGAAATCCCATAAATATTGGTACACCATGTATCTCAGGCTATATAAAAGTTTAATTCAGAACAGTAACTTGTATTTCAGAAAAGTAAATAATATTTCAGAATTATGAAAAAAGGAAAAATCTGCCAATGGTCTGGGCGAAACTTTATTATTTTTCGGATCAAAGTTCGGGTGCGGTCAAAGTCGGAGTATATCATCAGTTGTTTCGAGATTATGACGTTTCTTGGAAAGTTAATTTTGTTCTTAAAATAAAAATATTTAAAATAGAGATTGTAATTTAAAATGTACATTGAAAAAGGCCGTGTAGATAATTCAAATTTTGGTATATTATGTACACTAAAAGCCCATAGAAGTAAAAACGAATTTGTTGCCTTATCAGACTTAACAGATATGATGAATTGTATAAACGTATACAAAGCCATTACTTCCACTTGGGGTTTGAATTTCAAAAAAATTGTGAAACGGGTTGTTAAACGATTTCATAAGAAGTAACTTGATATCTCGTGAGACACGAGGGATTTTGAAAAATTTGTGAAAACGTAAGCAAACCCTTTACACCCTCTTGGTTCTTGAAATTAGAAAAATAGTGGCATTGGTTTTTAGGTCATTAGATCGAATGCTGTAATAACCAATTTTGTATCTCATCAGAACTAAGGGATGGCAAAAATTGTGAAAACATGCAAACCCTTGGGGGTTGAATATCCAAAAATTGAGAAATGGGTTTTTAGGCGCTTATGTAAACAATATGTGGAAGTGAAAAGCGATCTAATATCTCATTAAACCTAAGAAATTTGTCGAAGCTTTGAAAAGCATACAACCCCTTACACCCCTTAGGATTGAATATCTAAAAATACTGGAATTGACTTTTTGGCGCTTATATAGGAAACCTTAGGAAGTAAAACTTAATTCGATATATCATCATATCTAAGCAATATGTAGGAATCTGTGAAAACATATGCAACCTCCTTACACCTACTTGGGGGTTGAATATCCAAAAATCCTGAAAGGAGTTAATAGATATATGAAGTCAGAACGAGAAAGTAAAAACAAATCAATTTATTATCACTTCAAAAAGAAATAACGGAATTCGTGAAAACGTGTTCAACCCATTTATACCCTCTTAGGGGCTGAAAAAGGAAAAAACTTAAAAGCAAGTTTTAGGCGATTATTACGCAAGCCCGTAAAAACGAAAAGTTAGTCGAAATCTAATTAGACCTGGGGATAAGGCAGAATTCGTGAAAAAGTATACAACCCCTTTACACCACCCTAGGGGTAGAATTTCACAAAATCCTGAAAACACTTTCTAGGTATCTATATGAAGAAACCGTAGAATAAAAATGAATTCAATATTTGGGAAGACCTAATAGATATGACGAAAATCGTGAAAATTATATGCATTATTTGTCAACCTTTATACACAAACCGAATTTTATTTGTTTATTTATTTTTTTTCACATGGGTCCACTATCGAAGCTCTATATAAGTTATAAGTTTCAGCTTCCTAGCGTAAGCGGTTGCTGAGATCTAGAAACCAAAATTTACCGTCTAAAATGCTTCCCCCACTTCCCCCCTCACACCCCCACTATTCAAAATATACCCAGTCTATTAATAAAAAAATTCAATTTAATACCTCAAAGGGTTTGGGAGCTACGAGCCTTCAAACGATTTTGCGTACAGCGTACGGCGGACAGACGGACTGAAATTTTTTTTTACTTTTTTCGTATCTACTAGTCATGAAACGTGAAAAAAAAATTTTGAGGTTAGCAAATTTTTTTTTTTTAAAAATCGATCACAATACTGTATTATTGAAAAAGGAAAAGTGTATTTCCGATTGATTTGTTTTGTATTTAAGTTTACTTAGTAGTAGGCTTGCGTATTTTAATTCATCATAGTGAGCGATCATTTCCGATTCCCGATCTCTCGCGAACTAGTTCGTTCTTTTAGTTCATAGTTCATTATTTCAGGGAGTTCAGTGATGAGTAGTCGTACTTCGAAGACAGTACATGAAGTAGAATATGATTAGCAAAAAAAAGGTCAGTAGATCTAGTAGAAGATGATGAGCAAAAAAATAGGTCAGTAGATCTAGTATAGTATATTGTCTTACAGAGTTCCGAGCGGCAATGAAAAACGAGCTAGGAGCGGGATTGACTGCGAACTAGTTTGTTCATTTCAGTTATGGGAACGCTCTTCTGAACTAGTTCGTTCGAGAACTACACAAGACTACTTAGTAGACGAAAATGATGGCGTGGCATTATCGGGTGCGTAAATAAGTTTTGAGGGATTTGTTAAAGAGGGCGTTTCGTGTACTAAATTACATCGGGCCATATTGTGACTGTATTCTTTTGGAAGCTCCATTTTACGGCTTTAATTTTTAGTACGTGTCGCTTTGCCAAAGTGTAGACAACATAGATTTTGTAAGCGTTGAATATGTCGAATTTCGTTCCAACGAAAGAGCATTTGCGGGAAGTGTTACTAGAAAAGTGCAGCTGAGAGTCACCGAATGTGTGAGTTTAGACGATTTAATAGTGGCGAGGCCGAATATCCATGGTTCCAAGCTCATGCTCTGTATTTGGTGAGATCAGCTAGGGGTGGTTTATTATGAGCTGCTCCAACCTAACGAAAAAATCACAGGGGATCACTACTGACTACAATTGATACGTTTAAGCCGAGCATTGAAGGATAAGCGCTCACTATTCGAGCTGAGGCACGATAAACTGATTTTGCAGCACGACAATGCTCGACCTCATGTTACATTGGAAAAACCTACTTGGAAACACTGAAATGAGAAGTCCTACTCCACCCGACGTATTCTCCAGACATTGCTCCCTCTGATTACTACCTATTCCGATCGATAACTCATCACCTAGCTGAACAGCACTTACGAAATTACGACGAATGCAAAAATTGGGTTAATTCATGGAAAGCATCTCAAAAAGAGTCGTTCTATCGACGTGGAATCCGTATGCTGCCCGGAAAGATGGGAAAAAGTTGTGGTTAGCAATGGAAAATATTTTGAGTAATACCTTTGTAACCATTTTTCCACAATAAAGCCTTGAAATTGACAAAAAATCCCTCAAAACTTATTTGTGCACCCAATAACTTTCTGCACACAATGTTAAGGAAACACAATGAAGAAGTCCACTGTACCCGAATCCGCACGGGCACAAAGCAATGTGTTTTCTAATGAGCAGTATGAAGAATCATGAAAATCGCCAACAAAGGATAAAAATAGGCGTCTTTGCAGTGTGGGGGAGGGTGTAGCCACATTCTATTTATTTTCGCACACGTAACACTGCAAATGTATTGTAAATAAGAAGGTAAGACCGCATAATTTTGTTTTTTGAAAAAAAAAATTTAAAAACTGTGTCAACAGTTAAAAATTGAAACATTAACAATCAACAATTTCGTAATCAGCCTTCGCTTTCGTTAGGCAAATCGGCAAGGCTTGTTTGGCAGCGACAAGGATTATATCCTCCGGGAGCGCGGATAATTGAAACTCTACTGTTTGTAGTGTTTCTTTCAATACTATTGTTCCTTTTAAGGATAATAAAATTTCTTTCACCTCTTCGAATAAAGTTCGTGTCTGTTTTAGGTAGCACTTCACTTTTGGAATAATTAAAAAAAAAATTTTTTTGCGCTTGAACCTTGTAATAATTAAATTCTGGAAATAAAAATCAATAAAGTCTTTTGGACAACGATCAAACCTTTTTTACTTCGTCGAACCACTTCAACCAGCGAAGACAAAAAACGTAAGCTATAAATTTAAAGTGTGCTTAATTTGAAAGTAGTTGAGTTACCTTTGATTGGAAAATTATCGCATTTTATAAAATTAACTATTTTTGGGATTGGTAAGATACAGGGGGTAAGTATCCCTACTTGCTTCCCTCTAAAAGCGACTTGGTTCAGTTCTGTTGCATTACTGATTTATGAAGAAATTGGTATCACTTTTTACAATTCTGTTTAGGTACTGAAAAATTGAATTGGTTCAGAACTAGCTATTATAGTTAAGCTGATGCAGTTACGATCCATAAAAAAATAATCCGGAATTTCATGTTTCCTTCTGATTGTATTCAGTCCTAAATATTTGTATTGACTCGCTAAACTTTGAATTCAGTTGAACGGAATTTAATTTATCGTTTTTCAAAACTAAGTAAAATTTTCAACACAATTGGGCCAGAACTTGAAAATGTTAAAGAAGAATGGTGAGCCGTAAAACATCGACCGTATAGCTAAAAATTCTTAAAGCAATTAATTCAATTTATAAAAACTGACAGTCAATAGTAGTAAATTTAATTAATTTTCAAAAAACAATTAATATAAATAAATTCAGTTCAGAATTCCTCAATTAAGGGGTAACACCACTGTAAAATTTTAAAAAATAGATTTTTTTTTTTTTGCTTAAAAAATTGTTTGAACCTTAGAGAATATGGAGGAAAAGTTTAATACATGAAAAACAATTTTTTCCTGGATTTTCGAGCCCTTTACCGAGCGTGTCAGGCTGCTTTGAAACGACTACCTGCGTCAGATCAGGTATCCATCTGAGAAGGTACTGCCTAATGATTTACCTATTGGTTTCTAACTTCTCGAATACACTAATAGATGTCGCTAGAAAGTTTTTGTGTTCCATTGGATGCATTTTCACACAGAAGTACGTCAGTGCATGTACAAAAAGGTCAAAATTTTATTTAAGTGGCAAGAAAATCCTAAATATAGCAACGGATATCGCTGTATGCAATTTTAATGATGGACTGACTAACATACTACGGATTATGAAGGTTCTGGAGATGGCTATTGGCGTCCAATGCTACAATTTTTGTATCGAATCCGATACTAAGTAAATCCAGTACGCTGAACGTTCATTCACAGATGCAGTAAAAGAGGCGCGCTCCAGCATTAAATCGTCGAGGAAAGAGATTGAGCAGGAATATTCCAACGTAGAAGAGCAGCTTTATGGTCCTGGAGTTGGAGATTAATGGCAAAAAAAATTTAAAAAGTAAAATTCTTAATTTTTTCATGTCTATAACACATTTCAAAACTTTGATCGCGTTTTTCTCGAAACACGATTTTTGAAACCGGCACGCAGCATAACTCGAACAATTTTCATTCGAATTTTTCACAATATCTCAAAAATAACATTTCGAAGAGAAATACGTAGCGGATTTTTGATACGATGATTTAAAAAATATTCATTAGCAAATAACAGTCCGGTTTTTGATCGAAAATTAAATGAAATTATTCAAATACTCGCCAATCACACAAAACTCAATATTTCTAAATTCCCCTAAGTGTTCCTCGAGCGATAATCATGAAGATTAAGTGTTTTTTTTTCTTTGTGCCAGGTTAAAATATACGTAAGTAACACTGCGTGCCGCAGAGCGCCTAAAATTTTACATGCCTCGGGAGAATGGCTTTAGTGCCGCCATTTTGTAAAAATTTTCACTGATTTTTTTTTATTGTATACTTAAATACATGTTTATTAACTTCCCTAAATATTATTAGTCTATTTCCTTTCCTTCCATTAAAGAAAAAATTGTCGAAAACGAGCTTTTTTTTAGAACGCTACAGTGGTGTTACCCCTTAATACATGAAAACGATTGCAAAAACAAAAGACTTAAGCCAGAAACTCGATAACTTCAGATGAAGCTATAACCGAAGAAAGTAAGGTGAGAAGTCTTTTTATTGTTAAGGTTGGGGTACAAGATACTGCTAACATTGCAAGCTGATAAAAAAAGCAAATTGCACGCAAGAATTTATAAATACCAATCCTACTTGCAGCTTAGCATTCAAGGACTCCATGTCCCGCATAGTAAATTATTCTAATTATCCGGAATTAGTTTTTGTATGAATAACTGTATCTATCTATCGCTTTACTATACCTAGTAAGACAACACTTTAAACTTGAAGAATTCTTCAGCTTTTTAGTAAAACAATTAAAAAAAATTCCAAGTAACACTCGATTGTATTTTATTTCCTGAAACCATACTCCAACCGAACATTCTTATGTCAAGCTTTAATCAAAAACTCGTTTACTATTGCCTCTCCATATACTTCCCGAGCATATCTTTAAGTTCACTTTCATTAAACTGTATACTTGTCGAGCTAATGAAATGCCATTGCAAATTGTTGCGGGAGTTGTACCTCTTGAAGAGAACTCCTAAGCCATTCAAAAAAGTAGAAACCAAAACGTTTTTTTTTCTGTTCAATTACAAGATCGAAGGTCGCTCGACATGAAAGCGTATTTAATTGCTAACAAAGCTCTTCGACTATCAAAATATATTTCGGTAGAAAAATCTCAGATCGAATTTTACATTAAAAACAAAACAATCTTGAGGAATATAAAAGAAGAAATCGTTTCGTTATAGCGGCATGAGGTTACGTCTAAAGGTTTCACCTGATGGGCTTCACCTCCACAACAATCTTTTAAGAAAAAGGTATCTTCTAGCATTTCAATTATCCGCTTTAGGGGCTTGATTTCGTTATCTTAAATCTCGTGACTTAAAAAAAAAATTAATAAGCGCATTCAGTACTTATGGAAGTATCCTTGACATGGACATGTCCATCATCGTGGCTTTTAAACACAATCTTCTGTTAATTAGCCGTGTGATTTAGTAGGAGGAATAACAAAATGTTTGTGTTGGGCCAGAAACTTTTTGGTATCTTACAAGTGCCTGGCTAAGTCATTAATAAAGGCTGTCCGATAGTCGCTAACAACATATTTACCACATGAATGAAGTTTTTTTTTTGCTACTTTTTACGTACATGTTTTTGTAATATAGTTTGTCAACTTTGTACAGGTATGTTGCGCGGAATTTGTCTAATCACCGCCTTGAAAGGTGAACACTTTCTCACGGATGATGGCAATTTGGTGTACTAACAAAAACTGATTGCAAAATTTCCGTGATTGGGGTAATTGATTTATTGGGAGCATGGACAAAATGTTTTTGGCACTTTTTATGTACTTCGTAACGTTAAGCGCAATTAGACACCTTTTTCGAATGGCATCTGTATGGAATAGTATTGTTAAAATTGATACTATACGTACGTAGCTCACGTATTCCGTCCTTAGATCCAATCAACATTCAACACCACATAAAAAGCAGATAATTTTCTTATAATCTCAATTATCGATCACACATACGAAAATTCTGTGTTAACTATCGCTTGAAGCAATCAATCAGTCAAGGATGAAATAATTTGTACAGTGCATTAAAATCTTTTCATCACATTTTATGTTTAATATAGAGAGATAAATTACTGACAAATTTATTTTCGAATTGGAATAGGCTCTTTTTTTAATGACCTTAAAGGTATTGTCGATTTCATTATAAAGTCAACTGAAACTAACTTTTAAGTGTAGGGCTACAAAAAATATTCGAAATATGCTCAAGGATACTGAAATTGAATAAATACAGTATGACGGCATGAACTTGATAATTAAAATTATAATAGCTAATTATGAGCTTACCTCGAACATATTTTCGTTGCTGACTGATACACGGAAAGTATGCTAACGACTAGATGTAAAACAAGTGCGCAAATCAGTCCAGTTCCAGCTGATATGGCGGCTTTTATTGTCTGATGATTGAGCTGAAATGCAAAATTAATAATTTAAATTAGCTTTGGACGTTTTATAATTTTCAAATCTGTGAAGGTTTTAATTGTTGCTATAAATTTATTTCAAGTACTAATATTTTGAGTAGAAAACCGGGGTATATTTTTATTTATTTACGTACTTTTCTCAATTTCAGTAAAAATATAGGGGATAAAATATCGATATAGTCCTTTAGGGGTTGAATATCAAAAAATTCTAAAACCGAAGAAGAAAAAAAATATTCGATATCTTATCAGACCTAAGTGATATACCGGAATTCGCAAAAACGTGCTCAATAATTTTACACCTTCTTAGGGGTTGAATATCGCAAAATAGTGAAATTAATTTTAAGATCATTGTACACAAAGACCTAAAATATTTGTCGAAATTCGAAGAAATTTGAACAAATCCTTAGATCGCCGGAGGTTCAAAATGCTTCAATCGCGGTTTTCCCGATTATATTTAAAGCTTTTAAAAGTAAAAGTGAATTCGATATGCCATTAGACCCAAGAAATATATCAGAATTCGTGAAAATATACACAACCACTTTACACCCACTTAGGTGTTGGATATCCAAAATTTTTAAAAAACATTTCATCATTGAAAGTTTCATATTTTCTTTATCTCAAGGTGCGCTAAAATTATATCTTTGCGACTAAAAGGAATACTGATTCTCGATATATTTCATTATATTCCACAGAAAAAAGTTCTCAAGACCGCAACCTTCCGATATAAGCCCCTCCTTACAAAATGTTTTAAGGACGTTCATGCGCTAACGAGTTCCATTATTTAAAAGCAATAAATAAAATACAAATATGCAACAGTGAAATACCGATTCTCATTTGAATTGTAGATGACAGAGTGATGAATTAGTGCTCTTCACTATAAGAGCTTCTCGAAGAATACTTTGGATTTTAACTGTTTTGTTTCCATATTAAATTATGTAATTATAAAATTATATCGAAGCAATAGAAAACATTTTGATCGTTATTTAATTTTTAGCTTAAACTTAAATCATTCAAATTCCAACTCGATAGCTTGAAGAGTTCTCCATTTATCGAGAGTTTCGATAACTACAAGAACCTTTTTTTAAATACATTTCTATGGCAGTTACTACACTTGATTTCATCAGTTTGAGGTTTTTTTTGATATATTGAGCACAGTATGAAGAAGCCCAAAATTTTTACTCTTTGAATTCATAAGAAGTTTTTGCGCATTTTCCTCTATATACGAGTATGTACAAAAATTCATCTACATTACACAAGCCCATGATTGAAAACTTTGCAAGAAATATTTATTTATTATGTTTTTTGGGTTGTATAACAAAGAATTGAAATTGAAATTTTTTGCTCTAGTAATCGTTCAATACGAGTTACAAGGACTTTTGAATGGGATGGATTTGACTACTTACGAATTTGAGCTTATTGCTACCACCATTCTAGTTCGCGTAAAATATCGACTTCGTAGCTAAACGAGATATCATCCGACTCGATCTAATTAATGAACAAACTTTTCAATGACTTCTGTATTTTTTCCTTGATTTCTTTATATTCTTTAAGAATGGAATTTTTCATGGTGAGAAGCTACCATAGAAGAAAATTTGTTTAAGTTTTTTGTTGTTTTCCGGCGTCAGTGGAGTTTCTGGTGTGAAACCCCAACACGAAATCTTATATTCGTTCAAAACTCTGAAACTGCATACTAAAAAGACTTGAAGCCTTTTTATAGTCGTGAAAATATCTTTTACGGACGTTAACCCTTTAAGGGGAGCTTGTAGGGAGTGCAAAAATTGCCATTTTTTAGACCCATTTTCTCTTAAACAGCTAATCGTATCACTCTATTTTTTTTATTTGTAAAGCTCTGTTAGTACTACTACTTGATCGAAGCATTTTAAAAAGATCGCTTCACTTTTTTTTTTTAAAAAATAACGTTTCAAATAGCCTCCTGGTTATTCCTTAGGTTGTCAGTCCTATAGTCACCTACACCGCATTTCAGCATTAAACACGTTTCGGACTTCAACCCATAAAATAATAAAGTTGCGCCCGGACTGTTGGCCGATTTTTTTTAGTTTTAATTACTCTAGTAGCACATCTACATATAGGTACTAAGTTTCAACTTTCTAGCATAAGCCGTTTCTGAGATATGAAAAACCACCCCCACCCCCGCACCTTGCTACCCCTATCAACAATTTATTTTTCTGGGATGTCTCTATAGTAGCTCTATACAGTTTTCAATTTTTATCTTTCTATCCTTTGTGGCTTTCGAGAAATTAAAATCAGATTTATTTAATTTCCACCCGCTCCCACCATCACTCTTTACACCCACTTTCTCAAATTTTTTCTCCACTAGAGGTCTGCTGGTCCTAACTCCTGTAAAATTTTCAAGATCATACGGTTCTTGAGATATAAAAATTTAATTTTTTGAAAAATTACTGTCCCCCACTTCCGCGCTTCACATCCCCCTCAAAAATTTTACATTCAGTAGACTCCACTGGTAATTCTATATACAGAAACCAAATTTTATCTTCCTGGCACAATTGAGTCGGAAGATATTGTAATTCAAAGTTTTTCACCCCCCTTAAAAACGTAAATTTTTTTTTAATTTACTAGTATCTCTTAAGACAACTACAGAGTTTCAACAATCTGACATCAATCGTTCAGGAGATATGGATTTTACAATGTTTCAGTCTCAGCTTTCAAGCGTTTTGAACGCATTGTTTTACCCCCACTCGCCCACCCCTCAACCCCTTTCGACCTTTTTTTGCAAATGGGTCCACTGTTATAGTACTACATAAGTTCCAAGTTTCAGCCTCCTAGCGTAAGCGGTTCCTGAGATCTAGAAACCCAAATTTTTCATCTAAAACGCTCCCCCCTCACCCAACTTCGTAGGGGTTCACCCATTCTACCAACCATAAAAATTTCAACTTAATATCTCAAGGAGTTTGTGAGCTACGCACCTTCAAACGGGTTTGCGTACGGCGTCTACAGCAGACATTTTTTTTTTGCTTTTTTGGTGTTTACTAGTCCTAAAACTTAAAAATACGAAAATTCAGGGTAGCAAATTTTTTTGAAATTTCACGTCGATCACAATACTTTATTATTAAAAAATAATAAAATATAAATTTTAATAATCAGTCGAAAACAAAAAATAATTTTTTTTTACCTATCCTTAAGAGATCGATTTTAGAATATCTCGATCTCAGCTTTTTTGCGTTTTTAACGCATTGTATAGAGTACGGCTATGCTGGGTACCAGGGCACAGTGACATACCAGGTAACGAACTGGCCGATGAGCTGGCGAGACTAGGATCGGCGTCAGTCGGGATGGTAGAGGAGGGGGTTAGTCCACCATTAAACGGAATCAAAGCGCGTATCAGAGATCGTGCCACGGACGCAGCGAACTCTAGATGGGAGGCGCTAACGAGCTGTAGGACTTCTAGGGCACTCTGTCCAAGGTTGGGTAGACAGAAGACTAGGGAGATATTGGCATGGAGTAGGGGAAGTTTGCGGCTGCTCGTCGGAATACTGACAGGGCACTGCCTGTTAGGGAAACATGCAATGCGTATGGGGATTGCTGATTCTGACGTATGCTGCTACTGTCTGGACCTATATGCTGAAGAGGACATCGTCCACATTTTGTGTGAATGTCAGGCGGTTGCAAGGAAGCGACTGAGGTGGTTGGGCAGTCTTTCTTTCCTTTGACAATTTGGAGAATCTGAGGTCGATAGGGCATGACAAGCTGATCAAGTTCTTTAGGGATCTGGATTATTTCGGGGATGTTTAGTGCCCTACGAGGCTCCGAAGGGATCGCTATGAGCCCTATTTTGATGCCTAGTGTGCGCGGTGGCTTAGCGCTTCGCCCCTTCTTAAAACTAAAACTAACGCATTGTTTTTTCACCCACTCCCACACGCCGCGGTTATTGAGATCTAGAAATTAAAAAAAACACTCCTCCATGCCACACCCTTCGAAAAATGGCCACTTAAAGAGGTCCACCCAGTAGTCTGCCCCCGAAAAAAAATTCAAGTTAATAGCTCAGTGTTTGGGAGCTCCGACCCTTCAAATGATTTTGCGTACGGCGTACAGACGGACTGAACATTTTTTTTTTGTGTCGACTAGTCATGAAACGAAATTTTTTTTTTCTAAATCGATCACCTATATAAAAATAATAAAGAAATATATAACTTTTTTTTGTACGAGGCTCCGTTCTATACGTTCATAATTTAATAAAAAAAAATTTTTCTTAACGCTTCAATGCTGTTGTGTTCTTTTCTTTTTTCTTTTAATAAAAAGTTGATGAAATTTGAATCATTATTCTTCCAAATTATATCAAGATTAAGCAACCCAACTCAAATCAGATTTTTTGCCTTTCATCTATCTAAAAAATGTACATATTAATACTCTTGCTTTAGGAAATTGGCGCCTAATTCAAAAACAGTAATTACCAAATTTATATTTCTAAGCTCATTAACATTTAATTGCAGTAATTTTGCTGTTGAAAATAATATTAATCAAAATACAGTTTACATATTCATTAGAGATGTGTCTGGCATGGCAAAACTAACGTTGGATTTTATTCAAAATTTTTTATACCAGTTAAATTATCGCACCTCAGAAATTCCAACTGAGATACAATATCTATAAAAAGGTGCACAATGCCATATATCGCATTTTTGCCTCACCTACATCAATTTTTTTCTACCAGAATAAAAGAATGTATGTAAGTCTTATTAACAATGAAAAGTAACTCCAACTAAACAACTTTTTCACAGAGAACTTACAGCATACCTCACGTATAAATTATAGTCGACGAAAGCAAATTTATTGTCTAATTATGACAACGTGTTATACATAACATAACATAAGGTTGCTTTCAGTAATTAGAAATAAAAATTCCAGCATTATTTATCTTTTTTCTTTTTGCTAAAAAAAAGGCGGAAATATTTTTTAATCTTTCATCTATTTCTTTTATAGGAGGTAAACCTATCTTTACAAAAAAATATCTCTTATTCCGAAAGTTATAACACTTTTAAAGCATCACTCCGTCTACAAGATTAACTTCTTATTCCATCTTATTATGTAAATCAGATGTGCAAGACTTAAAGATATAATTCACAAACAAACGAAAAAAATATAGGGAAACTAAAAAATAGAGAAGAACCAGATTTTATGGTGTGTATGAAACAATAATTCGATATTATTGAAGATCTTATGCACAATAGCATTGATTCAGTTACGCCGTATAAGGAGAAAATTTAAAGATCATCGAAAGGTATGGTTTTTCTAGATCAGATAAGTATCGGTTTGATTCGATCTAATATGTGGATTTAGTAAATTCATTGACTTCAGACTTATAGTAGATAATCATTAAGCTAAGAAGATTCAATGGACTTTCACTTTCTTAACTCCGGGGTTATCGTGGACTCCCGCGATTACCAAAGCTATGAAAATAAAATAAAAAGTTAATCAAACGTGCGTATGGATATGTTGGTTTTTATTGGCAATATATGGATAGCAATAATGTTTTTTTTTGCACCCAATGGATAATGCTACACTGAGAAACGTGTTTTTAGCAACAAAAAACTTTAAAGAAAAACTTGTATAGAAACTTGTATTGTTGACGCGTTCACACGTCTGGCTAAAAAGTTTTTTCCATTGTGGTCAATAAGGTAATATTCGGCATAACTCCAATGATTGATGCCATTTTGCTACTGCAAAAAATGGTCAATGTTGCGTTTTAATCGATAAGTAAATGGCTTTGTAATGTGAAAAGCACATTCCAGTTAATTCGATTTGCATTTGAAAAAATCGGCCAACAGTCTGGGCGGTACTTTATTATTTTATGGGTAGAAGTCCGAAACGTGTTTAATGCTGAGATGCGGTGTAGGTTACTATGCGACTGACAACCTAAAAAATAACATTTCAAATAGCCTCCTGCTTATTCCTTAGGTTGTCTGTCCCTCAACATTTTTCTCAGCTAGAGATCTACTGGTCCTAGCTCCTGTACATTTTTCAAGATCATATCTGATACGGTTCTTGAGATATACAAATTTAATTTTTTGAAAAATGACTGTCCCTCCCACATTCGCGCTTCACCTTCTACTCCAAAATTTAACATTCAGTAGACTCCACTGGTAATTCTATATACAGCAACCAAATTTTATCTTCCTGGCACAATTGAGTCGGAAGATATTGTAATTCAAAGTTTTTCACCCCCACCCCCATACTTCACCTTACAAGTTTGAACCCTTTCCTGATCTCCTAGTATCTCTTAAGACAACTAGAAAGTTTCAGTCATCTGACATTAATCGTTCAGGAGATATGGATTTTACAATATATCAATCCCGGCTTTCAAGCGTTTTGGACGCATTGTTTTCCCCCACTCGCACACACCTCGACCCCTATCGACCATTTTTTTGCAAATGGGTCCACTATCATAGTACTACATAAGTTCCAACTTTCAGCCTCTTGGCATAAGCGGTTCCTGAGATCTAGAAACCCAAATTTTTCATCTAAAACGCTTCCCCCTCCTTCCCCCTCATATCCCCACCACTCCAAAAGATACCACTCGTAGGGGTTCACCCATTCTACCTACCATAAAAATTTCAACTTAATATCTCAATGGGTTTGTGAGCTACGCACCTTCAAACGGTGTCTACGGCGGACAGACGGACATTTTGTTCTTTTGTGATTTACTATTCCTAAAACATGAAAATACAAAATTTCAGGGTAGCAAATTTTTTTTGAAATTTCAGATCGATAACAATATTTTATTATTAAAAAATAATAAAGTAAAACATTGATTTATCGTCGGTGGAAAAAGGGTTGTAAGGGCAAACAGCAACTGTGGATCGCCGAATTTACATAGATTCTACAGACTTCTTAGTTCGTTCAGAGAAGAAGCAGGTTTTTCAAAATTTATTTCTTTTCAAAATACTAAAATTTAAAATTCAAAATCATAATTTAAAGCACTTCTCAAACCTAAAATAGTTGACATATTATATTTAAGTACCAAACTTTTAATATTTCAGCATGATATTCAAAGAATATCTATAGATATTCAAAGAATAAGTCTTCATAAATTTTATTTTATTTATTTACTTATAAAAATACCGATATCTCATGTTTTCATTAATTCTCTTCATCTACTCACGAAAAGTATCTCCTCCATTGTGATATACCCAAATTACATATTATGAAAACTGAAAGGAAAAATATCAAAAAACTTCTGGTACTGCGAAGGGTTAAAGCCGAAATTGATGAAAATTTCAAATTTTTAGGGCTACTACTCAAAACCACAAAAAGATTCAAAGGCTTCCATGCTTTAAGTGGAATTATAGTCAACGCGACGCGCGCACGCTATGCGACGCGATGAAAGCTGACTAGAATGTATATTAGTGAGTATAACCAGTTAAGGTACGCGTCTAGAGACGGACCGCATCGCAACGGTGCGGGACGGATTTTTGTTTCTGCGTCCACTTGCGACGGATCACGCGAGACGGAAAATGCCGACTCCAACTGTTTCGCTGTGTCCACTGTAATGGGACGAGGTGGGACGGGCCGGGAGTACCTTTAAGGTACGCGTCCACTAGGGCGAACGGGCCGGGCCGGACCGCATCGCAAAAATCCGCCTGCCATACATTGTTATAGAAGTGCGTTCATTGAAGGAGGGCCGCATCGGTGCGCGACGGATTTTGCTGGCGGATCCCTGCTCGAGCAGAATGGCGCCCCGGCTCGTTCCACCTCGCCCCATTACAGTGGACACAGCGAAACAGATGGGGTCGGTATTTTCCGTCTCCTGTGATCCGTCCCAAGTGGACGCAGAAACAAAAATCCGTCCCACATCGTTGCGATGCGGTCCGCCTCTAGTGGACGCGTACCTTTAAAGTGATATTGGTATTGGTCAAGGTTATTTGACAGTTGTGGCAAGTAATTCAACGCGCTACATTTACCGGTTGTCGCGACTTGATAGTGACATCACGCGCACCGCCTCCACTATACTAAATCCACTTTTACTTTACTCTTTTTTTTTAAATAATAAAGTTTTTCAAATATTTCAGCCAAATACGATCGAAACAAATTTTAAAATTTTCACTGTTTCTTATTGTAGCACCCTGTATTTAAATAAAACTTGTCAATAAGAATTTAACACGCGAACGTTATTTATTTTATATTTTTTGCTATTTTTTTTTTGTGATTTATTGGGCTAACATGATATCATCTGGCACGGTTCAATTTTTTTTATTATTTTGCTTTTGTCGAAATATTGCATTTATATAAACTGTTCCACGTTATTTGAATTTTTTTCATTTTTGATTTTAGTTGCTATACATTAGAAAGAAAAATAAGTCATATGTGTAAAGTAATAGATTCGTAGGTTAACGCGTTCTCTATTCTCTTGTAAGGAATTTTGTAAGGGAACTATACTTAAAAGGACATACAGAACTACCTCTATATAAAATTTTGACTTAAATAGTTTCTTAAGTTATTGTCCACTGAATGCCCTCCGATAAATCCAAGTGAAGAAGAACGTTCGTTACAGTACAAAAATTCTAGTCTACTGAGACTAATCAGGCCTAAAAGATTTGTCGGAATTCATGAAAACGAACACAACCATCTCACAGTCCTTTGGGGATAGATATCAAATAATGCTGAAATTGATATTTAGACGATTGTACAGTGGATGCCGCTTATTGTAATCGCGGATAATGTTATAAGCCGCATTTTGTTATCAAAACAGTTGGGGTCCATTTTCCACAAACAGAATTCAGCGCTTATTTTTTTTTTCGTTTATTGTTATCACCCGATTAATGTTATTGTTTTTGGCTGGTCTCAAAGTGATTACAATAAGCGGCAACCACTGTATATAAACTCCATAGAAGTAAAAATGAATTCAATATCTCATCAGACCTAACAGATATGTCGAAATTCGTGAAAACGAACAAAACCCATTTGCACCCTTTAGTGGTTAAATATCGAAAAATCCTGAAAACAGTACTTATTTAAAGAGCTCGCAGAAATTAAATTATTTCGATATATCTGCAGACCTATGGGGTATGGCAAAATTCGTAAAAATATAAGCACATCCTTTTCACAGACGATTTTCTTCGCACGCCAATGCCAATCTGAAATTTTTCGGGATGCATTTGGTGCTGGTGTATCTCGTGTGGATTGGTATCGTCCCAAATCTGACAATTTTGGTTGTTCACACATCCATTCATCAAGAAATGAGCCTTGTCGTTAAAAATGACGCAATGCGCGAAACGTTTTTCGAACGGAGCTCTGATTTTGAAACAAGAATTTGATGATTTGCACACGTTGTTCAACGCTATAACCTTCCATGGTGATTTGCCATACACTACTGAACAATTCACAACAAATGCGATGAATGTTGCTTTAACATCATGGCCGCTATAACCTAACAAATTTCGAGCGTTCCTACTGAAACACCCTATATTAGCAATAAAATTGTTCCAGAATTCTGAATTTTAAGTTAATATTTTCGACTGAAATTTTGTTTTGTAAAAATTCAATTTCTCATATTATTTGTATTAATTAATCATATACTTTTTCCTATTAATACTTTAGTGTGATCTGCTTAGGTCACCATAGTGAAGTGACAAACAATCACAGTAAGTTGTTAAACTATAAATCGTGGGTTGCAATCCACCTAGGTGAGGTTCTCAATCGGTGATCTAAAAACAATAACCTTTAAACAATAGCAATGTCTCAGTAGGAGCGTAATGCTTATGCGACTGTAGGAGATACTCGTATGAAACACAAATTGTCATGCAGCTACTAAAAGTGAAAATAGCTTGGGAAAAATCAACGTTTTATGAAATGTATTTCAACTCCAAATCAATTTTTCACGTCGATACTCTGTTCATTCGAGGATTAAAATTTTAGTTCAGTCAGTATCGAATTAAATTCAAATTTAATCGCAAGGCCGATAAAACCCTTATAAATCAGTTCGAACCAAGCCTAACTTTTATGACTGTTACTTTGTAAAAATACTAACCGACATACGTAAAATTTTACTACAGAATTAGGCTAATATAAAACCAATTTTTTGTGAATTGCAAAATTTGACCTGCATTTTGTATTCACCATGTTAAATTGATATTAATGGCGGTAATAAATTTTATATTCACACAAACGAGCCGAATTTAAATGAAGATAATAAACGCGATTGCATAAGAGTCTACTTCGCAAAAAAAAATGTCATGAAAAAAAACCGCCGATCCATTCAGAAATGGTCAGCAAATATCGTTTAATTTTGTTGCATAATCTAGCACCTTTCTTCGTAGGTAAAAATTTATAATATGTAAGGTAGCGTCGTGAATATTAACCGGGCATAAACGATTAACTTTCTCCTATTCAAATTTCGATTGATTAGTTCATATCAATTATAATTTTCAGTGTTCATTATAGTCCTAACAGCCACCTGCAGCACGCGACAAAAAAGGAAAATTTGTGCAATAACTTTATTGTCGAAATAAAACTAATAAACATTTAATCCGATTGCTATATCTTATTACTTACTGAATAATCATCGACAATATAAATTTAATTAAAATTCATTAGGCTTACCTACGGCCCCCATATAGTTCGCATTGATTCAACATTGCATTTTGCTATAATTTAAAAAAAATTGTTTTTAAATGTAATAAAAGTGAAAGTACCGACACGTTAATAATTACATATAATGCAATGGAAAATAAATCGGAACGCATAATAAATTATGAATGCTCGAACTCAATTATTGATAAATTGAATAAAAACACGACCAGATATTACGGGGATTATGGAAACATTTATTTTTAGTGTGCACTATAAATCATTAAAAAAAAGTTAACGATATAGTATTGCATGATTTTTCGGTTCATCGTCGTTAAAAAAAAATTTATTAAAAATATGCAGAATGCATTGCATAGCCGTTGAAATTATAAATTAGATTTGGTTTGAAAACATGGAAAATTAAGTTAGAAATGTTACGTACCGATACCGGCGGTAGAGAATCAGATTAAATCAGTAGTTTGAAAAATGCAAAAGTTATAGTAAATTCGAGTTTTGGTTCAAGGCGATAGAAACGTATTCAACTTAAACTATAAATTTCATAAAAAGTTTAATCGTGAGTTAGAAATATCAAAACATAAGAATGAATTCGCCGAAACTTGATGTAATTTAAAAACGGTTTGAACTGTTATTTTAAAAATTTTGAGTAGGTTGGGTGTAATAAATAAAAAAAAACGAAACCCCTTAAAAGACGTGGTCAAGTTCTGGGGGAATCCAGTTTACTTTTTGTGAAATTTGGAAGAACAACATTTGTTACCTGATCTAAAATAGGTCGTTTGATTTTTGGATGTAAACGCGTGATTCGTTCTAAATGTTTCTTTTTGTATTTCAATACATCAGTAATATGCAAAACTGTCAAGACATGTGTGTAATGCGTTCTGACATAAGAAATCACTGCATTTATTTAGAAATAGTCCCTGAATTTACTGAAGAAATATTTTGATGGACTAAATTCGACCCTGCCCAAATTTAGGCCTCTATCGGTGTAAACAGTTGGCGATTGGACCTACTTTAGGTCACGATCAGTTCGCTAGGTGTAAACTAGCTCATTGCCTTCTAATTATCACAGTAGTAGTCATATCAATTGAGGATCGAAATACAAAGCAGGACTACGCAAAATTAATTTTGACTTGTCGTCAAAAGCATCTTCAAACACACAAAAAAACGATTCATAAGCCAAGTAATCGTTGATAAGATAGAATTCACCAAATCAAACGGTTCTTGATATACACAGTGCGACAAATAAGTTCCGAGGTTCGAACCATATATGAGTAACTAGTAGGGCCATCCAAGTGTACAGACCGGCGTTTGGAAGCTGTGACACTCCTCTTCCCGGTAATACCAATTTTGTTTAAATCGGTTGATAGATAGCAAAGTTATGACAGTTCTTTGGAACTTTTCCAAAACAACTTTTTTGTCGATGTTGAAATATTAAAATGTTGCTCAAACAATGCTCATTACATTCTTCGATAGCAAAGGAATTGTCCACAGGCAATTCGTTCCAACTGGCCAAACAATTACTGGCGCATTTTATCTCGAAATTTTGAAGCGTGTGATGGCCAGACTCCGTCGTATTCGACCCGAATAACGTGATCCAGAGAACTGGATAATGCACCGAGTCACACCTCACTCATTGTTCGTCAATTTTTGGCTCAGAATCAAGTCTGTGTGTTGAATCATTCACCTGATTTGGCCACATGCGATTTCTCTCTATTCCCAAAATTGAAATTGAAGTTGAAATGAAAGGATGTTTTTTTAATGACATTTCGACCATCAAAACAGCTTCAACACGAGCACTAGAGGCAATTCCACAAAATAAGCTAGAACACGCATTTGAATCACTGTTGAATCGCTGTAACAAGTGAATTGAAACTGTAGGAGAATATTTTGAATAAAAAAAATGAAAAATATCGAGATTTTTTCGTTTAATGATGTTTTCCATGACCAGTCTTAAAACTTATTTGTCGCACTGTGTACATCGAGTTATCGAATTCAAACATAAAATAATTTCCAAAATGGCATTTAATTTTCTTTGAAATTACAATACAATTGTCAAAACTCCTCGTTTGAAAGTTAAAAACTCTCGTATTTACTCGAGTGATATATTTTTGTTTTCTATTGACTTTAATGCATGAACACTGTGGTCCAAAATTACGTAATATGCAGCGGTACGCTCTTTAGAAGTAATTAGATTCTTCTGGTATTTCCTTGTATCTAACTACCAAGTTTCAACTTTCTAAAAGTTTTTCTTGGAATATTAAAATCGAAAATTATATCTTAACATCCTATTTTCCCGTATTCATGTATAAAACTTTTGTAAACTGGTTAATTGTATCGCCATCTTCCTTTTTGGTAGAATAAATGATTTCAATTTGAAATATTTTAAGTATCCACTTCTTATAAACCGTAAAAACAAAATTTTAGCTGACATTTTTTTTTATATTACCAAGTAAAAAAAAAGAGAGCTTTAATTGAAGTTCGACACTATCAGAGAAATTAATTTGTATACTTCTATTTTGCATATAATTTTCACATCCGATAACATCCTGAAGTTAGTCTAAAGAATATTGCAAGTTTAATTCAAGTCAAAAATTTGTAACGAATAGCACAGAGCCTCATTTAACTATATTATTTTTTTTATAATAAATTACAATATTCAGTGATTTTCAAAATCCCCAAATCTTAATGCTGTTTGTCTATACAAAAAGTCAATGCCTCAAGAACCCTTTTAGGTAAATATTTGGCAAGTATTAGGATTTTTGGTCAAATTTGTAACTCATAGTTCGTAATGGGATGAAATAGCTTCAAAGTCCTGAAACAACTAGTCATTTTGCGCCTATTGCTGAAAACCTTTATGTACGAATCACATTTGTTACAAAACTTAGATAGGATGAAGGGACGACCGTAATGTTCCATATTCAATCGGTTAATTTATCATTGAAGAGGCCGTCACGCAATAGAAGAAGACATTCATTTTGTCTAGATCCAAGTAGAAGTATGTTAATTTTAAAAATCGAGTAGTTCCCATACACCCATACTTTAAAACTTCGTGAATCCACCTAAGAAGACGGCACCTTGAGAACACGTTGAAGTAGATACAATACTTGAAATTTTGAAAACAGATGTTTCATGCAAATTGTAAGGCAATTTCCATAATCGAAGAATAAATAGAAGAGAAGTTTTACTAGGGCATACCGCTGTAGAAGTGTTCCGCTCAGGTCGGGAATACAAGCGGTAATCCTCACAGACCCTCAAATACGCTTCTGGGGAAGTTATTTTTTTTAGGAAAAAAACTGAAAAATACACTTACCTCTTCCTGTTCTAATCGGTTGATGTCTCGTACAAGTCCACTTCCGGCTAAGGCCATAGCCAACGTACTAGAGGCCACACAAATTAAACTGACCGCTAAGAATCCAGTCTGAGCACTCTTCATATTAATAACACTCAAGGCACCGGCAATAGCTGCAATAGCACCAGACCAAATACCGGAACCGGTCGTAGCCAACGAAGCACCACGAGCCAAAAGTAAACCACCTAGCGCAACTAGAGCAATACTGAGCGCAAATTGTATTATCCCGAAAAGGATATGTTTCGGAAAGTCATCTTTCTCGTGTTTTATCGAACTTTTCAATGAAATCTGTTCGGATTTCGGTTGCTCCTTGATCGGAATACTTGTATCTATCGATGCCTCTATAATCGGTTTTGTATCTTTTCCGGGCCGGATTAAGTCCGGACTAGTATAAATGTGACTAGTGTCCTTTTGGTCGCTAGATATCATTGAGATTTGGGAGTTTGTTAGACTATTTTTACTGTAGTTGTTCGTTGCGTTTGTACTGTTGGCCATTGCTGCAGTTTGTTGTTCAAGCAATTTCGATTCGTTCGATATGTTTCGATCGACAATTGTGTTAACGCTAATCGATGTCGATTCGGTCGAATCAATGGTACGAGTTGGTGAATCGGATGTACGCGAGTCGGTATTCATCATGATTTCGGAGGATAGTCTGAAAGAAATATGCAATTTAAAGTACGAGTATAAGTCGAGAATGGCTAGTCCTACGCAAAAAATGGTTACAATCATATATACAGATTATTGAATTCAGTTATTTTAGTTAAAATGGAAGTTTGGGTAGCCAAACATTTCGAATGTGGCTATTCCTGACGATATTGAGCTATTGGCTCTGTTTTAACGTTGAACAGAACGGAAAAAGTGAACAGATCGAAAAAATTGATAATAGTAATAAATTTCCCAAAATAGTGACTTTCTATTAACATAATTAATTTTTGTATCGAAACAATCAGAACAATATTTTCACTTTGCCCACTTTTTGGACGTTGTCCAAAAAAATAATGAAGCTGTGTCCAGACTGTAGGCAGACTTTTTTAATTAATCACTCCATTCGCCTAATTTCCTTGGAATAGCGAAGCTGCAGAAAGTAATTTTTAATCAAATTTTTCATTTGTTGGTTATTTGTTTTATACAACAACAGAATCGACGATAGCTTGGATATACTCTAGCTTAAAGTCGGATATGTTCAATACCGCATTTGCCGCAATATACAATCACAACAACTATTAACCTTTCTACCATCGGAATTTCAAATTAACAATTACCCAGGAAATTCATAGTTCACCCATGGCAAACTTATTGTTGCGGAAAATTCAATTTTCTTTCGCGGTAACGTACAAAAAAAAAACGCAATTTTCCATCCTATCTATACCGGCAATCCTCAAACACGTCTGGATTGTCGGCATCATTATTACCTCAATATTCGCCAGCGCGGTTTGTGTCAAAGTGTCTATCGGTAAGATGGAAGGAAGCCTAGTTTTTGCGGTCTACCGGGGAAAGTGTTTCTTATGATTAAGTATATATACGCTATAATAACATGATGAAAACATGAAACATGAACAAAAGACCTGAAAAGTAAAATTAACTCGGAGTCGTGAATTTCCTCATCATAGTTCGACACTATGGCGTTATTCACCAACGAAATTTTTTGGAGCGTGGATTATATTGAGGAACAGCCTGAGGTCGTTGCAATTTGACTTCTGTTTATATACGAGGTTTTGAAGTGTGCCCGAAGGCTACATTACTTCAATTGGTTCACCATTATTATTTGCTATAGTGTAATTTCAATGGACTAGTCACAACAATCGACAACTTAATTAAAGGAACATGGAAAATGTTGTAATAACTTTCCGAGTTCAATAAGCAATAAATAATTGTTGTTATGTTGTGACAAGAAAAATTTCGAAAGAAATATTCAAATTGGTCAAACGCTGATCTTATCCACATTATAAATCTTGTAATTTACTCACAAAGAGTAAACAATAAAAATGATCAAATGTAGAACAACAAATTTGATTTAAAGCCATCTAGAGGTTAGAAATCTTGGCCAATATTCTACAGAATAGCGCCAAGTTTCTCCACACATCTTTTTGAGGTCTTCACTATGTTAATTCTTCTGGTCTTTATTTGGCCGGACTTAAATCATAGTGTCCCCGTGGTGTCGACGAAGTTTTTCTAATAAAAAAAAACTTCACTTTTACTCAATACTGTCCAGTCGAAATCAAGATGTCTTTCAAGTGTTATGAGTTATGATGACCGTTTATCTTGAAAAATACGTCACTTACATAAAAGGTTATTACGTGAGAAATTATTTGCGTTCATTTGTACTACAACTTTTACTAAAAAAAAATGACTTTAATCATAAAGTGCCTCTTGTGAAGGACCTGAAAATTCATGTAATTTGCCTTTCTTTACGATCCGCTAATGCTAGGAAGTTGAAATTTGGAAATTAATTAGAAAAGTCACATACAATTGGAGTTAAAAAAATAGTGCACATCAGCAATGCGTATGGGATTGGGATAAAACTAAATGTCTAGGAAAGTGGAGGCCTTACATTAAGGCATAATTCCCATTAAGGCATACGTCTTTGGACGCTCAAAAAAATCAAGAAGTTTGTGTTTATGGTCGGAACTATAAATTTAATTATTCGGACTTTTTTCGAAAAAACACCAAAAAATCTGCCAACAGTCTGGGCGCAACTTTATTATTTTCGGGCAGAAGTCCGGAACGCGTTTAATTCTGAGACGCGGTGTAGGTTACTATGTGACTGAAAATCTAAAAATGGTTCGGGAAGCGGTTAGAATGGGGTCGCGCTGGAATACTTAAACGCCGCTGTCACATATAACATATGAATTACATAATTGGGTCATACTCCGGGACGAGGTCTAAGTCATAGTATAAAATCAGTTAATACGCGATTAGAAGGTTTTTCGTGATTAGGTTGGCCATTACATGAAATCGGAAATACATTTGTAGGCAATTATATAAAAAGTCTGTGGAAGTTAAAACCAATCTGATATCTCATCAATCCTAAGAAATATGTCGAAAGCCTTACGTCCTATTGGAGTTGAATATCTAAAAATACTGAAATCAACTTTTGACGATTATGTAGGAAGCCTTAGGAAGTAAAAATGAATTTGATATCTCATTAGAACTAAGAAATATGTAGGAATTTGTGAAAACATATGCAACCCCCTTGCACCCACTTTGGGGTTAAATATAAAAAAAATTCTGAAATGAGTTTTTAGATATATGTACGGAGAGCCGGAGGAAGTGAAAACCAATCTTATCACTCCTAAGAGATATGACGAAATTCGTGAAAACGTATTCAATCCGTTTATACCCTCTTAGGGGTTGAAAAAGGAAAAAACTTGCAAACAAGTTTTAGGTGATTATTAAACAAGCCCGTGGAAGTAAAAAGTTATTCGATATCTAATCAGACCGGAGGGATATGGCTGAATTCGTGAAAATGTATACAACACCTTTACACAACCGTGGGGGTCGAATTTCAAAAAATCCTGAAAACCCTTTTTAGGTATTTATATGAAGAATCCGTACAATAAAAAGAAATTCTATATTTGGAAAGACCTAATAGATATGACGAAAATCGTGAAAATATATGCATTTCATTTTCACTGATCATTTTTTTGCCCCCCTTCCGTACGCCAATTGATATTTTAAATTTTTTTAATCTAAATTACTTTTCTAGTCGACTTACATATATGTACCGAGTTTCAACTTTCTAGCATAAGCCGTTCTATAGTTAGGAACAACACCCCGTACCATACTACCCCCATAAAAAATTATATTTTTTTAAACATGCTACTACTATAGTTATATCCAAATACCATGTTTCAGCTTTATATTAATATAGGTTCTCGAGATATAAAAATCGGAACTTTTTCTTCTTCACCCTTCTCCACCCTCACCCTCTACACCCTCACCCCCAACATTTTTATTTCTGCTAGGGGTCTATTGGACCTAGTTCTGGTAAAAATTCTAAGCATCTATCATACACTGTTCTTGAGATATGAGAATTGATTTTTTAGAAAAATTCTTATCCCCTCCACTTCCATACTCCACCGCCCCCTCAAACATTTTTTTTGTTTTGCTTTTTTGGTGTCTATTAGTCATGAAACATGGAAAAAAAAATTTTCAAGGTAGAAAATTTTTTTTTTTTAATTCGATAACAATACTTTATTATTAAAATAATAAAGTAAAATGGTACATTTTTGACTGTTTATTGCAACGAAATAAATAGGAAAAATGAAAATTTTGACTTAGTTCTACTGAACCGATTTGGCTTTATGACGGCACATTTTATATATAATTAAATTCTCTATCAGATGACGTTAATTATTTTTTGAAAAACAATTTTTTACATATTTTTTTCGTATTTTAAAGTCGATTTTTTTTGCGAAAAATGCACTTTAAATTTAAAACTGTGTAAAAACATGCAATTTCAATTTCAATTTCAACTAGAAGCTAGTATCATAAACTTTAGAAAAACTTTTTGTTTTTTTGCTTCAGATCAAAATTAAGGACGCTAGAGTGTACGCAGCTAGAAACGAGGCGATAATAACATCCATCGATTTTTAAATTAAACATCGATTTTTTATGTGATAAAATAACACTGTGCTCTTGAATTATGCATTAAGTTGTCATAAAAATTTCAAAGCGTTTCGAGCTATTATACCTGAGAAAATAATTCTTGAAAATGATGTATTTTTCGGCCATGTAAAGGAGGTTCCCCCTTAAGTGACCAAAATTTTTCCAGAGCCACTGTATATAAATGCGAATTATAAACAGCAACAAGAGATTTGACCGAAGATATTTGGATCCGCTTTTCGATAGTGGTGTAGAGTAGAATGTGTAGCCCTGCACCAGTGCTAGAAATGCACCACTCGCCATTGGCGCTCGCCCGCAAGTAAAATCTACAAAGCAGAGAAGGTATTCTCTTTCTCTTTCCTATCCATACAATCACGTTCAGTAATCGTTAAAATACCGAGTAAATCCGAACAGTTACTCGGAGAAAAAGAAAAACGCAAAGGAAACTAAATTTTATTATATATGCTATATTTTTGTTTAAGGACAAATTATCGGTCGTGAACCTTTCTAGATAGGCATATATATAGCGTGTAGTCTAAGGTGTGTTTTAGTAAAGTGGTAGTTTATTATTTGTTTTTATATAAAAAAAAAAATAATAATAATATCCATCTGACCGGAATCGGTAGAATTGCACCACGAGCATATAGGGAGATATGCACCAGATTGTTATGCCTCTTATGCCTGAATTCATGCCCATAAATATTGCTGATATTATAATGACCGAATTTCAATCAAATTTTAAAATTTAAATATCCGTTGACTTATCAAAAAATCTGCCAACAGTCTGGGCGCAACTTTATTACTTTATGGGTAGAAGTCCGAAACGTGTTTAATGATGAGATACGGTGTTGGGTACTATGCGACTGACAACCTAAAAAATAACGTTCCAAATAGCCTAATGGTTATTTTTTAGGTTGTCAGTCGCATAGTACCCAACACCGTATCTCATCATTAAACACGTTTCGGACTTCTACCCATAAAATAATAAAGTTGCGCCCAGACTGTTGGCAGATTTTTTTTTTATTTACGTATTTTTTTTATCAATAGAATAATTCATAGTAGTAAAAGCGAATTCGATCACATTAAACCTAAGAGATTTACGGAATCAGTGAAATCTTAAACAATACCCCCAGGGGGTTTAATTGAGAAAAATATTTAAATCGGTTTTTTCCCGACTACGTTTAAAGCTTATAGAAGTACAAGTGAACTCCAAATCTCAATATACCTTAGGAATATATCAGAATTCGTGAATATGTACACAACCAATTTACTCCCCCTTAGGGGTTGGATATCGAAAAATTTTGAAGACCGTTACTAGGCGCTTATATAAATAGCCCGCAGAAGTAAAATTGCTTTGATAGTTTGACGTGTCTAAAAGTTTTAACGAAATTCGTGAAAATGTGGATTCACGGACATTTTTTTGACTCAACCTCTGAACGTCAATAAAAATCTGAACTTTTTTTTGCTTTAATTACTCTAGTAGTACATCTACATATACGTACTAAGTTTCAATTTTCTAGCATAAGCCGTTTCTCAGATATAAAAAACCACTCCTCTCCCCCGTACCTTGATACCCCTATCAAAAATTTTATTTTTCTAGGATGTCTCCATAGTGGTTCTATATAATTCTAAATTTTTAGCTTTCTATTCATTATGGTTTTTGAGAAATAAAAATCAGAATGTTTTCCTTTCTACCCCCTTTCACCATCACCCCCAACACCCACACCACCAACATTTTTTTCCCTACTAGAAGTTTACCAACTCCAACTCCTGTAAAATTTTCAAGATCATATCTGATACGGTTTCTGAGATATAAAAATTACATTTTTTGAAAAATTGCTGTCCCCCCACTTTCGTGCTCCACCTCCTCCCTCAAAAAATTTAGTTTCGGTAGACTCCTCTTGTGATCCCATATACAGAAACTAAATTTTATCTTCCTGCTGTAATTGGTTCGGAAGATATTGTAATCCAAAGTTTTTCACCCCACACCCCACCACTCCTCTTAAAAATTTTGGCTCTTGTCTAATCTGGAAGTATCCCTAAGGACAACAACAAAGTTCCAATCTTCTGACATCAATTGTTCAGGAGATATCGATTTTAGAATGTTTCAATCCCGGCTTTCATGCGTTAAAGACTCATTGTTTTCCTCCCCACTTCCACACCCCTTAACCAATATCGACCATTTTTTTGCAATTGAGTCCATTATCATAGTACTACATAAGTTCCAAGTTTCAGCCTCCTAGCATAAGTGGTTCCTGAGATCTAGAAACCAAAATTTTTCGTTTAAAACGCTCCCCTCTCCTCTCCCCTTGTACCCGCACCCCTCAAAAATATACCAGTCGTAGGGGTTTACCCAATCTACCCACCATAAAAATTTCAATTTAATATCTCAACGGGTTTGGGAGCTACGCGCCTTCAAACAATTTTGCGTACGGCGTACGGCGTCTACGGCGGACAGACGGACATTTTTTTTTTTTTGCTTTTTTGGGGTTTACTAGTCCTAAAACGTGTAAATACAAAATTTCAGGGTAGCAAACTTTTTTGAAATTTCAGGTCGATAACAATACTTTATTATTAAAAAATAATAAAGTAAAATTATATAAAACCATTGAATTATTATTATTTATATTATATTTATATTTGGTTTTATCTATTATTTTTTATTACTATAAAATTCAAAAAATGTTTTAATATATTTACTATTTAGTTCGTTATTGTTTGTTACTTTTGTAAATATATTTTATTTTTTTGTTTCAACTAATTTTGTTTGGATTGGCTATATATTTTAAATGTGGTGCATTTCTCCCGTATGATGGGAGAAATGTACCATTTGGACTGACAGTGTTCTTTTACATTATGCTCAAGATCTGTTTAACTATATTTTGCTCTTTGTTATTAATACAATATTTGTGCAAGGTATTTGATCAATCAAAGAAAGAAAAAATAAACAAGTTCCGCTTTTTTCTACGGAGATATGGAGTAATTACTGAAAAATGG
This sequence comes from Beris morrisii, assembly GCA_951812415.1. Classification (NCBI taxonomy): domain Eukaryota; kingdom Metazoa; phylum Arthropoda; class Insecta; order Diptera; family Stratiomyidae; genus Beris; species Beris morrisii. The sequence continues at coordinate 145,205,319 of OX638310.1, forward strand.
TGCATTTCTACCTAGTCTACCCTACACTTGCTTAGAATGGTACCTTTGTGAATAATATTAATGGGTTGTAAGTTGGAAGTGAGGGAGGGATTGAAAAAAAACTTACGATTACTTTTGAATGAAAAATTGGTAAAGATCGGAAATTCGTCACCCCTACGTACCCAGCCTATTTGCTCATGGCAGGGAACATTGGTCACCAACTATTCACAGGCGGTGTTATTATATTGTAGCATTGGTACGCAAGATCCACTAAAAATTGAAAATCTTATTTTTGTTGAAGAATTAGTGATATATTAGTGATGTGATATATTAGTGACACTAACACCGCGACAAATCGTATTTTTAAAATAGAATAGATATTTACTTTTATTTAGACTGTTTTTGAAACAAAATTTTTCATGGTTTTCGAAACACATTTTCACACAAAAAAAAGTTAGTTTTCCATTTCATCAACCACACCTTCAATTTCAATATCAAACATCATCTACCGAAAGTAAGAAGCAAGCATTTAATGAAATCGACACGATCTCAATTTTATAATGTTCACATGTAATGTATGCATACTGAAGTGGAAGTGAAAATTTGCTAATTGCCAAAAATATGCCGAAATTAGCATTAACAATTTCTTCAAATTGTGTTGGTTTAAGTAGGTATGATCGTTGCCGCGGGTCTATTAACGCAAAAACCGAGATGAATAATGCGGACATGACCGACACCTGAGGTATCCCATTCAATTCACTAGATTTACGCTACAATTAATATAATTTGTATATAGTTTAAACATTCCCACAATGGCACTATGCTTTACATTCAATACGACAACAAATAAAGAAAAACTAGTAGGTGAAAAAAAAGCAACCGACAGAATGTGTGTCAATGTACTGCACGAGAAAGGTAAATCGTAAAGGTAAACGTAGTGCGACTAACAATTTTTTTTTTATTGTGATTAGATGCGGCAAAAATAATGTAAGTTAATTTTCTGGTCTTGGGAGTTTTGCGTGTATATTTCCCAACTACTTCTAGGTCGTCGCTATTCTTCGTTTCCTTGTGATTCGACACTGTTTTCAGTATATATTTTGTTATTTTGTTAACTCTCAGCTAATAAATTAGATCTTGACAATTTAAAAAAGTTGTAAGTTGATGCGGGAGGTAAAGGTAAATTGTCGTCAACGACATACGAAATTTGGTTAATAGCGAAAATGCTCGTACAGTGAAAGTTTCGGGGACAACATCGCAAAAAAAAACGCCATATATACACTCAAATAAAACAGAATTTGTTAACATTAGTTAGATCTATATTTTTATGACTTTCGATTAATTACAATCATATCATGAACATGAACAAGAGACCGTTGCTTTAAAACAGAGAAAAAAAATTTAAACTTTCATCAATTACGGCCAAATATTCTGTTTAGTGGCGTGTAAATAAAAGAAAGTTATTATTTATATGATACTCATTTATTTATAGTGCTTATGATTTATTTATTATTAAATGGTAAACGGTGTTGGTATTTCTATGAAATCATAAAGCAGTCAAAGAATAAATCATTGCAACATTTATTTTAAGCGTAATTATACAAAACATTGTAAAATGGAACAAACGAGATTTTCCATTGTTTGTTATTGTTTAGGATTAGCATTTCATTGGTAATAATAGTTCATAATTTCCGAATTGGATAAATATTTAGTATGCCGGAGAAACTGAACTAAACCGTGTGTTAATTTGAATTATAAGAAGTAAATAAATTCCTTGATTTGTAATAAAATTTATTCTGTCGATAGTTTAATTTATGAAAAACAATCTGCGCGTTTCTAATTGGCCTCAACTTTCATTTGCCTGTAGTTTCACATGGAACTGTCTTTTGCGTCTTCAAAATTCGCACAAAACTGTTCTGCTTCGGTACTGAAAAACATCAATGATTCAGAACTAGCTGGTTAATGTTTATGCAATTAACTACGATCCGGTATTGATAAAACAAATTGCCCTTTAGAAATATTAAAAAAAAATAATACGAATTCGGAAATTCAGGTTTCTTTCTGAAGAATCCAACCAAAAATTTATATTGACTCGTCAAAGTTCGAATTCAGCTTACAGGTATTCATTCTGACGTTTTTCTAAACTTAATTCAGCACTGTAAGGACAGTTCTTTTTTCTTTTGAAAGTGCGGAAAGAAAAATTTATAATTTCTAAATTCGTATCTTATAGTTAAATAATAATAAATATATACAGCAGAAGTTATCTCTTTGATTTCCTTACTTTTGGCTCGGGCAATGTGCAATATACACCACCCCTAATGTTACTAATTATTCACATATATTGACGATGTGGAATACTTCAATTTAATAACTAAGTCTAATGAATTAAAATAAAAAAATATATATACTACTTGTAATTATAAAATAAAAAAAAATCGCTCTAATTTACACACTATTTAAGTGTATAATTATACCTAGAATAAGATTGAATCAGAATTATACTAAATAATGTAAGCTTATATTTGGCAATAAATTGAACTGAACTTAATTTCTAAATTCGAAGAAAATTTAAACTTAGAATCCAGGACAGTCTAAAAATATTTTTATTTTTTTAGAGGGGACTCCGAGCTGCACATGTGCTTCTTCGGCGGGAAAAAATCACTATATAGCTTCCACAAATTAATAGAGAAAGAGGCTAGGATGCAATATTTTTTTTTATTCAAGTACAGGTGTAATAACGAACTTTTTTCCGAACAATGTTTAAATGAAAAATTAAAATCTCAAAACACATAATGCCATGAGATCCTGCCTTCTTTCGAAATACCTCATATTTTTGGAGTAGATATTTGTATCCTGTAGCTGGTAGATATGTCGAACATTGAATCTTTTTTCAAGCGAAACATTGCCAAATAGTACTGCCTTCAAATTGATGGAAAATTGTCCCGATGTTTGGAAGATCAACTCAAATTTTCTGAGAACTGTGGGTGATTTGTTCCCGAAGGGAAGTACCAAAGAAAAGTGACTTCCAACCAAACGTAAATAAATAAAATTTTGCTTTATTGTTTTTTAATAATAAAGTCATGAAATTTAAAAAAAAATTAATTGTGGTGTAGGAGGTGAGAGAAAAATTAAATTGTTGATGGCATATGCTAGAAAGTTGAAAATTAGAACGTATGTATAAATGTATTATACTACAGAAATAATTTAAGCAAAAAAAAAGTTCAGTTTTCCATCGTAGTGTAGAGGTGGGGCTAACAAATTATCCGTGTAAAGGTTATCTTTTTTACATTTTCACGAATTTCATCATATCTTTTAGGTATGTGAAGAAGTCAAATTAATTTTACTTCTAAAGACTCTTCTCTACAAAGGCTCCTAGAAACAGTATTCCAAATTATTCAATCCCTAACGGAGTGTAAGATGATTCTGAATGTTTTTACGAATTCCGATATACCAGGTGTATAACCTTAAAACGAGCGTTGACACATAGATGGCGTTAGGGAGCGTGTTAAACAACCTAGTGACGCCATTTTTTTTTATTTAAGGGTTGGTTAGTTGTTAGCATTAATCAGTACATATCGTCACAAATTTCATTCAACAACATACGTTTGTCCTGTGCTGATCATGTCTAGTTTTTTACCAGGAAAAAGAGCATATGCGGGAAGCTCTGCTTTTTTGCTTCCATTTGAAGAAAACGGCTGCTGAATGCTTGTGGAGGCCTATGGTAACAATGTTTCAGCGGAATCAACGTGCAGGGCTTGGTTTCGTCGATTCAAAGACGGTGATTTTGACCTGAGTGACACGAAGCGCGAAAATCGGTCGAGGAATGTTGAGGACAATCAATTGCGGGCTCCTTTGGATGAGGACGATACCCAATCGCAAAAAACGCTTGCCAAGCAATTGGATGTTACTCAAGCAGTCATTTCCATTCGTCTACGTCATGGGAAAGGTTCAAAAGATCGGGAAATGGGTTCCGCATGAATTGAACGATAGGCAGATGGAGCGACGCCAAAACACATGCGAAATGTTGCTCGCCAGACACAGAAGAAAGTCGTTTCTGCATCGGATTGTGACTGGCGATGAAAAGTGGACTTATTTCGATAATCCAAAGCGCAGAAAATCGTGGGTTGATCCCGGTCAACCACCAAATCTACCGCAAGACCAAATCGCTTCGGACGGAAGACAATGTTGTGCGTTTGGTGGGATCAGCAGGGTATCGTCTACTATGAGCTCTTAAAACCTGGTGAAACTGTCGATGCCACCAACAATTGATCAAATTGCACCGTGCTCTACGTGAAAAAAGGCCGGAATATCAACAAAGACATGAAAAGGTGATTTTGCTCCACGACAACGCACCATCACACAGGTCAAAACTGGTTCGCAACTACTTGGCCACACTCAACTGGGTGATGCTACCCCCTCCCGCTAATTCACTAGACCTGGTCCCTTCTGACTACCACTTGTTTTCGTCGATGGGCCACGCGCTCGCTGACCAGCACTTCGGTTCTTACGAAGACGTCCGAAAATGGCTTGATGAGTGGTTTGCTTCGAAATTGAAGGAATTTGTTTGCCGTGGTATCCACAAATTGCACGAGAGATGGGAGAAATGTGTAGCTAGCGAGGGTGAGTACTTCGAATAAATTTGTTTTTGTTTTCTTTGAAAAAAACATGTGTTTTTCTGACTAAAAAACGATCGTTTTAAGGTTATACACCTGGTATTTCTTAGGTCTAATTAGATATTGAATTCACTTTCATTCATAACAGCTTAAAATATAAATGGAAAAATTTAAGAGTTTTTCGATATTCAACTCCCTATTGGGTATAAGGTGTTGTTTAAGTTTTCACGAATTTCGACAAATCTTTTAGGTCTAATAATGAGATATCGAATTCGATTTTATGAGCTTTACATATAATGATCTAAAATTTAATGTCAGGACCTTGCGATATTCAGCTCCTAAGAGGATGTCACATGATTATGTACGTTTTTACGAATTCCGACATATCGCTAAAAGTGCGTCACGTCTAATGATATATCGAATTGTTTTCTAATTTAAAGAATTTTCTATATAATCACTAAGAAATCGGATTCAGAATTTTTTATATTCAACCACCAACAGGTTACATCGATATTTAATCCTCTGTTCCCAAACTGGTGGCAGACTTTCTAATAAGGAGTTGACTTTAATATCCAGAAGGCTTACCACAGGGAGAACAAGAGTTGCCCAATTCGCGAAGTTTAACGAACGAATTTCCGCATTCATTAAAATTCTCAAGCCAGCAAGGATCAATCTGAACGATTCACCTCTTAAAACACTGAAACCAGTGAAAAAATCTTTCCCCGTTAAAATTGAACTTTATCTGATACACCCGTAAATAGCAATAGCTCGGATGAAAAGTGCACCGATGGGTAATAAAGTGATGTAACCGTCTAGCGGCATAGCGACTATATAGTTTATTTTATATTGCATCTATTCAAGTTAAATGTCTTCGAAAGATACGACGAGCAAAGGAACCTATAAGAAATGCCCTCGTATAGTATGCATCTATTAATTGGCGACCGCGGGCACCTCAAAAACCAAGAACCGAGCATAAGGTAGGCATGTGATATCGTGGATGCACTTGGAGGTCTTTGAGCTGCGCGCGCAACCGTTTCGCCTTGCTGTGATGCACTACAGCTTCAATGCGAATCATTAATAAAGTTTGTTGTTTGAAACTGTTCTGTCAGGCTCAGTTGCATATCGTTGTCTTGGCATAATACCCACTATAAGAAATCAAGACATCGCTTTAGATAATATTAAGTACAACTATAAGATTTGCTTTTTACAGTTGAACGCCATTACGGTCGGGCTCTCAAGGCTATTCAGTTGCGGTCCGCTTGTAACTTATCCATACATACCAAGGTACTGGCATACGCATATATTAATGGGCTATAACATTGGAAATCATTAATAATATATTTTTTAGTAAAGTGTGATTTTTAGGATGATCGTATCTTAGAAGAACTCTTCAATGATTTAACGCTTGACATTTTAATGGGTTGTATACGTCAAGGCTAATGCATCATTTTTCTTAACATCTGAATGTTTTGTTAAAAATGTGAATACAAGAACATTATTTCATAGAATCATATAAATTCTAGAAGATATACGATGAGTTAGTTATAAATAAATGGCAAGGCTTGTTAGCTAGTAGTAGAAACAATTGCCTTCAAAAGTGATCACCTGCTTGTAATTAATACTATTCTATTCTTCGAGTATTTTGCTCTTAGAATTAGATAGCAAGATGTTATTTTCTGTTTTTTCGTTTGCCACATAAAAAAATTATTGCGCTCATTAAGATGTTTTGAACTTCAACCAAAAACAAATTTGAATTTTTTTGCTGGACTTAGGTACATCTTACAGTCGCCTGAGTCTAAGCTCGACTGTGGATAAAGTCGAAGTAATTAACTGCTCCAAAAACTTAAAGATTCACGGTTGAGAATTGTTGGAAAGATCATAAAAGAGTCTTAATTATTAAGACTACTCTGAATTAATTACAAAGGTGATGCACAAATAAAGGAAACGTGAAGGAAAAAAGGGGATACAAATTAAGGAAAAAAAGTGTTTTACTTGTACAATTTTTGAACTGTACAAGTTCATATGCCATCCTCACTATAAAAGTTAAATTAATATTTTTAAATATGAAAAAAAAATGAAAAGAAAATAAATTGACGTAACTTTGCATCGAAGATATCGAAATTGGATTCATACGTACATACATCCTTTCGGTCTTAAGTACAAAATTCTTCTTTTTATTTATGAAATCTCAAAAAAATTTGGTACCCTGATATTTTGTAAACGCAAACGCGTTGGTCACAAACCTCTTGAGATATTAATTTAAATTTTTTGTGGGCAGACTGGATGAACCTCTTTAAGTAGTGAATTTTTGGTGGGCGGGATGTGAGGGGGAAGTGAGAGGGAACATTTTGAAGAAAAAACCGGCAATGTTAGACGGCTGAAATGTGAAATTCATTCAGAGCTATGATAGTTAATTTGGTAAAACGCAGACATAAATGAGGATGAGAAAAACATTTAGCTCACTGCGCCGGGATTTTTAAGATAAATCTTGATTTTGATCGCACTATATATAGTTTGACGGTCTCATATGCTTGTAAACAGTGGTTCAAAATTATAGGACGTGACCGAAACATGAAAGTAACTTTTGATTTGCATAGATGAGAGTAACATAAGGACGCCGTGGTTAGTTAGGCTCAGGCCCGTGCGCACGGAGGGGGTTTTGGGGGTTCAACCCCCCCCCCCCCCCATTGTTATATTTTAAAAAAAAAAATTATTGCATATTCTCGAAGAGGACAATCATGCGCAACTTTTGGTATAACTCTCTTACTTCCTGAAAACCGATAGATGTTAGATTCAAACACAGGTAGGTAACGTGACTCTTTTCCAATGACGCTTTGTATAGAGAGTGTCAGTTTTCGTTCGACCTTCATCCATCGTGGTCTTGTACGAAAAACTACGAAAGCGGAGGACAAAAGTAGTGGACAAACGATATTTCGCAAAAAAGGTCTAATTGTGTCTTGTAATACTATTCGAATACGTGAAATTCATGATATGAAATTTCAACAGACAGTGTAGAAACCACTACTGTTCATAAGACACGTTGTAAAAAGACTCGCTTGGACGAACGAATTGGAAGAACGTCATTTTCTAAGTCGAAGCTTCTTACCTGGTGTACCAATTCAACAAAACTCATTCAGCGGACTACTAAATATTTGGTAATGTCGCACGTTTAGGGTTTTTTTTTCAGAACTGAGATTTGACATTTACTTGTACATTTTTAAAGATAATTTTAACGCTTCCAAAATGGTCAAAATACACTAGAAGGTCAAAGATCCAAAATATCGAAGTCATCTTTAAACTGCGTGGAACTAATCAAAAATTGTTGGTAGCTCTGTAGTATCATTCACGGTTATTCTTTCAGTTAAAACATATTCACATCGAGACAAAATCATTTTTGTATAATACTTCTTTTCCTTTTTCCTTCAATATTGCCTTCTTTTCACTTCTCGTTACCGATATCAGATAGTTGACTACCAAATTACATGTGATACTACTAAATTAACCACGCTGTATACCTATGGGAAAATCGTATGATGCAGAACACCACCTAAAATTTTTCCGAAGCTGGATGGGTGTAAGATAGTGAATTAAGGTAGCGCTTTCTTGCAGGAACGATGACGTACTGGATTGACCGTGACATTCATTCACAGATTCAAATCTCGTAGAATATGGTTATTGTTGAAAATCAAATTTCGACATATTTGAACCCCCCCACCCTTGACAAAATCCTGGGCCTGTATAGGCTGGATGCTTGGCTACTAATAAGGCTCTGGATTCAAAGAAAGTTGTGTGTAAGTCTCTCGAAAAATAAATGGAGATGAACAATCGAGAAGGTAAACCGAGAAGTAAATAGCGGCAGATAAAGGCTTTTGACCAGTGTCATGTTTTGTGGTGAAGCAATGTAGCTGTCCTATGCCCTATCGGCAGTTACAAAGAAGTCGAATATTAGAATTCATGGAAAAGTGTGGATAGTATCTTTTAAGAAGCCAATTTTAGTGCTCCCAAATGATGCGCTTCTACATAGTATCGGGCCCCAGTAAATCAGTTTTTTTTTCATTTGCTGACCGCCTTTCTTTACATGGTTCAGGTTAAATTCCGACTTTTTAGAATAGTTTTATTTGCTGGTAACTACAATATTGTGGTAGTTTCTTTCTTTTACGATTGTCTTAGCTAGATCTACGAGCCGTTCCTGTATGGACCACTTTGGGGCATCGCTTCACTCTCAACCGTACTGAACAGTCCGCGCACTATAGGATTAATAAAAGATTTCGTAGTGCACCGTATGTATAATTTCGCACACAAGATCAGACGATTTATAAAGGCGACAACACGACAAGTGTGGATTTATAGAATAAACCAATGTGGATGGTATGTTCAGATTATCAAAGAGCCGCGAATGTTGCAAATTATTAGCTGAGCAACAAGTGTTACTAAGGGCTCACATACCCCTGAAATTTCAAAAAATTGATTTTTTTTTTTACAAATTTTCATTTATTATAATTTTAAGGATTAAAAAACAAAATTTAGAATTTAGAAAAATAATTTTAAGAAAATTACACAGTTATAGCAATAAATGTAACTTGGCTAACTAACTGCCGCGCCCCTCACAAAAGCTACGTTTCGTATTTCTTTTATTTGCAAAACCTGGGTTGCTTAGAAAACAAGGTTGTATATAGGACCAAGTCTATAGAAAGATACAAGGAGAAGAAGGTGTACAGTACGAAGCTGGAATGGGAGACTAGCCGTAAGTTCACGTTGTACCCACCAGAAACTTTAAACGCTTTTTTCTCGAAACCATGTTTTTAGACAGTGTCAGCACGATAACTCAGTCAATTTTCAATATTTTTAAAATTTTTTTTTTAAATTTTGATAATTATTTTTTCTATAATGTACCGAGAGGTTTTTTTTAAATATTTGGTTGAACAATATTTTATAAATTATTAAACCTACATTTTTTTTAAACTGCATACTAAAATTTTTTATTTTTGAGAAAAAAATCCCTCCGTCACACTATTACTACTACATTATTTTACAATATTCTTTTTTATTTTTGCAAATTGAATTATTTTTGGTGAAGATATGATGCCGACATGGAGGCATCATGGTTTTCATCAGTAGTCCATTTATACCCGTAAAAAATAATGTTAATAGTAAAAAAAAATTTTTTTATTTTTTTGTTATAGTTGAATAGTTAATAAGATATGTGAACTCAACAATTCAATTTTTCTTCACCATATAACCTTCATAATAATTTTTCAAATTTACTCGGTTTTCAGCGTGCGCAGGGGTATGTGAGCCCTTAAATAAGCGATAGAAAATAAAGAGATAGTCTTAAAAAAATACATTGAGTTTCTCGAAATCCCCGTGAACCCATAGCTGGCGACAATATACTTATATGAAGATTCAAATGGCAACAAAAATTTGAAGCTCTTTCAACACCTCAACACAAATCAAATGTTGTTCTATTCGGATCTAAAGAATTTACTCGTACTTGTTCCTTGATTTCCTAAAAATTTAAGACCAACCTGCTGACTCACAAAACCTACACTAAATTAATGATTAATGCTGTGAATTTGAATGGCTTTTAATTCAAATTCACAACAATAATCGTCGTTAAAATATTTAAACAATTAGAGCCTCAACAAATTTAAGCTATTTTTATTTGTGTGTCTCTATGGCTTACTACTTCATTCATTATACTTATTGTCGCGGAATTATTTCCTTGCATTGAAACATAATTTTAAAAGACACTAAACTAACATTAATTTATTAAATCGCGACACACTTTGCGATTTGCATAACAACATTTGGCTTTTGTTACTGCTACAAAATAGTAAACAATCAAAATTACGAAGTCAAAACAGATCCGTGGATGTGTTGACGAATGTCGCGGTTTAAAAGAAAATACGTAATAATTTATTATTACGAAATATTGGATTTGGTGTTTTGTATAATAGCAGTTTTAAGATCTAGTTTAAGTATACTAAAGAACTTTGAATAATTACTTAGTTGTGAACATAAAAAGTGATTGTTAAGTAATTAAATCAGCCATATAATGTCTTCTTTTGCCTGATTACTTGATTAGTAATTTTTTTGCTAGCTTAAGACATGACGATACCCAACAACATTTGTAATCAACCATGAATAAAATAATTAACACAATGTAAATTTAAAGTCAAAATAAATAGATCTGTTAACAATTTTAAGTTTATCTGAATATCCGTACCCCGTGAAAAGGATTCTACAGTTTTTGATTTGAATTTTGAATGACAAATTTCAACAGCTAAGACGCAGTATGTGTTGGTGGTGAAGTCTTATAAATAAATCTGTTAACGATTTTACATTTATCTGCATGTATGTGCCCCCATAGCTTGAAATTGTATGTGGTGCAATATCGTTCAAGCCACACATAGAACCATAAGTTCTAATTGAGGCCAAAATAAACCCTGGATCATTGATCAAAATCTGATGATCCTATAACAGACGATTTAAGGAAAATGATAGAGAAAACCAAGGGCAAACTTAACATGAACGAAAATTTTGAACTTTGAATACTGGGTGGGACAATGTATCCTTCGGGCTTTTTTAGGGAAGCTACCACAAGCCGTGGAAGAATTTTAATTTTAAAATCTTTAAATTCCGAGCTCTACACAATCTTGGTACATCTTGCATTTTGGTAAATTCATTTTAAGGGAGCTACTGACTGAATTTTTAATTTTTTTCTTTCTGTGCTTGGAATTGACGAAAAATTAAAGTGTGTAAAATTTGCTAACTCTCCCTATCTCGTATCTACGATAAGTGAATAATGTTCAACAGGATTTTGCCTATTGTGTACAATTAAGCCTTACAGATTTCAACTTTCTAGCTAAACTCATTAATGTCTCTTGGACATACATACAACGGAATTTACACTTTTTGATTAAAGTGATCAAAAAGGTACAAATAATTGTTTTTTGTTCAAAGATTTGTTGTAAGCGTTGACAAACTGTTTAAAGTTGGAATGAATTACAGATTTACGAAAGATTACAAAAATTGTTCACCAACTAAAAATAAAGAAAGAGAAAATCTTCATAACAGACGGCATTTCGTATATTTCTTAATAAACACTGCTTGGCTTGAAGAGGTTAGCAAAAGTTCAAAATATTTTCATCAATCATCTTCCAAAATCCATAATTCAACGCTCCAAGAATTCCAAAAAAAAAACCGCACCAAACTTACCACTTTCACAAGGCGATGGGTTCAATGAATCCGGCAATGGTAATCCATTTAACAACGCAACATTACAAGTGTAACGGCCAATTGATCACGTTCCGTGTCGTTTGGATAATCTTTTACGAGATGATCACTAAAGCAAATCGCCGAAAATTCTCTGATCGAGACGAGGTAATCACCGCGCAAAAAAATTCACTTTCTTCACTGTGACCACAAAACGAAATAATTAGATACCTTTATGATAAAGCGGCACTTTTCACTTAACGAAAAAAAAACCCAGAAAATTTGATAAATTAATTGGCACTCTTGTTAAATTTGGGAAGAAAAATTGCCCCGTATTGAGTCGAAACTGTGGAGTACACGTCCAGAAAAAAAAATTTATATCAATCGGAACCGATCGTTTCAAACGACGCTTTAGCTACAGACTAACCGTACCGAATGTGCAGTATAAACTAGCGGTCTAGGTGCGAGCGTCCAAAGTCTTGAATTTCCCCAAAGTGTTTCATATGCGTACCGACTCTATACCGCAAATTCGAACCATTTACCCAGTCCCAAGACTTTGCAAACAATCGTGGAGATGGTAAGAATCTCTCAAGCTGATATGCTCCAATCTTTGATACGTACAGGTATTTCGTGAACAAACTTCACAAGCCTCGGATCAGGTATGCAGGCATGATCACATACTTTGCTCAAAGAAAACCGATTTTTTCTTTATCCTCCGGAAGTTTTTACCTATGACAACGTAAAGAAACTGCATTCGATCCATGGCTCTCTCTCAGCACGATCATTCCCACTTCTTTCAGTTGGCTTCCAATGGGAAGCTGCACTTATGGACCAGATGGAAGCAGTTTCTTGATCGTTTTCTTACTATAGCAACGCTTGCTTCATGCCTCATAGATCGTATGGCATATTATAGCGCTTTTATTTCCTACAATTGACGATTATTGTCACTTGAGATCACTCGAGATCACCGCGCTATTAGCGCAGGTTTTTACCGATCGAACGTTTTTACCTTGTTTTGGATCTAATAGACGAGTATAAGTACACAGCTTGAGAAAATTCCACACGAGAAAGAGAAATTTCTGATCGGCGTTTTTAAGTTTGATTTTTTTTCCTATTATCTTGATAATAGTCAAGAGTTACTTGGTGGAATTTTGGAGAAATTGATATTGAAGGGCATTTTCGGTATATTGATACCTAACCATATAAAATTTATAATTGTCTTACTCGTATTTTTATTTTTTTTATACAAACCTGTTATAAATTGGACAGGTCGATTAACGAGAAAGATAATGAAACGAAATTGTACAACAGCGAAATTCACCTGGTATTATATATTACGAACCTACCGTCATTGCCATAAAGTTTAAAATTATTTAATGCTTAAAAGTAAATCACATCATTGACACAATTTGATTGATCAACGATAACAATAAGACTTCCGATGTGCCAAATTGTTTACAAAAAAAAAACAGAGTTACTGGCTTAAATCTTTTGTTTTTTTTTCTAAAGAAATATGGTTTTGCATTTCCGAAAATAGGCGAACATGTTTTATTTATTTGTGTATAATTTATTTTAGACAGATCACTAAATTTTCACAGATTTTAGATTGTTAGAAATGGGTGTAGTTTTCTTTACTAAGTCGAGTTCGATGAACACGAAATTGACCTTAAAAATAAAATAAATTGACTCAAAGTTTTTGAGAAAAATACGGTCAAAAGTGAGAAAAATGTATTTTGGGTTTGAGAGCTTAAAAAAATGCAATCCAATAGAATCTCTTAAGTAGGACGAAATGAAACCATTTGTCTGTCAGCTTTTACCAAAAATTAAAATTAAAAAGAATTAAGTAAGAATTGGAATTTCTACCCACCCGATTATGTATAGGCCAGGTAGGATTTGAAACGAGCAAATCCAATATTTTGATCTAATAATAAAATAAACTGCCAATACGGTCACGACTTTATTATTTTTTAATCGAAGTATCAGATGTAGTTAAAGTAAGCGCAGAAGAATGCTTATTAAATTATTTATTTTCTTGGACAATTCTTCTCACTTGGCAAATTTTTCTTTAAATCTTTTTCACCACTCTTAAATCCCAACCCAAAACGCAACTTCAAAAAAACGACTCAACTTAGAGTACTAATTATGGCTTACATAATTTTGGCAATACGGTTTTTTATTCTTTCCGAAAGATTCTGTTAGACTTTTCCTTTAACATTATGATTACCAAACAGTGTGCCAAAAATTTTAACAGTGCTATTTAAAGTGCTAAAAATTTCCGTTGGGCATGGAGCCGCGTCTCTGATGATACTGAATCTCCAGTCAAAAAATGAGTATTTCTAAAAGGAGTCTACCTAATTAAATTCAGTTTGTATTACGCGCTAAAAAAAACACTAAATTCTCTCATATCAAACAGGACTTAACCAAGAACAAATGTAACAGTTCGACAACTACTTTTACTAGCTGACTGCATTTTCCCAGCTAAAATAGTAAAATTCGAATACTAAAAATTATTGCGCTTATACATGAATAATGTATACACCAAGTTTCAACTTCCCAGCATCAGCTTCAAATAAGTTTCAACTCTCTAGCATTTGGCATTCTCGGGATAGAAAAATCAAAATTTTTCTATTAAATCTTTGCTCTTCTGCTGAATCTTTTAAGAGTCGAAATTCAAAAAATATAAAGAGGGTGGTCTACTATTAATAAACCGAGAAAAAAGTAAAATCAGGATATGTTTTGGTTATTCCAGGTCGATCAACGATCATAATACTAATCTATCATTAAAAATAATAATTTACAGGTTCATCAAAATGTAGTATCAAATGTAGCATCAAAAAGTTGGTTAAATTGGTTTACTGATTACGTATGGCATCACCAGCAAAAGACAAGGTACAGTACTGAATATTTATGTGAAAGAAAACGAAAAGTTGGGTGTACCTCAAGGGTCGCATATTAAGACAATTTTTTTTTTAATTTACATATTATAAATGATGAAATTTTATACTGTGATGAAACACTCGTTTGAATTTTCGGGCAAAAAGCTACGAAGGAAAGATTAATTACATAGTCTTTCTTAAAGATTGGACGTGAACAAGCTTAAATCAAATGCGATTATGTTGAACTGTAACCAAAATGTAAGTACTTGCGTAATATTAAAAATAAATACAGAGATGAAGTGTTTGTGGAAGTAAAGTACTTTGTAGACAAAATGCTGAAATTTGAAAGTGTATAGTACGTGTATTGCATACGCCAAAAGTGTAGCAAAACGTTTAATTGTAAATAGAATAAAACTTTAAGCGCCCAACGACCTAACATAAAATTCTTGCAAATTAACAATAAACTAGATCGATATTGTTTATGAGCACGTGTCAATTATTTAATAAAGTATATTTGGTACGAGAGAATACCAACGATCCACCGCTGTATTTCTACAAGATTTCTGATTTTTGACAATGAACAAATATCCAATATTTTTTCAAAATGCTATAAACAAGGTTATTTAGCAGATCCGACCTTCAACACCAGGCTTCTGTTTTATTTAAGGACCTACAAAAAAATCAACCCTTAAAGATTGTCTCTACAAAATAAACATATAATTAATATAGCAATAGTTAGGAAGGCAAAGGATAGGAAGAGACACTAAGAAATTGAAAGTGAAAGAACTATAAATGTGTGAAAAGTGATAGTGAAAATAAGATAATAACAAAAAGATAATGCATACAAAAAAACTACAGTGCAAATTGATTGTGACAATAATATGGAAAGTGAAAAGCGCATAATGTCCGAACAATTAGCAGAAATAGCTAAGAAGCATGAGGCAATACTTAAAAACGTCACGAAAAAATGTGTGCTATTAGAAAGAAATATTATCACGAATAGCGCGACAGCTTAATTATGGCCATGGTTTCCAGGATATAATGTTTGCAGTCGTCTGTATCGAGCAGTCTGAAGAAGACTTTTTAAGCTACTGGGCCAACAATTTGACAAACAAAAATTTACCGATTCCACACCCAAAATAGTCTATTTTTTGTTAAAATGGCACACAGTTTAATAAAATAATAAGCCTATATTAGACTGTATCTGTGCTACTAAAAAAAATACACAAAATTAAAAAAAATATTTCAGGAAAAAAATAGGCTTTGTGTAGGACAATTATTATGACAATTTCTCAAGTTAAATTTCACGATTACACTATTTGCCTGTTTTTGCCAGCAAAAATAGTTAAATATTTGTCAAAGTGTTATCTGCCATGTTGTCAAATATTTGACAAAAAAAAATAATTAAAAAATTAAGTAAAATTTTACCAAAAAAAAATTATTATAAAATGAGGTAAAATTTAACCAAACAAAATTAATTAAAATTTAACCAAAAAAAATTGAGCCATTTTTTGGGAAAATAGACTTTGTGTAGAGCAAAAGAAAACAATTTACAAACAAAAATTTGATGATTACACTATATGACTGCATTTTCCAGCCTATATAGTGAAATATTTACCAAAGTTGCATATATTTTAATATTCATTTCAGTATGTCATGCTGTCAAGAATTTCATCAGAAACTTTTTTTTAAGTTAAAAACTAAGGAAATAATGTAAAAGTTTTCACTCGAAGTAGCCCTTGTCTATGGCAAATAAAAAAAATCGCCTAACAGTCTGGGCACAACTTTATTATTTTATGGGTAGAAGTCCGAAACGTGTTTAATGCTGAGATGAGGTGTAGGTTACTATGCGACTGAAAACCTAAAAAATAACGTTCCAAATAGCCTCCTGGTTATTCCTGCAATACAATTCAACTTTAGACTCTTTTCAGAATGTTTGTTGCCAGGAATCGGGACGAAAGTTTTGTAGGCCACCGAAAAAATTCGTTCTCACGGTAATGGCTAACTTTTTGAACATTGGTCTCGTCAAACGACTAACGCGTAATTTAGTGATTAAGTAACTTATTCTCATGCATAATTGTTGTAAATATTGTTTTATCTTTTTAATATCTTAAGTCGTCTACTTGTAAGTATCTATTATGTGTGTCATATGCAAATATAGAAAAATTAACTTCTTAGTTGATGGATTAGCTTTGTATTATAAGAACTTAACGAAGACCACCACACGTGTCTTTCATAGTTACTGATGAGATACCAAGAACCGAGAATTCTTTTTGCTCCTTTTAGATATAAGCCTAGGTAAAATAAAAAAATACGCCACAACCGTTAAAAGTTTACATAGAAAATAACTTTCGTTTTCTAATTCCTGCTCCAGGAGCCTATCAAACAGAAAAGATCCATTTGGACCACACTCTCGCTTATAGTTGGAGTTAAAAAAACCCACGAAAAAATCAGTGAAACTCCAGGTAAAATTAATTTCAACAAAAACGGACTTCGCAAAAAATCGGCCAAAAGTCTGGGCTCAAATTCAATCAAACTTTTAAGTATGCAAAATTTCAAATTCCTAACTTAAAGCATTCGAGCAAAAATTGAGAATACGTGTTTAAAGGACTCTTGTATGGGAGGTACCCATTAAATTCTAGTTATATTGTTATTTATGTATGTGGTATATTGGCAATGTTTATTCAACATTCATTTTGTTATCTATGTACGTTTCCATTATAAAGTACGTAATATTGCTAATAGCTAGGACATATTAATTATGTTCAAATTGTAGAACTTGTGATAAAACAGTCTACTAAGGTAGGACAATTGACATTCGATTTTAATTTATTTAATTGTGCAATTTGCGTCACGTCAATTATGTTAATTAAAATGAGTTATGGTATCGTTTATTATGGCGATGAGGGAGCGATGTACGTTGTACGTCGGGGAGCACAAGGCGGTAAGATTTTTATTACTTTCAAACTTGTATTATAAATTTGATGTTTTTTCAGAAAACGTTTTCCTTCCTATAAGTATCAGAGCTTCTCCATCTTCTGCTACTGAAGAGGCGCAGGGAGCTGTGATCGATCCACACATATCCGGTGATTTTTCAACCCCCCTGATTGAGGAACCAATATTGCCAAATATTGTCAGACCTTCGGCAAGCAGACCTGAGAGTAACAATTTGCGATGAAAGAAAAAACACTCTTACATTATTATTTGTTTCAGAATCGAAGTGGAGTTCGAAGGAAGTAAGGTTCTTGCTGCGAACGTATAAAACGTGGATGGAAGCATGCTGCGAAATGATGAAGTTTGGGAGAAAGTATCAGTTGAACTCCTACAAGAAGGAATTAACAGAGTTGCAAGTCGTTTCAAATTTAAATTCCAACACTTGAAAAGACAGTACACCGCAACTAAGGACCACAATAACAAGACAGGTGTTGCTCCAAAGTTTTTTGATTATTTAAAGGAGTTTGATGATATGTATAATAAAATTGAAGCTTTCTTGCTTACAGTCCGTACTCTAAGCATGAAAAAGCAGCTATGATAGCAGCTATTTGAAAATACTGAACAGAACAACTGTCAAATAGCAAGCATGACAAAGCAACTTTTGGTTGCATTGGAGAGAAAAAAGCTACTATAGCTGCTATCGAAGCAGCAACAATTAACAATTAGAACAATTAACTTTTCAGTGCAGTTTGAATGAATTTTTGGAAATTGATAGCATACTTTTAAAGCACGTGCAACTTCGCAAAATATTATAAAATCATAAAACGTTTTTCTTCGGAAGCTATCATTCTTTCCTATTTGCAAAAAAATAAACGGATTCTGAAACCAACAATAATTTTCAAACACGAATATCGTGTTTGAAAATCGTTTTATTTTCACCTTTTTCCACTATAACTGTGATAGTGATAGGAGTTACTTTTAGACTCTCTCAATGATCCCATTAACAACACTGCTTCCTATTTGTCTTATATTAACAACAAAAAAACGAGTATAAATAATGAACAACTTGTTTTATTTCGTTTTAAACATCTCTCACACATTTTTGGAGAAAACTTATTTTCACCTTAATTCATAATCGATCAATTATCGTTAAATGTAATTATCGGAAAACCTCCAGTCTCAAAATTCCCGGCATGAAAGTATATTCCACCCAGATGTCCTTCAGCTTCAAGAGGAGCTCTCAGAATAACTCCGATATCGGTTACAATTGCAGGTTCACTAAATTCGGCAATATAATGCTGCACGATCCAATAATTCGACAAACTTAGCGGCAATTTTAAGGCTGTATAAGCCCGACTCAAATACCAAGCAATCTTATAAGATTCATCTTTTCCAACGGCTGGTATGATAATACGATTTCCATCGACCAAAGACTTTTCATGTTTTCCGCAAATTATCTGAAATTTGAAATTGGGCTTTCGAATTTCGGCAACTTGTAAAACACAATCCAATTCGGCTGTATTGTCGATCGTTTTCGAAGCAAATCCAAAAATAAAACTTTTCGTCACGTGAAATTCGGTACAAAAAAGTCGTATAATTTCGTTTGGTTTTTTAATGGACAAACAAGATCCACAATTTAGCCCATCGGAAAAGTTTCGTCTGCATAATCCATAGAGCGGAACTGATGGTTGTATCGCTTGTTTCGTAAGATTGAAAAATTTCTCGTCCTTTCTAGTTCCGTATCCAAAGAAATAGTTACCGCTTCCCATACAAAAATTCGTATAGAATGGCAACTTACTGTACGTTTTGGTTGGCAGATATTCCCAAAGAAGATCCCAAAATGAGTCGTTATTTCGCAAGAAAGCCTCGTTTAAAAATTCATCACCATCCACAGTCTCAATATCGTACTGATCCTTTAGACTTTCGAACGGCCAACCGATTGCGAATAGTCCAACTGAAAAACCGTAAGGAATAAGTCGACGCAACGTTTTGTAGGTTTCAAATTTGGCAGTTTGACTTCGACCAAACACATCGATACCCATGAAAACTTTTTGCTCCTGTCCAGGATAAAATTCCTTGATTAGTGTGGCGCTATTCTGAAGGCGACTGTCCGTCCATTCGTAGTTTATAAGTATTCCGTCGGTGAGTTCGAAGAAAGACCGATTTCGATCGTTCAGCTCGCTTTGATGATGATAAGTTCCAACCGATGTCACACTATCGTACCAAATAATTGTTCCGTGTGGAATAAACGTATGAATCGTCTGGGTCAAGTGCTCAACAAAATAATGCAAATTTGAAACGAGCTGACTGTTCACGGAGCATTCGATATTTAGGAGGAATCCCTCGAAACAAAAATGTTCACATAATCGTACCAATGCTTGAACTGTTTGCTTTATTTGCACCTTGGAGCCCAAGAATTCATTCAAAAGGTAGCAGTTGTGTCCTTCCACAATAAATGTCCCTAGAATTTAAAATGGTTACTCCTCATTTCGATAGGCTTAAATTTAACTTAGTATCTGGCACCTAGCACTCGTACTCCATGTCTGTGCGCGGCGTTAATCCAGCCCGATGGAGGTATCGTCACGTAGTGATGACTGAAGTAACAGAAATAATCAACACCGGACCAATGATAGAACCTATAGTCATCCCATTTTTTCGACGAGGAAAAACGTCTGATCAAAAGAAATTTATTATTTGCATTTGCATCACTTATTTTCAAGTCAACATCTTAGTATACGGAATTACCGATCCTCTCGATAGTTTCCTTTCAAATCGTGACACACAAGAACTTGCTGCTTTGAGGAAACACCATTATCATCAGTTTGTCCTTCGTTGCCACTATTCATGGTCAGTTGCTTGAAATTTCGGCCTAAAATTCGTCCAGTACCACGCTGATTTAACGGTTCGACTAAGTTGTTCCAAATGATATTGCGACTGGGCACATGGAAATCCAAAAGATTTCGATTCGATGTAATCGGACTAGCTTCTAGTATGTCCTCGAGTGATGCCATTTCGATTGTAACTGCGAATACAGACTTTAATTGCAATTAATTTCGCATAAACTTGCAGTTTATCTGGGTGCTATCTAATCGTGTAGTTGCAATAGAAATGAAACGGAAGTCTATTTAGAACGTTACAATGCGTTATCAGGATTAATGATATAATGTGGTCAATTGGTTTGGGAAAACGCATTTGACACAAATTCTTATTAATATCACGTATAAATATTAAGGTCACATATTTGAACATTGAAAGGCTTGTTGATTTTATTAAAAACTGTCGAAAGGGCTAGTGATGAGCAATTGAGGTTAAAGATTTCCCTAAAAATAACCAAAAAGCCTTTGCAAACCACATTGGCTCATGAAAAAATACTGAAGTTGGAAAGATTGAAAAGAGCCAAATTAAAGGGGTTACAATGGAAGCTAAGGATAATATCAAGTTGAGAGACAACCAGTCAGAGAAACAATCAGAGGGAAAGGACGGATATATTATCGAAGTGGCCAAGGCCCGATTTAGGCTGTTGCACCATAAAAAAAATAAACTGTTGTGATAAGGGTGAAATTTCAAAAAAGTTTCCTCACGTTTCAGAGCAAGTTGATTCCAAAAATCTGCCAACAGTCTGGGCGCAACTTTATTATTTTATGGGTAGAAGTCCAAAACGTGTTTAATGATGAGATGCGGTTTTGGGTACTATGCGACTGACAACCTAAAAAATAACGTTCCAAATAGCCTCCTGGGTTATTTCTTAGGTTGTCAGTCGCATAGTAGTAATTTTTACCTTTCCATTCATTACGGTTTTCGAGAAATAGAAATCAGAATTTTTTTTCTTTCTATCCCTTTTCACCATCACCCCCTACACCCCACCCCTAAATTTTTTTTCCCTACTAGAGGTCTATCGATCCCAACTCCCGTAAAATTTTCAAGATCATATCTGATACGGTTTTTGAGATATAAAAATGTAATTTTTTGAGAAATTGCTATCCACCCACTTTCGTGCTCCACCTCCCTCCTCAAAAAATGTACGTTCAGTAGACTCCTCTTGTGATCCCATATACAGAAACTAAATTTTATCTTCCTGGTGTAATTGATTCGTAAGATATTGTAATCCAAAGTTTTTCACCTCCCAACCACACACCCCACCACCTCCCTTAAAAAGTTTCGCCCTTGTTTAATCTTCAAGTGTCCCTAAGGGCAACCACAAAGTTTCAATCTTCTGACATCAATCGTTCAGGAGATATGGATTTTAGAATGTTTCAATCCCGGCTTTCAAGTGTTTTGGACTCATGGACTCAACCCTTATCGATCATTTTTTTGCAAATGAGTCCACTATCATAGTACTATATAAGTTCCAAGTTTCAGCCTCCTAGCATAAGTGGTTCCTGAGATCTGGAAACCAAAATTTTTCGTCTAAAACGCTGCTCCTCATCCCCCCTTACACAACCACCCTCCCAAAAGATACCAGTTTACCCAATCTACCCACCATAAAAATTTCAACTTAATACCTCAACGTGTTTGGAGCGAAGGCGCGTATCAAGCGATTTTGCGTACGGCGTCTACGGCGGACAGACGGACATATTTTCTTTTTTGCTTTTTTGGTGTTTAGAAGTCCTAAAACGTGTAAATATAAAATTTCAGGGTAGCAAATTTTTTTGAAATTTCAGGTCGATCACAATACTTTATTATTAAAAAATAATAAAGTTAAAACTGTCCGTCTGTCCACCGTACACAAACGCGTTTGCAGGCTCATAGCTCACAAGCCCGTTGAGATATAATATTAAGTTCAAAATTTTTTGGTCGGTATTTTGGGTAAACCTTTAAGTGATGAATTTTGGGCGGTGGTGTGAGGGAAAGTGGAGGCAGCGTTTTAAGGGGGTCATCCCGTGTGACTGGTTCAAAAAATCGATTTTTTTTTCATAAATTGCATCCAAATATGGTTGGTTGGTTGGTTTAAGTGGCAGCCCTGTCACCCAGACAGAGCACAATTAGCTCAGAGGCCGTTTTGGAACCACAAACTCGTATTAAACTCGGATGTTAAGGGCTGTTCATACTGGGGAATACAGAAGATGAATGTGAGAAAAATTGATTAAATCGCTATAGCCACCCTGTGCTGTTCAGGAAAAGTAAAGCCTCTCCAATTTTTTTCCCTGAAATCTCCATCAGGTCCCCGTAGAAGGGTTTGCCTAGCGCTCGCACTCGGGCTCTAGCTAGAGCCGGACACTCGCAAATGCATCCAAATATAGTATAGAATATGTGATCGAGATTTTCCGATATTCGAAGCCGTTCGGAAGTTACAGGCCGTTATATTCTCTAAACTCATTTGCTGTTTCGAATACCATATAATGGTCAGTTTAGTCGCGTTTTGCTCAAAACTGTATTTTTCAAATCAGTAGACACGAGATCTCGAAATCTATCTATACCGAATTCCTTTGAAATTTGGTGAAATTATTCAGTACTCATGTAGACACTCTGCAAACTAGAATAATTGTGATTCATCAAGCCGTTTTTTTGACGAGCTGAAGAAGTCATAAAAAAACACCAAAATTGACGATAAGAGTACAACAAGTTGTCAAAAATTCACTTTTCAATATTTTTTGATAACCCTAGTTCCAAAACTAGTTCAAACTTCACAGATTAAAATGCCGTTTGATTTTTTTTATTTGAGATAAGCAGAACGCCCGCAATCGTGGTAACCGAAAAAAAGGTTTTTTGAAAATGAGTGGTTAAGTTGCCATGCACCTCACAACGAGCGACAATTTCGGGCTGAAAAAATTGTAAAGTGTGCTCAAAATTTGCATAAATATGTGGTAAAAATTTCAAAGTTGTATCTTTATTTAGTTCGCCAAAAAAAATGCCCAAAAAAAGCGTAAAAAAAGAGCCTTCACACGGGATGACCCCCTTAAACGAAACACAATGGTTTCTGAATTTCAGGAACTGCTCATGCTAGGAAGGAAACTTGGGATGTATATAGATAGAGCTATACAAGTGGAACCATTCGCAAAATGTTGATATGGATGGAGGGGCGTTGGATTGAAAAGCAATGCGGTCCTTAAACCAAAAAGTTTTCTTATCAAATATCAGTAGACACAAAAATTTTTTTTGATAACTGAGGAATCCTTAGACAGTGACAAGGGAAGTAGTATCTCGACTGGGCAAATTTAATCAACTAACATTGAAGGTCAACATGATTAAAATAAAAAAAAATCATGAGATCAGAACGCAAGAGATTCTTGAAAAAAGCGACAGTATAAAAACTCAAGTGTATCAGATTCATAGAAAAGAAACAGCATTCCGCAGCTCCCATAAAAACCAATAGCTTATGCCATTCAAAGGTCGCCTTCTCGAAAGTGAAACCCGATCAACCAAATCCATATACTTACATGTATCTCGAAAAACACCTAGTCTAATGACTCGGATGCTTCGAGGTGCACTATAGAATACAAACTACATCTAATATTTACGCATCCGTCAATGACCTCTCCCCATTAGAAAAACATGGAATCTCTCCTCAGCTCGAGTAGCTATTAGTAAGCTGCGAATCGACCAGCCATCTCATTGATCTATGGACCTTCCTAATAAAATCCGAATTCCGAAGAATAATTAAACGTCGAATGCCACTTTCTACCTTTTCGTCATGATCACTGTCGCGCTTATCAAGCCGGACAGCCAGCGGACAGGTATTTTGTACAACGATCGACCGTACCAAAGGTAGGTAGGTGCTGACTTTCACCGATCCATTGCCTTCTTCGATCGCTAAAACGTTTGCAACTTTGTCGGTATTGTTTCGGCCGGTTGTGCACCAATCTTGAAAAGTAAATTTCGACATTGGCTGTTGGGCTTCTTAATATACTTCTTAGGTGGTGAGCCGTATGTAGTGCAACACAATTGGCCACAAACAAGACCTTTGCGGAATACCAAATGATCGCTGCGAAACACTTTTCGATTTTGTGAAATGAATTTTTTCCAACCACTGACTGGTCTGGATTGGAGAACCAGAGCTTTAAGGTAAGTAAGGTTTAAGGTGTCAGGTCGAGTAAACGATGTAATTGATATTCGAATGCAAGATTGCCTCGGACGGATCAATGCAACCGGTTGGTTGCAAGTTGGTTTGGTTAGTATCGTTTCAATAACGATCATGAAATTCGATAATCATATTTTACGGTTGATTTGTAAAGCAATCTGAATACGAGTATTGTTTGTTGTGCACTTGCCGCTGCAAACCAACCTCGTAGCAAACAACTTTGTTAAAACTGGTCTGGTCTAGGAAGAATATGATTCCCATTACGGTATTGCATTCCAATCATTTCAATTTCTCACACATTTTACCGACGGCTCATACGGCGCCCGATCAATCATAATAATTGTGAATGAAATTAATTTTTTCTCAGGCATCCCACAACACTCAGGTCTAGGCCCAATACTTTTAACGTTTCAAATTCAACACTTCGTATTTAATCCTCCAAATGATTTCGATAAATACTAACTAATGAACTTGTAATTGAGGAGAAATTATGCAATATTGATTCAAGGATGACGACACGATTGGTGCAGGTGAAGAGCATACCTAGAGTGTAATAAGTAGTCTAGTATGCGGTCGTCGTAGAATCACTCGGTAAATCGTTTACCCACTTGAGATTTTGTAACTTGCGATTTATGCAAATCATTCGTCGTCGGTGCGGTTATTTTTGTTTCGTTTTTAAATGGATTTTAGTTTAAGAGTTATGCCATAGAGTCAACAAGAACTCACAACATGTAAATGGGATTTATCCATTCATGTTATACCTGCTGGTTAGCCTTATGAAGAGTAATGTAGGACATAATGTAAATTACTAAGGTTCTTCGAGATACGCGTAAGGTGCAGTATGTTGGCATAATGCGAAATATTTTTCTTATATTTAGACTTTAGGAGTGCCACTTGGAATGGAAAAGTGTGTTGATTCATTACCTTTTGTATGCTATACACTTTTGGAGATGGTTAAATCAATATGAACCATATTCTTGGTTTCATAAGACTCAATCGCATATCCTTCATATATAATCAAAATGTGCAATTATTAGTGGAAGTTATCGTGACTTTTGGAATCGGTTCTTAGATATCTTCTTATTCTCCTGTGATATTGCAGCGCCAAGTTGGACCTTGCTTTCTCCAATTATGAGCCTACCTTCTTCAATAGTCCCAATTACAGGAAAACCGAATCGAAAGAAAATTCGGAGGTGGCTAGAAGTGTCTTTAAAAAAAACACTATATATTTTTGAAGGCTGTACTTTGAATTTTCTTATCTTAACCCAGAAATTTCGAGGTGTATATTATTGGCCTCACTTTTAGAAGACATTAAGGCGGTAACTTTTATTGTACACACATAGGATTGTAGACGAAATGAAATATTTGAAAAAACAAATTCCAAGTTCTCTGAATTTGAAGACCTCAAGTTTGAATAACCACATTCTACCCCAGAAATTTTGAAGACCATTTTATTTATCGTAATATTATGAGGCCATTCTGCTGTCGTTTTGCTAGTACATATATGGGGTCAAAGGCGATTTGAAGCATGTTTATTCCCTTTGCTTCTTTTCTACACTTATCTTTCCTAAACATCTGGCAAATCCCAAATTTTCAATCCCCGAATAAGTTGGTTCGAAATTTTTATTGTTCAGACCTAGGACTAATGGTCTGGTCCTCCGAATAATAAGCACCACGCTTGAGTTTCTGCTTCCAGTTCGGACGGGAGGAATAGACCTACTGAACCCCTTGCCGCTTCCGTTATTCCTTTTTTTCAGTTGTATAAGTAAAAATAACTATTCTCCACAGCACACTTTCTTTCACCAGTTTAGAAAAGATTCCTCCAAATTAAAAGAAACTGCCAAAAGTCTGGGCACGACTTTACTCTTTTTCGGGACAAAGGACGAGAAGTGGTGAAAGTCGGGTGGCTAGAGAAGTACTAACGCCATCTGCCATCTTTAAAACACTAATTACTTTTTGGATATAGTCCAGGACGCGGTCAAAATCGAACTGTAGCACTAGGCAAGGATCTTTAAAAAATTAACCAGGAGGTTATTTAAAAAGTTAATTTTCTCACTAAAATAGTTCCGTACAAGAAAAGACTATCATCATATAAATCTGTTCTGATCTAAGAGATATGGCGAAATTCGTGAAAACGTATACAAGCCCTTCAAAATCTAAAAATTCTGAAAACCTTTTTTTTTCCGTTTCTTCTCTCTGATTGTTTTGTTTTTAATGTCGACACGAACTGTATTTTTTCTAATAGATTTTCAATTCCAGATTGTTTTTTTTTTGGTTGGCTTAATTTTGTGTTTCTATTTATTTTTTTGCGTTGTATCTGTTTTTTATCGTTTCTTTAGATAAGATTTTTTTCTGATATTTTTTTAATTTAATTTTAAGACAGGTTCGGTGATTTGGCTTCTATTTTTGTGCAATAAATGTTCACTATTATATTTCTGATTGTTTTCACAATTTCCAGGAATTATGACGAAATTCGTGAAAATATATGGCCAATGCTCGGGCAGAAATTGCCTAGTAAAAAATTCAAAAATTTTTAAGAAATCGACATTATTCTTTTATTTTTTAATGATTTCCAAATTGAAAAATTTCACTAAAAATGTTGTTATATTTTAAAAACATTTTGTCAATTTACTTTTAAATAGTCGGCGAGAAGGGGCTTATATCCTCCGTATTGAATATGTATACGGAGGATATAAACCCTTTCTCGTCGAATATTTTTTGCTTCACCTACGTACGTCAACGTAAATTTAAAATTAGGTTCCCAGTACATCATATATATATCTATATACCCAGTTTTAACATTCTAACATAGGCAATTCTTGAGATAGAAAAAATCTCCACCCCGTCTCATGATACGCTATTTTAGATACATAATTTTTTAAGAATGTGTTCTTAGAATAGCCCTCAGCTATCCATCTTTCGCGACTCTCGAGATTTGAAAATCATAAAGTTTTGCTTTCCACCCTTTCACACCCACTACTCCGCTCCGTCTTCTGGCAGGGTTCCATTAAACCTGACTGATTAGTAAAACAAAATTGTATCACTTCCATTCTCTGCCTCCCAGACCTTTTAAAAAATTGTACATTCAAGATATTCTACCTATAGACCTCACTTTTGGAAACATTTGATTTTAATAAATCGCCCAAAAGATCTATTGTAGCCTTCGCAGACGACCTCATAACTTATACACCCCACTCAAAAGCAACTAAAGACCAAGAGGAACTTCAGAAAATGTTTAATGATGTTCAGTTCTACACGAACTCTTGGAAAATGAAAATTGATCCACAGAAATGTGAGAAAATTTTATTCCGCACCACCTTAGCACATGCCAATCGTGATTTGAGGCGCAATTAGAAGAAATTCCATATTGTTGATGGGGATGGAAGCCGAGAGCGAATTCCGCGCAAAACTTGTGTGAAATATCTCGGCGTACACCTGGATCAACACTTGTATTTCAACTATCATTCAAATATTCAACTTGAAAAGGCACGTAACGCATTTATGTCCTTAAAACAACTCTTTCACGCGAAACATTTATACCCTCGCGTTAAAATCATTTGCTATCAAACATTGGTGAGACCTATTCTCACCTATGGATGACCCATCTGGTTTAATATTAGTCCATCTTATATGGAAAAATTCAGACTCTTTGAAAGAAAATGCTTACGCGCGTGTACTGGCTTATATAGAAAGGCAGAGAAAGATTTTCTGCATCATATATCGAATGAGGAAATATATGATACGGCTCTCCCGGGTTGATACAATAATAATTAGACTGACTAGAAACCACATAGAAAGATTTACTATAGACCAAGACCTTAACCCCTGGATCCACCAACCCTTTTTCCCCAACCCACAATATTTTGAAAAAACCATGTCAACTGGTTTTAGTCCACCCGAAGCCTTGACGAAAACGGATATATATTAGACTCTGACTGCGTGCCAATTATATACCATGCGTATAGGCGCGCAACAGATAAGAAAATACCCTCTGCCCTTATAGCGATACTCCACCGCGAACTACATTGACGTTCACAGAAATGAGCGTGAGGCTACGAAGTACTGGTGGCTAAGTCAAGAAGACATATAGTAATTTTAAATGTTTCTCATAGAATAAGTTAATTTTAAGCTAACACTAAAAAAAGAAAAAGAAAGTATATTAAGTACTAATACTTGTTAGGAGCTTCCCTAGGATAAGGCATGCTGGACCCAGTCATTCGCTACAGGAACTGATAGCCTTCAGCAATCGGTCTAAGTGACGAATGGCTCGGCCTGGAATAGTTATAAGAATATTATTAAATTATAATGTATAACAACTGCTATAATTAAGTAATTATTGTATATGAATAAAGCGACCCTTTCCCCCCTTAAAAAATCCATCTATAAGCATTATTAAATGCAAAATATGTATGCTGGACTGGGCTGTCCAAGGCCGGGATCGGTGGCTTCTGCTTTGCTCGAATAGTGGAATAGTGGAGCACGATGCTGCTGGCCCCGGCGGCGGAGAGTTCGGCTCAAAACCTAGTCTTAAGTTAGTTGTAAGTATTATAATTGTAAATAGTCGTAAGTAGGGTTCAAAACGATATGTAATATTGGGTTTTTTTTCTTGCCAGATTTTTTCCCAATTAGTACAAATACTCACGATTTCCAGGCGGACATCCAACATAGTTGGATGAACTCCGGCTGATTTCGTGGGTATTCTAGCAATAAGTATACATTAGAATTGTATTTAAATAAAGATACTCTGATCCCCACAAAACATCCCCCGATACTATTATAACATAGAGTGCCCACTTGAGGTCATTAAGAACAATTAGCACCTCTAGATATTAATTACTTTTAGCTTTAGAAATTAAGAGAAAAACTGTTAGATTTAAGGAATTGGCATATTTTAAAACTTAAAAACCTATAGACCTCTAACTGGTAGATCGGATGTTGTGAGACACAACCTTGGAATACGGTAGAGCAGCTTTAAATCTCGTTCAGCGTGAAGGAAACATTTGTTTACTAATTTAATTTCCACTTGTCAGGTTTCGTAAATAAGCAAAACTGTAGATTTTGGGGATAACAAAATCCCAAGATCGTCACTAAAGAACATTACACTCTGCCGAAAAGATTTAAGCTACATTTTTTCTAAAATGATTGAGGTGCAATCCTCCAATCGCTCCAAAAAATGTTATTTCCACAATTGCCTCCAAACGCCAATATATTATTTCAGTAGTTGCACCGCCAGTACATGATGTGCAACAATCGAGGTATTGAGGTAACAATTTCCAAATCGAATAATTTCCAAATACTGCGATTTGAGATGGTCACCACAATCGCCTGATTAAACTGCTTCAAATTTTTTCTTGTGTGACTATCTCAAGGAAAAAGTGGATGTGGATAAGCCCCAAACGTTGCAGCAACTAAAGAAAAACATTCACGAAGAAATTGATCGTATACCGGAAGAATGCAGACTTTTTCGTTCGAGAAAATGGTTGTCATTTAACTGATATTATTTTTTGTACATAATATAAAAAATAGAATAATGTAAACTTTCTATTAAAATTTGAATTTTTTGTTTTGTTCATTCCATTCAGTATTTATTTAAAAAAACAAAGTTACTTTTACTGCACACTTTATAAAGAGCATATGGAAAAAAGCATTTAACATCTCTTCGGACATTGTGGATTTCACGAACGACACTTTTGAACTCGTGTGGAACTTAAAAAAATCGTTTTTATTCAACAGCAAATTACGCCACCGACTGTACATCGAAGGCCTGTACTAATATTTATCTTTTTTAGGTTGTTGTATCATCGGTAGGTAATCGGTCTTCAAAAAATTTGCAAAGAAATTGCTGACTTTTATGTGTAAATGTAATCGACCCATTCAAAGGGAAGTCAGGCTGGTCGAAATTGATCACATTTTCTCATGAGAAAAATCTAGTTTAAAAAGTTGGACTTGGATCTCTATAAGTAAGCGTTATCATCTTCATAGTTGCTAGCCGAGTAGAACATTTCGCAGTTGAGAAATACATCACGTGCTCTTCATATATTACTTTAGAGGTAGAACAACAAGAACAAAACCCTAAAAAATCTTATCAGTACTGTCTGTACTGCTCCCTTCCATGACACACACTGTTAGATTAGATTAGACACATTCGTTGTATTTCTCGAACAGCGAATATCAGTTCTAACATTCGTCTACAGAGAACCTTGATAGAAACTGCCCAGTCAACTAATAAAGTATTGCACATTTTCTCTCATAATCTTGGCAAATTTGTTTCGAGTAATTGAAACCGTAAATAAATTTTTAATTATACTTCAGGTATATTTAATTTCTTCATTTATTTGTTTTATTACATTTTTTGTACAACACATACACATGCCATGTCAACTCAATATTTTTTTTTATCTATAATGTAAATTATTCTCTAGATGTTCATTATCAAGTTTCGTTTTATTTAAAGTGTAGAGGACACACACTGTTTGTTATTTTGTATAGATAGGGACCAGTCCTGTTCTACAGGAGCCCTACTAGCTTCTTTATTCTTTCAATTACTGCAAAAATATTATACATATGATACGACAACAAAAATAATATACATTAATATAATTAACACATGTCGGTAGGTAATATATCGGGAATAATGTACTTGCAAAGCTCCTGTTCGTTGTCGACAAAAATTACCTTTTTAGCAGTGTTTTCGTCGAGCCAAGCTCGTATTATGGGCCACACAGTCGAGAAGACCATCGGTGCATTGATGACGAGACAAACACCCAATCGTTCCGGATAGTGTTTGCTCAGCAGCCAAATGATATTTTTGACCAATTGATAGTCCATACACGACGTACTAAAATCATCTAAATCGAAAATAATGCAAAGATTGTCGACGACCTCTTCGAAACATTTCGCGCACGCCTCTTCGAGACAGTGTACTATGAATTTAGTTAGTTCGTCGATGTCGCGATCTGATGCGTTGTGATTTCTGGCCGGAATGTAGATAACGGGCCGTCCGAAACAGTCACGATTCCGTAGAACACGCGCCTTCTTTAGATTATTTTGTACGATCGATGATTCGGCCAGCGATTTGACACCGTAATCTTCGCGCCATTTATTTGTCTTTAGAATGGCCTGCAAGGAAAACCGTTTGCCGATTAAAATCGCTCCGATCTACCAGAAATCATATTGCAATTACCTGGAAGGCAGCATCGCGCGTCTTGAACGCTCGCAAGTATCGTTTCAATGAAAATTCGTTGTGATACTGTTTGGGATCGGCATCCGATATCAAACGCATCCGTTCCTTTAGTTCTTTTAGATCGTCTGCATTCACGGCAGCTGGTTCCTCTAGCGACATGATTTCCGGGCTTCTTATCGAACTTTCGTACGCTCGAAAACTGCTTGCTCTAATTGAATTAGATTTTCACTCGGACCGAAGAGAATCTTTTGCGAACTTCGCCCCCGCAGTTATGAATGCGTTGCGTATTTTTTTTTTCTTCGGAATTTCTCCAAGGGAAATCGAAAACTTATCACTCGAAACCAGGCGATTGTCGTCTAAAGAACTTATTGGAGCACAAACAACAAAAACACTGATAAGCTATCGGATCGCGCGATTACGATTTTACCGAAGAAATCGTTTCAAATTGAAACCAAGGATTTGAAACGTTCGTATCTTCGGAAACATATGGCGTGCGATTTATTTTCGCTTGGGAAGTGGTATGATGACGGATTCAAGGGTTGGCTGTCACAACTGTCAGTTGCGTGGGTGTTTTTTACCTGAATCTTGAGCGAATTGATTGTCGCCGCTTGAAACGTCAAAACTGCTCAAATTCGCCGTGTGTTGTTGTTATTGTGGTTCGAATTTTGTTAATTTTGTGCTCAAGATATGGAAAACGGTGAGTTCTAGTTGGCATGAGCGGGCATATAGTGGGAAATTATGTTTGAAAATTGAAGTCTTTCGAAAATTCAGATTTAGTTGGACATATTTATTTTTTGTTATAAAAAAAAGATAAGTCTGGACAATGTGATGACACAATTTTTGATTGGGTGTTGGTCTTGCATCAAAAAGCAAGATAATTGTATTTGGAAATTCCAACTCGTTATCAAATTTTTACAACATCTCTTTTTGAAAAATTGAGATCCCAGGAATATATCGCTAATGTTCTTAACTGCTTCAATATGATACGTCGCTAGTTTTGTGAAATTGAGTGTGGTGGGAAGCGGGTGGTTATCTGTGAAAGTTTTACCGCGGATTTCTTCAGTTACGTGGAAAAACTTACCAAGGTTCAACGTCTGGCTTCCGCAGAAGCAAGAGGCATACTTAGCACTACGCCTACAGCGGTGCTCCAGTTGATCCTCTATTTGTTACCGCTGGATATTTATTGGAATAGTCAGGGATCTGGAAGTCCAGACCTGTGGATTATGGTCGCATACTGCCCCTGTTTAGTTACTGTAACCTGCTAGAGGAAACATACCATCCTAAACATACAATTCTAAAATGGGAAAATCAGCTAAGGAAAAATATTATAATGCACAATTAGCAAAAACAGACGGGAATCCTAGGAAATTGTGGAGCATAATCAGGGAAGCTAGTGGTATTGACGGCAATGCTCGTAACAAAACTGAAGTAAGTGTATTAGATGCGCCCAATGGACCAATTAAAGATCCCGCTTTAATTGGAAATACCTTAAACGAACACTTCAGCACGGTTGGCACAACTCTCGCAGAAAAACTTAAAACTCAAAGTAATGCGGAGAATTTTCAAAGGATCTGCTGCCCTATGGCATCGAATGCAATGTTTTTTTTCCAACGGATGCTAATGAAGTGGAAAACATTATTGCTGAACTCAAATCCAACATAGCCCCCGGTATCGATGGTACAACAACAAATGATCTAAAAACACTAAGGTCAATCATATCAACCCCCCTTAACATAGATATAAATAACCATTTGAACAAAGGAACATTTCCAACTTGCTTGAAAACAGCACTGATCTTTCCCATCTATGTATAAAGGTGGTTCAAACAAAGATCCGAATAACTATCGACCAATAGCTTTAATCAGCGCGATAAGCAAAATTTTCGAAAAAGTTGTCAACAGGAGGCTCCTAAGATTTATAAAAAAATTATTCTGGTTTTGATAATAGCCAATACGGGTTTCAAGAAGGCAGCAATACAACGTCAGCCTTGGTTGGCGCTATCCAGTTTATAAACGAAGGTCTCGACGAAGATTTCTATGTTACTGCGATATTTGTAGATTTAAAAAAAGCCTTCGACACTGTAAACCATAAAATATTACTTGAAGTATTAAAGGAAATTGGAATTCGAGGAAAGGTCAATGACTTATTAAAAAACATTTTAGTTGGACGACAGAACATTACCAAAAATCTTGACATACTGAGCTCAACTAAGACTGTCAATATAGGAGTTCCACAAGGTTCAATTCTTGAACCTACATTGTATCTTCCATATATACATAATCTACAGTTCACAGGACTTAAAGCAAAATATATAACTTATGCTGATGACACACTACTTCTTTACAAAGGTACTTCCAGAACAACTAGAGATGTTGATCAATTCTGACCTGAAAATTTTCTAAAACTGGCTCTTAGGCAATATGCTAACATTAAATACTTCGAAAACAAACTATATGCTCTTTAGACAAACTAACAAATTAGACATTGATTTAAAACTAGAAATAGAAGGGATGCACTAACGAGAGCACAGGAAACAAAATACTTAGGGCTGACAATTGACGACAAACTCACTTGGACTCCTCACATAATTAAACTGAGAAATAAAATTGCCCCGATAATTGGAGTAATAAGACGAAACGAATACCTACAAGTCCCAATAAAGAATGTGATATATAAAGCTTTCATCCTATCCAACATAAGTTACGGTCTCCTTATATGGAGCCAGACCACGAAAAGAAACTTGGATAAAATTGCGAGACTGATGAATAGGGGCATTAAAGCCGTATATAATTTACCTCATCTGACACCATCGGAGGAACTTTACCCTACCTATGGGAAACTAACCATACACCAGCACATAAGCCTGGAACGAAAAAAGTTAATTCACAATATAAAAACCAAGAAACTAGCGGATGTGGCAGATCTGTTCCGCAGTTGTAGTGGCCCGATCGATGCTGATAGAATCTATCCATACAGTATTTTCCACATGCTTTACGAATGCCCCGGACTGGTGAGAAGGCGGGAACGTGTACATTGGGTGCGCGCTTCGTCATGGACTTGAGAGAATTCCGCAACATGAAGCTAGACAAGCTGGTGCAGTTCGTCAGGCTGTCAGGTTCATCAAAATCATCAATGGCACGACAGCCCAAATCGGGCCTTGGCCTGAAGTCGCCTCCAATCGTCTCGATCGACTGTTTCTGTTCTGTTTTTCGTGTCCCGACTAGAAGCGGTAACTTCAAAAGGTTTCGGTGTGTTTTCTTACTGAGACCGCTTCGTAGGAGATACTGAAAACAAAACTGCGATAGAGCACTGTCGGTTTGGTTGAAACAGTGTTTTAGATTTGTTCGAGTTGGATTTTTTGTTTTCCATGCTTTCAAAAACATGAACAAAACAAAAACTTAACTTGTCTGCTTGGTGGAAAACCGGCATAAGAGCACGTTTGGGGATTCTTCTATCTCCCATTCGCTCTACATGGCCAGCTCACTTAAATTACTCTTGGTCGTACGGGTATCTTTCCTCCATAAATGTGACGGTTATAGTTGGTTGCTTACAGCAGCGGCCAACCACCTTACCTTAGCTTAGCTAACCTAACCCATAGTGGCCGCTCTTCATGATGATCAGTCTATTAGTTTTTTTTATTCGAACCGTTTGATGGGGTATGAATGAAGTTTATTTAAGTGTAAGTTGGAAGTTACTTAATCCGTTAGAGAACACTCCGGATTGTCGGAAAAAATAAATTGACTTTATAAATTCATCGTGGTTGTCTCCAAATACGTTTTGGGCTTAGAGCCTTTATTCTGCTCGATGAGCGCTTCCATGTCAAAAATTCCAGAACAAAAACTAACAATTCTCCTAATCTTGTTTCGCAATAGAACGATTTCTCAAAGCACATCCGCTAAAAAACAACGAGGAATTATTGAATTTCGCAGTTAAAAGTCGCGATGTATTCTGGAATAGGTACGTGAAAATTCCACAGACTCGTGGAGAAACTCGTTTCCTCGGAACGGAATATGATTCTATGAAAACTGTTGGCATGAGAGCCGATGCAACGACTCTAAAGCGAGAAGTGCTAGTTTGTCACGATATGATGGGAAACTATCGGGAAGATCGGTAATAGCAATTTTTCTGATCGAGACCTTTTTCAACTATCATTTTAATTGTATTTCTAGACTTTTTGGTACCTCGACAAAATGGGATGACTATCGATTTTATCATTGGTCAGGTATCAATTATTTTTGCTATTTTAGTCATTACTATATCACAATTCCGCCGGCAACTTGGATAAATGCTGCCCATCGTCATGGTGTCTCGGTATTAGGTAAGTAAATGGCTTCAATTTTATGGAAAAGTCAATGCTTCACTTTGAAAAGTTTCATTCACTAGGAACAATTATAACAGAGAATAAAGACGGCTACACGAATTTGAAAGAAGTCTTACAAACTGCAGAAAGTATCGATAGAACTGTCGATGCTTTAGTCAAATTATGCGAGCATTTTTGCTTCGAAGGATATTTACTGAATATTGAGTGTCCGGTTGACACCGAACTGCTAGCCAATTTAGAGTAATCATTCGAATAAAAATTTTAAATTTTCATCCATTTTCGTTTTTTTTTCAGATATTTTATAACAACCTTGACCGAAAGAATACATCGAAACATTCCGAAAGGCATAGTGTTCTGGTACGACAGTGTCGATTCGACTGGAGTCCTAAACTGGAAAAACGAACTGAACGAATCGAATCGTTGCTATTTCAATGCTTGCGATGGAATCCTTATAAACTACAATTGGGACGACGTACATCTCGAAACTACCAAGGCGACTATCGATAATCAATGTATCGGTAAATCAACGAAAGTTTTCATGGGTCTTGATGTATTTGGTCGCGGTCAAATCGGTGAAATGGAGAGTTTTAAAACGCTAAGCCGAACTGTGCCGTATAATTTCTCCATTAATATTTTTGCACCTGGTTGGACATACGAATCATTGGCCAACGAGACGGGCGTTAATTTAAATTCGAAAGAAGGCAATGCAAAACTGAATGAAATGTTTCTGGAGCGTAACGAGAATTTCTGGTCATTACTGTGGGATCATTTGCCCAGTATAGCCTACACGAAGATGCCATTTTACACGGATTTCTGTATCGGTAGCGGAAAAAACACATTCCACTTGACGCAAAAGGAAAATCGAAAATTCTTCGATTTATCGAAACAATCACTTCAACCGTCCGTACCGATTTTCAATCGTGCCAAACATTTTTTCGACGATGCAATCGATGGCGGCTCCTGTTTACAGATCGTTCAGCCGAACAAAGGTTTTCGGCTCTTTGTAACGGACTTTTTGGTTGCGAAAACTCTCGTCTTTGGATTCGCATCGAAAGGTAAGAGCTCATCGCCACAAATCGATTGTATGCTGGAAATAGCCGGTTTCGATTATCCCGGATCGTGTGAAATTGTTTGTGGTAACTATCCGGCTTACAAGGCAAAGAAAGGATTAATTTTTATGCCGCGTGTACGAAGCAATAATACGTACAAGATAACAAAATTTCTAGCCGAAATGAATGAAAATGTACAATTGCCGTTTTCGTTGCCAAACGGTTGGATTGTTCAGTACTTCGTTATTAGCTTTGATATTCGCGTGAAGGTTGAAGATATTGGGGTATTTTGGCGAGCGGAAGACGAACCGGGTGATAATTATTTAGGTGCTGTATATTTCCATGCGGGCCATTTAAATGTTGAAGGTGTTAACGAAATTCATATTCAGGACTTTTTGATGAATTGATTTGTGGCAGAAATTGAAATAAATTAATTGTAAATCGAAAATGTGGATTTTTATAAAAGCACTTTTATTTAGCAGGAGAATTCGAGCATGAATTGAATGAATTGTGAAAATGGAGCGCGATGAGTCTTTGGCTAAGTAACCCAGCTCTGGGTTTCTGGACATTGGAATGTCGAGGGAATAAAACCAGTCACCAAGTCACGCAAATATATGGTCCGATAGTCACTCTGACCAGACATGACGGCCGAGCACTGGTGCACACTGATAAAGGGGCGAAACATAATGAAAATCGCGAGTAATAAAAACGAAAGAAAGCGGAATGCCCAATGCCTTAAAGCGTGTTTCGTAATGTGTACCTACAATATAAACATTGAATAAATCACAATAAAATTTGGCCTTAAACGACAAAGTCAACATCGACTTTAGAGTTTATTTTAAATTTAAATAAATTATAATAGCTTATATAAATTGCACTTTGTCTTATCAGATCTTGCCACTGACGAAAAAAATTGTAGCTGTTATTTTTACAGGTAATTTTTTTAAAAAAAAAAATTGGCTTAATTTCTCAACTCAATTGTTGATGAATGATCAAAGTTCCTTCTACGCATTCGAGAGACGATTAGAAAAATACGCAAGACTTACCCCAAATTAAAGTGATGACGGCGCCTCTCTTATTATCCGTTACACCATTAAATCTAATAGCATTGGTTTTAGGGGGAAAACGACCATAAAAAAATCCACTACTTCATCTTAAAAAAATTCGCCATTAATCGAAAGTCTTTGGGAAAACGGTTGCGCATGACAAGTCAGTAATTTAAAATTTTGCGGTTGATCATTGTAAATTCCGTTGGCACGTATCTTTTCCAGAAATAATTGCGGTTCGAATTTCGGTTTGTGCGGCACCGCCGACCGTAAAATTGACTTCATAAAATCCGTCAAAACTGAATTATTCGATGTATTCTCGACGTTCGTTGGCATTTTGGTTTGGACAGGTGCTTTATTAGACGACTCGTCTTCCTGAACATTTTCATTCGGTTCGTCCTTCATTTCATTATTTAAGACGATCGGTTCGACTGAGCCGACACCAATATCCTGATCGGTATCGAAAATAACCGGTTCAACAGTTGCCGCCGAGTTTGTACTCTTCTCTGGACTATTGTCCTGACGGTCAGAATCTGACACGACAATGCTGGAAGCTTTAGTACTTGCTGTTGTATCGACCACAATTATATCGTCGGTTTTTTCCGGTGCTTTCTGTTCGGCAAATTGTGATTCCAGTACATTATCGACAGTAAGATCGAGGTCACTATCCAGTACTTTGGATAACTTCTCGATAAACGTTGAGCGCGGCTCTTTTCGCGATTGAACGAATAAAAACAAAACGCCGTAAACTGGTTGAAACAGTTCAAATTTGAACGGACTGTCCTTGTTTGACATTTTCATAAAGTGATCTTTCTTCTTTTTCATAGTTTCGATGATACTTGCTATTTTCACTATGTCAAAATCGGAAATTTCTTCGTCGCCTTGAAATGCTGACACGTACGATAGTAAATCGATACTGATATTTTTTGTAGTCATGTACGTTTCGTACTCATTCTGAGCGCCTACGTATATTTCAACTAATTCCGGATGTTTCGATTTCAGTTTAGCGACATCAAAGCCGTTTTTCAACGCCAACAAGACATCGAAAGCCGTGTTCAGAATACTTTCGGATTTGATTCGTATTTGCTTTTGGTGGAGCGCTAGAATCTCTTTCAGTGTATTTAATATAAGATAATCTTGAGCGTAATTCTGATAGCTTTCCATCATTACTTTAATAAGCGTATACGAAGGCAAGATCTCTTCCGAAAGCAACTGTTCGTTATTTTCTTGTATTGCCTTTGCGGTTGTATTATTCTCTTTTAAATACAATTCGACAGCTTTCCCAAAGCGAATCGTTAAACCGACCATTTCCTCATCCATGGTTTTCATTTTATTAGTCGAATAATCTTTTTCCATATTTGCAATTATTTTTTTCAGAAGAATTTCCGCGTGAAGAGCATCGTTAAGTATTCTTTGTTTTTCAATTTCAGTTTCAGTTAGTTTCTCTTCATTCGATTCTACCACAACAACTATTTCAGGTTTTTCCTTATCATCGCTCTCATTTCCAGTATTTTTCAATCTGCCAATTACTTCGGCTATAACTGCATCTCGATTGCGACTATCGATTGTCGTTTCAAGTTCGATGGTTAAATTTTCGATGTGCGGTAGTTTGGGCAGATCTTCGAAATTAACATCGATATCATCTTTGCGCTGTAGCTCGTCACCTAAGAACTTTTCGACATTAAAGTCTGCAAACCAATCGTGATTGTCGTGACAACAACGAAGCGCAGACGGATCGATCGGATGCGCTTCCGTATTGAAAATATATCCTCCGCCTTCGATAATGCACATACCGTTTGGTGTCTCGTGTACGGTACCGTGGCGTCCGTCATTGTGTAGAAAATTTTCTGGATCGAACAGAAGATACAAGTACTTTGTAGTTTCGGCCAGAAAAAACGATTCCATACGATCTTCTTTGCGATGATCTCGCACGTTTTTGATCTGAAATAATATTTCAGGTCACTTACTGTTTTCTTTATGAAGGTTTGAAGCAGGCGCGTAGCGTGAATCTTCGTTGGGGTAGCGTAACGATACGATTGCTAAATTTCGCGGAATTTTTTGATAACTTCCTGGAATTTAGCAATCGAAATTTTATTTCTGAATGAAAATTGCGTGTCTATTGTTATAGAATTCATAGAATTTGATGATCGTGTTATTGCGCTAGCCCTACGAAGTTTCACGCTACGCGCCTGGTTTGAAGTATTAAGCATTGGGATATTTAACACTAAACCTACCGATACTTCATGTATACCTATTCCTACCACAGCGGGTCAAGTGACCCGCCTTTAAAATGTTATATATATATTATACTATGTATAGTGAAAAATGTAGCACAATTTGGTACATGAATTAAGCAATTTTTCCAAATAACGATTCAAAAATATTTATTTATTAAATTTAAAAATGTGATAATGTTATTTAGAAGAAATTCTGACAAAAAGTTTAAAATGGGTCATTTGACCCGTCGTGGTAGGTTTAGTGTTAAGCAATATGGAAAGCATTGAGAAGACGCAACAGATAAAATGCGATGTTCAAGAATCAGGATAATAAAATATTCCGATCGGACTGAAGTACGTCGAAAAAAACACTTGGTGAAAAAGAACTAACTCGCTTAAATAAAATCCTGTCTGCTAGAGAAGCCTGATAATATCGAGGGAATCTTCATACTGCCCTAATTTATTGCCCACAGAGAGATATATATTGCCTAAAGCAAACTTCGTCGAGCGTCAGGACCAGGATTCCCAACCTTTACATCACTTCCCGGTAGTCTGAAACTAACGGACAGGAAACATATTGTTACATGTAAACCTGGCAACCGCGCAACTCGATCGGTTTCGCATAATAGAAACAGCAACAACCGAACCCGTAGCTCGCAACAATTTAGTGTTCTCTTCGGCTTCCGACAATCAAGCCTTAAGTGTCCTTCTTGTCCACATTCCCAACATCGCATCGCTTCACAACGTTTGCCTTGTCTCTCGGTTCCTCTCCACCGGCAATCGTTGTCAATGGTTATCTCCCCATCATGAGAGCTATTGCTAGCAGTTGTTTCGAAGCGCAGTCATCGTAATTATTCTGATTCCTTCGTAATTGCCAACAGTCACGCCGTAAGTGCCCGGCCTGTCCGCAATGCCAACATCGGAGAACGCTGAGCCTAGCGTATTCAACCTCCGACACACGTAATATTGACTTATGTTTTCATTGCGACAATGGTGGGGTATCTCTCTGCCAGTGTAATCCGCTGATCTTGGTGCTTCTCTGCAATCATGACTTAAGTGTCCTGCCCGTCTGCAGTTCCAACATCGGGGACCTCTAGACATTCTGACAGATGCCAAATGGTTCTCAACGTTGGATTTGAAAAGTGGCTACTGGCAAGTCGAAATAGACGAAAATGATAAAAGAGAAAACAGCATTCTCTGTCGGCAGTGGACTGTGGCAATTCATCGTAATGCCATTTGGCCTGTACAATGCTCCAGCTACATTCGAAAGACTAATGGAATTTGTTTTGCGTGGCCTTACTTGGAAAACTTGTCTAGTTTACCTAGATGATGTGATCGTTATCGGCAAGACCTTCGAGGAACATCCGAAAAATCTACAGGAAGTCTTCCAGCGACTGCGAGCGGCAAAATTAAAGCAGAGTCCGAAGAAGTGCACTTTGTTTAGTGCAGAAGTAAAGTACTTGGGTCACATCGTTTCAGCTGATGGTGTAAAGACGGATCCGGAAAAGATACTGGCGGTGAAAAATTGGCCTACTCCCGAGTGATAAACACCAACTGCGTAGCTTCTTAGGATTAGCGACATATTACCGTCGATTTGTAAAAGACTTTGCCAACATGGCGAAATGTCTTCATCAGCTAACAGAAAAGAGAAAACCATTTACTTGGAATCAACAGTGCCAGGAAGCATTCGAGAAAATAAAAAATCAACTTTGCGACTTTCCAGTTCTGACATATCCAAAACCAGGTCACGGTTTCATCATAGATACCGATGCCAGCAATGTCGGTAATTGGAGCAGTACTATCACAAGAGATTGACGGACAAGAGAGAGTGCTATCCTACTACAGCCGAGTGCTCTCAAAATCAGAAAGGAACTATTGCGTGACTCGCCGAGAGCTATTAGCAATTGTAGAAGCTACAAAACTTTTTCACAAATATCTCAAAGGGAAAAGTGAATGGACAAAGACCAGCTGGAAAACCACGATAGCGCTGGGAGGACTCTATTGACGCAGACAGCAAATCACTGCTAAGATTCACAAACTGGAGGACGCGGTCACTAAACCGAGAAGGCTGGAGGCGACACATTCAGGAGGCCAAGGTCCGTTTTGGACTGTAGCGCCATCGTAAGTAAGTCAGAGATAAAATGAATTAGGCGACCAACCGCATGAAGACGAGGTATGATCAACGGGTGAATTCATCAGGATTCCAAGAGGGCGATTTAGTTTGGCTATACAATCCCAAACGACAGAAGGGCAGGTCTCCGAAACTACAGCGCAATTGGGAAGGCCCTTACCAAATCATCACCCGGTTAAATGATGTTGTATACCGTATTCAGTTCCATCAAAAACCTCGTACTAAAATGAAAGTGGTAACCTCAATAGACTAACGAAGTACCATGGCGCCACTGACGAGGGGAACGAATCTGTTTGGGATGAACAGGAACTAAGGAGGGAGTAATGTTACATGTAAACCTGGCAACCGCGCAACTCGAAGGGTTTTGCATACAACAACAGAAACAGCAACAACCGAACCCTTAGCTCGCAACAATATCTAAAATCAGGAAACTATCGCGTTCTAAGGTGTAATATGGAAAACAACGGAGGCTACACAGTAAACTGTTTGATAGAGGGTAAAATGGTCGAGAGCTCTGATGGGACTAGTAAGAAATAAAGCAAATGAAAACTACAAACCGTTGCGTAACCGCACGACGTCTTCGCACTATACTGGATACTGCGCAGCATATCCTCGCCAACTTCCAAAAAATACGAGTCTTTAGTAGCGCGATATAAGTACATGGCCGATTCGATCAATTCCGGACGCAGCGGATAATTCTCGCGATTGGCACCAGCCTCGCCGCTTGGAATATTATAAAACTCTGGCAAAAAGCCATATTGCTTCCACACCGAGTGATAATTCTGCAGTATCTTCTTCGCCGGTCCGATGTCACCGATCAAACTTAAAACTCCCGGCCAATAGGCTTCGAGCGATTGAAATACGGGCAGAGTGACTTGCCCCTTGTTCATGCTGACCCAAACGTGCCAGTCGTCTCGTTTCAGGTACTTGTCGATAGATTCGCGGCCGATATGAAACATTTCGAGCAATTCGGGCCGGTTTAGCATCAAGGCACCTTTCACCAAATATTCGTAGTATGAATCAACGCCGGCTCCGATTCCAGCATCTTGTGCAGTCCACCGACCCGTCTGGACGTCGATATGATTGCCGAAAAGTCCGATCGGTGATCGATGCCGCCACAGCGCATACAGGGCATTTAATGCAACTTCTTCGTAGATTGGGTCGC
Organism: Beris morrisii; assembly: GCA_951812415.1. Classification (NCBI taxonomy): domain Eukaryota; kingdom Metazoa; phylum Arthropoda; class Insecta; order Diptera; family Stratiomyidae; genus Beris; species Beris morrisii. The sequence goes on from OX638310.1 coordinate 145,249,062, forward strand.
CGGTAAGGCGGCTCAGCGCACCGAATTCGACGATAAACGTTCCAACACCGGCTGTACACGTTACCGGTGTTTCACCAGCCGGTACTCCGTACTTCAAATTGACCGTGCCATACGGCATTCCCGTTTTGGTATCGAAGGCGGGCAACAAGCGCCGTGCAACGTCCTCGGCAAGTCGAAGAAGCGGCCCGTTACACGGCCAACCCGGTTCTAATTCGACACCGGCACGTAGCGACATTAAGTGCGCGCCCAGAAGACCACCAACGATCCGAATGTTTGTCTCAAACACCGAAACATTAATGTCCGAATTGAAATCGTTTCTTTTCGTCAGGATGTCGACAACACGCCGAAATTCCGAATAGTTTCCCATCACGGCCAACGTATCGAGGGCATCGATAAGCGTCAGCGAGTAGCTGCCCCAAGTGTCGATTCCATCGCACGATAGCGGCCTCAACTCGTCGTAATTGCTGGCATGGGTCAGGTACCCGTCGTAGGCGTGCTGAAACATTTCGCGGACATCCTCCCTGCAATAGACACGCTCCTTTTTAATCGGATCTTGCCAAAATTATTGCACTTTGTACGAACCTCAGTCGCAGGACATCTTCCTTTGAATACTTTCGAAAACAAATAACCGGACTTGTTAAAGTCAAAATCACTACAAGCCCCGTTGATATGGGGCTCAACGCAGCCCCCATCAGCCTCATTTCTATCAATAAAACCCCAAAAATCCCACCAAATTAAAACTAAACCAACACAAAACAACACAGCTGATCCCGTTCGCTTGCTCTTGCTCCTTGCTGGCTCTGGCTGAAGTCGTGTTTATTTTGTTCTTGTTTTCTTCCCGTTCGTTTCCCTCCACATTGTTCTGGTTGCGTTCGTTCGTTCGATCGCCACACCGAACGAACCCATTGCCGCGAAAATTTCCCAACATATTTTCGCGCGTTCGGAACTCGCCCGCAATTTTTTGATGTTTCCCTACTAAAAACAAAACGTCAAATATGGCGGACAACGTTGAAAGATAAATTTCGTTTTCATTGTCGAGCACTTTTCTGTGGTTTTTCACGGCTCGAAAACTTCTACGGGTCGCGTAATTAGTTCGAGAATTATCGATTCGGTGCGAGCGAAAACCTTTTAAGATTTTAAGTGCCCCGGAATTGGTGCGAACGCAGGTAAGAATTCAGCGAAGATTTTATGAACTTTCAAATTTGAAAATGCAAGTGTCCAAATGTCAGCCGTGAAGAAGTTTGAATTGAAGGGGATTTCGTTTCGCGTAAAATTAGTTTACGTTGTAGTTTTTGCGTTGAGCTCGAAAAATGCGATTGTTCATAATTTTTGGATAGCGTGAAAGGTTCTTGTTGATTAAAAATCGGATTTTTGTGTTGAAGAAAATTTTTGTCTGACGCGAGGAGACGAACAGCCCTCACTCCTTCGATGATGGAATTTTGATTTTATTCAAAGTTTCGTGGTACTTTGTCGAACCTTTTGCTTGATTTTAAGAGCAAATTATTAATTATTTTACCCGCTTATAAATTATTTGCGGTTTGCTCCCCAAGGTGACCGTTCCCACTTGTCGTTGTCGCACTGTTGAAACTGCGACTCAAATTCACACGCAGCGGGTTTAAATTTTTTAATATTGCAATAGGGACTCGTTTGAGAAGCTAGTCCTTTCAGCTTCCAGTATTTTCAACTATTATTCTCTTCGCGTATTGCATCGTAATTTTTTCAGTCAACGTCTTTGTCTTGCTCACTACTGCGCATGTAAGAAACCGAACTGTAGCTAGAATTTGAGTCGAAAGAAACGTAAATTGCAATTTAAGTTAGACCATGAAAGAAACGGTGAACCAGAAACCCTTTCGGTACCGTCTATAGCCACATTTAGAAATCTTAAGAAGTTTTATTTCTAAACGGATCCAACGGTTGATAGGTGGGTTAGCGTTGAGCGACCAAAACTTTGCTATTCCTTCAGGACGAATAGATGAAATAAATACAAATAGTGTTGTTGTTTTATTTACAGTTATTTCTGGGCTAAGGCTAGGTCTAAGGTTTTCGGTGCGAGCGAAAACCTTTTAAGATTTTAAGTCCCAGAAATTGGTGCGAACGCAGGTAAGAATTCAGCGAAGAGCTTATGAATAATCTAAGGATGTACGCAAAACTACTACTGACGTTTCAAGGCTCAGTTTTATCATCTACCTTATTCCTAATTTTTATTAACGACTGTTCACTTTCAACCAGCGTTGTTCCCCTACTACAATTTTAATAGATCTGCTACGTTTTCCATGTAAACAATTTTTGCTACGAAAAGGTTCAATTAATTCTACTACCTTTCCTTGCTCTGTATCGACTCGCAAAATAATAATGTACCTAGTCTAGCCATAAATATTGTTACAAGGTTTGGCAACCCTGCAGAAAGGAACAATTATATTCCATTTCTTAGAAATTGGGCTAATCGCTATAGTACGCTTGTGCTTGATGCATTTGTCACAGTGTTGCCGCGGGGGTCTTGAAAAAAGTAGCAAATAAAATTTCAAAACGGTAGCATAAGGTCTGTTCTTTTTGCATACACTTTCTACTCTAGAATACATTTTTCTGCACTAACTCTTGGGCGGGTGCAGAGAGGTAAAGAGGATGAATGAAAAAAGAACAAACCTATTAGGTTTGTTCTTTTTTCATTCAACCTCTTCACCTCTCTGCACAAACCTATTAGGTTTGTTCTTTTTTCATTCACCCTCTTCACCTCTCTGCACTCACTCAAAAGTCAGTGTAAAAAAGTGTAGAAGGTGTAGCCAAAAAGAACAGACCTATAGAGTAGCAAAAATTTTTATTTGAAAAAAATAAATACATTTCATAGCACAAAATATAAAAAAAAACGCAATTCATATTATACGTAAATATGTATCGTTGAGATCAGACTTTGTCGTTAATAACAGTCAGTTTTAATTTGTTTTCCAAACGTAATTGCTTCAACAGTATCGATATTGTATCTGTTCATTTTTTATAAGTTTGAGCTCTGAGAAAACTCTTTCTGCTGCAGCAGAACTGTGAGGTAGGCAAATAATTAAAGAAACAACATCAAAACGGTCAGCATTTGTTTCTTATTTACATTTTTTAATGTTGAAATATATCCCCAAAATTTTTCAATATCAAAGAGATTAATTTCCTTATGGAATAGTGAAAAACTTGAATAGTAGCAAAATTAGAGATTTTGAAATTTTCAGGAGCATAAGTAGCAAATCAAGAAATCTGGATGCAAAAGTAACATTTTTGCTACAAAAGTAGCAATGTGGCAACGCTGATTTGTCACCATTTGAGTTTAATTTTTAGTGTAGTGAACATGGATTGGGGCGACAAAGAAAATAGAATTACTGTGATTGCACTTCATAAAGTAGGAATGCAACCAAGTGATATTTTTAAGACTCTGCATATCCTTGGTATAAGCCGAATGTTTGTGTATCGGGCTATTGAAAGATTTAATGATACGTCTGGAGTAAGTGACCGTCAAAGAAGTGGTCGTCCGCGAAATATTCGAACACCTGAAGCGGTTAAAGCCGTGCGCGAGATAATTCGCTGTAATACTCTTGGGAAACAAAAAATTTTATCGCGTGAGATTAAAATACCCCAAAGAACAATTTCACGTATCATCAAAAGTGACTTGGGGTTGGGTGATTATCGTAGATCTACCGGGCATTTACTAACAGATTCGTTAAAAAAAATGGAGTGGAAAAATCAAAACGATTACTTTGCCGGTACGCAAACCAAGAACACCGTAAAATTTCGTTTACGAACGAAAAAATTTTGACTGTCGAAGAAACATTTAATAAACAAAACGATAGGGTTTAGAAGCTTCTCAAGTTGCCCAAAAGGTTCAAAGAGGTCATAGTAATGGTTTGGTGGGGTATTAGCTACAACGGGGTGACAAAGTTGCATTTTTGTGAGAAGGGCGTCAAAACGTCTGCCAAAATCTATCAAGAAAGTGTCCTTGAAAGTGTAGTGAAACCTATCAACACGTCATTACTCAAAAATGAGCCTTGGAGTTTCCAGCAAGACTCTGCACCAGGTTATAAGGCGAAGTCAAACCAAAAATGGCTTGAAGAAAATGTTCCAGATTTTATTAAAACTGAAGATTAGCCTTCCTCTAGCCAAGACCTGAATCCGCTGGATTACGAATTATGGTTTGTCTTAGAGCAAATGGCGTGCTCTAAAAGACATCCTAATATCGAATTCTTAAAGCAGTCTGTTACACATCCAGTCGCCAACTTTCCGATTGAAGCCGTGCGTGCTTCCATAGATAAGTGGCCAGCTCGATTAAAAGCTTGTGTAAAGGCAAAAGGCAATCACTTCGAATAACTTGTTGCAATTTCCGTTGTTAACAATGCATTGAATAAATAAACAATGATTTCTTAACATATAATACCTCTTTTATTGAACAGTGCTTCAAAAAGTTTGTAACGGTATTTATGGCTAGACTAGGTAGAACACATTCAACCTTTTGTAATAGGGTAAACCTCCCAATTATTGACACTTTAAGGCACGAATGCAGCTAAAAATTTTATAAAAAAAAGATAATGAAGTTTTTGAAAACGCATTTTTAAGTTTAATTTCGTCGCACCATCTAGAATAAGTCAATAATATTTAAAAGAATGAAAGATTGTCCCGAGATTTGAAATTAAATCATTTTATAAAATGCAGCCCATTCCCCATTATTGACACACAATTACCAAATTTTGACATCATTCCTACCCATTGATTATAATGAAAAATAACTACATAGGTTTCCTTTTTATTTTATGTAAAATAATATTAATCTTATATCGATTATACATGAATAGCTAAATATTTCTAATTATTCAATGGTATGTTTATATATATATAAAAAAAAACAGATATACATTTATCTCTTAAAAAAAACTTCTAAAAAAAAATTAATTGAAACAATAAAAAGAAACTTCAAACTTCAATCTTCACTGGAGTCTTAAGCATTTCCTTAATTTCATTCTCTTTAAGTGGTTTGTTCTTCCTAGTACAACAGTTCTTTGGAAAATCTAGGCTTTTAATAACAATTTCTTCTTTTTGATCTTATTGCTTACCGTTCTTACACTTCTTTCTATTCTCTGATGGATTATTTTTTTTTAATTTGACTTAGGTTTATATTTGAAAGGACACTGACACGCTTGGCATCCGATATCTTGTTTCTTCCTTTTTTTGGTCGCTGGGCTGTTATTTCCTTTTTAAGAATCCTTTCTTCTTTTCTCTTCTTGACTTCATCAATTCTTCTTTGCTTTTGTTCAATTTTGTTCTGTTCAATTTTTTTCCATTCTTCAGATGTCAAAACAAACGTACTTTTCTTTGTATTAATACCTTTCCTTAATGGAGTATTTGCGAAAACAAGAGTATCCTGTAATGTAAGAGCTTTTTGCGGTGTTATAATTATTTCAACAATGTCTATTTCTTGATTTGTATTGTTTTGTATTGAATAGTCCTCCATGTTAGTTGTGAATGTTTCAAGTAAGTTTGTCTTATCATTATTAACAGCATCACTTTCGTGAACGAGAACTTCGTGAACAATTGACTGCGGGTCTCTAATAGGCGAATTATCCGGTGTATTTTCAGTGAACTCTTCAATCGAATCATAATAAATAATTGGTAGATTAAGGATATCGAGATCAAGATTCTCTGTAGTTTCACATTTCGTTGTTCATGTTTTTTCGAGTAGGTTGATAGTAGAAACATTGCTTGTTGTCGGTCTTGGCATGGTGTTGCTGCCGACGATTTCAGGGCATTCTATGGATTGAATATCGGACCGTTAAATTTTGAAGAAATTGCACATATTTTTCAAAATCCTTTATTCATCGCTCAAGCCCGTATTGGATAAAAGTTGAATCAGTTTATTTTTCCCTACAATCTTATCTTACAAAACTGTTCTTTTGTCATTACAGAAGTTCCTTCTCTATTTTCTTGTACTTCCATTCTTCCCAAACACTTTGTGAAATCAATATTGTCAGGATTCCACGGATAAAGTCCAGTGGCTTTAAAACCATTTTTAACAATTTGGGGCGTGATAGAAGACTCAATTGTAGACTTTAAAATAGGAACAAACTCTGTTTTAGGGTCTTCTCTTCTACACTTCAAAACATTTTTTTGCGGGTATTCTCCTAGTTGATGAACTATCACTGAGGACAACTAGAAACTGTAACATCTTCCAGATTTCTCGCGCCTCCTTGGATGCTTACTATTTTTCGTAAGATAATTGATAAAAAATTCTGAGCTAAATCCTGCTTCAGGATCGAATATAATAATTTATACAGACAGTCCAGCAACAATCAAATCTCTAAGCTTCGACGTAATCAGCCTTTTCTGAACAATACCAACAATACGTAGAACACTTGAAATAGATTTTGATTTTTTTTATTGAAAGAATTGAAAATAAGTCTAATCTTGCTATCATCTAGTTTCTAGAAATCAACCTAGTCTTCACTTAATTGTTGCCATGTCAATAGGTCCGCTGGTTGAGGTGGGATTATTCCTAAGGATGGAATGAAATTGATCTTCACTAATTACACCCAACAGCTACCATTTCTGTACTCTCAAAAATTTTTTTGTTTTTTCAAGTTAACTTTGTAAGCAGAGTTAACTGGTTAGTGCTGATAACTAAGGGTTTCGGCTAAGTAGCCAATCCAAAATCAAGGGCTCTTTAACTGTAAACTGATTCATGACCAATAATATAAATTTCATTTGGTGCTCTCGTGGTTTACCGCACAGAACGATGTCTTACATACGTAACGATCAAGTGCTAGGCCTAAACTTGAAAAACAAGTTATTAAAATACGTTTTTTTAGTGTCTGGCTTTGAGGACTCGACTGAGTGTTTTCTCAAACTAAAACACATTTTTGTTCTTGTTTCGATCTGTTTCAAGATAACGTTTTCTTCAACTCGAGTTTGCTACAATGTTTTTTAAATCTCCCCAAAATGTGTAAGAATATAAAAGAACTAATCACACTTTCTACCTTTTCAGTTATATTCTGAACCATGTCTGACGATGATTCGTCCATCAAGGAGGAACTCATGTCGGAAGGGGAGGAGGAAAATGAGTTGCCAGCTTTCGGTCCAGCATCGTTGGGACTACATCGAGTCGGGACCATCCTACCACCAAAACCGCAACCAACTCAACCGATTCAAGTGCTTAATGCACGCGGCATGCCAGCACGAATCCGCAAGCGAAATAAGCTCTTCTTTGACGACGACATCGTTAACGACAGCAAACAACTAAGGAGCAGTGTTTCGCCGCGAAAATCTTCAAAGCCATCGTCTCCAGTCAAAACGCCTGTCAAGATTTTAAAAAAACGAAAAGGTGTAGTGTCCAAGTACATGAAAACCAAGGAAGAAGAAAAGGAAGAATTCGTTCGGTTACCATCGCCAAATCCGTTTGTTATACCGGTCGATAAGAAAATTGGACAACGAATAGGATTGCGATTGCGTAACTTACTAAAGTTACCGAAGGCCCATAAATGGGTCAGTTTCGAGTGGTTCTATTCGTTTATCGACAAGCCACTATTCGATGGTGACAATGATTTCGAAATATGTTTGAAGGCATCGTTTCCGCAGCTTAAAAGTCGAATGCTGACACGTGCCGAATGGTCGAAAATACGTTCGATGATGGGCAAGCCGAGAAGATGTTCGCAAGCGTTCTTCGACGAAGAGCGAAGAGAATTAGAACGTAGACGGCAAAAAATTCGTTTGCTTCAAGTTCGCAAGAGTGTGGCCGATGTGAATTTTATCAAAGATTTACCAAATGAAATTCCCCTTCCGTTGCCGGTTGGTACAAAAGTAACGGCTCGACTACGACAACCACAAGATGGAATATTTACGGGAGTAATAGATGCCGTTGATACAATGACTAGCACGTATCGGATAACATTCGGTCGTCCAGGTTTGGGTACACATTCGATTTCCGACTACGAAGTTGTAGCCAACGATTTTCACGAGACTCTACCGGTCTCTAGTCTAACACAAGACTTCCGGCCGCGTTTCGGTCTTGGTTCGTCTCTCATATCGCCAGCTCGAGGTGCTCGCAACTCATTGAACAAGAGCGATCCGCTCTTGGGGCAAGATCTTTACGAAAGTCAATTTAAAAATCCAGTTATTGCACGCGAAACGATCGGTGGTTTTCCCATTAAATTGCTCGAATTGATTGTGCGCCTGAAGAAAACGCTAGCATTCAAACAGTCGAAATTGCAACGTCTACGCGACATGAATACCGAAGCGGAAATGCATAAATCGCACGGTGATTCATATCCCGAAGATTTTCAGCGACGCTATGCCAGTACTGTGATATCGATGGAAAAGCTGAACAAAGACATGCAAGACTACTTGAATCAGGTGCAATCATATGCGTCGGAATTAACGAAAGAGCCGCATATTGCAGCCATGTTAGCGCCGACATATCTTCGCGAAAAATGTCGCGAACTGGCCGACGAGGCCGTACAACGAAACAATCAGAACACCGTACAGGACGATAATATTCTGAGTTTAGTAACGGACATGGCGACACTTATGCTTGTAGCATCACATCTTTCGTCCGGCGAAAATGCTCACATACTGAAAGTGCTGGAGGGTTGCGTAGAAGAAGTAAAGAACCGTTTGGATACAGATAATGTTGAGATATTTCAGAAAAATGTGCAAATTCATATGCATCATATTCAACTTGGTTTGGGACAGTTGGCCAATAATGCGAACGGTACAAATACCAGCAACGGAAATGTCGAGGAAACTGAAGCGTATTGAGCGGATTGTTTTCAATGTGAACGACGAATGGGCGTTTTTATAGTGTTTTATCGTATTTTTTTCCTCTTCATTTGTAGTTTTATTTATTTTCGTTATGAAAAACAAACAAATATCTTAAAAATATAAAGGTTAATAATTAATTTTCCAATTTTTATCGTTTCCCTTTACGTACTTCTTTCCACAAAATGTGTTTCCGAGGTACTTATACTCCTCAAAGATGTTGGTCGTTTCCTGCATTAATATTCAAGTAAGACTTGGTATAATTCGGGTACATTAAGTAATACCGTGCTGGATTGCAAACCCGGCTTTGTACTAATTCATAAATTTGAATTCATTGGGATACAGAAACTAAGAAGACTCGAAGAATCCATTTAAAAAAAATGTATTTGTTAAGAGCGGTAGTGACTTTGAAGAAGACGGGGAGGGTAAGCAAAATGACTGAGGGTTCTCTCGATTAACACACACCCAGTGTATAACTGGACAGGGAAAGATTCTAGATTTTATGCTATCTCGATAAGAGAAACTGCACCTTCTTCTTGACTGTGGACAGGAATACAGGTAAACTACTCGTACTCGTTGCTAGCGAAGTCAACGATTTTCAGCCATCATTACTGCAGCGTACGACTTCCCTAATAATTCAGTTGGATCCCTTCCAAATAATATGATTTCTCCAACAATTCAAAATAGGCGTTGGCAATTCGTAGCGTAATTCAAACAATTTTGCCATTGCAACAGAGGACGTGTGAGCCGGAGCGTTGTCGTGATGAAACAACACTTTTTTCTTCGCCAAATCAGGACGTTTTTCCTTGATTTCAGCATCCAATCGAACCAATAACTCAGTATAATATGCTCCCGTTATTGTTTTCCCTTTCTGTAAGTAGTCGGTGAATATTATTCCATTGGAACCCAAAAAACTGTCGCCATAACCTTTCCAGCCGATGGAACGGTTTTTGCCTTCTTCGGTGCGCTTAAACCGGCTTCCATCCATTGTTTTGACTGTTGTTTGGTTTCTGAAGTGTAGTGGTGGATCCATGTTTTATCAACAGTTACGAATCGACGAAGAAATTCACTTGGATTAGGTTGAAACAGTTGCAAACCGTGCTGTGAAGTTATCACACGATTGCGTTTTTGGTCGATTGTGAGCAAACGCGACACCCATCTTGCGGATAGCTTTCTCATGTTTCAAAATATTCCAAACACGTTCAGATGAAATGTTTACTACCTTAGCTATCTCATGCACTTTCACTCGACTATCTTCTATCACGATATCATGGATTTTTTCGATCATTTCTGGCATGGTGGCCTCTCTTGGACTACTTGGACTTGGTATGTTCGTACGACCACACTTGAATTCAGGAAACCAGTTATAAGTCGTTCGGATCGATGGTGCAGAGTCCCCATAATGTTTATCTAATTTTTCTTTGGTTACTTTAGTTGTTTTTCCTTTTAAAAAGTTATGTTTAATCAACACATGAAATTCGTTTTTATCCATTTTTAAAAATTACTAGAAGTTGACTTGCTTAGACAGCTGTTTCACAAAAACTGAAAGAGGTATCAGGCTTAACCTTTGCAGGTAATCTATTTAAGGGTGGTCCAGGTAAAAAAAAAACAAATTCCTTCTAGATTTTTGCAGGTCATTATCAAACCGCTCTCGTAGCTGTTTCGTCGGCTTCACAACATAGTGATTTAATCGTAATAGCTTTGCTCTGACTTTCAATTTATTTTTAAAAAAAATTTTATAATGGTGTTTAACAACTTTTTAAAATGCTTAACATTTACGTTATTTTTTTTGTCCACCAGTGCACAGCATGTCGAAGTCAAATGCTACGATAGTAATAGTCCGACAGGACGATATCTCGGCAATGATTATCAAATCGTCTATGTAGCCGAGAAACATTATCTAGAACTTGAATGCAAAGCGTGGTAATAAAATTTTCATAATTAAAGCAGACAAAATTCTTAAGTTCAATTTTCAGCAATGAATCAGCCACGTTCAACAATGCGACTTGGTCCTTGATCAACTTGACGACAACGACAACAAATCCCATCTACAACCCATTTAAAACAAACTCTCGAAAATTCAAGAAACACATGAAAATTCTTGAAAACAACACTCTTTACATTGAGAATATAAAACCAAAGTATAGTGGACTCTATAGCTGCAAAACGACAACATTTAACACAACCAATAATTCTACAATCGAAAAATTGTACAATTATCTTATTTACGTAATCGCCAAAAAGAATATATCGGAAATTCCGACAGGAACCGTAACCGATTGGAAAAAGTATCGAGAAAATGTCCTGGACGTTGTCGATGCCAAACTGGACGAAGAGAGTGTACAGGATGAAATAGCCAAATTGGGTGTTAGTTGGAGCGATTCGACTGATTGTTTGTGCGGATCCTTTAAGTTTGATACGAAACGTTTTCGTTTTGCCTATCCGTATGTTGTCGTAAACGAAAGTGACTATCACGCTCCGATATTTCCGGTACAATCGATTTGGCTCGGTAACTTGTATCCTCTATTTGCTACAATTGTTCAAAATGTAACGATTTTTCGGGAATACGAACGATGCGTTGAAGATTGTATTCCGGACGCAATGGAAACGGATGTCGATTACAAGTATGAGGATAGTATTTATATATCGGAAGGAGCCGATATGAAATTAATTTGTCCGGAGTAAGTTTGGTCTAAATATTTATTTAGTACCTCTTCAGTTCCTATTGTTTGTAATATTTTCTTTTCTCAGAATACGGGTGATAGGACTAGGTGGAATCGAACCCACAATCTTAGTGTTAGTTAGCTAGCGTACGACATACTGGAGTCTAGTATCTAGAAACCTAACTATTCGGTATCATCGTAGAAAGTCGACATTTTGATCCTTCTCTGTACCGATTATTAGATAAATAGAGTTGGAGTCATTCTGAGCTCTCTAAACACGAGCCTTTAAACTCCATTCGTGTCTTAATAGCAATACTATTTCCGAAAAAAAATTCAAATAGCGTGAAAGAGCTTTAAATCTCTCATGGGACCTATCAACGGTCCATTGTCAAGTTCTTTAGAAATTCAAGCTATTAGGTCTGTTCTTTTTGGCTACACCTTCTACACTTTTCTACACTTTTTTAACTCTTAAGAGGGTGCAGAGAGGTGAAGAGGATGAATGAAAAAAGAACAAACCTATTAGAGTTAGTGTAGAAAAGTGTAGAAGGTGTAGCCAAAAAGAACAGACCTATTGTCAACCTAACAATTTTTTCTGAACATTTATTGTCCATTGTAGCGATGGTGGTGGTCTACGAAATGTTTCTTAAATTTCAGTTTAAGAGCATCTCAACCCCCATTTGATCAAATCTGGGCTGGCCCGAATTTTACCTTGCTCTTAGCAAATTAGCGCCCAACCTACTACGCTACCGAGTAATCCCATCTAATTCTTATCCAATTAAAGTTGTAAATAGATTCCTTTTAATGAAAAAATAAACTACCTACCATTTTATTACAGCTCGGAAAATGCCAGCGAAATTCTATGGGTATTTAATGAAGCAACTATTCTACCGAAAGCTTTACATTCTTTCGGTACTGGCAAAATTGAAAATCATATTGCTGTGGATACGCTGGACGAATTGTATTTGATAAAAGTTCGTCCATTAGAGAATGGAATTTATTCATGTATCGTTGACGATGCACCAATCAAAAAAATTACGATAACCGTTGTTCCACGGTCAATATTTTTAACTAAAGGTAAGCGAATCTCTTTCTCAGCGACTTTAGTTTATTAAATAAAAAAAATTGTTATCTTCTAGAATTTCTTCGGTGTGTCTTAACTATTGCGTATGTGCTGATTTTCAGTTTCATCATATGCATATTTATTTTGTGTGCCAAAATTTATTATATTCATTCAGTTTATAAAAAATAAATATAAGGCATAGTTTGTAAAAGTATTGTTTCTGTTGACTTTTTCTTGAAATTATGTATGCTTCTGCTATTCCGTACGGCAATTTTAATCAATTTTATTTTAATTTTGATAAACGTGGACAGCCGACGACTTTACCTATAATAATTTTCTACTCGATGTTTTCTTTTGTATTCAGTCAAAAACATAACAGCCAATTTGTTTAAAAAAGTTTTTTTGTTGAATTGAACAACATTTTGATCCGTCGAGCCAGGATTCCTCGATGATCTCTTCCTTGGGTTGAATATCAAAAAATTCTGAAATTAACTTTTATGCGATTATGTAGAATGCCTAAGGAAGTATAAATCAATTCGAAATATCATGAGATGTTGGAATTCGTGAAAACGTATGCAACCAGCAAGGTGCTTTAGCTAAAAGACAAGCCTTGCCATTTGTATTATTGAAGGTAAAGAGTTATATTCACAAATTGCCTGAAATACAGGATCTTTTCTAAGTCCTAGGACAATCTTGTTGTCTAATAAAATCTGCATGCATTCTTGTGCTAAAGTTGTGTATATCGTGATTGTGGATCAATTTGATTGAGGATTTTAGTCTATTGTTCTTAATATTATAAATAAGTTTCATTCGTTCCAGGTGTGCTGTTGTAAGGTAAGTTTTCCATAAGTATAATAAAGTTCCTCCGATGGTGTTAAATAGGGTAAATTATGAATGGCTTTAATGCCCCTATTCATAAGTCTCGAAATTTTGTCTAGGTTTCTTTTCGAGGTTTGGCTCCATAGAAGAAGTCCATAACTTATGTTGGATAGAATAAATGCATTATAGAGCATATTCTTTATTGATACGTGTAGATAGTCGTTACGCCTTATTACTCCAATAATGGGGCAATTTTGTTTCTTGGTTTAGTAATGTGAGTCCAAGTAAGTTTAATATAGGTATCAGAAAATCCTAAAATCAGTTTGTGGGCGTTATATAAAAATTCTGTAGAAGTAAAAGCCCATTTGATATCTCATCAAACCTTACAGATATGACGAAAATTATGAAAACGTATGCAACCTCCTTACACCTACGTGGGGGTTGAATATCCAAAAATTTTTAAATCAATTTTTAGATGATTCCAAAGAAAGCTCGAAGAACTAAAAACTAATTTGATGTCTTATCACTTCTAAGAGATATGACGGAATTCGTGAAAACATTTACAACCCTTTTATACTCTTTAAGGAGTTGAAAAAGAAAAAATCCTGAAAACGATTTTTAGACGAATATATAAAAATACCATGGAAGTAAAAAGTTATTGAATATCTAATCAGACCTGTGGGATATGGCTGAATTCGTGAAAATGTATACAACCCCTTGACACTCCCTTCTGAGTTGAATTTCGAAAAATTTTGAAAACGCTTTCAAGGAACTTATCTGAAGAATCCATATAAAAAAATTAATTCAATATTTCGAAAGACCGAAAAGATATGACGAAAATTGTCAAAATAAATGGACCCCATTTTCGCTGATTATTTTTTTTTTGTTTCACTTCTGTACTCCAATGGATATTTTAAAATTAACAGATATTAAAAAGTGTTGGAATTTAAAACAAAAATATTTCTTTAATCGTCCCTACATCATAGATGGACTACTGGCAAAATATCATTCTTCTGGGTGCAGCGGTTTAGCGTTGATACATGACCTTACACTTTTTTGTGTGATTCTTCTAGCTTGTAAAGTGTTGTAATGAAGATGTATGTTTTATTTTTTTAAATCAGACCGTATACGCGTGTTATTATGTTTAAACTATATTTATGTGTTTAAAGTGCTTGTGGTGAGCCAAAAAAAAACATGTTTAAGTCTAAATAAATTTAAACAGTAAGTACAAATAGCAACTATATCAAACTATTCTCGGAATGAGAACTGTGTAACTACCGGGTCCACCTTAATAAACATTATGGACAAATGTTGCTGGTATTGTGCCATTGCCGTTTTTGGAAGAATCGTTTGAATTTTGGCAAATTTTCAACTATCGGTGTAATATTCTTGTTGACTCAAGTGTTAAGGGCTTAACGTTTTCGAAAAACCTGTTGAAATTTTTATATAATGTAAATCATATAAAAGACAGACTCCCTTTCGGTAGCAGTATCATTTTTGAACTTTGCATCGGGTCGGCCAATTCGTGTCTAATTTAAAAAAAATTAAAGATGAAGCATCTTATCATATTTGTTGTTCTTGTAGTTATCAGTTTGCAAGTTTACGCTCAAACTAAAAATTATTGTCTCCTAACAATGTGCCGCGAAGGAACGCATACTGCCTGCCGAAATCTAAATGTAAAATGCCGTGATTTATTTCTTTTTAATTAAAGCTTATTTTTCTGTTTTGTTTTTATTTCCAGCAATTCAATGCAAGTTGCCCCAGAGATGTCCTGCAAATAACCAGTGGCAATTATAAGGTTCTCTTCGAAAATGCCCATAATTTTTACAGAAATGAAATTGCTCTTGGTAAAATAGCAGGATACGAGCCAGCCATGCGAATGGGCTTAATGGTAATTTTGATTTAATTTATCTAGGCTTCGATTCCTGAAGGTATCTCAACTTTAAATTCGTTTCTTTTTTCTTTGCAGACCTGGGATAACGAATTGGCCAACATAGCATTGATGTTGGCTAAAAGTTGCGTTAATCAACACGATCTTTGTCGTAACACCGATCGTTTCAAGACTTCAGGACAAAATATTTTAAGTGTAACTCGATTCGGAAAAGTCAATGTTACAGAGGTGGTTGCGAGTGTAATGGATAAGTGGTTCCAAGAAAACCTGGTCATGGATCCAACCTATGTGACTCTTTTCAAAATTCCTGACGTTACAACACTGTAAGTTAAAACATCCAAACATCCGATTGTTTTCCATTTTTTTTTATCCTTTCGTCCTTTTTATCGCAGTGAGACCTATAGAAATGTAGCCGAAATGATTATTGATAAAAATACAAAACTTGGTTGTGCCATGGTTCAATTTACGTTTGATAGAGAATTCCAAATTAATGTTGTCTGTAATTATGCGTCCGAGTACATGGTCGATAGACCTTTGTACGTAGCAGGATGTACGGGAGCGCAATGCGTACGAGGAAGGCATGCAACGTATACGGGATTGTGTGCTGCAGCGGAAGTCTTCGAACCAAATTGGTATTAAGCTGAAGTCGCTTCCGATTCCTAGCGAAAATTAACGAAACATAAAAATGCAATTGTTTTTGAAATAAAATTCTGTCGTATTGTTTAAAATTTTGTTTAAGTTTTTTACATCCGCTAAAGAAATTTAAAAATTTTGTATATGATCCGCCCCAGTGCATACATTTTCACGAATTTCGCCATATCTCTTAGATCTTCTGATATATATTGTATGTATTAATTTTACGTCTATGGGTTCTTCATATAAATGAGTAGAGAGTGCTTTACAGGAACCTTAGGCTTGTGTAGTTCGCGAACGAACTAGTTCGGATGAGCGTTCCTATAACTGAAATGAATGAACTAGTTCGTAGTCAGTCCCGCTCCTAGTTCGTTTGTATTCATTGTCCGTTTGTAAGTCAGTGGTGCAATAAATTTTTAGCTCATCACATTGTACCAAACAACCTTCTTTTTTTTGGTTACCATATTCTACTACAATGAAGACTACGAGTCGTTTCCAAGCTTGAAATCGCGCGAATTAGTGAACTAAAAGAACGAACTAGTTTGCGACGGATCGGGAACCGGAAATGATTGCTCACTATGGTGAACTAAAATGCGCAAGCCTACTCTCTACACCTCATCGGCAACAGTAATGGCGACTCCAGTTTATTTATACATATTTATGGATCAAGATTTTGTTTTCTTCGATTTCTTCCTATATTACATGGTACATTCGTAATGAAATAGAATACAACTTGTTAGTTCTAAAGGCAAAATTAATCGATTAATCGATTATTTTCTACATATTTAATCGTAAATCGACTATTACATGTCGATTAATCAAATAATCGATTAATCGATTAGTTCGTTTTAATTGCCATCTCAAGGTGTAAAAGGGCTGCAAACATTTCCCGAATTGCTGCATATACCTTAAGACTGATTAGATATCTAATTGCTTTTTCCTTCATCGTGCTTTCTATTAAATCGCCTATGAAATCATTTTAAGTATTTTGGATATTGAACTCTCACGTTTTCACAGTTTTATATAAAGTTTCGCCCAGGTCGTTGGCGTCTTTTTTCTATTACATATTAA
The DNA here is from genome assembly GCA_951812415.1 of Beris morrisii. Taxonomy (NCBI): domain Eukaryota; kingdom Metazoa; phylum Arthropoda; class Insecta; order Diptera; family Stratiomyidae; genus Beris; species Beris morrisii. Next base: position 145,265,974 of record OX638310.1, read on the forward strand.
ATTTGTTCGTATAAAAAATAATAAAGTTACTTTCAATTTCTTTATTTTAATATTTAATTCAGTTAATTTTAATTAAATCTTGGTTATAATCGTGTAGTATGTACATAACTGATAATTGTATATATAAAAAAAACAATATATGTATTCTACTAGATACATTATAAATATATTTGTAACATGTTTCGCTATATAACAATAGAACGGAATACAGTCATTAAGGATCAAGAATCGTGTGCACGGCAATTTTGTAAAAAGTTCAGTACTGAAAAAACTCAACATGACTGTAGTGGAATACAATCTATATTCCACGAAATTACACAATTTAATCAACATATACAGGTACAAACGCAATTTGTAATTAGCTCGTACCGTGCGCAGTGGCAATGAGCACCATTCCTTAACCACGATGGCGCAGGAAATCCATACATGCAATAATGTTCGCACTGCTCGATACACTGCCTACCCCTCTCGACTTTCACAACTTTGGGAGCTTGGTAACTTCCTTCTGTGGCGTCACACATTGCAGTGCTAGATCTTATACAGAGAAATGTTAGCAACAAACATACACCAAATAAACGCACAAAACTTGTCATTTTGTTAATGTTTATGTTAAAAAAAAATTAAAAATATTGGAAAAAAAATTATTTAAAAACTTTTTATTTCACAAAAAAATCAAGAACTAGTATTCTCTTTAGGCAAACGAATAAGAATGCCCAACAGCCAGTCGAAAATATTGTTATATTGCGCTACATTCTTATCTGTAACAATATCAGGGGATCATCGCTGTTTTTGTTCTAGGCACTTTATTTATTTTTAATTGAGTATATATTGATAACCTATAATTCGATTATCAGGGGCTCCAAGGTCTCATTTAATTTTGCTCGATCGTATTCAAAAACTTTGCGTTCCGACTACTTAAGATGAAGTCATTTCAGTTTCGAGAGAATCTTTCGAGTATCACCGAAATTTCGGAGTACTTGGTACTTCCTATACAGGGTAGATGTAGTAAGGAACTAAAAGGTCTGACTCTGAACCTGCCCATCAACTTGCATAGCGTTTCGGTACTCAACCGGAATACTAGCGGAACTATTTTCCCAACTTAGTATTGAAACGGAACATTTCTAGTACTGATTAAATTCGTCAAAATTTTATGTATTCAGTACTGGACATGGGCACTGTTTCAATGTAACAGCTTGGGTACTATATAGATACTTACCTTTTGTGTTAATGTAGTGAAGTCCGTTGTGAGTTCCTAGTCAATAACTGTTTAGTACCGGTGAAATTTTCGGACAGATAAAAGTAAACAAATGTTGTCTTGCAGTGTTTTCTATAATGGTTATTTTTTCCATACTGGTTTATCTATAGCTATGTACATCTGTTTTCAAATTTAACGTTTTATAATAAACTTACAGGATAATAGTGGAAAGTGAGGAAATAGTGAAGTTTTCGTATTGTTACATGTAAACCTGGCAACCGCGCAACTCGATCGTTTCACATAATGGAAATAGCAACAACTGAATACATAGTTGCAAAATAACCCAATCAGAAACCTAGCTGAAGTAAATAAGGCGAAACAGCACGATTGTATCTACCTTCTTATCGAATGCTCTCCAATTTACTAGAACCCTCTACTTAAACCACTGAACGAAGATCAAAATCGAAAGCTCTAAAGCTTTCTAGAACAATCCACACATCGAATATTCAAGTACATCCTAGACTGCAACCGGCTTTGTATAAAAGCAGGTGAAGCTTTCAGCGAAGACACAGTAATTTTTATTACGTCGACTGTGACAGCCAGCCTGTATACGCGACCGTGTTGATAGAGAACGAAAGTGAACGAGTCAAGCGATATATGGTATAAGCGGGCGGTATTGCCATACAGTGCGAATCATTGTGCGAATAGAATTTAAAGTGCGATTAATAAATAATCACTTATTTTTATTTTAACAGAATTGTGTTTTACTTGAAATCCAGGCGAACCCCTAGCTCGCAACAGTATCAATACAAATCTGTTCCGTGCAAAATGTTATTCTTTTAGAAAAATTCAATTTCCAATATAGTTTTTGTTGATCTTGGGAGGTGTAAATAATTTAGATACCTGGGTTTTTTTAATCGGAATATTTAAAGCTTCAGGTAAACCTGAAAATGTCAACACATCTTTCAATGAAATGAGTCTTCTTAAAAAAAAGACGGATTAATTTTTAATTCAATAATTTAAAAAGCCAGTTTTCAGGTTACAAATTTGAAGGCGTATAGAGGATTGATTTATATTTAATTAGTGCTTTAAAAGACTTCCTGGAAAGATTTATATTACTAAACAAGAAGAACCACATATCCACAACCAGACTATTAATATAAACCCATTATTGTAAAGAAAATTTTCTTACCAATCATATTCAGTATATGACAGAATACAGTCCTTATTTTCCGAGAAAATTATCGAGAGCTCTACTGCTGTTTTGAAAAACATTTGTTTTGGAAGAAAATGGTTAGTACTGAGGATTTTTTTTATTTTTCAGTGCTGAATATTCTACGAATGTCGAATTTCGAATCCTTATTAATCATTCCGAACTGAAAAATTGAATTGTTTTCAAACAATGTTATCAGTACTGATGCAGTTTTGGGTTTTGTATTTGTGCAATTTTTGTGTTGTAAAAACTAAATGAAAAACTAGTTCAGAAACTCAGGCCTCTAGAGTGTTTCGCTGCAGTATATTATTTGGCAAAAGCCTGAAATAAGTTTTCCGGCAATCATTCTGTTTATTTCGGAACTGAACCCAGATGTACTACAGATTCTTTGTACTGAAATTGCGTGCAATTAAGTAGAAGTTTTACACGAAAGAAAAGTTAAGGTTTATTCCACAATCTTGTCTTAGGTTACGAGTTCGGAGGACGAGTCAGAGCGCAAAACAGCTTGCCCAACTCTATCCGCGGAACTCAACAAGGTTCCCATACTAGCGATACCTCTTTCCGATTCAATGGTACCATTCAAAGTGGGCCACAAACAAGCCCACTTCAAAACCGGGATCTATAATCTGGTATACAGACGGATCTAAAACAGATCAAGGTGTAGGAACAGAAGTTTATGGTGTTCGCCCAAATGTTAAATTCTACTGTAGCATGCACATAACATCCACTGTTTTTCAGGCGGAGACTCATGCTATTGAACTATGCATTAGAGAAAGTAACAGACGGGGCTACAAAAACCAACAAATATATATTCTCTCGGACAGCAAGGCAGCAATAATGGTCCTTCAGTCAGTTCAAATCTACTCCAAACTTGTTTGGAATTGCCTCCAATGCCTGATTGAACTTAAAAACAAAAAAACAGAGTTAACCTCATTTGGATTCCGGGACACAGTGGTTATAAAGGTAACGAAATGGCCGACTTAATGGCTAGAAGAGGTTCAGAAGCTGACTTCATGGGACCATATCCATTCTGTGGGATACCATTAAGCACAGGCAAAATGAACATCCGAATGTGGCAAAAATCGCAAAGTGCCATTCACTGGGACTCGACACCGGGCAATATACACTCAAAGCTTTTTATGCCAAGGCTTTCGAAGAAAAGAACATCTGAGTATCTGAAATTAAGCAGACACCAGACTCGTACCCTAGTGAGAGCTCTGACTGGACATTGTTACATGAGGAAGCATCTTCATAGGATTGATCTCTCTGAGACTATAACTTGCAGAATTTGCGATGACGAAGACGAAGCACCAGAATGCGAGGGTTTAGTTCACAAAAGACTTCGTCACTTAGGTCAGGGTTTCATGGAACCATTGGAATTCCTGACCATTCCTCTTCGTAAAATTCTAAGCTTCATTGAAAGCGCAGGGATAGAAGAGGAATCATAGTTAATCCAGGGGACGTCATAATATGCCCAACTGTGGCTTCAGTAAAAAAGAGGGTAACCAGACCAATCTATCAATCTATCTATCTACGAGGCAATATATCACAAATATTTCGCCGATTGATAAATCATTGAATCAAATCATTATAATCAATTCTTATGACCTTCGACATTGACAACATGAAAATCTTTATTGTGAGTGAGTTTTTAGTGTAAAAAAAGACAGAATTTCTTTTTTCTCAAATGATTTTTTGTGGGGTGTTTTCAAGTAGCGAAGATTTGAATTATTTTATTTTCACTTTACCGACTGAATCATGAAGTAAGAACCTGACTATTTGGACGGGTTATATTTTAATCGCAATCCAATTCACGAGGATTTTTAATAATACATTAATAATTCCTTAGAAACGATTCATAACCGAGGAAACATTTCTTTACAAATCTTTTGGCTAACTGGGATGAAATGCGGTGTCAGCATTGTTGTAGACGAAGCTGATTATTGCAATTGATCTGGAAATTAAATGGAAGCCTTAAAGATCGTAGCACATTTAAGAAACACTTGACCGAAACAAATTATAATTTTTTGTTGATTTAAAATTTAAAAACTGGACATACTCGTAGTTCTTCGAATTGATATTGCAGATTCATTAAAAATTAAATAACAGCCGTAAAGCTTCGCTCAGTAGTGAACACAAATTAGAAACATGCAGGTGAAAATAATTTATTGAATATTTTAGAATTTTAGTATACACGATGGCGCCATTTACTCGAATCTACATAATTTAAAATAAATCAATTCAGCAACGAGTTTCTTTCTCAAGTTTTTACAAGTTTAAACAAAAGATTTAACTGACAACTATGTTGTTTGACCAGTTGTAGTATCAGATCTTTGCGGTTGCATACATAAAGCGATGACTTAAGATCTCTCAAGGACTTTTAACAAAAAATTTCGATCTAAATATTTACGCAAATCGCAACGACGTTATAAAACGCGTTTTTTTCACTGAAATTCTATCCACCATTTAATTGTTTTTTTTAGAAATACATAAAATTGATTTAAAAAAAAATTCGCAAAAACGGTTATAATACATCGCAAAGAATATTAAATCAGAAATTTCGCACACATCGCCACCTTGAAGATATTTAAATTCGGATAATTGTTAATAGTTTGTCTCCACGAATTTAATTTTTCTGCTTCTTTTTTTCGCAAAATTTATATTCATAGTTGAGTATGAATATTTTATGTTGTTTTTCATGGTCAAATATCATTTTTATATCAATGTAAGATGAAGAGAATTGATCACAACTGTCAGCGGAAAGAAGTAGAATAATAATTACTGTTTGAATTTTATAGAAATTCCTTCTATTTTTCTTATAAGTTTAAATAAATCCATTGATCGTGAAACCGTTTTTTTAATTGATCGTGATCAATTCTTATTGACGGTGCTGTCCTCTTTATTCGCGAAAGCAAAAGTCTTTTATAGCGCTGATGTCATTAAAAAAAATATTCACCTTATTTATAATAATTGCGATCGGTTGAAAGGTGAAGGAAGCTTGGGGACACATCCATAAAAAAAACATTCAGCAACATGTTAAAGGATGATCGTGTTGTATTATGTTTTTTTTAATAATTGATTAAGGTAAACCTGATGGATTTTTACTTATTATTTTTGATAATAAGGCATTTGTTTTCTTTTTCTCTATTTTTATTCATACATACGAATTTAAGGACTTGAGTATGAAGGTATCGAGACTTTTCTCACATAATATTATTGAACTTGACTCAACCATATGTCTACTTTACTTAAGGGGGAACATCCGAGTAGCTCATCTTAAAGTGTGTTGTCTTAAGAATATTTTGTGTAAATTTCATATTGAAATTCCAATAATTGTGAAAGTTATGGGCAATTAACCGGAATGGAGCCTTTGTGAATTCTACCGGTTCGTCTTCCAAACCAAACTTCAAACGTGATTATCTCGAAACATACTTTCTAAAGACGGTCCCCAAAATATTCGGAAAACGACTCGACCGATTACTTCCAAAATTTGACACAATATTTTCGGACAGGTTTTCTACTTCACAACGTAGGACTTTTTTTCTCTTAATCACTTTTTTTTATGAAGCCAGAAAGGTCGGAAATTAAGGTTAAAAAATGAACATAAAGTTCAATAGGACGCCATTTCGTAAAAAAAAAAAATTGTTTCAAAAAATCCTACAATGCGATGGCATCATACATTACAATTTCAGAATCTTTTTGAAATTTTTGTTTCAGATCAACCGACTGCATGTAATCTTGGGAACGACAGACCGTGCAATCGAGGAACACTTTTTACGCCGGCCATAACAGCAGCGCACCCGGTCGATATATATTTATACAAAAAAATTTTGAGCGTACCTCAACATGTATACTTTCGAATAAAACTAACCTGGATAAAATCGAGCAAATAGTTTATGAGATAATAATTCCTAAAATTCACCTATTTTCTCCACTGTCTACTCGGATGTTTCCACTTAAAAGTAATATGTTCCAAAAACACAGAATCACTTCGTTATCATGACTCATGCCGACTTCGTCCAGTCATAAAACCGATAATTCCATTTAAATTGTTTAAACAATCTAAATTTTAGGTCAGCACAACGTCGGTACGACCTCTTAGATAGAAAGCCGTCACTGTGTTAGATTACAATTCAAGCTTAACCTTTAGGTTGTTGATAAAACCTCTAACCGACCCAAAATTACTATTGGCCATTTAATGACTAGAATTTAACTTTTTGGATATATCTGTGATATCAAGTAACCAGTTATGAAAATTACGAGTCCTGACTTAACTTAGTTAGTTATCCTTGGGGTGACTGTAGAACAATTTTAAGCACTCCGGCACGAACATGGATCTGACTATATGTAAATACAAAGGGTGTTTTTTTAGGTGCATGAGAACTATCGATATTGATAACTGTGGTTTGACAGCTGAGAATGTCAAACTGTGTTGACATTTCTGTTCAGTAAGGTTTGGCAAGTCATCATGAATCGTTTAACGCCAGAACAACGCTTCCAAATTGTGGAAATTTACTTTGAAAAAAATAAATCTGTTCGCGAAGTTCATAGAGCACTTCGTCCATTTTACAGTCAACATAATCGGCCTAGTGAGCAAGCAATTCGTGCAGTTATTGATCGTTTTCGCACTAATTTTACTCGATTCAAAACCATCAACAAGACAAAGAAATGTGCGTACCGAGTAGAATATTGCTGAATACAGCGCGCTTAACAATCGATTTATTGCAAAATCAATTTGGTGACAACTTGATTTCCAGAAGTGGTTCTGTTAACTGGCCCCCTCGTTCGTGCGATTTAACGCCTCTGGATTACTTTTTATGGGGCTATATTTAGTCATGCGTTTATACCGACAAACCAGCAACTCTTGAAGCATTGGAAGCCAATATTCAAGCCACTATTGACGCCATACGGCCAGATTTATTGGAAAAAGTAGTAAAAAATTGAACTGATCGAATGGACCATGTAACTCGTAGCCGCGGCGGACATATGACGGAAATCATATTTAAAAAATAAATGCCATGAAATTATCTACCAGAATATAATAAAAAAATTTCATTCCAACAATATTTCTGTCTTGTATTATAATTTTAAGTTCTCATGCACCTAAAAAAATACCTTTTATTTAGAAGTTATTTACACAACTTTTTCGTTGCAAATTTGACTTTATAAAGATTTTTCTAGACGATTTTTTGGTTAGGATTATGACTTTATTTTTTTTATAAACATTTTGAGCAGCTCAGGGATGATATGTTAAAAAAATTAAGAAGAAACAAAATTTCTTAAAAATATTTAAGAAAAACAAATATAATAAAAACCAGTTTTTAGTTTGGTAGCTCAAGTAATTAAAATTTTATTTATTAATACCTTTGAATTGACTTTAATATACTGGCTATAAGTCCTCTACATTAAAAAAAACATAAAAAACAATGCCTAGAATAAAAACTTAAAATATATCTTAATTCCTTTCACGTTTAATATTGCCTACCAAAAATTTTCAAATTGCATCAAATCATCTCATGTTAGCCTTCTACTTTTATGTTTTAAGCTCAGTTGTATTTTAAAAGAAATGTTTAAAAAATTATCATATTCATTGATTGAAATTTATAAATTAACATAAATCCATTGATTGATTAAAATTTGTATAATTAAGTACTTTCCTTTTGTTATTATTCAACTTTTTTTATAGAAAATATTAGCCGGTTATTAGCGACAGCGTTTATGAGATGACTAATTTTTATTTTATGATTTATTCATTCATAAAATGCACGTGTCCCGCTGTTAAAACCGGTAACCGGTTTGTAAATATTTTAATGTTGGCAAAGCTAGTAACTAATATTTTTCTACAAAAAATTACTACATCTTAAGTAAAACTAATCAAATATTTTCTTGGGATTTTGTGCACTAGATGACATAATTTGAATATATTAATCGCGACCACTAACTGCTCAAAAAATCTTCAACGTCTTATAGCAGTTGTAATTTTGGCTGAATTTTTTGTTCAAATTTTATTTACTTTTCATTTTATTTTTCAAATACAATAGTATTGGGATCGATTTAAAAAAAAAAATCTTTTTTATGGGGCAATTTATAATATTTTATCAATTCTCAATTCTGAACCAATTTGGTTTTCTCCAACAAATAGAAAAGAAAGGAAAATTTATTTTCAATTATGTATTATAAAACTTCACCATGAATACAGTATCCATGCAGTGCTGAATTCGTAATACTGAAGCGGTATCCCTGTTCAGTACTGGGTGAATTAAGTGTAGCAGTCAGTACCTACTAGAAAAGTATCGTTAGAGATTTACATGATTCAGTACTGTCCGGTAAAATGCCGATGTAATAAAAATTCGGCATCATTAACGAAATTCAATCTTCAATATATAAGTCTATTAAAGTGGTGCATTTTAAGAATTTATGGGGGAAGTAAAGTATAGTGATGAGAACTGTTTCACTATGTCAGGAACCGATTGTGCTACAAAGTTACAATTTGGTAAATATTATTTACTGTAACAGAAAATTAATTGTGATAAAAAAAATTAGATCAGATTTAAATTGGCGTATGGAAAAAAAAGTGACTATGTATATACATAAATTCTTTCGGGATTTTGTTTTATTTAACCCGTAAGGGGCGAGAATAGGTTCAATATATTTTCATATTATGCCGCAATATCTATTAGATATGATTCGAATTCTTTTAAAGTTCTACCGGCATTTTATTTTAGACAAACATTTGTAACAATCGATTTCAGGCTTTTTCGACATTCAACCCCTCTGGCGGTGAATAAGAGTTTAAATCCACCATATCTCTTAGGTTTGATAAGATATTTAATTGGGTCTACGGACTTAAGGGCCTAAAAATTAATTTCAGAAATTTTCGATATTCAACCCGCTGGGTGTGAAAAAGGGTTGAATATGTTTTCACGAATTCTCTCTGGCCTGATATTTAATTGGTTCTTACCAAAGAAAGTGCCGGGATTTTTAGATGGCAGAGGGAGATAGTTTTTTAGGTGAAGGAAAATGGAGTGTTTTGAACCTGAGTTTATTGTGTATAGTAAATAAGCTATACAACAATCCAGAGTTCATGAAGTTCACCCGGTTCATAGGCGCGATGCAGAAAATTTGCAACTTCACGATTGTTATATGTTGTCCCATAGGTATCACATCTGGTGTGGCAACTTTCACGTTCATACCACATCAGAGGTCACACAACTTCTTCGTAACATCCACACTCATTTTGGACAGTAGTCCATGTACCTCTGTATTTTTACCATTGACTAAATGGCCAAAATTATTAGCTCTCTATTTGGACAGGAAGAAAGAAAGATGATTACAAATAAATAGACAGAGGCTTACTGTAGGTTGGTATTAATCAGATTCTCACTCAAATAGCACGACCTGAGTATTATTAGACTAACGCGCTAGCTACTAGACTAACGAAATTATCTTCTACCTAATTAGGGATAATTCTTAAGGTCAATGAGAAATGAATGAATATTAGGAGTTTCCTTTTAAGAAAGTAAAACTTTCTACTCTGCTCTGTATAGTGTTTTGAACCACCGCGATGTTGGCGGTCCAATGGCCGTTTAGAGGCTGAGCTGAAAAATATAATGCATAGAGTAAGGAACAGAATATGAGCCAGGGCCGTTCAAATTTATTCCAAATGCCCAGTAGACTCTGTCCGTTTCTGGCTGAAGCGCAAAAGAACGAACCTATTATCGAAATGGTAACCCTTAAAACCATTCTAATTGATTTCATTGATCACAATAACAATGAATTTTCGAAATACTACTATACTACGTATTACTACTAGTGAAATATGTCCATAAAATTGCTACTCGAATTTTTTTATTTTATTAATAATAGTTCCAGAATATTTATGTTCTCGTTGAACTTTGATACAACCTCGCAAAGAAATACATTGCATATAAGTTTATTGACTCTATCCAAAATTATGGTTCTAAAAAATACTAATAACAATAAAAGACTACACACGAAACTGTTATATTCAGCGTGGGCTAGGCTAGTCAAACTCGATTTGTACACCCTAGTAAAATTACAAATTATTTACAATACAGTTGTCGCAGAAAAACCAGATCGATTTTTTTCCTGGAATGAGGAAACCAATTAAATATTTGATTACAAAAAATACCTGTAATCTTTGAAGGAAAATTGTCCAACACCTTCAGTATGAAAAAAAAACTGGAGTAAAAAATACCATAAAATTATAACCAGTAAAGTTAGTGCTATTGGCATTTGACAAAAAAAAGGCTTAACGTCCTTCATAAAAATAATATCACCTAAAACTAGATTCTACGTACATTCGGAACAATTTTTTTTTCGCAAAGATTTTCTACGATTGGATTGACACGATCGGCAGCTTCTGATCATTATATACGCTAAACTGTTCGCTGATTACATGATTGGTGATCCTCTCCCATAAAAATCTTTCTTATAATTTTCCACAAAGAACGCCTAAGTAAACCGGAAATATACTGAATTTTCATAGAAAAAAACAAAACAACTTTTCGATCTTTCTCATCTGATCTTGAATTTATTGTAATCGATAATGTTTGAATATTTAATTGAATTCTATAGATCAATCTTGGAGCTCACGTGTGCCTCTTCTACCACTTCCAATACAAATCGGTTTAAAATTTTAACAGATGATAGCCGAAATTATGTCCATCGTACCCATTGACCTGTTTTATAGCGCGATCGCGAGATTAGCATAATATGAAAGTAAACTGGTAGGTAATGTCCCACGTAAGGATCTCATCTTTGATCACTCTCGATTGATTTTTTTTTACACACATATGTTCCGATCAAGTTTCACAGTTAATCGTTAGACAATTTTAATTTGGCACTACCGAATAAAATATTACGTTTGTATTTTATCATATAAAAGATTAGGTTCGGTTTTGATCGAATTTAGTTCTAGTTGATTGGGTGTCTTGAGAAGATTTCGCAGATAATTTGGTGCGACTGAATCCGATCAAGATGAAGAGTTTTGTGATTTTTATGTTGATTGCAATTTGTATAAATGTTTCGAGTGTTTGTTACTGGAATCAGGTGAGATAATTAATAAAATTTCGACACTGTACTTATTGTACGAAGCAGCCAAGAGAAACTAAAAAGGATTATTATTTACACGTTGAAAGGGATTCGGACCAAAATGTCCTGCTGATGCTCAACTTCTAGACTCGGTTCTGTACAAGGATGTTTATCTGGAGGCACATAACTATTATAGGAATTTAGTTGCATCGGGATATGTTCCTGGATATGAGCCTGCTGCACGTATGGCAACAATGGTGAGTAGTTGTAAAGTTTTTATACTTTGATCGGACTCTTCTGTAAAATTAAAAAATTATACGAATTCTATTAAAATCGTGCAAAAAAGAAAATACTGATCGTAAAGTAGGCGATAATTTTTTAGTGAAATGTAAGTGAGAATAGAAGTGATCGTGAAGTTCGGCAGGAAGACTGTGAAAGGGAATTAATTGTAGGCGGATATTTATCAGCAATATCGATGTGCTAAATGACCAACCAGATCATCAAAATTATGTGCAAAGATGTTCACGAATCAAAAGTCTGCACTCTTACTGACGATGTCCTACCCCAGGAATGTCAATGTCTGTGTTATTCGCCACACTTTTAGGAGAATTTGGAATATCATTTCGGCACTACGTACATGGGATCACAGATGAGTACAATTATCTGAAGAAAAGTACACCCCAGAAATATCGAAACTCATTTTGGTATTTTCCTACTTGTTTAAGATCATATTTTTCCGTGTCCACCAAACACTTCTGGTACTATGTTTACCGCTCAATTCAATTCAACAGATCTTCAATGTTAAAATGCATCTAAACGTCTCGCATTACGAACTGCCTCTAGAGGCACCCTTGGGTACATTTAGAAATATTGCAGCCCTCACTATCTACTGCAAATATTTTCACAGCAAATGAATTACGTCGCCTTTCCACCTCCATACATTTCTCCTCCTGAAACAAAGCTCAAAATCCAAGCACTCAACTTTGCTGTTCAGTTTATCTTTTCACGGACGACGAAGCATAGCCAATCCTGGTCATTCGAACGACGCAATTATAGAATGAATTGCCATCTTCCGTTTTCTCCGACCAGCCTGTTTTAAGAGTAAAATTCTCCATCATCTCCTGAGGCACCACCTCATAAGTCCCAAAACATAGGCAACGACCAGGGTTGTAACTAATTGATTGTGACATTAACGTGAGACCCTCTAAGTCCTGGTCGGTTCTATAAAAAAAGGCATGTAAAGCCACCAAATTTTAACTGCTTCGTTTATTTTAGAGAAATATTTTACGACAAAAAAAGGTCAAGAAAAATGATATAACTAAGTAGATAATAAAACTAGTAGAAGACGACCATGTTCTCAGCAACAGTGTAGAATAGAAAACTCTACATTAATAGCACAGTGGTATGAAAAGGGAACTGTAGCGGAAACAACAGCAGGACCGCTCACAGTGCGAAGTACGTTTGGGCTTCCTAGCCATTGATTTTGATAAAGCTAATTGCATTGCGTTGCTTCTTGCTATAATAAATAATTTTTTTAGACGAGATTCCAAGCCAGAATTCCAGTGCTAGTGGACAAACGCGAATAGCCACCCGATTGTAAATGCAATTATGTAAATTTATAACTAAAATTAACTTAAATATTGACCGACTTCGAATAAATTTCAGAGATAAAAACAACCTGCAAATTGGCCAGTAACAAAAATGTGCTTTATATTTTGTTGCTGTTGCTACTCCCGCCTGTTAAGCCATAATTAATTGCTACCTTTTCGTGTTATCTTAAATTTCATAGGAAAACTTGATAAGTAAAAACTGGTATAGCGACTCGTTTCAGTTTCATTCTGTCTTATTAATTTCATTCAAAACTACAATAAATTATTATCTCAGTCGAGAGTCGTTGAACAGATTTGCATCTCTACTTATTTAAACACAAAAAAAATTGCGTCATCGCGTCCAGTTAAACTAGAACTGCCAATATTTTAAGAAAACAAAAAAAAATCACTTATAATTCGAAAATTAATGACTTTTATCTGCATTTCTAATAAACTTTCAGGTCTGGGACGATGATCTAGCTCAATTGGCCGAAAACAATGTCCGATCGTGTGAATACGAACACGATAGCTGTACGAGTACAAGTTTTTTCCGTACAACTGGACAGAATCTGGTTGCTCAATACAAAGGTCATTATGATCCTGTCGAATTGATTTACTCGAGTATGCAAATTCTATTCGACGAACATCGTAAAGCCGACATGAGCTACGTCTATAATTTCCGTGCCGATCGTAAATTGTAAGTATAAATCGACACGAACATTAACGTACTGATGTTAATCGCACATTTCACCCCCTACAGCGAAGAAATTGGTCACTTTACCGAACTGGTTTTGGACAGAAATATTCGAGTCGGTTGCGCAACCATACAATTCACCGAAAAGGGATGGAATCGCTTGAATATGGCCTGTAATTTTGCTTCGATTCATAAGGAAGGTCGTCCATTATACGAACCTGGCTATGCCGGTTCGAAATGCGTCACGGGCACAAATCCACAATATCCAGCCTTGTGTTCGGTCTATGAAAATTTCGATCCAAACTGGAGAAAATAATTCTGTGATTGTTTGTGTAAATAGTAGTTTTAGGTAATGTTAACAATAATTAATTTAGATAAATTGATTTAGAAAATAACAGATAATGAGTTTTTTTTTAATAATTTTATTTAGAGTAACGTATATAAAAAATGATTAGCAAAATAATATCATAAAGCAAAAGTGTGGTTTAATTGCGTGGTACAAAATTGGGTACATTGTTTTAAAAGCAGGATTACGATATATTTCTCGAGTAAATTAAATTTCATCATCGAGTTCCAGGCCTTCGGGAGGAAAATCTCCTACTTCGACGGCGGCTGGAGTTACAAAGCTGCCATATTTTGGTTCGCATTCAAAATATCGTTTTCCTTCCAAGCTGAAATTAATTGAATTTAATGCAAAACAGTGAATAATAAATTTCGATAAAACTTACCTGCCATCATTTGTTCCGAGCGGTTCATCAAATTTCACACCAATTAAAATACCATTCTTTCCTTCAACGATTCCATTGAACATGATTACGCCAAGTCGTCGTGGTCGTCCCTTTGCCGTTACCTAATTTCAAATCTCCGGTATTGAATACAGTTTCGATAACTTATTAAGGTCAAAATATTACTTGACATCTCGATCCAACCGTGCACAATTCAGCTTTACGTTTTTCTTCTGCCACTGCTTTTTCTTTCTTCTCATCGATTTTTTTCATCTCTTCCTCATTGTACTTACCCAAACGATTTTGCTTCAAGAAATGCCGCAGTGAATCTTGTTTTTGATTATACTGATCTTCAGTTAAATCGAACTTTTCGACATTTTCAGTGATATATAGAAAATTATCGGTAATATGAAACCGCATACCGTCCTCGATTGGATACGACCCAATTAAGGCATCGTTATTATCAATTTTACACACTAGATTGTCGCCATTGAAAAGTTCTATTTGCATTGTACTCGAACATCCTCCAGTTATTATTTCGAGTTTATTCTGGAAGATAGTTTTAACGTGAATGGTTAGAATTCGATTATTGTCACAACTGGTAAAACATAACTCTTCAATGATTTCTGATACACAAATAAAAATTACGAACTCAGAATTTTAAAATCAAATAACTTAGAAAATGAAAATAAGCATAGAACAAATAATTACTGCACACACATTAGTTCAAGATCATTCAACTGCAGCAGATCTAATTAGAACACACAACAACATACTTAGCAACTGAAAACACACAAAACAAGGTTACAAAAAAAATCAAACTTTGGATACTTAGGCCCCTTCATACGATGTTCAGTTAGGTTCTAACTGGAACTTTAACTAACAGATTTTCATACAAAACTTCCAGTTAAAGTTCCGGTTAGAGTTTAACTGAAGGTCCTAATAATGGCCCTTAGTCTATCGATGAATTGTATTTTTATCGACAGAGGCACTGTTAAGGACAGATACCCATTAAAATCATAATCAGGACTTAAGAAGCCAAACATAATATTAAGATTTTCATTTATGTCACCTTAAATTCTATTCTATTACTGCTCCTGTGGCATAGATATTCCGTTACTGCTTCTTAAAACATTTTTTTTCTTAACGGGTGATAAGATACGTCTATGTAGTCATAGACTATGTGAGAATCGAACCCAAAATCTCAGAATTAGTAGACTGCCGCGCTTAGCCGCTAGACTGGGGGTTTATCCCCAAAAACCAAGCCTTAAGTACTGCAAAGATTTCTGCTTAAAATACACTGGCATGTTCTGGTAGCCTGTTGGACTCCTGTGAGAGTTCCTGTGAGAAATTGCATGCTTTACGTTTGCTCATATTTTTACGTTTTGTTTTTTTGCAAATTCCAAGCCGATTTAACGGTAATTAGTGAACGAGAGTAAATATAAATGTATGACACAGAATAAGGATGGGGCTGGGCACAATACAACGACTAAAATTATTTGGAACAACAAACGAGGTAAGTATGATTTTATGTTTATTTTATTGCATTGATTTATTTTCTATTTTCTTAAAAAACTTTGTGAACAGATTTGTTTTCTGGTTGTGAACAATTTTGTTATGTGAATTGTTCAAATGAAAATTGCTAGTGAAGGCTAGAAGAGCCTAATGAACTCTCACGAGTGATTTCCTGATTATACACGACGCGAAATTTTTGTTGCTCAGGCCTAGGGTGTGTGGCTTAATTATCGAGCAAAAAACCTCCCACTGCTCCATACAAATCGCAACAATTTTGTATGGCGTGTGCATGACTTGGATGATAAAAACCAAGTTTTCTATTAAAGTGCAAGCTTTTGTTAGGAAAAGTTAAATAGTTTATAATAGTTTAAAAATGAGAATTAGACAAGTTTTCTTATCTGGAATTGAGAAAAAATTAGGTTGAAAAAAATATCGCAATTTTCATCGGCATTCCGCCATTTAAAAAATGTGAAGTTAAATTGCATATTTTTGAAAGATAATTTTTGTTATATGAAACACATTGCATATTGCTATGATTCTGAACATTTGTTATTCAGTATCGACTCTAAAGGGTTCGTCAATTCCAAAGTTTTGTATTAAAACACTGCGTTTTGGGATAATAAATTATTGTTACGAATTCGTTCCAAAAAAGATTCTCCAATGAACTGGTATATTTTCTCGTTTTGATCCGTGGCGTCACACATCACATAAAAAACGAGGCATTTCTCACGACGAACTGTCATATGTGCGCGGCTTGAGTTTAAGTCGGCGGTGCTATGGCTGAATTTGACAGTTGCTACAGTTTTGCTATACTATGCTTTCGAAGCAGCTGTTGTGCTCAGCCAAATGGCAGCATCCGACGTATTGCATTTCCTCTCGAAATTATTAATTTAATTCTGACCAGTCGTTCTTCTCCTAACGCGTCCAAATTACAACAATAAAGACAACTTAGCAACTCAACCGTAAACACATCGAATTACAATTCTCGGCCTGAACTACGGTATTGTGACGTCACAGCAAGGGAATTTCACCGGTTTTACCTTTACTGCTGTGTCGTAACATGTCGCGTGCCACAGGTACTGGAAATGGTCGAGTTGTTACTTTCTTTGTGTTTATTTTTTCTCGCGATCAAAGCAGAATGATTTTAAAATTGTCGCGACCCACAAATGGGCGTATTGCATTTTTACGAGGTTGCACCATTTGTGGGTCACCAAAAACTGCCGATTCTCTTGATCGGCAAATTCCAACTGAATATACTTTGCAATGGCCCATTTACGATTATTATAGTTAGCGATAATTTAGTATTTAAGGTTCTAAATGTTATTATTAGTCGCCAGTTATCTTATAAATCTAAAAGAGGCAACTCTGTCCAAATTCAACAGTTAAAGTATTCTTTTAAGCAGCAGAAACTCAGTCTTTTTTTTATAGGTAAAATATATTTGCGAACAAGATTTAATACTTTCTTTAATTTTTCAGCTCATTTTAAAAACTCTGGGTAAATCTGCCTCCTTCTTGGTGGCGATTACCCTTTTGGTTTCAATTTGTGGACTTCTTACGAAGGTCGAAACCAACTTTTCAGGAACTATTCAATATTTTGCGACTGTAATATCCTGGTGGTATTGCAGTCCTCGACACAGCTATAGCTGACATCTTGAACACCCCCCGGTCGTCAACAAACACATTGTTCCTGATAGTATTTTCACTCAACAATTCGAACGTAGGGAGGTTGGTTGGTTTACATGGAGGCCCGTCAATCGAGACAGGATCCAATTAGCACAGATACATGATACCGCCAACAAACACATCGTTCGTGATAGTGTTTTCAGTCACCAATTCCAACGTAAGGAGGTTGGTTGGTTGGTTTACGTGGTGGCCCGTCGGTCGAGACAGGGCCCAATTAGCACAAAAAGCGTCGTTTTTGTACCACAACTCGTTTAACCTGGCCGTCGAGTGTTGATGAAGTAGATACAAAGTTTAACAGAGACCTGTGGCTGGAATGGATTATCAAACCATTCGGAGCTGTTTAACCCTTATGTTACCGGAAGCGAGTACCCGGTACCTTTTTCTGCAATTTTTGGTTTAATTTTTCTCCCCGTTCACGCGCGTCGGAGAGACATATGTGGCACATACCAGTGTGTTTTGTTCGAACTGTTTTGTCTTTGGGTAGGGGCCTAGGCTGCAGTTGTACCCGGGAAATTGAGGCACCAGCTTGAAGTGGGAAGTTCACCTTTACTCCCAAAAACTCCTCCACTGCTACTCTGGTAAAATAAAGTGCAATAGCATTTTTATTGTATTGTCGTTGAATTACTGCTGGCATACAGAGGTCCTTGGCGAGTTCTTTCAAAAAAAATTCGTCGTCGATCAGTTTTCTTATTCAAGTCTGGAAAGTTCTCGATATTTATTTTAAATGCTGCAAGACTCGCGATATCCAATATATTGAAGAAGATAGCAAGTGGCCATCTTCTAGTCTTTCGTTTAGTTGTGTACTTTGAAGCCATTTGGTCCATAGTATCGACACCGCCTTTAGTTGCATTGTAATATTGAATGATTTCCGGCTTTTTCTTTTGTGTATCACTGATGTCTCCTTTGACGTACATTGTTTACAACAATATAACTACTTTTCCCTTTTTTGGCACATATGATACTAGGGTGGCGTCATCACTGCAGGCAAAACATGATGACAATGGTTCTCGTTCTTTTAATTGTTACATCTCATTTGGGATACAGCCCTTATTTTTTCGGAGAGCTTCAACTAATGTGAGTCCATTCTGACGGAGGAAGTTTGCCTAACCGTAGATAGGTAAAGAAATTATCCGTTGTTATATTTCTGCGGGACCCGAAAAATTTGTTAGCTAATTCTAATACAACTTTTTCACCAACATTCTTCTGACGAACGCTTGTATCAGTCTTTTTTCCAGTATAGATTTTGCCTTGCAAAGGATAACCCGTTTTCGAATCGCAAATCCAAAATATTTTTATGCCATACTTTGCGGGTTTACTTGGAATGTATTGAGTAAATTTAGTTCTGCCTCTATACGAAAATAATTGCTCATCAATGATTAGGTTTTCGTACGGCTTGAACATCTTTAAGAGGTTGTTGTTCATCTTTGTCCACACTTCTCTAACGGGTGCCGCTTTATCTGTTGTCAATCGTCCAGTTCTTGAGGTTGCCTCATCGAATCGAATATATCGAAGTATGAACTTAAATCTATTGCGGCTTAGGCTAGCTCGGTAGATTGGAAGAGCATCCGATTTCCAAAGCTCCGTAACGTGTTCGTAGTTCAATAAATGAACCCCAGATGCTATGAGCATGCCAAAAAATGCATCTAGCTCCGCCATTGTCAGAGGATCTAACGACTTTGGATCAGACTGTCGGTTACTATTATTCCAATTTGCTATGACACTGGATGCCTTCCGATTTGTCTGCTCCAAAATAATTTGTTTTATATCATTTGACAATATATTATTGAATACTTCAAGGCGAGTTAGATTTGTGTAAGGCGCTCGGACACCTCCTCGTTCGCGAAGCATATTGTGTGCTCTCGTTCGAAAGCAAGCAACGGGGTTTTCCTCCCAACCGTAGAATCTTTAGCAGTAAAAATGTTCTGACCTGACTGATCTGGTCGCGGAAGCTGATCGAGTTCATCTTCTTCACTATCGTCTTCGTTTACTTCCACTTCGAAATCAACGTCGTCCAAATTTTCGATATCAGAATCTTCAGCTTGAAGAGGAGGCTGCCAATTGCCATTATCATCGCCATCACTATATGGATCTTCTTCCGATTCAGAGAAGCATGATCAACCGTGTTTTTCAAATTTACCGAGCCTACTGAGCCTACAATAAAAAACAGCAAATGGAGTGAAATTGCTAATTGAACAGAAGTATCTAACTGAAACAAAACCCGCCGTCGTAATAGGTACCCGGTACCGCTGTTGGTAGATTTAAAATAAAAAATCTTCTGGTAACATAAAGGTTAAAAAGATAATCAGTTCTTCAATGTTTTTTCCGAGATCTCGTCAAGGTTATTAAAGAAAGGTTTGCCTAATGCACGAAGTCTGGCTCTAGCTAGGGCCGGACACTCGTAAAGACGGAGAATAACAGTTTTCCTCTCATTTGCACCCCACAACGTAGGGAGAATTCTCTTTTCCTTTGCCTCTTTATCCATGGATTCATTGTTATAACCTTTTCCAATCAAACCGTTCACAACATAATCAGGAGTCTGATCCGGTAAAAAAAACACGGCTAACATACGGGCATCAAGTCATTTTTTTATTAATTAGATTGCATCTCGGAGACGGAGGTTGCTTACTACTTTCTTTTCTTGCTTCCTACTTTCTTTTCTATTTCAAGTGTTGTTAAAATTCTTAAGGACTCGGTGATAAGCTCGATAAGTTGAAGGTGTATTCCACAGCTCCCTACTACAGTGGAAAGCGTTGTAAACGATTGAAAGGCCGCGAGTGTATGGTGGTCATTTATTCTTCTCCTGTGAACTGTGCAGCAACTATCCCTCATTACGTGAGGTTGACACGAGGAGAATAGAATTAAAAGCACCGTTTTAACTACATTTAAAAGCTTCTTAAATTAAACAAACACGAGTTCCAGACAAATCTTTCGCGGTGACTCAGCAGTGGGCCACCCGAAAAACATCAACTTTTTTGCGACTTTTTCACTTCTCTACTTCCTCCACAAACATTTATTGATCAATCAATTATTCGAGCTTCTTATTCTAGATAAATTTCATTCAAATTATTCCAATTTCAATCTTAAATTCGGTAAAACACGAACATCTGTTTCGCAATCAGTCGAACGCCGGCCATAATATCACGCGCGCCCACAACTTACCTTCAGTTCGGCAACGTTTATTCCTTTCGGAAACTTCTTCTCGAACACAACACTGTCCGTTTTCGAATTGGTCACGTTCACTTTAATAAAATCGGACGTAATTACTTTTATTTGATCCGCCATAATTACCGAGTTTCACTGATTTTATTTTCACCGGTAAAAAAATTCGATTTTGTTTACAGACGACGTACGTTTTTTTTTTGACAGCACAATCGCACGGCGCAACGAATGAATCATGGCGAAAATTATCCCAGTATTTTGTTGTTGTGGTGTGCAGGGAGAGCATTGTGCTAGAAATTTAAATTTTCCAACGGGAATCGTTTTTCTAATTATTATGGTGATGAATAAATAAATCGATTAATATGATTTATTTAACGGAATCAAAGATATTCATATTCCGAAAAAGGCGTTCGGAAAAAAACGGACAAATTTGAATCTCACAAGGGAAATTCTAGTACGAAAAATTCCGTTGAACTAAGTCGTGTGTCAACTGTCAAACCATCGATCTGT
Organism: Beris morrisii; assembly: GCA_951812415.1. NCBI lineage: Eukaryota > Metazoa > Arthropoda > Insecta > Diptera > Stratiomyidae > Beris > Beris morrisii. Next base: position 145,287,311 of record OX638310.1, read on the forward strand.
CAACATGTAAATAAACAGCTTTTCCGCGAAATTTAACTAGTCGAAAAATGACGATTTCTTTAAAACCCAGTGCCATAAAGTCCAGTTCGAAGTCGCGAAGTGAAAAGCACTTGAATCTCCTAACGTACGTGCTAATCGCAATTCTAATTTTCGGCGGGATTTCATTTCTATGGGACATTTTCGGTTCGGGCGCTGGCGATGCGGAAAATTTCAATGAGAAAATCTCGCTGGACCTAGCGCAGATTCCGCAGGTGCTGCTCGAAGAAGATGCGGAACTGGCTCGAGCACGAAACACCAACTGTTCGTTCTGGGACTGTTTCAACGTGTACCGGTGCGGACAGCGCGAACAGGATCGTATCACGGTGTACGTGTACCCGATCAAAGAGTTCACCGATCCGAGCGGTAATCAAGCGTTCACCTTGACCCGGGAGTATCATGAAATTCTCGAGACGATCGTCGAGAGTCCGTACTACACGCCGAACCCGAACGAGGCGTGTCTTTTCGTTCCCAGCATAGACACGCTGAATCAGTACCTGACCGACACGAATCTGGTCGGTAAGGCGCTCGCGACACTCAATCATTGGGAGAATGGCGAAAATCATTTGATTTTTAACATGTTGGCTGGTTCCCGTCCAAAGTTTAATCGGGTATTGGACGTGAACACGGACAAGGCTTTGATAGCGGGCGCCGGATTCGATTCGTGGACGTACCGCGTTGGGTTTGATGTCGCTTTGCCCATGTGGAGTCCCGCTCTTCGCGACATTCAATTGCCCACCACTCAAAATCCGCGAAAATATCTCCTGATATCGTCACAACTCAATTTATACCATTCGGAGCATCTTCGTAGGCTGAATGAGAAGGCTTTCGCAAACGCCAACCTTCTCATCCTCGAATCCTGCCCGATTCCCACAGTTTCAACGGCCGATATACCGGTCACCGACAAGGACATTCGATGCAGCTATCCGCACGGTGACCAATTCGAATATCCAAATGTTCTCGAGCTCGGAAAATTCTGTCTGATCGGGCGCAGTGTTCGTCTCGGTCAGCCGAACTTTCTCGAAGCGCTCGCTTTCAATTGCATTCCGGTCGTAATGATCGACAACTACATTCTCCCGTTCGAGGACATCATCGACTGGCACCTGGCCACAGTTCGAATCCGCGAGGCCGACTTGCACGCGCTGATCGAACGTCTCAACGATATTTCGCCCGACAAAATTGACGAGCTACAGAAACAAGGCGCCTGGTTATATCGAAAATATTTCAGTAGCCTGAAAACGATCACGTTAACGCTTTTGGACATGTTGAACGATCGTGTCTTTCCACATCTTGCAAAAACAACGCTTCAGTGGAACTTAAAGGAGACGGAAAATGCCGCACAAAATCCACTCTTCTTGTCGCTGATTGCGCCAAAATCGCAAGGTTTTACAGCGGTGATTCTAACGTACGATCGTATCGAGAGTTTGTTCACGCTAATACAGAAATTATCGGTGGTTCCGTCGTTGCAGAAAATTCTTGTGATTTGGAATAATCAGAAGAAGGCACCGCCGCATCGTAAGCGCTTGCAAGTTACGAAATTTTCGGTTTATTGAATGCACAGATTTTTTGTATTTTCTAGCCTCGATGTTTCCGAAGGTTTCGAAACCGCTCAAAGTGATCCAGACGAGAGCGAATAAACTTTCGAATCGTTTCTATCCGTACGATGAGATCGAAACGGAGGCAATTCTTACAATTGACGACGACATTATCATGTTGACGGCCGACGAGTTAGACTTTGGGTAGATAGACGCGAAACTGATTGCAGTTGAACGCTTAATGATTGTTTTTTTTAGGTACGAAGTGTGGCGAGAGTTTCCCGATCGTATTGTTGGGTTTCCAAGTCGAACGCACGTTTGGGATAATGCAACGAATCGCTGGAGATATGAATCTGAGTGGACTAATCAAATTTCGATGGTTTTAACCGGAGCGGCTTTTCATCATAAGGTTAGTGAACTTTTTTTAAATCGATTTTGCCACCGAGTCCGCTTGGGATGCATGTATAGCAGCCATTTCAGATCCAGTTTTGGCCAGCTCATCTGAATAGACCAAAAACCCAGTCTGGTCGTACGCATAGACGCAAACCAAACCAGTCCATTTGGACTCGATATCAAACCGGTCTATGTGGACTGGTCTGGTTTGCACGTAAACGCGACCATTGGCTCTGCTAAATCTCAAGATTTTCCTCGTTGGTTAGGTTAGGTTAGGTTATAGTGGCAGCCACTCACTTAGACCATTCGGTTGGTCCATTGTGATACCACACCTGTGACACCTTAATGAAGTCCCATATAGGGAGCTGTCGTAGCATTCCTACAGGGGAGAAGCTAGTCGAACCAGCCACAGATGTGAATGAACTTGGCTAGTTCATCAATTCGAGCTCCAGCCATGTCCCCGAGTCTGGAGAAGAAGTAGCTGCCCATGGCTCTGAACCTACAGCTGGCTAGCTGGGGACACTCTCAAAGTAGATGCCTAACGCTCTCTTCATCTTCTTCACTTCTGCAGTAGTCGTTATATTGAACGCCTAAGCGTTGTGCATGTCTGCCAAAGAGGCAGAGCCCCGTTATGACTGCCGTAATATTACGAGTCTTTATACGACTTCTTTTCAGAAGATCGGCAGTCCTTCTAGGATGTATTACTGGCCATAGCTGCCTTGAGGTTTCACACGTACTTAGGTTGAACCATTTGCCATTAGTCAGCTCCATTGCCTTCCTGTCAAGATTACTCTGGACGTAATTGAGCGGTATTTTTACCGCTTGGGTTGCATGAATAGCAGCCATTTCAGATCCAGTTTTGGCCAGTTCATCGGCTGCCTCATTTCCTGATATCCCTTTGTGTCCCGGAACCCAGCACAGGAGAACCTTATGAGCTGCGCCCAATGTTTTCAGACGCTCCCTACACTCCCTCACTAGCTTGACTCGACAAGGTTGGAGCTTAGAGCTTCCATTGCTGCTTGGCTGTCTATATAAATCTTTATACATGACTCTTCGGGAAGATTTGTCGCGGAATTTAGTATGTCCACTGCACTGCTTACGGCAAAAATCTCGGCTTGAAAAATACTGCAGTAGTCCGGCAGACGAAAGGATACTTGAATGTTCATGTCGGCTGAGAAAATCCCTGCCCCCGTTCCAATATCCATTTTTGACCCATCCGTGAATATAGCAACTTCAGATTCCCTTATCACTTTTTGATTATCACAGTTCCCCCTAGTAGGGAAAAGGATATGGAATCCTGTATCGAAGCTTAAAAACGGAGTTATATAATCGGTAAGTTCACTAAGCCCACAATCTGGAAATAATAAAAGAATTCTGCTATGCCCATAATTGGCAGATTTCCAGCAGCCACCAGACTCTTTTAGTCTCAGGGCGCTCCTGGTAGCAGCATTCATGATTTGAATATCTATTGGCAGCAGAAGCAGCATAATCTCCATTTCCTCGTAGAGACACTATCTTTTGTTGAGTTTGTACAAAACTCACAAACTGGTCTTCCTGTGCAGTTCAGCCGCTGCTAATCTGACCAACTCTGATGACGATCTCGCGGGGATCATGGCAATAGTTGGGCGAGAAAAGGATTAACTCTCCCAACTGTTATGAAAGGAAGATTGAATTTACGTAGTCGTACGGACGGAAAACAAAAATTCTAATCGATTTTCAATTATGTTATTGGAATGCATAAAGGCATCGAATTTGAGACGTTTTCAGGAATACGGATCGGAGTTGTCAGCGTGTGGGAGAGAAGGTTTGGTTAGGTTAAGAAGGGTAGATTGAAGCATTGTGCCACAGCCCATCACGAGAGATCACTGTGGATCCATTGTGTTCCCTTCGTATAAACCGGCCTCAAGACTATTGATTCCAAATATTGCTCTTCTTTATGAAGAGAGTAGTTCTCCATAAAGGTATCATTGCAAGTTCTGATAGATCGGTCAAGGAGAATTTTTAATTAATAATATAATCCAGTGAAATTTTAGCAAGTTGTCAATTGGAATTAATAAAATTAAAAATAAAGAAATTGAAGATTAAGTTAAGTAAAAGAAACTAGTGAAAGCGCTGACGGAATACAAAAATAAGTAAAAACAAATCTCTTTTTTTTAAATAGGCAAGAAGTAACTATAGTAATTTATGCATTAGTCATGTAGGTGTCCAGTCTATTCTTAAATCCATTTATGGACGTAGCGTTTATGATTTCACTTGGTAAGCTGTTCCAAATGTCTACTATCCTGTTAGGCAGAAAGTTTCTCAGTGGGCTGGTACTAGAACCTAGAGTTGATTTGGCAAGTTTGTCCTTATGTCCGCGAAGAGTATTATTTCTGCTCCTTAAAAACATTTGAGATGCAACTGGACAGCTGCAGAATCCGTTTAAAATCTTGAACGTCTCCATTAAGTCACCTCAAGTGCGCCGCTGTTCCAAAGTGGTTAGACCAAGGGGCTGCAGTCTTGTAAATCTTTAAGAATAAGGCAGGTGTAATATAATTAAAGGCTTTTCGTATTAGATAGATTAGTGAATTTGCTTTTTTAGTAATAACAAAGTTGTGCGTATTCCATTTTAAGTTGTTAGTTATTGCCACACCAAGGTCACGTTGTTGCTGTACCGATTCCAGTAGCACGCCATTCATGTAATACGCGGTATTAGGATTGTTATTACTAATGTGGAGAACTGGGCACTTTGAATAATTAACGTTAATTAGCCACTGTTTAGACCATTCGGTAATTTTAATTAAGTCACTTTGTAGAGTATTTATTTGAGTTAGTGGGTTACCGAAAAATTTGGTATCGTCCGCAAATATACACGAATGGGATGTAATTGTAATGCTTAAATCTGCAGTAAAAAGTATAAAAAGCAGAGGACCTAGTACAGATCCTTGAGGGACTCCACTCAATACAGCATGTTGAAAGCATCACCATGAAAGTCGCGATCCGAAATAAAACACTTAATCCACTCAAGTAATTGTCCACGAATTCCGAAATGGTCCAATTTTTTTAAAAGTCTATTAAACGACACTCGATCGAAAGCTTTGTCAAAATCTAGGTATATGACATCAATTGGTTCCTTGCGATCAAAGTTCCGCACACACATATCGAGACAGCTTAGTAGATTTGAGGACGCAGATCTTCCAGTGGTAAGCCCATGTTGACTTGCAGAAATAATTTGTTGGCCTTGGAGAAATTCTCGGATGTTATTGGAGATTATTTTTTCCATACATTTGCTTATTACTGAAGTAATGGAGATAGGTCTATAATTTTCCGTTGAGAATTTGTCACCTTTCTTGTAAATGGTAGTTACGTATGCAATCTTCCAATCGCTCGGAATCTAGCCAACTTGGAGAGAGTGATTCATTAAGAAGGTTAGGGGCTTAGCTAACGTTGTTGCGCATTGTTTCAAAATGATTGGAAGAATATTATCAGGTCCTGGCGATGAAATTTAAATTTATTAGTGCGTTGTATACCATTTGTTCTGTTATGTCTATAGATTCTATTGCATTCCGATTCCGCATTATTCCATTCACTGCAGAAAGAACATCATCGGGTTCCTGAAGAAATATTGTTCAAAAGTACTCGGCGAATATATTTGTGATATCTGCAATTACATCCTCTTTTAAACGCCTCACTTTCTGGATAGTGGCCGAACCGTGGTAAATCCTGTTGGAAAGACTAATCTCTCTTTTTACCAACGAATCAGAATTCTCGCTCCAAGTACAGCGTGCACACTAGCTACAGTGCTTACAGCTCGATGACTAGCTCTTCCTGGGAGATCTGCCACTGTTCTCTGCTTCTCAAAACGGGAGACTAAATTCCTAATCCTGTTGGCCCTTCCAGTGTTCTGACTGTATTTTCATTGAGTTGTGACGATAGAGGTAAAACAAAAAGAATATAAAGTTCGGAAGTTTTTTCAATCCTTCACTGTTAACAATATTTTGCTTGGGACACTCGGAGTGCATGTGCAACCGATTGCGTAAAGGTTCAAAACGACTGTGATTTTTTTTTGTCTACATGTACCCTACGAGTGATAGAAACTAATTAAATTTTTTTTTCTTTCCAGTACTGGAGTCACATGTACACGAATGCAATGCCTGGCGACATCAAAGATTGGGTCGACGATCACATGAATTGCGAAGATATCGCAATGAATTTTCTTGTTGCGAACATAACAAATAAGCCGCCCATTAAAGTAGCGCCACGAAAAAAATTCAAATGTCCCGAATGCATAAACAACGAAATGCTATCGGCCGATTTGAATCACATGATGGAACGTTCGGCATGTATAAATCGTTTTACACAAATTTATGGTACGATGCCGTTGAAAACGGTCGAATTTCGTGCCGATCCGGTACTCTACAAGGACAACTTTCCGGAGAAACTTAAGAGATTCAATGATATCGGGAGTTTGTAGGACGGTTGTGTTTTTTGATTGGCACTGTGTTAAGGTAATTTTTTAATACTGAATATGCTCGCGCCGGATCATTTATCGATTTCGTTACTAGTTTAAAGTAGGTTCCATTTGTTTAGTTTAAATCTTTTGTCAAATATTTATAAAATTTTATTTTTTAGTTAAGATATAGCCAAAGTGTGTGTAACAGATTAAATAGACGTAATACAATTGAAGATGTCGAGTTTAATTGACGACTGCTACGAAGCTTGTTGGAAAATGGGGCGGTGAGATTTGATTTTGGACGAGTGTAAAAAGTTTAATTTTATTTAGAAACAAACGTAAACCCTTCTAAAATGATCTGAACCCCTTTATAGCCATGAGCAGGGTTTTTAAAATGATCAGAAGCGAAGTTTCTTACGCACTACCTATTTTTTTCTGCTCCTAAAGAAGAAGGAAACCTGTCCGATCAAAGCAGTTTATTATTTATTGAGACGAGGAGATGTGACGCTATTGGCAGTATAAATTTAAGGTCCAAATTGCAAAATAATGGGCTGTGGAGGCTTCGTCAAAAAAGGACCAACATTTCCCAAAAAAGGACTGAGTGGAAGTTTCCCGATGCCCGATTTTGTGGTCCAAGTTGCGCCACGGGCGTAGTCCAGTTTCATCGCATAAACAAACTAACCCCATTGGGCAGTTTCGTTGAACTCTTTTCCCCTGATCGAAGCGGAGTATGGTATGGTATAAGGGGTGGTGATGCCATCAGCCTCCTTCACTTAGACGTTATTGTTCGTCCATTGTGCTCCCCGTTTGAGTATTCCTGGAACCTAAAACCATTTACTAGATTTTATAAATTTTATGTATGTTATATAGCTTTCCCTTATCGATATCACCGAGGAAATAAGCGCCGAGGTTCCGTTTTCTCGTTCTCGATAGGGCCAGACACTCGCACAGGACGTGGCATTGACTCCTCCACTTCTGGGTCATCGCAGCTACAACAGAGATCATTTGCCTCGGCTCCCAGTCGTCTAGCGTGTCTACCGATCAGGCAGTGCCCTGTGAGCACTCCGATTAGTGTGCTTGCATCCTTCCTGCTCAGGCTCAGGATATACTTGCTTTTCCCGTGATCATATTCAGGCCAAAGAGTTCTTGATATTGAGCATGTAGTTAGGTTTGACCATCTATTGCCTGCCCACTGCAAGCATAGTGAGTCGATAGACTGTTTTATGGATGCGATGGGAATAGCAATGTGCTGGTCCACCACTAGTGAGCTTAGGCTGGAGCCTGCTCGAGCGAGTTCATCAGTTTGCTCATGGTCCCTGGATTCCACAGTGGCCTGGCACCCAGCAGAGGGTAATATTATGCCGTGTGCCGATGGAGTTAAGAACACCGCGACATTGTCTAACTAGTTTTGATCGTGTTGTGTTCGAGCTATGGGCTTAATGGCTGTCATTGCAAATAGTGATGTCTTCTGTTGCATTCACCTTTGCTTCAATAATTTTGCATGCCCGAAGTATTGCAAAGATTTCCGCCCGAAATACACTGGCATGGTCCGGTAGCCTGAAGGACTCGTGAATATCGAGTTCCTGTGAGAATTTCCCCGCGCCTGTACCAGAGATCATTTTCGAACCGTCGGTGAATACTATTGTGGTTCTATTGTCTACATTCCAGTCGTCCCTGTGTGGGATTTCAACAGAAAATTCCCTACTGAAATCTAATTCTGGCATAATGTAGTCCGTTTCCCTATTCTTATCACACTTCAAAAAGTCATTGAGTATGGTACTGTGACCAGCAGGTCTAGTTCTCCAGTAACCTAACTCTTTGAGTATAAGAGCGCCTTTTGCAGCTATGCTTGTCCATTGGCAGCAGGTGGAGGATAGTTTCCAGTGCTGCCGTGGCTGTGGTTCTGAGGGCGCTAGTGACCCCAATGCATGCCAAGCGCTGTACTTTTGTCAGCTTGCTTAGAAACGTGGACTTTCTAGTCGCCTCCTACCACACTATCGCGCCATAACTTAAGATTGGTCTTATAATGGCTGTGTAAATCCAGTGTACTAGTTCCGGTTGGAGACCCCACCTGTTTCCGAACATCTTCGCGCACGCGTAAAAAGCGTTATACGATTTTTTAACGCGTTCTTTCAGATTCAGTTTCCAGCTGAGTTTCTTGTCTAGAACAACCCCGAGATAAGCGGAGTAGAAGCGGTAGAAATGTTCCCCTGATGGGAAGCTAAAAGACAATACACAAAACGCAGACAAACACTTTCAACAATTTATTTAACACCCGACTATTACGGTCACGGGTTTCTTAATGTACGTAGAAAGTAAAACATAAAAATATAAACAAGCTAGAACTAAAATCCTTCTTTCTGTCGCATCTTTGTCGTCCGGTCATCATCGCGCTGTCTCGGTTCACTTTTTGTATTTTTTAATAGTCGCCAACAGTTCGTCGGCCTCGTCGCCTGTCTTCACGCGTAACAGCACCGACGTCGGTTTCGGTTCCGATTCGGGCGTTGGAATGCAAACGAGCATCACGTTATTCTTGCCCAGACGTTGTGCCGGTATCGACTCGTTCAGAATAATGTTGAGCAAAATGTTGCCCAGATTAGTATCGGCGCGTACAATCAGTTGCGTCTTGTCCTTATCTTTAACGGGCTTCAGGTAGATCATACCGACACCACGATCCGCAAAGTTACCGTCCTGTTTGACGAAAATCTTGCACTTTTTCGAGTAGATGCTGTCCTCTTCGACGACCGCCTTGAATTCGACTTTGGGCGGTTCGTCGTCATCGTCGGCGGCGGTACCGTCCTCTTTAGTAGCACTGGCGGCCGATGACGCACTTTCAAATGGTTTCGTAACGCTACTGGAGAACGTGAACGGTTTCGATGCGGTAAAACTAAAACCGGTCGCAATCGTTGTCGACGAATCGGAACTTGTGCCCGAAAATACAGACGAAGCGTTTGAGAAGATGCTGGTCTTCGAGGAGGCCGGTTCCACTGTGTCGGACGGCGTTTTGAATGATGTTTTGTCGAGTTTGTTGTCCGGTTGCGATTTGCCGAACGGTGAGGTCGGTATTTTTGCGTCGCCGCCAGAGGAGAAGGCATTCGTTTGGAACGAGAATAAACTGGCGGTCGATTTGTCGGCTTTTGCGGGCATATTTCCAAATTTTAAGTCCGATATAGTTGCAGCTGTAGCGCCTTCCGGGCTGCCATCTTGGATCTCCTTCAGATATTTTTCATAGTCACTGAAGATCGGCGTCAGTATGCACAGCGGGTTCTTATCGACGTGCGTTTTAATCCAACTGGAGACGGTCTGATTGAGACCTTTCAGTTTCGCGTAGTACGAGTTGGACTTTACGAACGGGAACTTTTTGTCGTCGTCGTTATTCTTTTCGGCGGTATTCGATTCGGTTTTTGCGGTCAAAGACGGTGTTATATTCGAGAGGAACGAGAAGGGTGATCCTAAGCTACCAGAAACTGTGCTGCCTGTTGCGGTGCTTGTTGTGAAACCTTCGGGAAGAGTAACCTTGAGATTGGACATTTGATGCGCGCGAACGCATTAAAAGCCTACCTGCAAATCCGCCAAAAACACTCGTGCCCTGCTGCACGGCATCACCTTCGGTAATCTTTCGGCGCGCTTTCTTAATCACGCGCCGCTTAATCTCGTCGTCTGATGCGATTTGGAAGGTTCCTTTATCTTCGGGCTCGTCATCCATGTCCCAGTTCTCGTGATTTAAGTCTGTGGTCGCCTTACGTTTTGTCTCCATGTCTGAAAGCATAAAATAACTCCAAATAAGTGACGAATCGAACAAAACGCCGTCGAATCGGAGAAGTTTTTGCGCAACACTGCGTTCCGCGCTCGTTTAAAATCTCTCCAATTTCGAGGTTAGGACTTGTTTCTTTGCTCCGTCTTCGAAGGTCTCTACCTGTAACTTTTCTTGTTTTCATTGTTTCGCGAAGCTAATGCAATGACATTCCAGATTTTACCTTTGTTGCGCGCGGATTGAAGGAACTTTACGATTTACGAACTGCGTGTGAAAATTTTACTCGACGAAAAATTGAATCTTGCGAAAAGTCCTTCTGACAGCTCGCCGGTTCGGTTTGTTTGGAGTTCTTTGATGCGACTGTGCTGCCCGAGATGCAACGTGTGCTAGAATTTTTGTTGAGCCCAAATTTTTGCATCCATTTAAAATCTATTGTTTTATCAGATTTTTTTCGAATTGATTTATTTTATTTCGAGTGTGGCTAATTTATAACTTTTTTCTTTTAAATTTAAATATGGTCTTAAATTTTAGCAGTTTTAGGCCTTCTCAAACTGGTTTATACCAAGACGCAGCTGTCAGAAGTTATGACAACACTCTGACAGCAGATGATCTATAACCTCCGTGTTCGTCTCCATCAAAACAACATCGCGGTCTAAAATTCCAACGAAGCATTTCTGCTGCAGCTAGGGAAATGGACCAGTTTCAGAAAAAGGACGTTGTGCAAGCCGTGCTAATCGCCGACAATAATGTCGAGTATTTTAAACCGATTTCGGAAAATTTGTCGCTGGTAAGTTGTAGCCAAAACGAGTGTTCGCCTGGTGGAAATAGTTTAGAAGTGTGATGAAATTTTTTGTTTTTTTCAGGCCCTTCTGCCGCTCGTAAATGTTCCGCTCCTGGACTACGCGTTGGAAGCGTTGAATCGAAGCGGAATCGAGGAAGTTTTCGTCTATGCTAGTCTCCATATAAACGATATCAGGGATCATATAAGGTGAGTGCTGTGCCGGTGGAGTCTTGACTATGACGAAGGGGGCTTCTTAAAAGCGAAAGGTCCACGGTATTTCATTAAATTGCAGCTTTGTTGATTACTGGTAACTTAGTTCTTTGGAAGCAGACTTTTGCTTTTGCAATTTGCTTTGGTTGACAACAAGTTGCTATCACCAAGATCTCCGGAGAAGCCATCCTCGGATCATATGGTGGCAACAACAGCCACTTACTTTTCTAAGCTCGGGCAGAGCTCACGTGCTTTTTAAAGGTAAAATCCATCATAGGAAGGAGCGAACTGGGGTGGAATATTTATGAAGACGTCCTTCAACCAGAGAAAGGCGAGACAATTCGGAACAGAATTGGGGCAGAAGGAGCAACTATGAATTGTTCTGCTGCTACAAAATTATCGGATATCTTCTATTTATTTTCGCGATGATATCTCAGTGCATTAGTACAGATTTTACCAGACCATCGGTTCAGTTGTAAACAGGTTAGCTTCCAATTTAACGTGGTGTTGGGAATAATTTATTCATCGCATTCGCCTGAACCTAACCTTTCAGACTTAAGAGATATGACGAATTGTTAAAACGTATACCAACCCATTACTTCCACTTGGGGTTTAAATTTCGAAAAAATTGTGAAACAGGTTTTTAGACGATTTCATAAGAAGCAATTTGATATCTTCTGAGACACGAGGGATTTTGAAAAATTTGCGAAAACGTAAGCAAACCCTTCACACCCTCTTGGTTCTTGAAATTCGAAAAATAGTAAAATCGGTTTTTAGGTCATTACATCATATGCCGTAATAACCAATTTTATATCTCATCAGAACTAAGGGATGGCAAACATTGTGAATATATATCGAAAAATTGATAAATGGGTTTGTAGGCGATTGTATAAAAAGTCTGTGGAAGTGAAAAGCGATCTACTATCTCATCAAACCTAAGAAATATGTCGAAGCTTTGAAAAGCATACAACCCCCTTACACGCCTTAGGATTGAATATCTAAAAATACTGAAATTGACTTTTTGGCGGTTATATAGGAAACCTTAGGAAGTAAAAATGAATTCGATATATTAGGTTGTTGAAGATGAAATGTTGTTTTTGGTACTGCAATTTGAAACAACTGTAACTTTTATAAAACTTAATTTTATTAATCAAAATAAGCACCAGCACATGCAATACACTTCTCCCAACGAGATACAAGAGCATTTATGCTAGTTTCGTAGAAGTCCGACTTTCTAGAGCGAAGAAAGTCCTCGAAGGCACTTTTGATGGCTGCTTCTTTATCGAATTGTTTGTTCGCCAAAAAATGATCCAAATGTTTAAAAAAGTGGTAGTCGGTTGGTAAAAGGTCTGGAGAGTATGGTGGATGAGGAAGAGTCTCATACTGCAACTCGTTTAATTTTTGGACCGTTGTTCTTGAAACATGAGGCCGTGCGTTATCATGAAGAACTCCATTTCTTTTGACCAATCTAGCCCGTTGAACACGCAATTTCTGATGCATTTCATCGAGTTGGGCACAATACTTCTCTGCATTAATGATTTCACCACGCTTCAAAAAGGAATAGTGAATAACTCCAGCTGCAGACCACCGAACAGTCACCATTATCCAACCAATGTGCCGATCGGCGACGATTATCGTACAGTATCCACTTTTCATCACATGTCACTATTCTGTCCAAAAATGGATCGTTTCTGTCCCGGGAGAGCAAGGAACTGCAAATATCCAGTCGACGCGTCATGTTTGGCTCAGTAAGCTCATGCGGAACCCACTTAACAAGTTTTTTAATTTTTTCAAGCTATTGCAAGTGCCGGGAGACTGTCGAATAATGTTCGCCCAATTGCTCTGCAATGTCCCTTACAGTTTGGCGTGAATGAGATTCCACTAAAAAATTCAGCTCATCCTTGTCGATCGAAGGTCCTGGGTGACCACATTGCTCATTTTGAAGGGTTCTATCTCCTCATCGGAATTTTTCGAACCATCGCTGTGTGGTTCGTTTGTTTACCGTATCAGTTCCAAATGCCCTGTTGATGTTTTCGGTTCCCTCCGTTGCGCTGTGGCCAAGTTTAAATTCATAAAGGAAAATTACCCGTTTTTGACTCGAACCCATTTTTTTTTCTGTCCGATCTCAATGAAGTCCAAAACTGAAATGACTCCATGAGTAAATGTAGGGGTATTTATACTTCAATGCCCAATACCACTTGTGCCACCTGGCGGCAGTTTGAGCATGAAAATCGCAACTGCCTTCACTTCATAGACAAAAACGGCATTTCATCTGCAACGACCTAATATCATCAGATCTAAACAATATGTAAGAATCTGTGAAAACATATGCAACCTCCATACACCCACTTGGGGGTTGAATATCCAAAAATCCCGAAAGGAGTTAATAAATAAATATGAAGACAGCACGAGGAAGTAAAAGCCAATTCAATTTCTTATCACTTCTAAAAGATATGACGAAATTCGTGAAAACGTGTTCAACCCTTTTATACCCTCTTAGTGGCTGAAAAGGGAAAAAACTTAAAAACAAGTTTTAGGCGATTATTACGCAAGCCCATGAAAGTGAAAAGATATTCGATATCGATCAGACCAATTCGATTCGTGAAAAAGTATACAACCCCTTTACAACCTCTTAGAGGTCGAATTTCAAAAAATCCTGAAAACGCTTTTTAGGTATGTATATGAAGAAGCCGTAGAATAAAAACGAATTCAATATTTGGGAAGAACTACTAAATATGACGAAAATCGTGAAAATATATGCATTCCCTTTTCAATAATCATTTTTTTTGCGCCCCTTCCGAACCCCAATGGATATATGAATTTTTTTTTATCTAAATTACTTTTCTAGTGGATTTACATATACGTACCGAGTTTCAACTTTTTAGCATAATCCATTCTATAGTTAGGAAAAACACCCCCACTCCCGTACCATACTACCACTATAAAAAAATTATATTTTTCCAACATGCTACTACTACATGTCTATCCAAATACCAAGTTTCAGTTTTATATCATTATAGGTTCTCGAGATATAAAAATCGAAACTTTTTCTTGTCATCCTCCCTCACTCGCACTCTCTACACCCTCACCCCCAACATTTTTTTTTCTGCTAGAAGTCTATTAGGTCTACTTCTGGTAAAAATGATAAGTATCTATATTACGCTGTTCTCGAGATATGAGACGTGATTTTTTAGAAAAATTCTTATCCCCTCCACTTCCTTGCTCCATCTCCGTCTTAAAAAATTTTACTTTCATCAAACTTTATTTGTCAACCTTAATACAGAAACCGAATTTTATTTTGCTAGTGTAATTGGTTCGTGAGATATAGTAATCTAAAGTTTTTCACCCCTCACCCCGCACGACACTGCCCCCACTCAAAAATTTGTTTCCGATCTATTCTCCTAGTATACCTACAGATGTTCATTAAGTTTTAATTCCGTGAAATTAACAGTTTAGGAGATATGGATTTTAGAATGAACAACTACCCACTCTACCCAAAAAAATTCAACTACGAGCTACGAGCCTTCAAACAATTTTGCTATATTACCTGTCCGAAGTGAGCTTATTTTGTCGAGATTTTTAGGAATATATTGTCGTTCAATTAGAAACATTTCTATTGGATCAATAGATTTTTCTCGAATTCTAATGTCCTTCAATTCTCCAAGCATAATTTTATGGTTCAATGTATCGAAGACTGTTTTTAAATTCACGAATATCGCAGCAACATAGGAACTTTGGTCGAGACTTTAATTTTTAAACTGTGAAGCATCTAGCTGACGTCGTATTGCTGCCTTTTTGAAATCCGTATTATTGTTTATCAAAATCAGAATAATTTGTTTTTTATAAATTTAAGCAGCCTGCGGTTGTCGTCTTCTTTAAAATGTTTGCTAATCGCGCTGGTTAGAGCTATTGGAATTTTTGTTTGAATCACCTTTAGAAATGGGAGAAATCAGTGCTGTTTTCAAGCGAGGTGGAAATGTTCCTTTGATCAAATGGTTATTTATTGCAACACCAAGTATCGCTGATGTAATTGTCTTTAGTGTTTTCAGAGCATTTGCCATCGATACCCGAGGCTATTTTGGATTTGAGTTCCGCTGTATTGTTGTTTTTTTCATTGGAATTTGTTGGTAAAAGAAACATTGCATTTGATACCATAAGACAGCAGACCGTACAAAAATTCTCCACAATTGCTATACGTTTTAAGATTCTTCGGTGGTGTTGTACTCTATCAACTGAAGTGTTAATTTGAAATATTTCCGATTAAAGCATGATCTTTAATTCGTCTGACTGGCGAATTTAATTCATCAATTTCTTTTTTATTGCCGATTGGTTCTTTAATTATCGTCCATTGGTTCCTATGGTTTCCATTCTTCGTCGCAAATCGGTAATTATATTGCTGCTCCTTTGCCATTCTTATCATTTGCTTTGTATAATTTTTTACCTGCTTATATTCTTCGTGAAGTTTCAGATCATTGCGATCTATCAACACCTTTTTTGAAACATTTTTTCTCTTTATTTTTTGGATTAATATGAGGTCCAGTTATCACTTTGTAATCATCTTATTTTTGTTCTTGTTGCTGTTAATTTTGTGAATTTTTTTGGCATTGATTATAGATTGATTTGTTTGAATTTCTTGGCCTCTGATTTTTAGATCTGCTTCTTTTTAAAATATTTTAATTGACGAATGGAACTCCTCCGAGCGCGATTAGTATTAAATTTTCGTATCCGAACCATTGGGTAGATCAGACCATGGCCTTAGTCTCTGAAAAGTTCACGAACTCATTCTTTAGATCTATTAGTTTGTCAACATCTAAGGGATTAAAATAGCGGGAAGGCAGTTTGGTCAGTTGCAGCAGTATCATTTGCAAATGTTTCTTTTATGTTCAGACTTCTGATTCCATAACACTTGGCCTTAATATTTTTCACAGCACTTCTGCTCCTATACCACATGTATGCACTACCGAAATTATTGCCTCAATGCCCTCTTAAAATCTGACGAATAACAGAATTTTTGCAGTAGGACACCGCCAGTCAGAATGCTGATTCTAATAACAGAATTTTTGCTGTAGGACATCGCCAGTCAGAATGCTGATTCTAATTCGGTAACACTCGGCTTCGTATTTTTTCAGAATTTTCTTTTCAACTGCGACCCTATGTATGTGCGTAATCCCTCTGGTAAAACCTTTAGTCAGTCCATGCCTTACCCACTAATCTAAGGCTGTGAGTCTGAATTAGACAATGATTGTAAATACTTTCGATGATTGTCCGGAAAATGGGTCTTAAAATAGCAACCAATTTTCTTAAGCGTACGAAGTAAACCTAAGTTCAAAAAAATGAAAATAGTACGGCGTACTTCTAGTAGTAAAATACTTCTTCTCCTAAATGTTTGCACCTTATAACGAAGGTTAGTTTGTATTCAAAATCTCTAATTTCCTATTTAACAGTCAACGTAAGGAAGAAGGCTGCACTTGGTCCATAAAAATGGAAGTGAATGTGATTGGAGCCGAAGGATGTCGTAGTCTGGGCGATGCTTTACGTGATTTGGACTCAAAAGGTTTAATTCGTGGAAATTTTGTATTGATGGGTGCCGACACTGTAACAAACGCGAATCTTGGACTAATTTTAGAGGAACACAAGTAATTTTCCAGTTAATCGATTTTTTTTCTATCACATTACAATTGAGATCTTTAGAAAAACCGTGAAATTCGACAAAGGTGCAGCTATGACGGTAATTTTCAAAGAGGCATTGTCTGGTGTTCGTACTGGCGACGAAGTTATGATTGCAATGGACGCTGAAAACAATCGGCTCCATCATCATCAACGTATCAAAGTAAACTTAAAGGAGCGACATTTTGTAATGCCGCTGAATATATTCCTTGAAAATTCCGATGTTGTTCTACACCACAACTTAACTGATGCGCAAATTGCTATCTGCTCGCCACTACTTCTTACGCTTTTCAGTGATAATTTCGATTTTGAAAATCGCGACGATTTTGTTCGCGGCTTGCTAATAAACGAAGAGATTTTGAACAGTCGGATCTATGTAGCGATGTTACCGCGCGAACAATACGCTCGAAAAGTTAGCAACTGGCTAACTTATCAGATTACCAGTAATGATGTTATAAACCGATGGGCATATCCGATGGTTCCCGATATGGGAATTTGTTGCTTGTATCAGAACTATTTATTCCTGAGGAATAACATTTATAAGAACGAAACGTCGACAGTTTCGAAACTAATGCTCAAGGAGAATGTTGTTATTCAGGGTCGATCGTCGGTAGACGTTGGCTCGAAAATTTCATCGACCGTGATTGGACGAAATTGTAAAATTGGTAAAAATTGTATTTTGAATAATGCATTTCTGTTCGATGATATTACGATTGAGGACGATTGCAAGTTGGAATATTGTGTGATTGGATCGGGTGTACGGATTTCGATTAATTCGAAAATTTTGGAAGGTGTAGTTGTTGCCGCCAAGACTGTAGTGCCGCCAAATTCGAGTCTAATAGCACCGACCGAACAAGGTTTGTAATCTTTCAAATTAGTGAATGCGGGTTGAGCTTAAAAAAAAATTCAATTTATCTAGTCGGATTCTCTTCAAAGAGATACAGTATCAGTACTCATAAATCGAACGACACAGAGGATTTGAACGGATCTGATTCGGAAGATGATGAAATTGATTTCGGCGGTATTCCTAAAATGAAAGAATTGCCTCACAGCTACGAAGATAGTGAATATAATTCATCGACCGAAGACGAAGAATCTAGTCAAGGATCTCCGATTCCCGATGATACAAACAGTGAGCTAGCACTGTTTTTTTTTATCTGATTAAATATTAATTCTTCTTTATCGCGTTCTTACAGTTTTCCTCTCGGAAGTAATTGATTCGTTGACGCGTGGCTTCAATGAAAAATCGAATCCGGACTTCTTAATTTTAGAAATCAATTCATCTCGCTACGCGTACAATATGACGCTTAAGGAAGTGAATTTTTTTGTAGTCAAGGCGGTATTTTCTCTCTCGAAAATCAAAGATAGCGCAAACGTTGTTCCGAACATTCATCAAGTTTTTGGACATCTCGGATCGGTCGTAACGAATTACATTAAATCGACTGAAGCAATGGTTGATTGTTTGAAAGCAGTTGAGGTAAAAAATATTAAAATTTTTATAGTAATGAAATGAAATAAGTTTGTTTTTAAAGGAATGTTGCAACGAAGAGGATAACTTACGATCAAAATGTGCACAAATCATTCACTACCTGTACGATAAGGAATATGTAACGGAAGAAGCGGTGCTTCAATGGCACAACAGTTTGGACGAAAATTCAGAATGGATGAAGGCAACTTTGAAGAAATTGATCGATTGGCTTATGGCGTCTAGTGAAGAGGAAAGCAGTGATGAAGAGTGACAAGTGTAGGGGTTTTTTTTTTTAAATTAATAAAATAAATTCTACTATTTATTTACAATTGAATTTTAATTTTTATTTGTACGATTTGCGCCCTTTTGTGATATTTTTGAGCAACTATTTATTTCGTTATTATTTTCGAGAATTATAGCCGTAAATGCTTAAATACATGAAGCAAGTTCTGTATATCCTGAAAGAAAGGACCTAGTCAGGCCTCTTCAGTTTGTTGGTTTCACCCTTTTGTTTGTACGTTCTATTGTGTTGGTCTGGTGCCTGCGCCTAGCAGGTAACACCGTGTATTTCGTTTTACTGCAAATGAAAATAATATTCGACTTTAATTGTATGCACAATATATCTTGTTCCCCACGCGTACAATGCGTCACAGCAAAGCAGATTGCTGACTCTAAAGATTCAAATATCATAAAGACTTTGTTTTATAGTACATGCCTCTAAAAGTACAAGTAAATTCAGAGCCAGAAGTAAATTAAAGAGATTACGACGATTTAGCACAAATGTTTTACAACCCTACATGGTAAGCCTCTTCAACAGCTTGCGTAATATTTTTTTCAAAATGGACAGGAACATCCGCCTTATTAGCCGAATCCCGTGTGTTGCATCAGCAGCACTCTAATTGCAGACCACCTGACGTCATGTCATGCATAATAATGAGAAATCCATTCAATTGCACTTATAGCTGCATCGTGAA
Source organism: Beris morrisii (assembly GCA_951812415.1). Taxonomy (NCBI): domain Eukaryota; kingdom Metazoa; phylum Arthropoda; class Insecta; order Diptera; family Stratiomyidae; genus Beris; species Beris morrisii. The sequence continues at coordinate 145,306,561 of OX638310.1, forward strand.
CACACCGACCATATTTATGTAAATCTCCTACACCTTACATACGGTCGTGAACCCTTAATTATCGAAAACCCCTGACAACAAAAAAAAGCAGTCCATCCACCCGCTATGAGGGTTTCCTCACACAATCGTACAAAAGTACGACACGCTTCGACGGAACTATAACAGGTGTCAATGCCAACCTGACTGACTCATTGTGTGGCAATCCTCCTCTACCTCCGTATTTGACTATCGAACCGTTGCGTCTGAAACGCGATAGTAAACTACGTGGTAGGTTCTGCTCTACCATTGTACTCTGTGATCCGGGCCCATAATGAATGGGATCCCCAAGGGTTCTTTCTTGTGGCATCTCCTGCTTCTGGGTAAATTTCGAGTCGCGCTTGAAAGGTGCATGTCCTCTTCGTTCTTTTGTTCAACCGCTGTACATCGGCGTAAAATTTACCTGTTTTGGTTCGGTAATTAGATTCTCGGTCCAGTTCGACAACTGACTTTAATTTTGTTCTACCTGTAGAACGATGATAGGAACAGTAATACAAGAAAAAAAATGCAGACTGAGTAGTTGTTTTGCGTCTATTGCCTTTCGGAAAAGTCGGTAACAGGTGGAAATTTGCATACAGTAAGATGAACAATAGCTGATTCATAGACCATGGTATTAAGTGGTAAATGTAATATCGAATTTATCTTTAACCCGGTCTTTTTGAACGAAGGTGTGTTTATTCGGTCAGGTGTTTTGGTTCGTGGAGATTCTATACTGGCTCAGTTGGTTAGATAATTTCCAATTTGCGTTGTTATGTTGTTGACCTTCGCCTTGAAGAAATATCTGTCTTCGATTCAGTGCTTCTGGAATTAAGTTTGGTTTGGTTTGTAATTAAGTGGTCTTGAGACGGGAAGTCTTTTCTTATTTTAATTCGTTTGTTTTACTACTTTATGACTATTGATCGGAAGAGTGGTGTTACTAACAAAACAAGGAACTCCCCTTGTTTAATTCAAGAGTTACAAAATCGATATTCTTGCACGCATTGGGTGGGGTTCTTAGAAACGGTGTCGCATTACCTTTGGGGAGGAATCGAGGCATATGGTACCCATTGTTTTTTTAACAGACGGCTATGTGTTCGAAACTTAATAGTCGAGTAGAATGGAATTGGATCCTGTAGGATGTGACATGCGTACAAAAATATATCGCAGTTTTTAGGAAAAAATTGCCACAAATAAAAACCGGAATTTTTTGTTGCATTTGTATTTTTCAGACACTTGCTTTTCCTCGATCCTATGTGGGTACCTGAAGTTCCTCTAAAAAGTATGGCGGAAATCATTGGCATCGAAATTTCTGGGATAGAACATCGCTAGTTTGCGCTTTTCTTCGAAATTCGGGCTCAATCAATTTATTAGCTTCTTAATATAACTAGGGGCTTGTGCATAGTGATCTGCCCTCTAGAAATATTAATTTATTATTTCATCTTCATATAGTTTGATGTGTTACTATCTATCGTGTCAATCAAAATTTGGAGTAGTAAAATCATCATCACCATAAATTGCTCTACAGCCGAAATTCTGCTTTCTTCTTCAATGGCGTGATAGTCCAAATCGAAATTTTCTCTAACTCAGAATTGATTACCTACTGAAACTACTTCTTTATTTATTCTATTTAAGAACAATACAAAATGATGAGAAGGATACTGAATAACTTTTTTTTAACTAGTTTTGGAGGATTTATTCCACAATCTTTAGATTATGAAAGAGTTAGAGCAAAAAAATCTGAAGCGTTTTGAACTAAATACGCATATTAACCTTGTTCAAAGTCTCCAATCTTTATTTACGTCTTAACCCTTAGCTGCGTCCTACATTCGTTTCAAATTTAAATCTCTTAAATGCCAGCCATTCGTTTTGGCAACATCTTAAAAAAAATTTGCATAATAAAGTGTCGCTAATCGAAAAACCAGTAATCGCTAAGACTACGATCAATCAACTTAGATAAATTCCATAAAAAATTTCACGTATAGCTTTGTCATTTCGAATGGGATTAATTAGCATGGCTAGCGAAAAAAAAAATACCGTCTAACCAGATCAAGTCAACCGTGTACAGAATCTTATTTCGATGACTAATAAAGAATACCTGTAAATCCTCTATACTTACATTAAACGCCATATGGTGCGTGTCTAGCTCCTCAACTCGTAATAAAAAGACCGGTAAACCGAAATCCATAAAAGGTCGTCTCACATGGTCACATAAAAATACTTAAAGAAGCTGGAAGCTGCTCTAAGTATCGCCCCAAGAGGTTCACTTTTTAAAAAACCGACAGGTCTCAAACTCGATCAGATTTCGTACTCAATCCGAGGTTGTGTACAGAAGAAGTGCGCACAAGATCAAAAAGTGCAAAGATCCAAGAGATGCGTCTTCTACTCGTTAGAGTTTAAACAACTTGGAAGATGGAAGTGAATCACAAAGAGCAGCTTGATCTCGTTTAATATTTTTACCCGGCTACCACTTGGAATAGTGTTGGATATTGGGCTGTAGCTCCATTGTAAAGGGTAGTATGATATAGTTACCGCCGATTCACGCCTATGGAGAGTCCATTCATTTTATACAACCGGGAATAGCCATATGGGGGGAAAGTCTGTACTACACGAAATAGTTACCGCACCGCATCCGCAAAGAGTGTGCTTTTTTCAGGTGAGCGTTGAGGTGAGGTTCGACTCAGGTGAGGAGGTGCCACAATACAAATCAAACAGGTAAGCAAGGTAACAAAACAACGACGTGAACGAAACGTGGTAGCTCTAACATAAGGTATGGTCTCTCTCATCGCCATCGTGAGCTTCATTTCTTCAGTCAATGGTTGAATTCGTGCGGTAATGGAAGCAGTCCGGATTAAAATCGAGTAGGAATTTATTCGCGAGGATTTTTCGGTACCGATTTGTTTTTTGGTTGGTTCGTGACTATCGTTTGAATTTTAGGAATTCTTGTGCAATGTGTTCTAGCTGGAAACATCAAACTATTGTGGATGTTTTGTGAAATATTACTTTTAGGAAAAATTATTAATATTCATGTACCTTAAGATTGATCGTGGTAGTTCCACAGTGAATGATCAATGGTGATCGTGTGTCTATAACAGAAATGCCTTCTTTCTAAGTTAAGTGTGCATCACGTACAATTAACCTTTCTGCTTGTGGATTATAGTGCGAGCACGATTGCATCAAAACTCTAGTACCAACTATCGACGAAACTTTGATTGCACGAAGAACCATTTCTAGAGCCGATCTGTAGCGCAACTGGAACCGAAGCAACAAAACACGTTGAAGATCACAAACGAAGGTAAGTTCGCAAAAGTACCTATACACTTCTTGAAGAAGCCCAGTCCAGATCTTGGACGACTGGTAACTTGGCAAAGTAGGTACGCCAAGAGTATCCCATCGACGGTAGACGACGAGTGGTTCAACTTCTTCTCATTATTGGCCATAGCTGTTGGTTACAAAATACTGTTGGGGCGTTGCAATTGAATTGTTCGTACCATCAGCATTCCTTTGAAAGTAATGGAAATGTTCTAGATCAGGGGCTTCTAGGATGGCGTATAAAAAACGAAGAAGCCGAACAGTAGATTGCGGTATGGTCTTTCCGCTCGATGGTCTTCAACTTTTCTTTTTGCATAAATACCACTTATAGGAAAATTAATAGATAGATCTTAGACCATGAAACCGGAGCTCGACTAACGTATTTCCTAGTTTGATAGGTTTGTCGTGAGATTTGGTTTAGGAATCGCGCGAATATCGTCCACGTACCACGTTCAGAACTCTTAGTGTTGGCCAGGTATGCACACGGTTTCTTGAATTTATTCGTCTTTGTTTTCTTTTAATGAATGTCTCGTTTTATTAGCCGGTAAATCATAGTAACTGTATTCTTTACTGAAATGATAAATGAGTTGAAGAAGATGCGATAAGTAGCACTTGGATAGGTTCTCTTCTTGGAAGAAAGATGATGCTGATTTTTGGTTCTGGTTTTTCTTTCGAGATGGACCAAAGAACTTCCGATTGGTATGAGCTGTATGATAGTCTTTTTTTAGTAAGATTTATTGGGTTGGTTGGTTTTTTGCGGTTCGGTAAGAAAGACTGAACTACAATAACAAGCAATTCTTGAGAAAAATCAAGTTTTGCGGTTCTGCGGTGTGAGAAAAAAAAACGAGAGGCATTCTTTTTTGTGGGTATTGAAGCGGATTAATTTTTGGTCAGTTTTGGCTCGAGCTGTGTTTTTTCAGTTGAACTATGTGGAAGATAATCAATTCGATCCGAAGAAGACAAAAATAAAAATACATCGCAATGATCCTTCACACTACCTACATTAGAGTTTCAAGGTTTGTCTGCCGGACAACGAACATCTAATCTGTCCTACTATCGAAAAATATATCAAACCAAATTGTTTAATATAATAGTATCACGTGCAATAGGTCTGTTAAATTTTGGCTTTAAAATACATAACAACGACATACAACAGGATTCTTATTTTAGGGGCGAAAAAATACTGCATACAGTACAATTTCCCTAAGTCAAACCAACAACTGCTAAGAAAAATTGTTGGAAAATATTTTTACTTGCCATTCATTTGTCATGTAACCAGAAAATTCGAGTTATGGAAATATTCGACATACAGAAGTTTTAGTTGGAGATACTTCCCAGTTCCCAGTAAAGGAAATATTTTTCAAAAAAGTACGAAAAGGATAATATAAATGCGCTTTATCATTGAATATATCAAAAAATTCACCTTATGTTGCATATAATTCTTTTTATTATTTGTAGCCGTATAACATATCGTAACTCATACAGAGTTCCATCAGAATTTATCCTCCGCTTAGTTCCGGAAAGATGCAGAACCTTATCGGAACAGTTAGTTAGTTATTATCTGTAGTAATTTTCCCAATTTCGGTTTTTAGTTTAGGTTTTATTCCTGTATGTTCTATATGAGTTCAGTATTTTGGAATTCATTTTAAGTACTCGATATTAGTATTGCATCAGTATTGCAGTATTCAATTAGAAAAAAAGGTTTTTTTTTATATTTTGCCTACATGGAATACTCATACTTTGCATAGGCTCCAGTAACCGTATTTAACTGCATTTTATAGTTTTAAACGTCTCGCAATTTCTATCATATAATTTTATATTGTCGGAAAGCAAACTTAAACTCTGTATTTTACATTCTGAATGCTGGAACTACGGACTTCTACTCAAAAAATTATATTATAAAATGGTCAGATTTTTCATATATTTATTTATTAATTTTTTCAATATTAATTAAAACATAGGTGATAAAATATCGACGTACATAACTCCGTGGGGGTTAAATATTAAAAAATTCTGAAACCGATTTTTAGGCGATTATGTTGGAAGCCCATTTAAGTAAAAGACAATTCGATGTCTCATCAGATCTAAGAGATATGTCGGTATTCGTAAAAACGTGTACAAAAATTCTATATCCCCTTTGAAGTTCTATCCCATTCTATTCTATTCTATAAACCCCATAAAAATAAAAGCTAATTCGATATCGCATTACACCTCCAAGATTTATCGTATTCGTAAGAACTTGCTCAACCACCTTACACCTCTTTGGGATAGTTGAACACCGATAAATGCTTAATTAAGTTTCTAGGCGATTATATTGAAAGCCCTTCAAAGTTAATCGAATTGTATGTATATCTCATTGTACCTAAGAAATATGTCGGAATTCGTGAAAAGGCATATAATTACTTTACTCTCATTTTTAAAATTTTATTTACTCAAAAATATGAAAAATTTTGGGTGTATAAAATATTATTTTTTCAACAATTTCAAGTCAGATCAGTCTCAATATTTTATTATTAGAACTAAATTTCAAGATTTATCTGGAATTATAAATATATTATTGAAAAGTATTTGAAGCAAAACGTTGTTAGGCGCCTTTTTCGGAATATGAAAAATAAAATTTTATATTCAATATATTATTAATATAAAAACTGTGCTCTGAGGGTGGTGTGTAATGCGTAGTTTTTTTTAGCTAATTTTTAGGGCGTCGCCGAACGCTGGGCAAGGTGTTTGGATGGACTAAATTAAATGAATATAATTCTTATTGACTTATTCCTTGAGATTTCGAGTTGAACACCAATCGGATTTGAAATTGGTCCAGTGATATGGATTCGGTAGGGAATAAAGAGACGACCATTTTCTCTTTCTTTTGTGATTCTTCGAACTAAAGTCCTCAAAAATTAGTCTGCACAAACTTTTCTAAATCCTTCTATCTATAGGCAGCTTGATGAATATTCATCATCATCATCAATGGCGCGACAGCCCAAATCGGATCCTGGCCTCCTGATGGATATTGTTCACGTCAATGCTAAAGTTTTTTAATGTTGCAGTTTACTGAAATATCGTGGGTTCAAATTTGATTTATTTATATGTGCTCAAAAGATGTAAAAGCAGTAATATTTACTACTGAAGCTATCTTAGAGTGCTTTACGAAAAATTAAGTATTTTTGAAAGATATAAGTACTTTTATTTCCGTATAGCGCAACCATATTTCAGTCAGACCGCTTTTACTGCGTAGCTTAGAAAACAATGGGTCGATTTAATTGAATTAAATAATATAATATAATTTTCAGGTTTTAATAAACGATAAAATTGGTGATCACTATGAATATTGTAAAATAATTTTACATTGGCATTAAAAAAATTAGAAAAAAACTTTTTATGCGATCGTGACATAGTGCCGATAACACAGAAGTCTAATAAAATACCATGAAATGATTATCAAGTTCTTTAAATTGCCATGTTAATGTTAGAACTTTTTGTACAAAATTGAATTGTCTACAATTTCAAGCCTATTGTACTCCTGTCTTTTTGAATCTTACAAATAAAAAGTTAAATCGGACGGAAATTCATGCCTTATACCTTTAGGTTTATCGTATGAAAAAACACTTTGTTAATTTAAGTCAAATTTTTTTAATTAGTTAATGGAAACAAAATATTTGTACAAAGTGCTAACACAATTAGCAGATATAATTTTTATTTATTATAAAAATAAATATGAAAAATTAGTATCTGTTGTTTTTAAGAGGTTTAAATACCTGTCTTCAGGTCATCATTTTGGAAATAGCATATGATCTCTTATAAGAAATTTAGTATGAGTTAGGCATGAATCAAAAATATAAATTTTTTTTCCAGTTCCTGTGTGGCCCCTTTTTTAAAGGCTGGAGTAGCCCCTTCTGACCACCAATGATCCAAATTTGATCCCATAACTCCTGAACAAGGTTGCCAGATAGTTGGCTGCAGAACCCGCCGAATGAGCTGTATGAAATAGCCCAAAACGAAGACTTGTAGCCCAAATACCGCACTCAACTTTGCAATATTAAAGACCTACTTAAACGTGTTGAACACAGTTGCGATTTCAACGATAAACTGTGCTCCAGAATTCTTAAGAAACACTGTAATGTAAAATAAATCTTGTGTGAATACATAAATTCGTATTTATCAACCAAAAGTTTTATTTGAAAAACATATTAGGTGCAAATTAAAGGTAAAATTATACTTGAAAAATAATTTCGCAGGGTTTTCAAATAAAACACAATCCGATTTCATTTACTACTTGATCACTGTTATCGATGAAAATAACTTTAAAAATACACTTTGGCGCAGATCGTCGTTTCACTCTCGCAGTAGAAAAACTTATCCCCCGGCTCTGCGGCGTTTATATACTGCATGTGTAGAGTCGAGAAATTTCCAGCATATTCGGTTGTTTGTGTGGAACGTAGAATAAGTACCTATTACATGCGAGAAGTGTCTAGAACATACTTCTCGCATGATAGAGCTCTCTACAATATTGTAAGGTTGTTGTTTAACTATGGAGGGACTGAACTTTTTGCAGCACGTGTCTGTAACCTACCTATACAGAAAAAAATTGTAATTAATAAATTCTGCAAATAATAAAGGAACTCTATGACAGCCATCAATATTGGTAAATTTATTGTCTCTTGTATATTGTATTTCTTTGAGTGTCCATAACTTGAAAGAAAGTGGTTCATTTGTAGAAAGTCTACAAATAATGAACCGATTATAAATTAATTTTAGTTTGCAAATACAGATAGATGTCGTGTGAACTATTTTATTATTATGACTGCAGAACCGAAAATTTAGTGGCAACAGGATTTGTGATATGACGTAGTTTGCAAACGTTGCATTTGAGCTGTGAACACTAGCAGATTTAATCCATGAGACGACTGAAATTCAGTTTTAAAATTTTTATATGTTTTCCTCGTAAATCGTAAACTAGCAAAATAATACAATTTGCGACGGCCGAATGGCCCAAAAAGCTATAAGTAGCTTCTTTAAATTTGTACCCGCGAGTTGAATATTTAAATAGCCCAAATCGCGGGAAATAGCCCAATCTGGCAACCTTACTGCTGAATTATTTGCTACTATAGTTTAGCGATTATATAATAAATTATGTTATCTAAAGCTTGTATTAGACTGTATACTATAGTATCAAAAATTTAACAAAACTTGAAAAAAGTTTTTCTGGTTTAATCTGTTTGTATCTGCTGTAGTATTAAATTTTTGACAATAAAACCGTGTCAAAATTTTTTCTTTTTATAAAATTGGTTTTGTATAGGGTAAATAAATCAATCTGATAAAGAAAAATTTGACAAATACAGTATCTGAACGAATTTGCAAACGAAATATTTCATAAATAAAGCAGCTTTAATAATATAGTTATTATATATAAAGGTGAATTAATTGAACCAAATCGAAGCTTCGCGAAAGATCGTGGGAAATTTAGAAAATATTCTAAATTTTTTCGATTAATCGAACGATACTTCCTAATAATTGAACCATTTGTCTATAGGGTCTTGTCACAGAATGTTTGTATTTGTTCCAAATAGGTTGTATCGAAGCGAAGAAAATGTGAACCGAATTAAAGCCGGTGTTTTTATCGCTATCTACGGTTTTTCGGACTATTGTCTTGTATAAAATCCAAGCCAATTACGAAATAATAACAGTATATTGATGTATGATCATAATCTTTTAATAGGCAAACAATAACTTGTTTTAAGAGCAATTCAACTCTAAATGTCAGAGCCTTGAACAATTCAGTAATTCAAACAGACTTCAAATTAATGCATAGTTCCTAGGCATAAGCACGTACGTACTTACTACCTGTACATAAAATACGAATTTATTCCAACAACTGTTTATTGATTTGTGTGAATACTTAGCAACTAGTTTCACAAGAAACAGACTAATATTAAGTTTATTCATAGAACTCTTTATATTTTCTGAAATTTCTAAGGATAGTACAAATATTGCTATCGTACGGTATTTAATTTTATTTTTTATAAGAATCCAGTAAATTGACTGGCTTTCGTTTGACCATAGTGGCAGTAAAGTCCAGGCCAAAGATGGTTAATTCCAAGATCCGATGGAGATTCTGATGCATCTCAGTCGCAGCATTCGTGTAAAGGTGGAGGTGATTATATGATTATCATATTATGGGCCGAGTAAACGAAAAACTCACATAAAACGGTTGAGTTTCTCAATGCACGCATACGAAACGTTCAGAAATTATTCCGGCAAAACTTTATCTTTGCCGACAGGAAAAACGAGTTCTTCACGGATTATGTAGGTACTTGTACGTACGAGTACGTATCTAGATATTTACTTTAGTTTTCGTTACGAGTAATGTATGTATGCAATGATAAAATTTCATAAATTAACCTTTACTTTACGTGTACATATATGAGACTCGCATATGCCTGCCTACATACGAGAGCAAGCAAAGTAACGAGCATTTCTCGAAGAATAAGAAATCTTATACGCGAAGGTGATAAGATAATAAATTTAACTAGTAACGCTCGAGATGCTTTTGTTGAGTTCAAAGTTTATATAACCGTTAAATTGTATAAAGAATGAAATACTTACGTAGGTACTGTAACTACTGGATGAAAAATTTAAGAAAAATAAACGAAACAAGTCCGTAGATAAATAAATTGTTTGACCCTGTTATTTGTTGAAACAATTTATAATTGCTGGAGTGTAGGATGTTTAAAATAATTGTGGTACGAAGTACGTTAAGAATAATTTATTTCATATGACATTGAAAAGAATGCAGTTCAACGATATGCGATTGTGACATTGATCCATAGTATAAATTCGATTTAGAATCGAACAAATCAATAAATAAAGCTAACAATGATCGTCAAAAAATCGTACTCTTTTACAAATTCATTCAATCGGGTTTGGCAACACGTTTTCGCCTTGAGAAAGGATTACAATACAGTTTTTTATCCAGAAAATTCTACTCTTTGCGATCCGATGTACTATGTACCTACTATTGAAATAGCTACCTACCGTCCTAAGTCTTGAAGTTTGACGAATAAGAAAGGTATTGAAAATATCTTGGATACAACACTGCTAGTAAGGGAGCAGGCTTCTGAATTTTAAATATTATGTTTTTGACACTTTTGCTCATCCGTGTCCCTAGGTGCGTACTATCGAAATGATTGTCAATGTCCTTTAAAAATCTGACAAATAAAAATAGGCATTGAAATTGTCTAGAATATTAATTTTTTATTTTACAAAAGTTGCCCTTTGTAGTTGCGAGACTATAAGCACTCGATTGACTAGATCATGACATTTTTTTAAATTTGTATAATTATTTTTTGAAAAATTTTTTATAGTCTCTTGCAAAATATGAGATTTGTTCAAAAATTTAATTGAACTGTTTAATTTTCTCAAGACCTGAATTAATAATAATGATTGGCGGTAAAACAACTTGGTTACTGAGCTACAAGAAACATACAAACAAATAGATTAAGTCTAATTAAGCCAATCAATCAATATAATTTAGATAAAATGTAAAATCAAATTAAACAGTCACTAACCAAACCAAAATTAATCAAGTTAATGAATGCGAAAAGCTTATAAATACGTTCAATAAATAAAGAAAGAGAAAAAGTGAACATTAAAGAAAAGAAAATAAAATGTAGTGACAAGAAAAAATACTGGAAAATTTAAGAAATACATAATATTAAAAAAGTAATTAAATGAAAATAGAAATAAAAATTTTTTTGTTATTAAATTCGCCATTACACAGAGTTTAAACCCCTATTCTTTTCAGTAGGTTGAAATTGGTATCGCTTGAATTGCTGCAAATTGTGTCGACAAACGTATAGTACGACCGATGAATAAAAAACAGTATTTCAGTCCCTTACTAGTGTGAAAGTTGTTTTGAGAATATACTCTTGAGTACGTTTTGTACTACTTGTATATGATTATGTTAAGGTGCTCTTACACGAGCGATTAAAATTGCTCAATTTGCAGAAATACTCGTCAATTTTGACGTCACAAAAATATGAAGCAACACACAGCAACAATAGCAACAGGCGATGTGGATCAACTTTTCATCAACGCGTTGCTGAATTGTAATGAGCGATATTGACCAATATCTAGCAATTCGGGAATAAGGGCTTACACGAGCAATTCAGTCTATGAACAACACGAAAGAAAACTTGACAAACAAATCTAAAACTTAAAATAAAACTTGGAAATATTTGAATCCCAAGCCATTATAACACGAAACATGATAAATAATAATGCAAAATTCAAAACAAAACTTGAATCACCGAACGAGGACAATTGTTCGGAATTTTCCAAGTCAGTGGAAATACAGCAACTATAGGGCGAGCAATACCAGCAATATGTGAAAACACATTGCCGAAATATTGCCGCATCTAGCATGATATTGCCCGATATGGGTCATTCCATCAAGAATCGCCAAAAATGACGAAATTTGTGACCTTACCATAGCCGATTCTTTTGAAAATTTATATACTCGAAGAATTAGTGAAAAAAAAAATACGATTTCAATTTTTTGTTTCTATCTCATTTTTTTTGTTAGTTATAGTATGTTAAAGTTTTCGCAAAAATGGTGTCCGAGTCCTCTTTGAAAATTTATATCTCTGGTAATTTTTATCCTAGAATAATATAATAGAATATTATTATTTTAAAGGGGGAGGTTGTCGCAATATAAAAAAATAATAATAAAAATTATCCTTGAAATTTTTTTACAAGGATAATGATTTTGTCCTTTATCCTTGAATATCTCAAAATCAGTTTTTTTTGTATTTTTTTATATTTTGTAGGTTATACTGTTTTACAAAACATACCAAAAAATTAACTTTGGATTGGAGTCAAAACAATCGAAGATTCTTGATGGAATGACCCATATTGCTTCATTAATCGCTCCACTAGTTTTGGCAATAGTCGTTGGATAATTAATTGCTTGAAAAATTGCTCGTGAAAGAGCACCTTTAATGAGTTCTTCCGAACAATCGCAATACAAATATCGAAAAAGAAGATCAAAGGAACCGACATGGCGCCAATGCTGTAGATATTCAATAGTAAAAGTGATTGAATCGACACCTATCAACATAAATGCTCTGTATCCTCTATCTAAATCGAACAGTGCGGACTTAAGCTTGTATTATATTGTATGTCATACTGTCAAATATTTGGCTAAAAAAATTTGGCGAAAAGCTTAGTCGGATTTTTCTCCGGCAAAGTAGACCTTACGAAGAGGAAATAAAATAATGTGGCAAACAAAAATTTGGCGAATACAATACACTATCTAGCTGCATTTGCCAGCGAGAATAGTCAAATTTTTGACATAGTGGCATACAGAGTAATATACACTTTAACTGTTTCGGGCCAGATATGAGGATTGTACTCGAGTCGAGGTCGAATGTGGGTTTCGCAAATGTTAAAAAGTCCAGATGAAAAAAAACACAGATTGCATCTGTAGAGAATTCTTAAGCATTTCATGGCTCCAAAGATATACTCCAAAGATATACTCAATCCAATTCATGGAATTCGATACGAAAATACCAAGAATTAATAATAAAATTGGACTTGATTTGCGAGTCTCGTCTTTTTTTATAGTTGTTAGACAATTTACGTTTTCGATGCATTGAATTCGACTCCATTATCACTGTCCCTCTTTTAAATAAATTGTCTGTTTCTCTGGATAAAAATGGAGTGCCTTGTCCAAATGACTAGATGTGGATCTAGTATTTGAATTATAAACTATGAACTTTTTCGTCATTGAATCTCGTTTCCATACGCCCTCCTCCTTGCGGTCAAAAACGAGAGGCAGTCATGGCATATATGTATAGTGATGGCGTTTATCCCTCACTATGCTCAGTCTCATGGTATGCATTTTTGGTTTTGTTCAGTGAGCATGGTCTAGGACTAAAGTAATGAACTCTACACCTAGAATCAGTAATTTACTCCACCTCGAATTCAAACTCCAGTTTAGATGTAGAGCAAATTAGAGCACTCCAAGGTTAACATTTTTACACCTCTTGGGCAATTTAAAATTTTTGAAAATTTTATTTTTTTCGAGAATAAATAAAGTAAATAAATGAAAAAATAGGATAATTTAATATTAAAATAATGCTGTCTATAAACGCCCTATAAAAGTACACGAACTATTTGAAAAATGATATTTCTGGGAGAAACAGTTAAAAGGGCTGATGTACACAGGATAACACAAAGTACCAAAATTTATATGAACAAATCTTTCTTTAGACTGAACATCTTGAGTAATTCACAAATTGTATGGTAACATTCGATTTATTGTTCCAAACAAGCCGCAGATTTCTCTTTCATGGCCAATTTTTTAATTTTTCGAATAGGTCTCTTCATGCCGTTTTTATAACATTATTCTCCACCATAATAACCAATGAACCAAACAAAATTTAACATAGTAAATTCCTTCATAGAAATATCTGCAATTATCGCAATTAGCAGTACTGTCAAAAATTGGATACACCTTTTATATACCAGGTGTATACTAAAGAAATTGCTAAAAACCTCTCTGATCAATTACCAAAAAAATAAGCTTGGTTTGTCCACAAGACCATGAGATGCAAAACAGCAAATTAGAAAACCATTAACACAATTGACACACCGAATCTCTTCATTAAAGTTATTTTTCGTAACTCAAGACTATAAATGATTAGGCCTTGAAGTGCTAAACGCATAGCTACAAAAATTTCTTCGAAAACTAATTGTATTGAATTTACCAAATACGATGCTTTCAATGGTGTAATTGTACATTTATACAGGTTGAGGTTTTTAACAACAATAACAAAATGATTAGTCATAGTTATAATATAACAGATGTCCTGATAAATATTAGTTACATTTAAGTTCAAATGCGAACAGATACCAATTCGAATCGGACGAAGAAAAATATTTGGTGTGATGAATCAAGAAAAGCAAAACACGCACAGGTAATTTCGCAAGAAGCCAATAATTTAGTTTTATGACAAAACCCAAACTAATTGCCGTAAACACTCAGAAGAATAATACCGGAGCTGTGGGAAATTTCTTAACAAACGAGCATAGAGCTAGGCTTAGATAAGTGCAAGGTCTTGAATTTAAAACGCTAGAAGTCCAAATCCTATCCAACTCAGTTTTATGTAAAGCTAACTACTGAACACAATTCGAGCTTATCTCGTCGCGGAAAATCTCATTTTCTTATAGGCATTATTGTCAAATATAATTTTCGTGTAAAAGTTTACACATTTTCATAATAGAAATTATAAAATGCAGTACTAAGTGCGAAACGAATTAAGCAGAAAATTTGAGTTAGTTTCGTATGATATTTTGGAAATTAATTCGGTCAAATCATACAAAAAAGGAAAATAGAATTAAACATTTGATTAAAAAGAAATTAAATTGTTTTTTTTTTATTAATGGACATTTAAAACGAATTTTATTTTTATATCTGAAGAACTGCTCATGCCAGCAAGTTGAAACTGGGTAATGTGGTAATAAAATTTTTGCTTAAGAACGTGGGTCGAAAACTGATTTGTTTATATATCCAGAATGTTTAGAAATCTATTCTGTAATTTGTCGCAGTATATGCTCTAAGGGAACGGACCCCTTCTATTATTCAACATTTTTGTAGGAAAAAATTAATGTTTGTTATATCGCAAAAATTGTTTGTTCCAGGAAGTTGAAGCTTGATCAAAATACCGACTTGTATGTACTAGGCGAACGGTATAAAAAGTAAATTTTATGAAGTGAACGTTCGATGTTGGAGTGCTATAAAAGTTTTACAATATTGTTCTGTCTTAACATTTTTCGATAACGGGTATTAAGTTGTTTATCAGCAAACACTATTATTTGATAAAAAAAAAATTCAATTCAAAACTACACTTTACTTTTACTAGTTTGCACAGGAAATGCTAAGACAACACGTACGATAGAATAGCAGCACGGAGTAACCCAAAATAAAAAGAAATGCATGAACATGTGGAACACAAATCCAAATAGAAATCAACTGGTTTACGTTGTTCTGTGGTAGTTTAATAAACTTCTTTTCGGCATTGTGTTACATTTTTCAATACTCCTCAACTTTTATTAAGTCTACCTCCAAAGTATTTATTTGAAGATTGTTTGAAGTTTAAATTTAAAAATTTTTCACGTGTAAGATAAGGTCTAAGATGGGATCTGTTCAGTAGACCTAGTAAGCTCATCACTTTTCACATAAGAAAAATTTCACATGACATAGTCTAGCCATTTTTTCTATAGATGCGTGCCTTTGTGATTACTTTAACACCGATCAGGTAAATTGAGTAAAGTTTCGAACTTCGGAAAGTTGTAAAATCGCTATATCACATTTGCAGAAATAACAAGCAAAGTCCTGGGGGTGACATCAAGTATTACCAAGCCGTGCTATTCTATGCTTATCCTACTACACTCCATCCCGCACTCTACTAGTCCTATGAGAATTTAATTTTTAAAACGTGTCTTTTAAATGACTTTAGAGAAATAAATTACAAAATTGTACCGTGATTTTGAAGATAGAAGAAAATGTTTTCTTTTTTATTTATCACCTTATTTTTTACTCTTAGGTAGGGGTCTCGGCCTACTATTCTAACACTATGTCCCTCCCATCCCCCTTCTTCCCATATTTAAATAAACAATATTTCAATTTTGTACTGTTATTTGTTCGTAAGATGTCGTAAACCAATATTTTAGCTCCCAATCTCGTGCGCCACTGCCCCTTTAAGATTTTTTTTTTAATTCCTCCCCAAGGTATTGTATACACATACGCGTACAATCAAAAAGTTTTGTTTTTCTGGCCTTTTTCAGTAAATCAATAATTTTTCTTCAGTTGCCTCGATCGTACGATGTTATTCTAAAAATTGATCATACGTAACAATTCGTCGGTTTTTGTTTCATAGTTATCATGCCTTGAGTGCGCCAATCCGTGTACGTACAAATTTGGATTATACCTGGCGTTTGGTATACCGGGTATTTACGTTAAAACACGTAAATATCGGGTAAAAACTAAATTTCGAATATCATTTAATTTATTTTGAAAGTTAGTTTTACTTGAATCAATAGATCCGAAATAAAACTAAATTCTCAAACTAAGGACAAAACCAGCACGCAGCACGGAGTAACATATACCTTTTACGATTATTCAAGGTTCATATTCGGAAATAAAATTTTAATCTTATGCCAGATTTACCTAAATTACTGTTAATTTTTTTTAATTTATCTTTGTTATTTTGTAATAATAAAATATTATGAGCTACCTGAAATTCCCAAAAAAATTGCAATCCTGAAATTTTGAATTTTTACGTTTCAGAGCTAGACAGTAGAAAAGGAGTAAATTGACCGTCTATCTAATTAAATTAGAATATCTAATTAAATTAGAATGTTTTTAGTGGGTGGATTGGGTGATTGAAACTGTAGCAATTGCTTTGGGTAAATTAACTCAGTTGAAATGGGTATTTACAGGGTAAATTATCGATGGGTATTTACCCAGGATTACGATTATATTTTGGCTGAGTGATAAGTTGATTCCAGTCCAAGTTAGTACTACTTATACAAAACCTATTGAAGAAATCTTACCCACATGCCTCTTCTCAAATCAAATCCGACAAATAAGATTTTTAAATTAATCCCATTAAACACTGAATATTTTAATATCGATCAAATTAAAACGAAATAAACAAATATTTTTGTAAAATTAACAAACCACTCAAGATAAATAACATTTTCTAAATCACCAACATTGCCATTCTAAATATTATGCAAATTATCTTTTTTAAGAAAATGTCCATTTCGTTTTCTATACATTTCTTTCTTGTATCCGTCCAGACAAGGTCATTAGAATAAAATTTGGTAATTTACAGCAACAAATGTGAATATTATATAAAATAATAGAAATTTGAAACATTTACATATTCGGTTTTCTATCTTGTCAATCTTTTACTTACTTAAAAAAAAAACCAATATCACTTTCACCTCCTTAAGAATCAAAGTAAGTTGTTTTGTGCGAAAAAAAAGTCCCAAGCTTTAAAACAAATCGTTGAACTATGCGTACTGTAGTTTCCATTCATAATTCGTAAATCTCGTCAATCAATTGACCCAACACTTGATACAAAATAATAACACACTAATCCGAAAATCATGAATTTGATATTGCAATTAGGGCTTAAGATTGTCGATGAACAATAGAACAGAAAAATCAGTCAAGGTATAATCTTAAAGCCGTATAATATTCAGGTAGGCATTGATCATGACCAAAACTGGAGTGAAATTCATTAGGAAAAAAGAGTGTAATCGGTTGAAAATCTGTGCTAACGACTTTCTTCTTCGCGGGGTTTGGTTCGTCCAGTTTAGCTGGAAATCTTAGAAAAAAGTGAAAAAAAAACAAAAATAAATAAATAAAAAATCAACTACCTTACTGGAAATGTAAGTAGGTATGTAATGTATTTAGTTTTTGTTTATAAAACGGCAACATTAAAATATGTGACGATGACACTTTCTTTTAATGTCGGTCCAATATGATCGCGTGTTTTCGCGTATAGAGCCGCGATCTTCACTGATCGCACTCACCTGATAGATCCGAATTCCGGACACGGAAATTCCAAACCGACATTATCCTACATTTATAGTTACATGACGGCAAATTTCAATTAAAACAGTTTAAGTACTTATACACTTCACATGGGTTTCATGTTTTTTTTTATTACTTATTGCAAAACGATCTCATTATTGTTTACTTTTATCATACACACGTCATGATCTTCTCTTCCCTTCAATTAAATTAATGAAAATTAATCAACATCAGTCTGATGCTGCTGTTTCTGTTTCCTATTTTAAAAGAAAAACAATTTCTGCACAATCATTTAACGATACGCGTAATATTATTATTGGTATTTGCAGAAAAATATATATATATATAGATATAAAGTTGTGCAATATAGAAAGCTACTGCTGGCCGTAGCAAAACTTGTTAAGACAATGAAGAAATGAAAAAAAAAAATATAAAATTAAATTTATACCAATTGCAAAGGGATTACATCAAGTGATAAAATTGGTTTTACAGTTTATAGTTTCTGTTGGTTCATTTAATATCAATATTACATCAACCGGAAAATATCAAACGAAATGCAATAATGTAAATTTTTTCTACTATAAAAAATTTATTTTTGAAAATTATATGCAGTTATTTTTTTTGTGGAAATTGTTTTGATCAGTCTCTAAATTTCATAGCACTTAATCATTCGATTTGATATTTTGAAATATTTGTTTGATATTATGCAGAAATGTTAATTTTTGATATTGTCATTTCTGCGACTGCTTCTGATTAAAAATGTCTGAGTTTTTTTTTTTGAAAAGTATCAAAGATTATGACGTAATTTAAGGCAATAAATAATCTCGTGGTAAATGGCAACGTTTTTTTCAGTTTTTTGGCATAATTCTTTTTTTGAACTCTGGAAAGACTTCTGGATTGAAGCCTACTTTTAACTTGAATCCCTTTCGATTTTAAGGGAGTTACAATTCACTACATTTTCTGTCCTATATTATGTACGATGCCTAAAACAACTCTGGTTTTTCTCGTTATTTTTGAACACCACACAGTAAAAAAATCCATTGAATTTTACATATTTTGTATAGTAGGCAAATATGTCACACATTTTCAAGTAAATTTATATTGGGATGTAACAGTCAATTTAAATGTAGTTTTCAATTTTCGCTCAGTAAATTTCAATTTGCAGTAAATTTCAACTTCGAAAGCAGCAAATTCACTGGATATTCTCTTGAATTTACACTCTAAAAAAGTGTATAATTTGCACTCTTTAAGATACACTTATTTTTACTTTTAATTTTATTTCTTACTTACTTGCTCCTAATAAAACCCTTGGCTGTAGGTAGGAATCGAATCCGCGAACTATTCTGGTTTTGCTGTGTAGGTTTGGCGCCCATAGCCACTGCGCCACCGAAAATTTCAGTAGAAAACAAAATCGAACGAAGCGTCCAACTTCGTGGTTTCATATATTACATGTTTTCATCGTAAAATTCAAATAGATAAGTAGAATTACACGAAAAAGAACGTAATTTTCCATTCATATATAAATATAGTTAATTTTACATGAAATGTTGCGTAATTTTGTAAGCCTTTTCATGTAAACTGTACGGTTCAGTTGAAAGGTACATGAATAATTTACTAATACCATTAATTTTGTGTAAAAGTGAAATGTGTACTTTTACTTGAAAAATGAAATACCTATACCTGGCAATTTCAAGTAAAAATTGGATTGTAAATTAAATTTATTTTAAAACAGTGCTGTAATAAAAACCAAAATTTGATTGACATACTTTTCATATTAATTTATTCTAAAAATCGTAGTTTTATCGTGATATTTTCCATTTGTTAAATGATCAGAATCTGAACATAATGTTTTTCGCTCCTAGTATGGCGGATTGCATCCCTTCTGACTGCGGCTATAGTGGCTAATACTTTGGGATTAAGTCAGGGATTAGAGAAGAAAGAACAGACAATTATAGTATTTTATGTATCGATACAGAAATAAATAAAAAAAAGTCTCGTCATGCGTACGTAAACTGAATTTCACCCATGAAAAAGAAAACTTCACTCCACTTTCGATTTTTTTTAATGATCATCGTCAATTCAAAAAGAATATTAAAATTTATCAACTCATTAAAATAATTTTAATTTTATGTACATATCTGTTTGAGTTAAATAAAATTTCTATAAAAAAGCTCACCTTACACTTTTCGTTAGATATGTAGTTACATAAATTACAAAAATTGTCAAACTCTTTTCTTTACCGAACAACATTTTTAGATTAGTTTTTTGTTTATTTCTAGCTTACGAATTTGTATTTTTATTTTAATATAATACTATTTTGATGTATTAACTCTGCAACGGTTCGTTCTGGTTTAAAGAGCCGAACAATTCTAGTCCTTATCCCTTTTCTCAAAAAAAAAAATTTTTAAAATTATGAAAATTGTTGGTTAAGAATAAAACTGAAAAAAAACCTATTCGTACGATTGATTATTTTGGAAATGTGATTCCTTAGAAGAACTTTCCATTAGGGGATTTTGGATGAATGTCTTATTTTAGAATAGTAAGTCAGAAATTGGTAGTCTTACGGAACAAATAGTTGCAATTAAATGGAAAGATCATTAAATTTCCTTCATTTAAAAAAAATGTACCTAGGTACATGAATATTGTAGCTAAGATTAATCTTTTACACGTTTTTCTCTATAAGCCAATTATTTTACGAAATATTCGCAGTGAAAAAATCGAAAATTTTTATCCAGTATTTACGAGTGTGTGGGGGTTTTTTTTAGCAACATGTTCGACATAAATTTTAACCATAATTTCATAACAAAAAATACTATAAAAAACAAACATTGGTTTCCTATAAAAAAATGATATGAGAATAAAAAGTTTTTAAAGCCTTTTATTTCCTATTTTTTTCCGAATCACAACGGTTTGTACAAAAATACAGTAGAATATCGATTTCTTGTCTTTGAATTTGAATTTGAATAATAACAAGAACTCTTATGACTCCTAATTTTGTTTGGATCTTTTCTTATTGGTCTTCTATGCAATCAATCTATTTTTTGTATGACTACATTATCCCGAGACTGACCTTCAAGAAGGATTTCGCTGTGGGTTTTCCAACCAGGGCGGAATGGAAGAATGGTTCAGTTATACATGAATTCGACACAGTCATATACACTGACGGTTCAACGATGAACTGCGGAGTCGAAGCGGAAGTTTTCTCAGACGCACACTATGTCGCAAAGTCTTACCACTTACCGGACTACGCCAGCGTTTTTCAGGCGGAGATACTGGGGATCCGGGAGGCCTATCGGACCTTGCAGCAAGACGCTACGCCAAAGCGGAATGTTGTAATCCTCACTGACAGCCAAGCCGCAATCAAGGCCTTAGATTCGGCTACCACCTCCTCTAAACTCGTCGAACAGTGTCGAGAAGAGCTAGCCAACTTAGGAAGTCAATTCAAAGTTACTCTGCTTTGGGTCCCAGGCCACAGCAAGATAGAGGGTAACGAGCGGGCAGACGAATTAGCAAGGCAAGGTTCTAGTATTCAGGGCTCTCTCGTAGAATCCGTTCAGGTCTCACTAGGGTCTGTTAAGCGCCAAATATCCACCCACTTTCTCACAAACGCGAACTCCAGATGGAGAGGACTGACCAACTGCGTCATATCTAGGAAGATATGGCCATTCTACTCCCGGAGTAGAACAGATGAACCCTTGAGCAGGAGCCGTGTGGACGTCTCCAGAGTCAGGGCAGTCAGCACGGGTCACTGGCCGATCGGCGACCACGCGGCCAAACTGGGTATTTCCTTGCCGCAGTTTTGGGGATGCAAATAAGTGCGAAACTGTTATCCACCTTCTTTGCGAGTGTCCAACCCTAGCTAGAGCCAGACTTCGCGCACTAGGCAAACCTTTCTTTAATAACCTTGATGAAATCTCGAAAAACAAGATTGGAGAACTGATCACCTTCTTAAACAGCTCCGGATGGATATGATAATCCACTCAAGCCCCAGGTCTTTGTAAAACTATGTATCTACTTCATCAGCTCTCAACGACCAGGTTAAACGAGTGGTATCAAAACGGCGCTTCCTGTACTAACTGGGCTCTGTTTTCGGCAGACGGGCCACCACGTAAGCCAACCAATTCTTTTTTCTATTCACCAGTTCGACAGAACTATATTATCTTGACTCGGTCTCTTGCTCAATAACGACTCACACTAAAAAGTTGAAACTTGGTATCTATACGTAGAAGTAATGAAAAAGTATTTAATTTTACTTTTACAGGCTCTTTATGTAACATTCTTAAAACATGTCTTTAAAACTGTTTTCAACATTTTCTATATAGAACGATATTGTTTGAGTTCGTTTTCACGAAATCCGATATTTTTACGAACTCCGCCAGATTTCTAGGCTCTGACATCGAATTCGATTCGATATAGTATAAGAAGTGCTATGTCAGAAATATGTGAAATCCCTGACTGGAAACAAAACCTGATGTACTGGATGAATTCTAATTTTTTGAAGTAGATGTTTTAGTTCTGTACCAGTACTAAATCAACTCTGCTCTTCTTAATTGTCATTTTGCCGTCTTCCCTTCTTAATTATCAATTGCCAGATCTGTTCACTTTTTTGCAACTCGAATGTCATGTTGCATAATTTCATATCTGATTGGTTAAGAAGCTGAACAATTTGATTAAATCAAAACTTTTTCTTTATCAGTACTGTATCGGCACTGTATCAGAAAATATTAATGTATGTTTTTGACGCATATAAATTAGTTGCGTCAAAATATGTTTGGGCCGAGTCCGGTATTCAGAATCCGATACGAGTAGTAGTTTAGTATACAATTTTAGAGATAGAAATTGCTGTCACGATATTTTAAAAATGATGTTTAATATGGATACTCGAGCGACGCCAATACATAGTAAAAACTTGTTTTTTATATTTAAATTTTAGTTTTTGTTTTCAGTACTATTGCAATACTGGAATCGATCACTTAAAAGGAATTAATTCATTTAGACTTAAATACTGAACTCATATGCAATATCGATTACAGGAGTTAAGATTTTACAGAATTACAGTACTGTATCGGGATTGAGATCCAGGACAAGGGCACTCACGGAGTCCCGTATGAATTACTTTTTAATGAACTCATAAGTAACCACAATGTTCCAATAAGATTCTGCATGTTTCCGAAACTCAGCAGTGGATGACTCCTGTTGCAGATTCCTATTAGTTCCGATGTGTTATTGGCAGTTGGGAATGCAAGACATTTAGTTTAGAAAACTGCTGTGGCACAGAACAATGTTCGACTTAATATAAGAGAAATCGTTTAGGGATGTTTGATTAAAAACACAGGAAAAAAACAGTTATGCTATGATAAAAACCCGACCTAGAAACTTAAGAAGCTCAGATCATTCCACTTAGTAGCTACACGCTTAATAATAAATTGCATTTGAACACACTTCTTGGGAACTATGCTTGTACATATATTCGAAAGAAAACATCAAAAAGCACCACAGGCCGTTGGTCTTTCTTTATGAAGTAACTGACCACACCCCAACCGAAAACCAACGGAACATCACCAAAGTATCCAAAAAATATAATAACAGAATTATTTCAACATACGAGTAAGTGTAGAAGGAATGTACCTCGTAACGTAAGTAGGTAGGTAGGTACGTAACGAGTCATGTGCGAAGTTGTGTTAAAATGCAGGAAGTATTATAGGTCACAACCGTGAGATGAATTTACAAAGTGGCTTAAAAAAGCTGGCGAATCGTTGAAATAAGTCATGACGATCCTCCATGTTCCGAGTAACATCGCTCGCTATCACGATGTACGAGTACCAGTACTCGTACCTGGTATACACAACTGCCGATTTATACTTTCCTGTTCCACTGTTTTGAGCATGGACCACGACCAGGTGCGTTAATCATACCGCGATCACATATATGAGAATTTACTACCTATACGATCGCTTATGATAGAAAACAAAACTACTCGAATCGAACAATACCAACATTCCGGTTCCGGTATTTAATCGCATGTATGTTTTTTCAGCTTTTCATTATAAGTGAATAAATCTTTGCTTATCGAAATTATGGCAAAATCTTATAAACAATAACAAGAAATAAAACTCCGGAAAATTACTATACCTACTCGTAATATTAATGCGATCACCTGAAATCGTTTAGTCAGAAATTTGAACTATAAAATATAAAATTGCGCCTCGCTTACACACCTGGAAGACCTCCAAGGTGATCCAAGGCACTGATCAGAGATCATGCACAAGAGATTAGCCGCTTGAATGTAGCTATCTGCAGTTATTGTACTCGTAATCTAGAGGTAAAGTTTTTTACATGTGTTTAAGAAAATTCCATTAGTACGTCTTGCGACATTTAGTCTGCCGTATTCTAATGAAATACAAAGTCGAGCGAGTTGGAGAAGTCGGACTGAAAGCACGTAATGAATTTTATGCCATGCAAATTGCTCAGGTATAGTCAAGACTAATTTCCAGTCTATTGAATATTTTTCGAATATTGTTCAGATCGGTAAAAAGTTATAAATAAATGGATAAATAAATAAAATCAAATAGAAATGTTCCTACTACTTGTTTAGTCGCTTAAAGGCAATTATACGTTTATAGTTTAAATGTGTTAACCACATGATGTAATTTTTTTTAATGTTGTACCCAGCATCATTGCAATATGCAGACATGATAATTTTTCGCTGAGAAATTGAATAAATGCGTTCCGTGCAAATATTTAGCCCAGAATTTTGCATTCATCTGGAACAAGTAGTTCTCATAATGCACGAATATATTAAAAAAAATTTATGGAAATTCGTTTTAGTTGAGCAAGATGGAAAATATTTTAAACTTTAAAAGGCTTTTCAATTCGTTAATGCATTTTATAGAGAGGTTTCACTTTATGGTGTATAAGTAGGCAACAATTGAATTTTTTTAAATAATTTTAGTTGCGGAAAGGGAAATACAGTATGGTTATTAAAACATAGTCCCACGGCTTATATTAGACGATATTATTTATTATTGTGCATTTTAAACTAGGGAAATTGTTCGGAAAGTGTTGCGGAAAATAAATTCAAAATCGATTCTATACACACAGCCCAAAGACGGATTTTCCTTACTACATTCCTTCATGGGAAAATTTACGTTTCTCATGAGCCAGCGCTTCTTTATCTGAAATCTGAAAGCATGGAAATTCAATTTCGGAAAACAGTTTTAGGCAAACTTGCAGGGGGTTTGAAGGCATGAGCTCAGTTTTTATAAGGACTTTTTTTATGAAGGTAACTCTAAGAACAATTCTTTTTGGTTGAAACTCAATTATCTTAAATTTTAGATTTATTGCTCATTTCTTTCTTGTGTTGACGCGAGTTTGAGCAAATGCAACCAAGCAACAATTTCTTAAGGACCTTTGTATGATAGCAGCTTAATTTTGAGAGCTTTGGTTCTTATACTATCGAACAGTGAAAAATTAATTAATAGTGCATTAAGTGTAACCACCGTGGTTTAAGGACGTTTGTATGGGGGTTTAGTCAAAGGCGTGTGTAGATTTCGTTCACTAATGTTCTTGCATCTAATTCGTGTAAGATTATTAGTTCCTTGCTGAAGGATTTTTCGATTTATATTGATTTCCGTACGAATTACCAATAATTTTTTCGAGGACACTTCATATATTCGTCCCTTAAATAATTAACCCTTCATGGTCACACGGGGTAGAATCGATCCGACTACGAACTTTGGGCGTAAAATTGACCCTCTTCATATGTCGGAATTTTTGGAGCTCGCACTATGCTACTATTTTATTTTTTGCAGAAGCAGCATATCTAAGAAGTGAAACGCGAAAATTTTATAAAAAAATATTGAACATTGACGAAGCTATAATTTTTTGGGAAAAATTGTCTTTTTTTACGTTTTCACCTCTTCATGAAATTTGTTTAACATGTCGCCATTTTATTTCATATAAATAAATTTTTCGTACATTATCTAGAATGTTCAGAGCATGTTCCGTATTTTTTTTAACCACTTCGGACGGATAGTTTGGTCACAATACCGTTTTGAAAATTTTGACTGGGTAGAAACCACCCAGTTTGACCACCGAGATTGAATACAGTGGTGCGAAGGGTTAAATAAATATAATAATTATTAATATTTTATTTTATATATATTTTATTTTATTTATTTATTTTATTTATTAATAATTAATTATAATTAAATTAAAAACCATAATGCAAAATTTTTAAAGTATAAAAAACATCAAAAAATTAAAAATACACACAGGCAGAATAATGAAAAATGTAATCGGAGCAAAACGCGCATCCTGTCGAAGTTGTCCTACTTCTTCGGGTAGCTTCCATTCAAAAGTCTTTAAAAACGAGTTCGCGAATAGTAATCGATAAGTTCTGAACATTTCAAGCTAGAAATTTAAAATTTAACATATTATTTTAGTTTTCCGATAATACGCGGAATTGAATATGTAGAAAATCAAATGAGTTAATTATTTTAATTTTATGTAAAGAGTGAGGTTGACTCAAGTTTGGTGGTAAGTAAGCTTTTCAACCTTCCAGTAGCTACCAAACAGAGTTTCTTAAAATATGTGCTCACGAATATTAAAATCAGAACACTTGAAGCTGCAAATTTGAAACCAAACTTAAAAAATCTGCCAATGATCTGGGCGAAACTTTATTATTTTTCGGGTCAAGGTTCGGGAGCGGTCAAAGTCGGAGTACATCATCAGTTGTTTCGAGATTATGAGGTTTCTTGGAAAGTTAATTTTGATTCTTAAAATAAAAATATTTCAAATAGAGATTTTTATCCGATTAAACATTAAAAAAGTCCGTGTAGACTATTCGAGTTTCGGTATATTATGTACACAAAAAAATTGCTGTTGCCTTATCAGACTTAAGAGATATGACGAATTGTTAAAACGTATACAAACCCATTACTTCCAAATTGTAAAACCGGTTTTTAGTCGATTTCATAAGAAGCAATTTGATATCTCATGAGACACGAGGGATTTTGAAATATTTGTGAAGAGGTAAGTAAAAGAAAACCCTTCACACCCCCTTGGTTTTTGAAATTCGAAAAATCGTGAAATTGGTTTTTAGGTCATTACATCAAATGCCGTAATAACCAATTTTATATCTCACCAGAACTAAGGGATGGAAAAAATTGTGAAAACATATGCAAACCCTTGGGGGTTGAATATTCAAAAATTGAGAAATGGGTTTGTAGGCGATTATATAAAAAGTCTGTGGAAGTGCAAAACGATATAATATTTCATCAAACCTAAGAAATATATCGAAGCTTTGAAAAGCGTACAACTCCCTTACACCCCTTAAGATTGAATATCTAAAAATACTGAAATTTACTTCTTGGCACTTATATAGGAAACCTTAGGAAGTAAAAATGAATTCGATATATCATCAGATCTAAGCAATATGTAGGAATCTGTGAAAACATATGGAACCTCCTTACACCAATAAGGAATAACCATTTTGAATAACCAAAAATCCTGAAAGGAGTTAATAAGCAAATATGAAGACAGCACGAGAAAATTGTTTATCACTTCTAAAAGATATGACGAAATTCATGAAAAGGTGTTCAACCCTTTTATACCCTCTTAGGGGCTGAAAAAGGAAAAAGCTTAAAAATAAGTTTTAGGCGATTATTACGCAAGCCCATGAAAGTGAAAAGATATTCGATATCGATCAGACCTGGGGGATACGGCAGAATTCGTGAAAAAGTATACAACCCCTTTACACCCTCTTAGGTGTCGAATTTCAAAAAATCCTAAAAAATCCTGTCAACCTTTATACACAAACCGAATTTCATTTGTCTAGTGCAGTTGGTTCGTGAGATATCGTAATCTAAAGTTTTTCACCCCCCACCACTGTACGACACTGCCTGCATTCAAAAATTTGTTTGTTATCTATTCGCCTAGTATACCTACAGATATTTATTAAGTTTCAATTTTGTGACGTTAATCGTTTAGGAGATATGAATTTTATAATGTGTCGATCTCAGCTTTTTTGCGTTTCGGACGCATTATTTTTCCCCCCACTCCCACACCCCTTCACTCATATTGAAAATTTTTATGCAAATAGGTCCACTATCGAAACTCTATATAAATTCCAAGTTTTAGCCTCCTAGCGTAAGCGGTTACTGAGATCTAGAAACCAAAATTGCCCGTCTAAAACGCACTCGCTTCTTCCTTTGGGGGTGTGACACCTCTCAAAATTTGGTCACTTCAAGGGGCCTACCCATTCAATTCACAAAAAAATTTCAATTGAATATCTCAAACCGTTTGGTTGCAACGAGCCTTCAAACGACTTTGCGTACGGCGTACGGCGGACAGACGGACTGAAATTTTTTTTTTCTTTTTTCGTGTCTACTAGTCATGAAACGTGAAAAAACAAATTTTCGGGGTGGCAATTTTTTTTTTTTAGAAATCGATCACAATACTGTTTTATTAGAAAATAATAAAGTAAAAAAGTATTCGCGGTAGGTACAATTAAATAAAAAAAAACCATTTATTTTTTCATTATAAGGTCCGCCACTGGGCTCCGTACGGTTTATTGCTAATTACAATGTCTTTACTGTAGAAGTAATATTTTGCATTCTTTAAGCTTTATAATCTAATTACAGTAGAAAAAAGAACAAGGTTCCACCGAGATTTGAACTCGGATCGCAGGATTCAAAGTCCTGAGTGCTAACCATTACACCATGGAACCGATACGAAAAGCATTTCCCGAGCTTTTTCTGATACAGCACATCTCATCAAAAATCGGACAGATACGATAAGACTTACAACTCATTATCCGAATTGAATGATAAGATTATTTCTGATTGAATAATTTCCTTAATTAATTGATAAGTTTGAAAAAAAAAAGATTTCTTTGATCAATCAGAACGTTTTATTTTTCTTTCCCTTCAATTAAATTATCATATTATTCTCTTGGCGGGTCGCAAAAAAAATACAACTCTTTCAAATCGTGTACAAATTCCAATTTAATTATAAAATCACGTAGCGGACCACCTCACGTGTCGAAGAACTTTGTGTAACGAAAAAAAAAATCTTTTAAAAATAACTTTACTAAGCACAGAAAAGATTGTCTACACGAAGCTAAGACGAACGAAATAATAGCACAGGTCTTGCTCATTATTTCCATCAATTCGGTATTTTGTTATGTCGAGTTGTAATAGAATTACGTACGTACCTATGGTTAGCAAAATAGTTACCTGCCGCGATGATTTTATTGGTATAAAAAATTGTATCTAACCATCTTGTTGCTTGCAGTACATCCATCAAGTATCTTAAAGCTGGGGTCAATTGAAGAAAATTCTGTGGAAAAAATAACACCTCACTGTCCATTCTGATACAGTTATCATAATTAAAGTCGCATCAACAAAACGAACTCCTCATCAGTATGATAAAAAGTTGTAGTTACAAGAATTACCTAAGAACACCTTTAGAACCTCTTAACTACACACCTCTTGTACATCATCCAGGTGAGTGTTCTTACTTCCTGCCCAATTGCAGTTATTCCGGGCAATGAAGATTACCCGTGATCAAATAAATCATCTTCAGTGGACATTCCACGATAATGAGATAGATGCCAAATAGGCGAATAAAAAAAAATTCTTTCCCACGCATTGATGTACAACCTGTAAAAGTGTCGATAGACATATTGATCGTAGGTATGATCGCATCGTGAAAAAAAATCAAATAAATTGATCTATAGACATACTTGTCTTGGAAGTTGAATTGCAACAGGTCCACGAGCCATAAACGATTTTTTTTTGTAATTCATCATATCTTACATTGAAATTGGTACAGTCAGAAAATAGAGTTGATATAGTGGGTACTTACTACGTGGCGGTACTTAGCCTCCTCTCTATTGACCATGCCAGCAATTTGTCATGCCGTTCGCTTTCTTTGACATATTGGACGCTATGTGGTAATGTACTTTAACTTACAAAACACATACACAGTATCGAATTGAGAATTCACCTTGTGGCGAAATTTTCACGTTCTTTTTACATACATTTATTACCCATGTAGGTATAATGTATAAAATGCGATAAACTTCACCGTATATTGCGAAGTACAGAGTTTGGGCTGCTGTTTCTTAAGGTTTCTTAAGATAAACCCGTTTTGGTTTTTATTTTTTAAAAATTTTTTCCTTGGTTTTTTTTTTTGCTGTATTTTCTGCTAGTTTTTGCAAATATGCAAATGTATACCTTAAACTACCTTGTACCAATGTACGTAGAATTTTGTCCAACTAAAGTGACATGCTTTCTTCGCATCGCACAAAAACCTGCCGATTCAGTTTCTCGTTAAGTTAAGCGCGATTTCAGTTTTTCGGAATTCGAGTAGAGCGTCGGAATGTGGTGGAATTATAAAAGGTAGGTACGTACCTGTATTATTGCACCATATTTTAATTTAAATTTATTACACAGAAAACTTTTTGGTTTTCAAGTATTTACTTGTTGTTTTTTTTTCTTGGTATCGATAATTTAAAACAATTTCAAACGTTTTCGTTTTTTTTTTATGTTTCAGGTGTCCACGACACGGGGTACGAGGAAGCTTACTGGTAAGTTGATCGAGTAACAATTTAAACTTATTCCGGTTGAATTATGCAATTACACCTAGTAATTACTTATACTATATTGAATTTGTTATAATATTTTATGTTCGAAAAAAGCATACATTTCGATTCAGGTCACAGCTGGTGTAGTGAATTGACAACTTTTTCTTTGATTAGTACCAATTCAGTTATCTCAGTTGAATTATGATTATCCGGACTAATTGTGACCACCGGAAATCAGGACAACCAATCAATCACTCGGAAAAACATATAACATTTTCTTAAAGGTCAAAATAACGTTCCAAATAGCCTCCTAGTCACCTACACCGCATCTCAGCATTAAACACGTTTCGGACTTCTACCCATAAAGTAATAAAGTTGCGCCCAGACTAATAGCCGATTTTTTTTAGTTTTAATTACTCTACTAGCACATCTACTTATGGGTACTAAGTTTCAACTTTCTAGCATAAGCCGTTTCTGAGATATGTAAAACCACCCTCCACCACCGTAACTTGCTACCCCTATCAAAAATGTATTTTCCTTGTATGTCTCTATAGTAGCTCTATACAGTTTTCAATTTTTAGCTTTCTATCTTTTGCGGCTTTCGAGAAATTAAAATCAGAATTTTTTCATTTCCACCCACTCCCGCCATCACTCCCTACACCCAAACCCTTAAAATTTTTTTCTCCGCTAGAGGTCTACTGTTCCTAACTCCTGTAAAATTTTCAAGATCATATCTGATACGGTTTTTGAGGTACAAAAATTAAATTTTTTGAAAAATGACTGTCTCCCCACTTCCGCGCTTCACCTCCCCACTCAAAAATTTTACATTCAGTAGACTCCACTGGTAATTCTATATACAGAAACCAAATTTAATATTCCTGGCACAATTGAGTCGGAAGATATTGTAATTCAAAGTTTTTCACCCCCCACCAACATACCTCCCCAACCCCATACCTCACAAATTTTAAACCTTCTCTAATCTCCTAGTATCTCTTAAGACAACTACAAAGTTTCAGCCATCTGACATCAATCGTTCAGGAGATATGGATTTTAGAATGTCTCAATTCCACCTTTCAAGCGTTTTGCACGCATTGTCCCCCCCCCCCCCCCCTCGCACACCGCTCGACCTTTATCCACCATTTTTTTTGCAAATAGGTTCACTATCATAGTACTATATAAGTTCCAACTTTCAGCCTCCTAGCATAAGCCGTTCCTGAGATCTAGAAACCAAAATTTTTCATCTAAAACACACCCCCCCTCTTCCCTCCTCACAACCCACCCCTCCAAAAGATACCACTAGTAGGGGTTCACTCATTCTGCCTACCATAAAAATTTTAACTTAATATCTTAAAGGGTTTGTGAACTACGCATCTTCAAACGGTTTTGCGGACGGCGTATACGGCGGACAAACGGACAATTTTTTTTTTCCTTTTTTGGGGTTTGCTAGTCCTAAAACGTGAAAATACAAAATTTCAGGGTAACAAATTTTTTTGAAATTTCAAGTCGGTAACAGTACTTTATTATTAAAAAAGAATAAAGTAATAATGTGGCAAACAGAAATTTGACGATTACACTATCTGCCTGCATTTGCCAGCGAGAATAGTCAAATATTTGACATAGTGGCATACAGTGTCATACAGTGTCATACAGTGTAATACAGACTTGTGAAAATGAAATTATATCGCAGGTTGTGTCATTTGTAAATAGAAGATGGAAGTAACTAACCGTCGGTAGTGTTTTTAATCAATACAATTTCATCTTTAGCAAGGGCCCCACGTTGTGAAAAAATCAATTTTCCGAAAAAAAAGAAATTTTCTCGAATATTCAACTGTGGCAAGCGTCCTCTTGCGAAAAAATTAACCAAATATTTAAAATCATGGTTTCAAAAATTTCCAAATTTTATTCGAGAAGTTCCACCCAGAAGGTACCTATAGCATAAAAACAAAATGTAAATTGTTCTCAAAATTTCTTGTGAATGGAATTTGGATTTTTTGTGTTTCCCCAAATTAAGAAAATTTGAATCGAAATTGACATATAATTTGAGAAAAACCCGAAAATTCACATCTAATTTGATTCGTTTAACTTTCACATCCGAAATCAAGACTTCAAATTGAAATATCTGACTCTGAACATATCGTAATCATAATTAGACACACACCATACAAATGTTCTTAAAAATTAAGGTTCATTTATTTTTTTTTTCAAGTTTTAATACAGCTATTACAGATGTATTAGAACTTGAAAAATAAATTAGTAGATGATTTCTAACTATTGATAATTCGAGCATTTCGCAATAGATTTAACAATTTTAAGCCTAAAGTAATTTAATATATTTCAGTGATCTGGCCCAATTTTGATTTGTAACAACAATTCAAATATAAATTCAGTATTTTATTAATAGTATGTATACTACGATTGATTACAGCGCAATTGTTGTCCTGTTATGGTTTTGAGAGTTAAAATTTACAGAGGTTATTTAACTATCAAATCGAAATGTTGCTTAAATTTTAATTATGGAACAAAATTATTGTCAGATCTGATTTAAATTAATCAGATTACGAAAAGGTAGATGGGAAAAAATTTCACCAGCAACACTATCATAAATTGTTTAGGCGAGAGTTCGCTTCATAAAATGCCTAATCTTGATAAAAATCGAAAGTTAGTCGCAATTAGAATGAGAAAAAAACAACAAGAATTGCTATAAAAAAGTTTAGCATTTCATTGAATCTTGACCATACCTAATTAAATTCAACATAACGTCGAAAAAATTCATAGCTACGCACTAATGAAGCATTTCAAATCGAACTCCATCGGAAAACATGCATTAGATACCTTTACCTATGCTATTTTACACGTATGCACCGCATGGGGTCAAGTTCAGCGCTAGTAAAAGCTTCACGTGTGTGTAGGAAGGCCAAGGTAAATGTTGCAATAACTCCAATAGTTGCGCTTAAGGCGCTTAAAAACCTGTGTGACATATTCATTCACCTGTTGTACGTGGAACGCACTTTCGCCAATCTTTGAGACACCGTGAAACTTAAACTTTTTTTTCTTTTACTCGTAGTTTAAAGAAAGCCGCAACAAATAGTAAATTTTCTTAAAGGTGAATGTGCTATTTTATGGTCGCATAGTAAAAAAAAAAATATAATAATGAATTATTTACAGGTGATTCGTTTATATGAGCTGTACACAAAGTAGAAAAAATTGATTATGATCGCTTTTTTCTATGACAAGTCCACTTAATATTCTTCTAGGATTATACACCAGAAACGTGAAAGTCGATCTAAACAAGTTTCGTATTTTTTTTAACGCCCAGCAGACTATAGTTTTAATGAGCCATAATTGCTACTAGAAAATAAATTTCGCAGATTACTAGACTGGGGGGCTAGTAATAAAACTAAGTGGTCAAAATAAAAATACTCATCCGCTTTATAATGCCGAATTAACGAACTTCATTATGGTATTTGGTAAGAAAATACGATCAAAAATTTTAAGCCCCATAATATCGCGAACTGCTTACGAAATCGTTTAATCTTTAATTTTGATATCAATTACTTGTTACGGCCTTTGTACAGATTATCTGCAGATATCTCGACAATAGGTAATTAGATCTATTTGAATTGTAAGCTGCATTATTTAGAAAAATTACAAATCTGACCGAATTATCGAGATTATTGGCGATGAGAAAATTATTTTACTATTTCAAGGGCATTACCTATTTTATAAAATTGCAAAATTTCGACTCTAAAAGTGGCAGTTTTTTTTCGGTGTATATTTTCATTGATGTTATTGAATTATAAATTTATGTTTGGAAATTGTTTAACCTACACATATGTTAGTGTTATGAAATTTAAAAAAAAAAATGGTATGTTAAAACCTTAGAAGGAAAAATATATGCCACAAAAAACATATACCATATGTTACCTACTTGATATGTGGTCCAGATTTTTAACGAAATATACGGATTAAGATAATTTATTGTAAAAATTTGACGATCGTGGGATATTCGTGCGGCTTATGTAAAATTTAAAAATATATCTAATTTGCATTTTGGTTTATACTATACACATGGTTGACATAAATACTCAATGGCAATTATGTTTTCAAATCTAGGTGAAAAACGTGTATTTAAAAGTACGTAATTCAATTTTTTTAATTCTGTAAACCAGGGTCTAATACAAACCGAGTGCATAGGATAGCAGCACCGGTCTGCTAAAGCCTGTATTACACTGTATGCCTCAATATCAAATATGTAACTATTTTCGCAAATGTTATCAGATAGTGTAATCGTAAATTTTTTGTTTGACACATTATTTTATTTGCTCTACATATGGTCTTTTTTACCGAAAATAATTTGACTGAACTTTTCGTCAAATATTTTTTAGGTCAAATATTTGGAAGCCTGCTTGACACTGACTTATATTGCTTCTAATATCATTTGTTTAAATTATACCACGGATAACATCATGACTACTTGGGATTCATTCACACGCCCATTTGGACCAAAAAATGTATATATGAAAATACGTCTCCCTTAAATAAAGTCAGAATTTAGCTCAAAAACTTTCCAGTATATTTATACATAAATATCACCCAATGGTCAATAAGTTTTTTGATCATGTTTCATAAGACAAATTTGGTGAAATAACTTTTGAGTAATATTCGTAACCAAGAAGTCGTCATAATTATAGTCATACAGTCATATTTGTAATCAGTAATGTACTGTAATCCATAACTGAAAGTCTCTGTTCTACACAGTAAAAAATGTTTACTACTCTCAGAGTAGGCAATTTAGTGCCTACTCTGAAAGCAATAAAATTACTATTATCAAATTTCTTTACGTACTCTTGTGATTTTACTTTATTATTTTTTAATAATAAAGTATTTTCTATGAATGCGGAAATTCACACATAAGTGTGGAAATCAATCGCTAAAAATGTGTAAATTTACTGCTGGTGTGGAGAGGCAAAATTTTAAAATGCGTAAAATTACACAGGGTGTG
Organism: Beris morrisii; assembly: GCA_951812415.1. Lineage (NCBI taxonomy): Eukaryota > Metazoa > Arthropoda > Insecta > Diptera > Stratiomyidae > Beris > Beris morrisii. The sequence continues at coordinate 145,342,081 of OX638310.1, forward strand.
GAAAAAGTGATATGTACTATATATGTATGCGTACAGAAATTTAACAATAGTAATTTTACTGCTCTCATAAAAATTTTTTACTGTGTAAACAACGAAGCGTACAGTAAATTTTTTTTCGATCTTTACAATAATTATCACATTAAAATGTGCTGTGTAAAGTATGTAAATTTAAAACAGAGTGTAAATTTAGATGGAAATCTATGTAAAATGCACTATTACATTGAAGTTATTGTAAATTTACTTCGACTGTATGAAATATACCTCTTAATTGTAATGTTACTATTAAAAAATCTGAAAAATATATAGCCATTTGTACTTTTACAATTTTTAATTGCAAACTAAGCCGAGCAATATGCAGACAAATCAAACTTCTTAGGAAAAACTACTCGAAATGTATCTAAGGACTTGAGTGGGTGTGTGTGCGTAATTGATTCTGACGGCGTAACATATTGCGCATTCCGTGTAAACTGCTAATAATATTCAGAGGTCTTTTTTCGTTCATGCTAAATCGAAATGTTGGAATGTTTAAAGTGCGAATCAACTTTTGAAACAGTGGAAAAATATAGCCAGCATTTGTATAATCATAGGTTTGATTCGACCTTTACATTTTGCTGTAGAAATTATCATTGTGGACTTAAAAATTCGAAGCACTCCGCTTTCAAATTACATGTTTTTCGGAAACATTTCGTAGGAAAAAGAGATAAAAAAATTGAATTGTGTCGTTCAAATTCTAATTCGAATCATTGAATTTAATTAATTATCGTGTTAATTTTTTGAATTTATATAGGTATCACATTTTTAAAAGTTACTCAATTTGTACTGCATCTAACAAAAACTTTTAATGGAAAATATTACGATACATGCATTTATTTTTAAATATTTTGTTTGTAAATATTACAACCACAATTTGCTATTACATTTTAGATTGAAAACGTATTTAAAATACGTATGTAATTTTACTAACCGAATTTATTTGGATTAGCCATTGAAATGTAAAATTACATTCGGTTTTAATTTTACACTTTTTTGATTGGCAACAAATTGCCAACGATAAATGTTGTAAAAATTATTTACTGTAGGTCAAGTAATATATATCACAAAAAACAAATTACTACGCATGAAGTATCAAAATTGCATGCAAAATGCGTAATTTTATTCACAATGACAAATTACTACGCATAGAGTATCAAAACTACATGCAAAATGCGTAATTTTATACACAATGATCAATTTTACACATCAAATGTGCAAAATTGCATGTGGTGTTGCAATATTACTACCCAGTCAGTAAATTTATGAATTAAAATGTGTAAAAATACAAAGTTTTAAGAATTACTCTCAATTTTGTTAAATTTAATGACAATTTGTAAATTTATTACATCAATGCGGAATATTTTAGTGCTTTAAGGACAGTGATTTTCACAAAAATGTTTACTGCGTGGTTATACACCCAAAAAGCTTGCACAAATAATTATTACTTGTACATATGGCTGTTTTCTCTATAAACTTACTTAAATAACAAATATTTACTTTCCTGTATTATGATGTCTAACATTTGTAGCGTTTATTTTATTATTTTGCTCTTTTAATATTCATTTAAAGAAAAATTACAGTCCAAAGTCACAAAGATAAATGGTGTAAGTCGGCATGATGTTAACCATGTTGTTACGAGATCTTAGGAAAAATTTAAAAAAAAAATGTTTAGTACTCTCATGACAAACTTTTTTAGTCAATTGTAGTTATATATTTCTAACTAACTCGTCGCATCGACGTCGTACCGACTCAATATTTAGATAATTGAAAGTAAACGACCGAAAAGTCGTATTTGATTGGTTGTACGACGGCGGCACTGGTTTATTAAAACTTAAAACTTATGTTAGTGAGGAAGGGATTGAATAAGTTATTAATAGTCTTGGTCCCGATCATATGCTGTATTTTTCGATACCTAACCTTTCAAAGGCTAAAAAGAGCCTTAAATTTCTAAAAGTTGGAAGAGATTTCGAATTAATGTTTAGAATTTTTTAACTAAAACATTTTCAACTGAGGAATGCTTTATAATTCGTTAGATGGTAAGTAAAAATACCACATCCTTCGTTTCTCACGTGAATTAGCATCATCATATCCCAATCGATATTATCATTTTCCAATTAATTTTAATGATCCTCATAATTATTTATTGAAAATTCTATCTGACATTTCCCACGCATACCGTCTACACCCCTAAAAAGATATACGACTTGGTAGTAATCAAAAAATATTAATGGACCAATCGTTTTTCATTTGCATCAGATTCATCTTTGTAAAAAGTAAAGAAAAATTCGTTACAGTCATATATGCATTGTAGACTCTACAAGTAGTAACTCTAGTCATAACGATTAAATGTTATGTTACTTGCGTTCCTCCATAAATGAAAAATCTTACCTCACAATATCATTAAGGCAAGACAAGCGAATAGATACAAAACGTATCTCGTAAATGACCGCAAGGTAAAAAGGTGCAACATATGGGCATGACATCGTAACAAGTGGATCTGAATTGCAAAAAGGAAAAACCTACTTGAGAAGCCAAGCAAAAAAAAAAAACCTAACGAAGACAAAGCAGAATATGTATTTAAAAAAAAATATTGGAAAAATATAAATTCATTGCAAAGATCAATCAAAGTATTATAATCCGCCTGGAATTTATAATTATTGCAAAATACGTGTAGGTAAAGTGGATATCGATAAAATTGGAACACACCTGAGTATAACTTCCGTAATTATCCGAGTCTAGTTATATATTTAGTGTGCCTGGCAATTTTCGCAGGAACAACTTTCTTCAATTTCATCGTAAATGGAGCATTTAAGGTGATTGGTTATTGAGTTTGAATTCTTGTGTAACTCCTTTTGGGAAATAGGCAGCACTACTTTTTGCATTATTTTTAGGCTAATCCTTTTGATAAGATTGGTCAGGACTCAAAATCAAGACCTCTTGATTACTTTTTATGTATCGGAGGGGCGCTGGCAAAATAAAAACCGCTTTAGGCGGATATGCATTACTCCAATTATTCTTCATCAATTCCTTTGCGCCCCCTGCCAAGGAATATGGTTAAAACAGAACGAATCATCTAGAACTTATTGTGGATTGTAGCTTATTCACTTCCCAAGGATCCCGAAAAGATTCCTCACTTTCTATCGAGTGTTTCGACTTTTTTAACTAACTTTAGAACAAACTGTAGAATTATACGATCTAGGCTAAGGTTCTACCCGTTTACCGTGTCCGCTCCATGATTGACCGGAGTATTCAGGTTTCGGTTTCTCACACTCCCATATATCCATTTTTAAACGCCGGAGGCCCAAACGGTCCAGTCTTGAGTTCAATTTTGACGGTTCCCTTACACATTTCAGGGTTTGCACTTCGAAATCATTGTTCAAAAGGAGATCCTTCGTTAAAACTGATATATTCTGAACTTCAGCTCCAACATATATCTTATCTTCGCCTCCAGTTACCCCTTACGGTTCGCCTCCATTGTAGAAACGATTCTAGAGCAGACTTTGCACCCGTATTTTTTCTCTAACTTAAAGAAGTTGCTGCTTTCCTGTATAAATGGATGGTTCAGTTCCCACTGAATCAAAACCAAAGTGGGGAACCTCTAGTTCACTAGCCACAAAAGATAGGTCAGTGTGGCCTGGGTCAAAACTTGGGTTACTGCCAAACTTATAGTTGTTCGGACCTTCCACGATATTTTACAACTTGGTTGGTTGGACACAAATGTTCCAAGTTATCATGCCCCGAGAAGTAGAGGATTGCTGCGGTTGGGTATTAATAATGAGTTGTACCTGCATTTACCGATCGTTTGAAATGATGAAGCGGTATTTTTTTACGATTGTTCATTCACTAACGATCGACACTGTATAGTGTACATCAGAATGCTTCGAAAAACAAAGAGTCAATTTATCGCCGGCTTAAGTTTATGTTGCAATGCTTTTAATAATAAAATGCCAGATCATGTTCAATGGCCAAGTGTTGCATAGCTCTCCAGTTTGTCGGACCGATTATCAATCTGCACGATTATTTCTTATACACAGAGGCTTTGATTAGCAGCACCAATTAGCAGTTATCTGAAGAAACTGGAGCTACGATTAATGCAATTTTCATTATACGCATAAGATAATCGCTTACATACTTTTCATATCCGAACCAACATTACACCGAGAAACGTACTGTTATGTGATATGACTGATTCGAATACCTGCTATTTGGTAATCTAAATAATCGCAAGTTTAGCAATTTTTTTTATTTTATTTATTACACCCAGGAGGTGGTAAATTAGTTCATTAGGTGAGATAGATGATGAATGGTGGCTGTTTAATATAATAGATTTATTTCAAATGAAATAAATTTGATTGTTTTTGGAGAGTTATGCATGTCGATTTGAAAATGCGAAAAGTAAAAGAATGCTCGCCGTAAACAAACAATGAAGTAAAAATAACACCTATGTATGTCTAAGATGATTTAGTGCTCTATTGTTTGCCGGTGATTAAACATTGTTTTGGTTTTGTGTCTACAGAATCGAAGGCAACGGATTGTGTGGTTCATTTATTGTGAGTGGTTTTTACTAAAAGCTTTTTTTCTTTAAATATAAGTTTGTTTAGTTGTTTGTTTATAAGACATTGCAAAATTAAATAAAATTCGGTTTCCTTGAAGTGAATATTATCGAATATAGTTTTTGAATTGTTGGAATATTGGTATTATGTCAGGTTAAGATTAGTGAATAACAAATTTTTATTATTAGTAGAAATTAAATCTGAAAGGACACTTTTTAATACCTTATTTGTTTAAAATATTCAATTCAATTAATAAAAATCAATAGTAACGTTTCCTGAAAATTTCAAGTTATATAGAATTAGTTTTTTAGAAGCTCTAACATTTGTAAGTCTATTGATACTTGAGAGCACTATCTAAATTTTGTGTACGTACTAGCTCGTCTGCAAAGGGAGTAACTGACTCACCTTATCCAAAGCGGGTGCATTATATAAACCTAAAGGTGTGGACTCAAAAAATACGCTCAAGTCTATTGGATCTTATAAGTTTTATTAAATCTCACGTTTCAATTTCCAAATTCAAATGAAAAGACAAGACAAAGACAACTAATTAAACAAATAAACTGTAAAAACTGAGCTAAAGCTTTAGTATCTTCACTAAATTTTGAATGAAACTAAAACATCAATAAATCCTTCATCAAAAGAAGTTATTTTTTTAACGAAATTTCAAATTTTTAGAAAAGCTGCATATGTATATTGAGTGTGTTGCTAAAAATTTAGGAGATACATGATGTAGAAACTCGACAAGCGGAATTAGACATCAATACAAACATATGCCCATTTTCGTACCATTTACAACATTATGTCCCTTTCAAGTAAATTTTGCAGTTTCTTCTATTAAAATCAATAACTTCTTAACCGGTAATGTTTTGCAAGAAAAATGTTGTTTCATTGTTTTGCGCACTGATATTTTAAATTTATAGCTGTTTTATAACATTCCATAAGAACATTTTTGATCACAATTGACGCCATTTAACTGGAGATGTTCCTATTTTTTTCCCCAAGATATTATAAACGCCTTTTATTGTCATCTTTCCTACGAAAAAAGTTTATTGCTCTAGCTTAAAGGCTCACATACCCCTGAAATTTAAAAAAAATTTTTTTTTTTTTTACAGATTTTCATTTGTTATACTTTTAAGAATTAAAAAACAAAATCTAGAATTTAGAAAAAAATTTTTGAAGAAAATTCCACTACGTTACAAAGTTATAGCAATAAATGTGACCTGGCTAATTACCGCGCCCCGCTCGACAGCTGCGTTTCGTATTTCTTTTGTTCGCAAAACCTGGGTTGCATAGAAAACAAGGTCGTTTATAGGACCAAGTATGTAGGAAGATACAAGGGGAGGAAGGTGTACAGTACGAAACTGGAATGTGAGACTAGCCATAAGTTTACGTTGTACCTACCAGAAACTTTAAACGCATTTTTCTCGAAACTAAACTAAACTAAGGTTTTTTTTAATTTTCTTTTTGGACAATTTTTTATAAATTACTAGCCGCGTACCGCGGCTACGCTCGCTTCGCTTACGTTACTCCCGTTGCTCCCGTTTCTCCCGTTGATCCATTGCTCCTGTTTCTCCCGTTGATCCATTGCTCCTATTTCTCCGTTGCTCCCATTTCTCCCGCTGATCCGTTGCTCCTGTTTCTCACGATGCTCCTGTTACTCCCGTTGCTACCATTTCTCCCGTTACTCATATTTCTTGCTCCCGTTACTCCATCCTCCATCCCCATCTCCAATCCACCATCCTCTATCCTACATCCTCTACACACCATCCACCATTTTCCATCCACCATTTTCCATCCACCATCTACCATCCCCATTCACCATCCTCCATCCACCGTCCTGCATCTTTCATCCGCCATCCTCCATCTTCCATCATCCATCCTCTATCCACCATCCACCATCCTCCATCCTCTATCCACCATCCTCTATCCACCATCCACCATCCTCCATCTATCATCCTCCATCTATCTATCCTCCATCCTTTATCCACCATTCTCCGCCCACCATCCACCATCCTCCATCTTCTATCCTCCATCCTCTATCCAGCATCCTTCACCCACCATCTCCCATCCTCCATCCACCATCCTCTATCCACCATCCTCCATCTACCATCCCCCAAACTCCATCATCCATCCTCCATTCTCTATCCACCATCCTCCATCTTCCATCCTCCATATTCCATCTTCCATCCACTATCCTCTTATACCATTTAGTAATAGGAATAGGCATAACTAATACACCGAAAACGAACTGCCGCTAAATCATATGAAAAACGCTCAAATGTTGAAATAGCTCCATCATCCATCCTCCATCCTCTATCCGCCATACTCCATCTTCCATCATCCATCCTCTATCCACCATTCTCCATCCACCATCCACCATCCTCTATCCACCATCCACCATTCTCCATCTATCATCCCCCATTCTCTATCCTCCATCCTCCATCCACCATTCTCCGCCCACCATCCACCATCCTCCATCTTCTATCCTCCATCCTCTATCCACCATCCTTCACCCACCATTTCCCATCCTCCATCCACCATCCTCTATCCACCATCCTCCATCTACCATCCCCCAAGCTCCATCATCCGTCCTCCATTCTCTATCCACCATCCTCCATCTTCCATCCTCCATATTCCATCCACTATCCTCTTATACCATTTAGTAATAGGAATAGGCATAACTAATACACCAAAAACGAACTGCCGCTAAATCATATGAAAAACACTCAAATGTTGAAATAACTCGCGAACCACCAACTGTTAAATAATTTTGTTAACGCAGAAACCATCGAGGGCGTACTCTCAACAAATCACCAAAGTTTCATCGCAATTGGATGAGTGGTTTAGGAGCCTATACAGGACAAACAGACAAACAGACAGACAAACATTCATTTTTATATATAGAGATTAAACACAATTTTTTTTTTTAAATTACATACTAAAGTGTAAAATACTGTAACCTCTTTATTTAAAAAAAAATCCCTCCGTTACACTATTACTACTACATTATTTTACAAGATTATTTTTTATGTTTGCAAATTGGATTATTTTTGGTGAAGTTATGATGTCGAAAAGGAGGCGCCATGGTTTTCATCAGTAGTCCATTTATAACCGTAAAAAATAATGTTATTAATTTTTATTTTTTTGTTATAGTTGAATAGTTAATAAGATATGTGGGCTCAACAATTTCATTTTTTTTCACCACATAACCTTTATAATAATTTTTGAAATTTACTCGGTTTTCAGCGCGCGCAGGGGTATGTGGGCCCTTAAGTAGTTTCAAAATCATCTCAAAGAATTTAGCAATTCTTTTTTTTCTATAAAGTGACTTACCGATACTATAGATTGTCTTTTGATCGTGCTAAAAATAATAATTACACAAGTGACGAAATGGCTTAGGATAACTTCTGAAGTAGTTTAGCTTAAAAGAAGAAAACATTTTCAGGCACAGACACCGTTTTTTTAGGCAAAAGGAAAAGGAATCGAAAATCGACTGTTCTCTTATAGAAAACAATAACGAAAGGCGTTTTCAAAAGCTTGAAGTATTTCAGTCCAACAGTGAGCAATTTATTTGAATTCGGCTCGGAAAAGTAATAGAACGGCATATCTCGAAAATGGTACGAAAACGGGCATATGATTGAAATGGTGTTTTATTCACTTTTTCGACTCCCGGAGTATATATCGAAATTTTACACGAAAATCTTTTTTTTCAAATTTTTCTGTTAATAATTTTAATTTTTTTCTCGTAATGTAAAAGTTAGTAATATCGGCAAAAAAAGGAAATTTTTCCTATTTTGCTTCTCTACGTAGAGACATACTTTTAAAGTCATTTCGTTGAATAAATATAGATATTATAGAAGGTAATCCCTTCCGGCTCAAATTGAAGTCATGCTGAACAAGATTTGTAATGTGTACATTTTGTTACTTAATTCACAAAAATTACCAAATTAAAAACTTTTTTTTATCTCTGTTTTTTTTATGGCTTATTAAAATTGCACAAATAATTGATGTTATTCAAGAATAATTCGAAAATTAGGGACAGTACAGAAAAATTTTGGTAAGGCATCTGATATTTTTTAGGTGAAAGTAATGCAATCTTTTAGTTTTGCTTTCATTCCAACGATAATTGAAGCCCTTAAATAACTTGGAGTTATATTGTGAAGCGCTTTTCACGCAATACTGATATTTCTCGAGACGTTGTATCGATTAACACGCTGTTTTCTTCACGCTCGTGTGAAAAATGAAAATAATTACAAAATAAATAATCAGGAAGTATCATTATTTTTTTTTTTTCAAACTACGGATTGTGTTTATAGTCAAAATATACCGCTCTGACCCGAACGGTTTTGTAATATAATTTGTGGTAATATAAAAGCAAAAACCTTGTCGAGTTTTATGACGACAAAAGGAACAGAAAAAATACTTCTGATACTACGACTAAATAGGTCGCAGAAGTCACAAAACACCAAACTAGTATTTCAAAACTACAAATCAAAATGTCAAGGAAAACATACGATCCGGAGAGCATCAACTTAAAGAAAAGTTCAGGAATTTTCTTCAATAAAAAGAATGTTTTCACGAGACATTTTCTCTACATTATTAAACCTTTTCTGTACATACATTTATGAGGTCAGACAAATAAGTCTTGAGTAGGCTTTCAGATTTTTTACATTCTCAAAACACCAAAGAACTAATTATTGCTTGTACTCGCAATACGAAATTGTTAAGAAGACCTTCGTTGCCTGCTTTTGTAGAATAATAATTATAAAGTAGTTAATCAATTATGAAATTTTTCTCTGAATGAAAATGCCCTAAGTGTTTACCTAGAACTGCACAACAATTAATACCTGTACTTCTTCGGTACCTGAGATGAATAATGAATGAATTAGTATTTAATGAAATTGATTGAACGAAGTTATGTACCCTGTGCATTTAATGGAAGAAACTGAAAAGAAAGACAGAAATAAACTGGAGCTATTCGCGAGTCGTAGAGATGAACATTTAATAGTTTGTAATAATACATTGTGGTTACTAATAACTTTCATAAGGACCTAATTTTTTAGTAGAGTCTTGATGAAGTAATGACTACCATCAAGTGTAATTTTACATAGATTACCGCAAATTAAACTTCAAACGTAACACGGTATTGACCACCAATTATATAAGTTTTTTGCTCAAACGATATTTAAAAATCGACGATTAATTAACAATAAATTATGACAGAAAAAATTGAAATAAAAAAAAAATAAAACAAGAAGTTTTCAAAGATTTCTATTGAATTTTTATTCAAATTGTAGTTGTGGATGATTTAAGGTGAAGTGAAAGCAAAATATTTTAATGTGATCATTTCGTAGTTACGTACATAAGTAGTAAGTGTTTCGAAAATTTCTAAAACCTACATTTTTAAGAACATTTGTTTGGGACTATATTAAATTAAATGTAAATACCACAACAGATTAAAAAAAATTAAGAAAAATGTCTAAAATGTTTTTAAATTGCTGAGCCAAAATTAATTTTTTATATATTTTTTTAATTTTTATAATACTCTACTTATTTGTATATAGATTTTTTCCCAGCACGTCCCAAACTTCCATGAAAAAAAATTTTCTAGGAAAAATTTGAAAGCAATTTTTTCTGATGTAGGTGCTCTTCGATAATATTTTCTCTGAGTTTGGGACTATACGAACGTCCTTTTTTCTGGGAATAGGTTTTTAAGTCTATCGCCCAACCCCTTGGTGGCGAATGGATGAAAAATAAGGATGTTTGGTGAATGAATAATATTGAAAAGAAAGAAAAAATTAAGTATCGGGGAAAGCGCCATCTGTAACAGTCAAGTTCTTACAAACATACATGAAAAATCCAAAGAATAATTTATACTTCACATTTACTACAGTAGAAAAACTTATTTTTTAAATCTGCTATGTCCAAAAAGCCGTTATTATAGTATACTCTCTCGTTTTCTTCGTCAACCGTCGTAAAGTAGGCAAGCTATGAAACCAAGATATAAACCCAGTATAATAAGGACCGGATTTGCTTCTGTCAATGAACTAAAATAACTAAAACATAAATATAAATAATATTAATTTAAATTAAAAGCAATATATCTGCATGCAGAGCGTCGTGAAATCTTTATTTTTTTGTCGCATTTTGATTTTGTTTTTTGTTGTAGAAAGCGGCAATATTTGAATACTAAAACTCAATTGAAAGTGTATGGTGAATTGATTGAATTCAAATATCAAAGAAAATTAAAAAGAAATGAATTTTAGAAATAGATACTGATTGTAGGAAATATTTTTATTATATCTTCCAAATATGTATTTTAAAACCTTCATTTTAGTTAATTTGTTTGTTGTTCTTTAGTGTTACATTCTAAGAAATATTGGAGTAAATTTACCATTATTATAGTTGGCAACTGTTTTCCATCGGTAGTGATGGTAAAATTACATGCTTGTGTAATTGGAGTGAGAATTACACAAATAAGTTGTAATAATTACACAAGATATGCGTAATCAATACACATCAGTGATGAAATCTTTTCACAATAGCTGTGTAATCAATAGACATAAGTGGCGTAATTATTACAGAGAGAATGCAATTATTACACACTTTTTGTGTAAAATTCCCATTTTATTATAAGGGAAAATCCTCTATTTAGTTCGGATTTATAATTATACGCTAAAATCATAAACTAAAAACGTAATTTCAAAATACATGTACTGTATTAAATTGAATTGTGATAAAAAAACCAATTACGGTTACTGATTCGTAAACTAATTTACAAATATTGCACAAAAACATTTGACTGATTTTACAAACCTGCGACGTGAAGTAGAATGAAATAATGAAATTAATATTCTGGAGTAATATTATCCAGTATTTAAAGTAAAATTACACTAAGCCTGAATTTACTTTATTAAAGTTGTAATATAATCATGACGACTAAATTTATTCTTTTTATGGAGCAAAATAGATGTAATTGTACACATTATTGTGTAATATTACCTATTTGTGCGCTAAAAAACGATTACGCAAATAATACGTACAATTACATAGATTGTGTATTTTTCAACTTATTTTCGCTTTAAATACAGAGTATTTTTACAAACTGTTTTTAAAGTGTGGTGGGGTATTGTTAGTTTTTTTTTTAAATTATGTATTATAAAATAATCTAAATGAGGAGTTGGTCTACTCCATATTTTATTGGCAGATAGTTTCGAAATCTACTTTTTTTCCCAAAATATTGCCCGAAATGGAATTTTCTTAAAATTGATTAAATGTTGGTTGTTTTCCGGCGTCAGTAGGGTTTCTGGTGTGAAACCCCAACACGAAATCCCCGACTGTTGATTAATCGCTGTCCTTGAGGACATGACAGTTGGAAAACCTTCACTGGATACGCCAGTTTCATAAGATTGTGTTGGACTAGGTCCGAAGGAGCTGTTTCGTCATCGGAGGGCATAGACTCGTCAGAGGGTGTATCATGCCTACTATCCGAAACACCCTTACAGCTGGTGGAATTGCTGAGCATAATTTCTATATGGCACACTCGAAATCAAATTTAAATTTCCACCAAATTGGTTGAAATATTAGATGATCTTCAGCGCCACCTCCTTTAGTATAGGGTTGCGATGGCGGGAAATTAGCTAAAATTTATAATTCGTGATCGTAAATTTGATTTCGAGTGTGCCATATAGAAATTATGCTCAGCAATTCCACCAGCTGTAAGGGTGTTTCGGATAGTAGGCATGATACACCCTCTGACGAGTCTATGCCCTCCGATGACGAAACAGCTCCTTCGGACCTAGTCCAACACAATCTTATGAAACTGGCGTATCCAGTGAAGGTTTTCCAACTGTCATGTCCTCAAGGACAGCGATTAATCAACAGTCGGGGATTTCGTGTTGGGGTTTCACACCAGAAACCCTACTGACGCCGGAAAACAACCAACATTTAATCAAATTTGCTTCTATGGTAGCTTACCATGAAAAAATTCCATTCTTTTTCTTAAAATTATTGAAAAATGTACCGGATTACTTAAATTTTAACGAAATATAAAAATTACGAATTTATTCACACATTTTTCTTGAAATAATTGATTGTGGGTTAACTACTTCTGCTTTCAACGGCTCAATTTAAAGAACACCTAACATAAAATTTAAATTTATTTTTGTTTTGAGAAATTTCAGAAAGCAAGAAAAACCATTTTATTTATTTCGCACAAAAACTTGTTCAGTCATAAATTTGAATTAAAATATTTTTTAATGTGTATAAGTTTTTTTCGCGGAGTTCTAAAAATACATAATATTAAATTTAAAAATTGAAGTTCTTCAAATGATTCGAATAACATCGTATAAAAAAGTGGTATAACTATAAATGAAAATATTTATTGCTAAGATCAAGGTTAAAAAACGAAGTGAATTTGGAATGGTTTGGAATTACAATAACAATAATTAATATCAATACTATCTTAATGATTCTGTTATTGTTTGACTACACCACTTCTCGAAAATGTAAAACGGATAGGTACAATTTTGTTTGAATGTAGTTTTGTTTGCCTGAATAGAGCTTCACGTTTCCAAGAAAATTTACGATATCCATAAATAGTCTGATTCCAATGACAGTGAGATCATTTCATACTTGTGTCGATATTTTTATTTAACGTTTTATAAAAGTATATTCTAATATCACGAAGATAACACAACTTTGATTTTCGATCGTATCTTATACAAACTGCGACTCTTATTCACAATCCATTTCTTAATAAAAACCGCTTTTAAATATCATGACATTTAAAATGTTACGAATTTTCTAACCTAGCGCACCATAACAAAAATATCTTAATTTCAAAATTTATGGAACTCATCAATCATTCTAATCATTTAACGACTATGTTATGCATCATTCAATCAATTTTATGTTCAACTACGAACAATATCGATTCTTGATCAAATCATTCCACTGACATTTTTTTCCGTTCCAACGAAAATATCTACAGCAGTTCGGTGAACCTTCTTTCGAACTAATGAACTTTCTTCTTTTATTAGTGGCAAGAAGATCCGCGAAAAAAAACAACATTTGTAAAATAATTGATTTGTCATAATCCAAGATAATAGAAAGAATCAATTCGATGAGGTCGTAAACCTAGCTCTGGGATAATGAAGATAGCATCAAAATGCGAAAATATGCTGATACTCACAGATGTAGAATAAAAGATTTTTTTCACTATAAATTAGAAACGGTTTTTGATATCACAATATCAAAATCTTGCTATTATTTAATACAAAAAGAAAGTTCAAGTGGAAGAGAACGGAACGGTATTTCAAGTCAAGGGATCAAACCGCAAGATCTAATATCTAAGTGGTCAATAGAGTACATTTCTAATTCACTCAGGAAATTTTGACCCAAGAATTGTGTTTTGTCGGAAGTGTGCGTCATTGAAGATTATGTTATGCGTTTGCACAAAAAAAGTTGAACAGGTAGAACAAACATAATAAGTAACATTGTTGTGCTTGAGAGCATACTCAGCTTCCTCTTAAAATATTGCGATTCAATGACTCCTTCACCTCATAAAGAGTACGACCTGCTAAATAATCTAGGGTACCTACCGTATCTGGATGACGTAATGCCAATATCAGCTCTTATAGACCACTACAAGAGAAATGGCTGCAAACTTAAATTGAGCGACTCTTGTCAGACGTTAATTATTATTATTTAACAATCTTTGCTCACGGTTCCGAATACAGTTCCCTTTAGACTTACTGCACATATAAAAAAAAACCTAAAATGGATTTATTTAAATTTTTTCTAAAAAAATTTTCAAAGTAATAAATAAATTTTAAAAATATAATAAGTTAGCTGCAGAATCCGCTTTTTGCAGCACCTCGAAGAAATTCTTGTAATATTGCGCGAAAATAGTCCTGTTGATTAACCTTAAACCTTAAACTTAATATTGACAACCCCCTAGTTACAGAACTATTCAGTACTACAAGTATCTAAAATGTAGAGTGGTTTCTAAGCTGCCTAAATAAGTTAGTTTTATTGTAAGGTAGTTTTAAGTTAGTTTTAAGTTCTTATTAATAGGTTTTTAAAAAGAATTTTCATTTTCCTAAATGAAGTATCACTTTAATTAATAACATAATTTGTCAATAAATAGAAATACTACACTATAGTTGAAAAGACAATAATTTTTCCCCGTTTGATCTCTACAAAAATTATATAAACTGTAAATATCTTATAGAATAACTGTAATAATTAAATAAATAAGTAAGTAAGTAAACTTAATATTAAAAAAAAACTTTATTATTTCGGGTCAAAACACGGAAGAGACTAAAGTGAGGGTGCAACAGAAGTGTTACCCCACTTCCACTCTTAACATATGAATTACGTTTTTGGCTCTCAATCCGACATCCTGAAAAAATTAAGCAATTACATAAAAAGAGATAAAAGCGAAAGATAGCCAATTTGATATCTCACCAGACTTTACAGATATGGCGAAATTCGTGAAAACGTATGCAACCCTTGGGGGTTCAATTTCGAAAAATCATGAAATAGGTTAATCGCTGTGGGTCCAACAATTTTTAAATTTATTGTTGGGCAATTATATAGAAAGCCTGAGGAAGTAAAAACCAATTCGATATCTTATCAGATCTAAAAGGTATGTTGGAATTCGTGAAAACGTGTACAACCCCTCATTGGTAGTTTCTTATCAAAAAATCGTGAAATTGTTTTGTAGGCAATTATATAAGAAGTTCGAGGAAGTAAAAACCAATTCGATAGCTTAACAGACCTAAGAGTTATGACGGAATTCATGAGAGCAAATGTATTGAAACGATTTTTAGGCGATTATTTAAAAAGCCCGTGGAAGTAGAAACATATTCGATATCTAATCGGACCTAAGGAATATGGCGGAATTCGTTAAACTGTACACAATGCCTTTACACCTCCTTAGGGGTTGAAGTTTAAAAAATATTGGAAACGGGAAGTAAAATTAATTCAATGTTTTAGACGATATTTTATAGTTCAGAAGATCATTTTCATGGACCAGTTTTTTCGCCCACTTTAGTATTTATTGTATAAGACCCTTCCCTCACATCCCCACGTACTGCCAATTAAAAATGCGTTTGTGAGTTAGGAAGATGGAGGACGGCATACAAACGGATTGAAATTTTCTTGGGGTCTACTAATCCTGAAACGTGCTCTGAAAAATTTTCATAAAAACAATTATTTTTCAAATCGATTACAATGCTTTAATAATAATATAATATATATAAATGTATAATAATAATATGGTAATTAATAAAAAAATTTAAAATTATAAACAATTTATAATTTCTTTATTTTATTTTTATACTTTTTCTTTATTAAAATTTTCAAATACCTAATTGTAGTAGCTTACAATATTTGCTAATCTTAAACAAATAAAATAAGATAATTTTTAGAAAAATTTAATATATCAAAGAAATATCATTGAAAATGTGACTGTCTTCATAAATTTAAAGACTTTAGCTTGACTTATTTTTTCTTGGCTGATATAAAAATAAGTATTTTTACTTTAGGAAAAAATTGGCTAGAAATTAATCCGGAAATGAGTACCTACTTTGTAAATTTATTAATTACTGATGACGATGAAGGTTTTTTAAACGACATGTTGATTTTTGTATTCATTAAGTTACAGCCTTGGTTCATATGGAAGACTTTTTCATCGAAAATAAAAAAATACTGAAAAGAATTTAATTATTGAAATAGTAAATTAAAATTGAGAAAATATGAAATTTAAAAAAATTAATTTGGTCGGTTAAGAAACAAATTGATTGCTCCTTGAAGATATATGGAAATATCTTAAAATTCGTCTAATTATTTAATTTTTGTGTATAAATAGCTTGCCAATTTTCGCCTATTTCTCGAATTTAAGATTGCTCATTAGAAACTCTACATTTCAGTTCATTTCACCTATAATTGGCTTCTGTCTAAACTTAACAGCAATTATATCTTAAAAATAAAAAAGTTAATATTTTTTTTGCACCACTTCAAACTATTTACTTTTTGTGCATTTTGCACAACAGTAAAACGATTTTGTTATTGTTCTTGTTTTTTTTTATTCGGAAAACACTGTCTTATGTGATCACCTTTTTGTTTGGAACTAGATGTAAATTACTAGCAAACATAAATTGTAATTACCAGCTAAGTGTATTTGACAAAAGAAACTAATGAGATGGTGAAAAATGAAAAATTTCGTTTAACTTAAAATCGGTATCGGTTTTTGCTATTAGTCGGTGATGTAATCAGTGACGGCACGACGCGGTTGTTACATGGTAAGATAAAATACTTTTTTAATAGATCAGGAAGAACGGATGTACGTTTTACTGAAAGTAAGTTGTGTGTAAACAAACGATTTAGGCATGTGAGTAATGAGCTGTTAAATATCCAATGAATAAGTGAGAAATTGAAATTAATTTTGAACAATTAATCAACTTCACTTGCGGTGTCGAATGTGTATTCCGAACAATATACTTAAGTGTGTTGGGTATGAATCTGTTCAGTGAACTTTGTCGTTTTGAGAAAAGTAAGTTGCTACAAAGAGAGTAGGAAGAAATACGGGTTTTCGAGACAAACCCCACGTTGGGCGCCATATTTATATGGCTTCTTCACAGTTACTATGTTTGTTAGGTAACACATATCAATCCAATCTTATCAGTAACATAGTGGCAAATGATAAACACAAGGCTACCAAACCAGGGGTCATAAGTTCCCGTGACCTGTTCATCTGAATTGCATTGTATAATCGTCTTGGTATCAGTCCAATTTTGACGAAACTTAATTTTATCTAAAATTAAGAAATATGCAATCGGTTTTTTCGGAAATTACAACGCTGATTTCCTGACATAATCGAAAACCATTTTTCGCAGTGATTTTCATGTTAAGGTAACCACCTGGCTAAGTAACACCTAACTACTAGATCTAACCATTATAAATCAGAGTTTGTCTCAAATTTACGAATCATCGAAATATCGGTGAACCTCTTCGTTACACAATTCAAGCCTCCTCCTCAAGTAGGTACATATCGAAAGAAAAATTAATGCCGGCATAATGTTACTCGCTCGGACACCTTCGGACATTTTATTATTATTATTATTATTATAGACAATTCGATGGAAAAATGATTTTCAAATTCAGATAAAGTTTTGTGCGGTCGACCGATGGCGGTACGGTCTTAGGAAATCTGAGGTCTCCAGCTAACACTACTAGGTTACTAACTAAATACTTTCAAAGGCTGTTTGTCGTTAGTTTTAAAATCTCTGCGGAGTACCGATTGCACACCGTGAATTCCATGGGCGCAATATCGAGTAATACCGACGACAAAGTGAAAGTGAAATGTTCGAACATATTTTCCGTATTGAGATCTGGAGACCTAACATCAAATTGATTATGACGTTGTTGTTTCGCGCACTGTATAGTATTCCCTTTAATTCACTGTATTACCTATGAGGTTTAAATCCACTGATTTATGGCCGACGGTGACTCAGACTATTAGCTTCACTCTGTAATCTTAAGATTTGGTTTTGGGCAATATCGAATATATAGAAATTATGTAATAAAAGTGTGTTTCTGGTTATGATCGACGGTCTTGGATATTAGAGCGCAGTATGGACCCAATATATTGAAATCGAATTCTGAAGTATACCAGGTGGATCAATTTTGTTTAGACCCGAAGCTACAGCTGGTACTTTTATCTTCTGAAAATATCTACCCACCTAATTATACGGAATTGAGTTAGTTAAACGCAAAAAATTAATTTGTCGTATATATCACTCGATATCGACATTTAAAAGTGGCAGTCATTTTATTGGAGTGTTCTTTCATGGATACCTTCTCTTACCTGGTGGTGATTCTACAAGGCTACTGAGTAATTGAGTATGACAAAAGAAAAAGGTCAAAGAAAAGCCCACTGCTATTCCTCGAAAAGGTAGCAATTTCGAAAGAAGCCGGAATTATTTATAGGAACTTCCATAGCACCGAAATATTACGAGGCGGATTTGTGGATTTGGATTTGGTATAAAATTCCGAAAAAAAAACAAAATTTGAATCTCAAAAACACGAAATCAAGAAAAAAAATTTTTATTTTAACAATAAACATTGTTAGATAGGATTATTACTGTATGTTAATTTTTATCATTATCAGAATATTTATTATCTTATAGCTAATTTGCTATTTGCGTGGTTTTGAAATCATTTTTAAATTGATCAGTAAAACGTGGTGTTCCTACTTGAACAAGATTTTATAAAATAAGGTTAACTGAAAGAAAGGATACTGAAAACTCCTCATCCAGGAAACTGTTTTATATAGATCTAACTGTATGTTTTAGTTCCTAATGATCTCATCTCATTGGGCAATAATAGCTCTATTTTGAACGTAAGACTGAATCTTTCTACTTTAGATTTTTTTTTTGGAACTAAGAAGACATCTGCTGACCGAATGAAAAATCTAAGGGAATCTTAAAGTAACTGGAAAAGTGGTGTTAAGATCCTGATTCCTGCGCAAGATGCGATTCTGAGCAGAAATCCTTTGCAGCGAAGAGGTGCAGCAGTAAAGCCACGTTACAAGAAGAATGTTTGTTTTCCTAACTAACGCTACAACGTGAAAATCAAATTTTTTTTTTTTGAAAATTATTTCCAAAATTTCCGTTTGAACAAAATAGTTTTTTATAAGTAAAAAACCAGCAACGAGTTAAAACCGAAATGCAATGATTTTTTATCATTTAGTTAATTTTTCGATTTATCGTTTTCATTTCAATTTCATCCGTTGAAGTGAAAACAAATACGATATCTCATCAGATCTAAGAGAGATATATTGTGATTTATGTAAAAACCTATTCAACCCTTTAACTACCCCCAGAAGCTAGTACATAGCGAAAAAACTGAAACCGATTTTTGGACAATGGTACAAAAAACTGGTGCGAGTAAAAACCTATTCAATATCTCATCAGACCTAAGATATATGACGTAATTTGTGAAAACGTATGGAACCCCTTTCTTTACTCCACTTAAGTCTTTCAATAACGATATCTCCTGAATTTTTTTTAAGTGATTATATGAAAATTCCGCAGTAGTAAAAATCAATTTACGTCAAACCACACGTAGGAGATATTGCGGAATTCGTGAAAATGTATGCAACTCCCTTACATCTCCTAAAAGATGAACGTAAAAAAAACTGAAATCTGATTTTAAGCGATTATATTGAAAACGCGTCAAAATAAAAAGGAATTCTCGTCAGACGTAAGAAATATAGCGGAATTCGTATGCAATTTCAGTTAATAAGTTACTAACCGCTGACTGTTATAAAACGCTGCTTAGGCTAACACAAATCAAAACAAAATCAAGCCATTGTGGCCAAATGAGAAACCTTCGTTGGAAAGTCTAGTTAAAAACAGTATTGGGTCCTGTTTTGTACAGGGTGCGCCATCTTTTATGTCGGTATGTAAACATTGAATTACTTTGACATTTTTCAACAGATTGACTTTATTGGACAAGTTTTGGAAACGTCAATTCAGAAGAATATTGCCAACAGACCGTCCATGTCGCTTGGAATACGGCCAAACAGTCGCTCGAATGGTTGACACTGAACCTGATTTTTGGAAGCAAATTTTGATGACCGACGAGTCCCATTTCACACTCTTTGGCGGCGTTAATAAGCAAAATTGCCGCATTTGGGGAATGGAGAATCCACACGAGATCCATGAAACGCCATTGCATGATCAAAAAGGGGCTGTTTGGGCCGGCGTTTGCGCCAAACCATCATAGGGCCATTTTTTTTTCGATAAAACGAAACAGTCGATGGAAAACGATATCGCTGGATGTTAGCTCATTACGTCTGCTCGCAAATGCGTGAAAAAGGTCTGGATGGTTACTGGTTTCAACAAGACGGTGCGCCATGCCACACTGCAAATGAAACAATTCAGTTTCTGCAACGAAAATTACTTGGACGTCTGATGTCGAAAAGAGGCGACATTGACTGGCCACGGAGATCTCCAGATTTGACTCCTCCGGACTTCTTCTTATGGGGTTATTTGAAAAACGAAGTGTACGCCAGCAAGCCTCAGACCATTGACGAGCTCAAAGCAAACTATACCGCCCGAGATGCTCGAAAAAGTAATGGAAAACGCAGCAAAAAGGACACAATTTGCTGTGGCCAATAGAGGCAGGCACTTGATTGATGTTGTATTCAAAAACTAATTCAAATAAATTCTAAGGGACCAAATTGAATAAAAATACCTCACATATAAAAATCAGTTGTTTTTTTTCAAAGTTATTCAATGTTTACATACCGAAATAAAAGATGGCGCACCATGTACAAAATTGAGCTGTTTCGTGAAGGGGTTCGTATTTTTCTGCCTAATCAGAGCGTGTATAAGTTTGGTTATTTTTTTTATTTTTTTTTAATTTGGTTACTGTTGATTGCTGGATCGTTTACTGATATTTAGAAGAAAACAAAAAGACGAAACACTTACCTTGTTCAACACAGTTTTTAAACTGTTCCTTCTACTGCTGTTTTTTCAATTATCATGTCCTCAATGACAGTAGTTAAGGTAGCGATCGATCTCGGTATATATTTTTCATTGGTAAACATACCGAATATTCCAAAACAATTAACAATTTTTTTTTAAAATTTAAACATCATACAAAATATGAGAAATCTTTATTGTGGTTTTTTTGGTATAACGCAATAAAGCTATATGATTACAATGTATCGCAATATAATGTTTTAAAAATCTTATTATTTTTGAACAATCTTGATTTGATTCCAAACAATACACAAAGTTTCTATTACCTCCTTTGTTAAATTAATCAAATGTTTACAAATAAGTTGAATTATAAGTAAAAATAGAAATGATCACAAAAAAAAATAACAATAGAAAATATTTTTCCGTTTCTGGGTTTTTGTATTTATTTAAATACTGATACACATATGCAAGTTTTTTTAATTTTTGTAATCTAGCAATATTTTATCGAGTAATACTAAAATTATTAGACACCACATTAATTTACATAAAATAAAATAACAAAGAAAATTTTACACTTTAGTTTTATCGTATTCGTTTTGTATATGATTTTTGCATATTATTTTTTTTTATTAATTATATGTTTTATTGTTTCTTGCAATACATGTAAATAAAATTTTACTAATTTGAACTATATTTGATAGATAAAAAATTTAGTCCTTAGATACTCAAGATTCTTAGAATATTATATGCCTTTTTAAGAAGAAGTTTTAATTTCAAATATTTATTATTTCGGTAAAATTTGTGATGTGTATAGTTAGATTTGAAATGCGGCCAGAAAATACGAGACAAACTCAAAAGTAAACTGAAAAATACACAATTTTCGAAAAAAAAACATTTTTTTTTACCTAGGTATATAATGTTTATTTTAGAAATTAATTTATGGAATTTTTTTTTAAAAATTTTAATATAATCCATTCACGTACTGAACCCATTTACTGGTGAAACAGTTTCAAATATACTTGTATAATACACAAAACTTACTAATAAATAAACTTTGGGTTTAATTTTTAAGATCAAATGTTAAAATTTTTATTTATATTATTGGACCTCTGCATGAACTACTTCTTTTTCTATACTTTAATTTTGTTATGTTTTCGGCTTAGTGTTTCAGAATATGATTTTTTACTCCCAAACCGTTTATACTGTGCAGTATATAAAACTCGAAACACATCCCGAAAAAAATCGGAAATTTTAAGGAATTATTTTGTTTTGAGATATTACTAAATTGGAACGGTTTTAATTTTTATTACTTTGTATTTCTGCACCAAAAATTATTGTATTTTTTGATAAAACTAAAATTAACACTGTAAGGATGAGCAGTATCTGCTTA
Source organism: Beris morrisii (assembly GCA_951812415.1). Lineage (NCBI taxonomy): Eukaryota > Metazoa > Arthropoda > Insecta > Diptera > Stratiomyidae > Beris > Beris morrisii. The sequence continues at coordinate 145,364,553 of OX638310.1, forward strand.
TCCTCCAAGTTTTAAGGAAAAACGTGATAAAAGATTTGATTGAGATCATCAGACTTCCGGTATATAGATCTTGAGCTATAATTTATGGCAGAGTTTAATATATGCATAATATTATAAATCATGTCATTCTGATGGCAATCCGTTAAATTGGCTTTCTGAAAATCATACCTAATTTAATCGGGTCTAATTTAAGTAATTTGTCATGGTCTATGGGATTAGGAGGATCAGTCGTTTAAAATGTAAATATGTGTCATTAACGAGTATGAATTATGAAATAATAAATAATTTATGAATATTGATCTTTTGCTACCAACATCTATAACATACTAAAATTTATAGTTTTCAATCGATCAATTTACGTTTAAAGGCAGTAATTTTTAAAAAGCAAGCAAACTTTGTAAATTCCCATCGATTTTCTATTCATCAGAATTCCATTAATCAGCAATTTCATTTTCATAAAATTTCTCTTTCATGGCGTTCCGCGAGAGAGGAGATTTCTCAAACAAAAAACCATTTAGCAAAATAATATGAAAACTAAACACGATCAATTAATAGCGAATCGGCCAACTGGATTTGACAATCTCCAGTATGTTATACGGAATACAGTGCATTATGTTGTGGCTTCTATGCTAACATAGTTTAAGCACGCATATGAATAATTGACCCATTAGCCTCGAAAATAATCTCGACTCGGTACGATCGACCGGATCCGGAAAATATCTATAGGAACATATGAAAATTTTCCGAATAAAATTGATCGTATAGTTTTCACAGTCGATCGTTTTCGTTTGCGGTCACAAGGTAATTGTGCCGCGGTGGTCAGGTGTTTTGTCTGAATCGGACAATCAATTACCCCGATCGGATGAGAGTTGTTAGAAAAATGGACAAATTGGCGAATTAGAAAGAGGTCATAACCAGGTCAAATGATCTTGGGCAATAATAATGAAAAACTGGTTGCAGCGCTCAAATTGAATTGAGAATTTTGAAAAGACAGCGCTTGGCATTTTTTTTTGAAAAGGAAATATTTTGTGAAAGCGTTTAATGTCAGGCGGTGTAGTAGCAATGAAACAATTTGCAGACGATCATGTGAAATTTTCGCATCACATTTGATTATAATAAATTTGAAATTGAAGAAGGTTAACTCTGCTTTTGTGCAGAAGGCCAAGAGCGTTTGAGGTCTATCAATGGATCGTAAATTCGATGATAAGTATGTAAATGCATACAAACTTGTATAAGACGCGTTGCGTGCGCTATTGAGGACGTTTCGAAGAAGATTTTATATTTCAAGTGAATTTTTAATAAAGTGATGTTAAGGTTATTGTTTACGGAACGGATTTCTTGTTTTGTGGTACTTAATACGATCTAGTTTATGGACATCTCAAATGAGAAGTTTTTGAAGAAGAATCAAGCTTTTATTAAATACATATATATTTAAAGTATTTTTGATTTTCTTTTTTAAAATACTACTTAAAAAAAATACTTAAAAAAAATGTTTACTTAATATTTCTTATGATTTCGATTGTTAGATTGATTGATTTCGATTGTTAATTATTTTTCTAACTTAAAGTTTCTTTTAGGTAATAATAATATTATGACTTGAAAATACAGTTCTGAAAACAAAAAATAATTTTTACCTATGCAGACGGCAAGTTTCATATTTCACAAAAATTTTAAGTTAGAAAGTTGAAACATGGAATTTGCATAGAAATATAGTAGTGAAGTCATTTGCAAAAGAATAATTCCGATTGACAGTGGGTACCACAATGGACCACATCTACATACGTCAATATAAACTTGAAAATAAAAATTGCTTTTATAATTAATACAAGCTACCATGTTCCAAGAGTTTACGTTTGTGATATGTAAAAGACACTCTCCACACTCTTCCTAAAAAAATGTTGTTACTATGTATATGAATGGGTCCATGCCAAAAGGTCATCATTCCATATTACTTTATTATTTTAATAATAAAGTATTTGTAAACTGATGGAAAAACCAAAAAAAAACGCCTGTAGACAACAACTAAGTTAAATCTATAACAATACTCTACCGAATCAATAAAAGAGGTTATTTATAACTCATATAATTGTATTTTACAAATTTATCTATGCCGCGCGAATTATAGCGAATTTTTGAAACCCGTGGCCCTTTTAGCATGGATCGACTTAGCCAGAATAGCTTGGTACGTTTACTCATCATTCTAAAATCAATATCTTCTGAACGATTAATGTCAGACGGTTGACACTTTGTGGTTAACTTAAGATATACTAGGAGATTAGGAAAGGATTAACGGTTTTAGGGTGGGTGGTAAGGTGTGGGGGTGGAGGGTGAAAAACTGATTTTTATTTCTCGAAAGTCGCAAAAGATAGAAAGCTAAAAATTGGCATCTATATAGAGCTACTATAGAGACATCCCCGAAAAATAAAATTGTTGATAGCGGTAGCAAGGTACAGGGGTGGGGGTGGTTTTTCATATCTCAGAAACGGCTTATGCTAGAAAGTTGAAACCTAATACCTATATGCAGATGTACCACTGTGTAAATTAATGATAAGATGTGCCGGATCTCCAAGACTTCAAAACTAGTGAAATCACAATTTCGATAAAAATTGGACTGATGACCTTTTAGCATGGACCCATTCACAAATCCTCAACGACTTATCGATATCGATATCGGATCTATCGGGTCAACCTGCTATGCAAATTTTAAGGTCCTATTTCTTTTAAAGTCCTTCATTTAAAATAACGAACAATTTTCTACCGTAATTGTTTCCTAAGAAATCATTATACAAATTTCATCACCACTTATAACACCTCTTGCCACTATCCCCTTAACAAATTTCTTTTTAGTCTATTTCCCTAATAGTGGCGTAGCTAGAGATGATTTTTGATTTCAATACTAACCTACTTACTTGAACTTTATTTGCTTTGTTATCACTGGATTTTCAATTTTGAAGTTATACTAGATATATGGTTTGTGAACGGGATTTTCATAAATAGGACTAAAAATGTTTCATTTCGGGAGCCGGGAATGATTTAGCTCGCTACACCCCTTTCCTTGTACCACTGTTTCTTAGTATTTCTAAGACCAATCATTAAGTTCAAAATTTGTGGCATCAGGACATTTGAGTTTTAGAATGGCTTGTATCCAGTTTTTAGGGGATTTGGCACTTTCATTTCTTTAAGCATTCATATATTTTAACCCAACCCTAATGTAATGTGTGCGTGATTTGTATTAAGAGTTACAAAATTAAAAGCGCATAACATAAATTATTAAAAAATGTTTTACAAATTAAAAAAATTATTAGCAACCAACGGTGCTTTCGGAGAAATTCAAAAAACTGGACTTGCCTCCACCAGTATTCCACCAATCTAAAAACTTGTACCTACTTCCTTTGAAATAAAAGAAAGTTAAATTTTTTCACCAAATGTGGTCCAAATATTTTACAATTCAGGTTCGCCATACAATTTTTGCTTGCGTCTTGTGGTTGGCATTGTTCAAATCCGAATCGACGGTCCAAATAATATTAAATGATGTCCGAAAAATTGCTATTCATTTTTGTTCGAGAATTTTATTAATGCAAGCATGGTTATTTTTTTTGCATATTTTATTGTATTTATTTGTATATATTTATTATGGGTAGCTAGGTCATTCCATCAAGAATCGCTAAAAATTACCAAATTTATGGCCTTAACATCTTCGTTGAAATTTAAATTTTCTAAAACCAATTTAATTTTTTTTAATATATTATAAAACATTGATGTTTTTAACAAATAAGTAGCTTAATTAAATTATTAGAGAACTAAACTAGCTTAATTAATACTAAGAACTTTATTTACTAGCACATGCTAAACTGATGTAACCAATAGTTGAAGAGGCGACAGCCTGACCACTTAAAGCAATGTTAACATTTAAGAGAAATTTACATTACTGGAAATAAATATGAATTTGAATTTAAATAAACTAGCTAAATTTATGACTTTAAGAGCTGCCCATATATTTAGCATCATAAAATTAAATCCTCGTTACATACTACTCGTAATTAAAATAGTTGATGCCCTTGTTGTAATAAGGGGTCAACTCTTTTTTTTAATAGCATGAGAGGGCTTATTCGTACTGATTTCTTATTGCATTGGGATGAAATTCTACTAATGCAGTTAACTCCTTATGATTTAATAATATCCTTAATAATTTTAATGAAATCATAAAAAAATCAATAAAATAATTTTAATGCAATAAAAGGCCAGAAAAGTCAAGTTTTCTCTGTTGTTGGAAAAATGAGTTGACCCCTTGTTGTTCCAAGGGCTTCAATTATAATTTTCCGATAAAATAATTGAGAACCACTAATGTACTTCGATTCTTTCACCCTGATCCCTTTGAGATCCCAAGTTGATTTTTTGGTATGTTTTGAAAAACTGTAATATACAAAATATAAAAAAATAAAAATAAATAAAAAAAAATAAAAATAAGCATTTTGAGATATTCAAGGATAAAGGACAAATTCATTATCCTTGAAATAATTTCAAGCATAATTTTTATTCGTATATTTTGTTATATTGCGACAACCTTCCCCTTTTAAATAAGCTCCATTTAATACTAGGATAAAAATTACCAATGATATGAATTTTCAAAGAGGACTCGGACATCATTTTTGCGAAATCTTTAACATACTACTAACAAAAAAAATTAAATATAAACATAAATGTAATTAAAATTTTTTTTTTCACTTATTCTTCAAGTACAAAATTTTTCAACGAAATCAGGGATGGTAAGGTCAACATTATCCGCACACATTATTTCCCGCCCTCCTGTATACCCCCAGAAATTTTTTTTTTAAAAAAAAATCGCAATTTTCCAAATTTAAAACTATATGTGATTTCGGAGATATTGAATTCCAAATTTTGTGTCTAAAACCACTCTAAAACCACTCTCAAACTACCTCTGACTAAAACGGTGCACACATTCAACGCACTATAATCAGTTACCAGTAGTTAAGTTAAAAGTGCGTATACGGCGGACAAACGGACAATATTTTTGTTCTTTTGGTTTTTTGGTTTCGCTAGTCTGAAAACGTGGAAATATAAAATTTCATGGTGACAATTTTATCATTGGCCATTTGTTCAACTCTATCGATAGAAATAAATATTTTTTTTTTACGTAAAACAAATTATAATCTTAGGTAGAGCAAAAGAATAATTTTTTTTAACTCAAATATTTAATTTGGGAACACTGATATCAACAAATAAGAAATTAAAAAAAATATCGACGATATAAAAAAAAGTTCTGCAATTTTACTTAATTGTTTTAACAATAAGATATTCGGTACTCAAAATAGGTACACAATTTAAAGAAAAAGTATTAAGAGGTTTTCTAAGTAAAAAACCGAAATTCGACACCAGATTTATTTAAGAAGATAATACGAAAGTTCAAACTGTGCCGTTGAGCTAAAATTTCTTGCAATGCAAATAAATGGTAAGAGTTGCAATTCAATTATCGACTCAAAAAATCGAAACTATTTTCATAGTGCCCCTAGTTCCTGGAGAACACTTTTTTTTAGAGATATGTATCTATACATAAATTAAAAATCGGACCCCTTCAATTTCACCTACATACAAGTAGCAACATTACGTATTTGAGTGTGTACACACAGTACACTTTTTATTCCACAATTTTTAATTAGTAGCCTAAAAAAACCATACTAAAATTAATTTATTTTCAATTTTAAATGCATACTTCATTGCTTAGAAATTACAAAATTTTTGCACTATTACTTCCCCGACAAAGTCGAAATGAAAAAAATTATGGCTATTTTTTTTTGTTTTCCCAACATACCAAAGTAATGGTTATGCAACGTGCGGTATACTCTATTCTATTTAATGCCCATTTCGTTAGTTTGTATCAAAAAATAAGCCATTTCCGCCTATTCATGGTTTCTTGTTTTCACTGACTTGTTGAATTTTCAAGTCGAAAAAACGATCACTTTAAATGATGCCCAATTATCGAAAACTCCGCCTCGACAATATCCGACGTAGGAGAGGCTGAAACCGAGATTAAAGAAAGCAAGAACAACAACCATTTCCAATTTCTTGGTATTCAAGACAGAGATCTTTCATACCCACCTAAAGTAGTGCCTTCACCAATAATTGAACCGTGAACGCATTGCGCCTGAAACTAACTAATTTTTCACGCATTACTTTGTAATCTTTGGTCGCAGAGGGCCATATAATTTGAATAACTACACAGGTAACGTCTTAAGTGGTACTCGAACGGATCTTCTAGACGCGAGTCTCGATTTACTCTTGTCACACCAAAGATGTAGAGGTACTCTTGCATCAGGTGTTAAATACCGTGCGTAAGAAATTTTTCTGTGGGAAAATTCATACGGTAAATCGCCTCTTATATAACATTAACGACGATATTTCAAATTGCTATTATTTCAAAATGCGGAAATTGCTCATGTTGTTTGAATGCACGATCTTAAAGTAGCCGCATCAAATCGGCGTTATTATGACCGTATCTGCAGTTAAACTGAATTATCAATCGGATAGTGAAAGCAAGATGAATCGGTGCACTATCGTCCGATAATGTACCGAATACAATGAAGAGGTGTCCAGCGATAAAAACCAACCACATGCCAATTCGTATGTCGGGAAATAATGGAAAAAATTATATGTGAACACCAGTTCACAGACCTAACATACCTTACCTATTATTTCAAAGTTATTAGCTGTTGATAGTGTAATAATAGTTAGGTGATAATAGCCGGGTATTAAACAGAAGCCGAGGTAATAAATCAAATAAAAGTGGGCGGAAACGGGACTAGTCATTAATTGAAAGTGATAATTGATATTCCTAGTGTATACGGGCCAAAAGTTAATTATATAATTAGAAATTAATTTACTTCGTTATATAAATTACTTAATTACTGCATAGGAAAGTATGTGGCTGCACGATTTCTCTGGACGCCGTATATAAAATAATATTCTTAATAATATCATAAAAACCGAAAACTTTAGTCAACCACATACACCAACTGCTTACTGCAATCTCAATGTACTCAAATGCAATATTTTTAAAATATGCCTCAAGATTAGTTGTAATATATACCTCCTATTTCAATTGTTAAAGATTAGCCGTTGTCGAAATATAAAAATCTGAAGACTCATCTTTCTTCTCATATTACAGTCCGCTGAATTTACTTTACTAATGTTTTTATATATTCTGTCCACTCAATTTGTAAAAAATGCAAGAAAATTAGAAACAAAAAGGTCAAATTCAGGAATTTATTTATAAGAAGGTATCTATCTTTGCCCCTTTGCATATTTGAAGGGTACGGTTTAAAAGTGTGAAAAGACCAAGTGCGTGTTTCATTCATTTTTGTCCTACAATTGACACAAGCGTGTTCTCACATCCATTTAAATTTTTTTCCAAACCACTAGTCTACATAAATAATAAAAAATAATAAAATTAACCAAAACAAACCTGAAAAATTTAATATTAATAGGTCGTTTTTATTCTATTCATAATTTATCCTCCAACAATAATTAACAAAATAAACTGATACCAAGAGATGTATCATATTAGGAAAAACCTAATAGCATTATTTAAGTTGTAAAATTGTAAGCTTGATCTCTGTACACTGAATTTTATATATTGTCGTAAAATTTATATTGTATTGAATAAATATCTAATCTATCAAACCAGTTAAAATTAAAATCCAATAACTAAATAATAATTTACAACTTTGTTTATAAGATTATCTAAGACTGAGGTAGCAGTTAATTGGGATTTAGACCGCTTTGATTTACCTGCAATCTGCAAATAAATTAATAAATTAATAGCTTAAATCGAAATAAACACTGATACTAAATGAAAATTAAATATTCAGGAAAATATAATGTAGGATTAAAAAACTGAGTAATATTCCCATACAAATATGTGCCTGTTTAAAACCGTTTTTGATATATGAACTGTTTATTTTAAAAGTGGTAAAAGTCCATTTTTTTAAAAATTGAGAAATCACATAATTAATTTATAATTTAGTATTTGAAAACATGCATATGCTTTGATCAATTTAAAATTGCTCGATAAATAAATTTTTATATTTTGTTATTATTTTTTTATTAACAAAATCAGACTGAAGAAAAAGACGAAAAATGGACTTATACCACTTTCAAAATAAACGATTCATATGTAACTTTTAAAAATTTGTGGCCGTTTCTGCTGTTTCTATCAATAACTTCCGAACCGGTAATAATTTAATTTTTTTCATCATTGTAGATAAAATATAGGTACAGTAGATGCCGTTTATAGTAATCGCGGATAATGTTATAAGCGGCATTTTATTATCAAAACAAGTTAGTTCCTTTTTCCACAAACGAAATTCATCGCTTATTGGAATAAAAATTCGCTTTATGTTATCATTCGGGCCAGCTTTTCATACAACATTACAAGTTTTGTGACTGCATTCTTAATCGCTCCTCTTTTTTCTTCATGTGAATGTGATCAAAAAGGCAAAATAAAAACAATCTCAAAATTAAAGATGATTGCTCTTGGTTTTACATTTATGTAAACACAAGACGATACATATCATAGATTACTATGAGAAATTTCAGTCTTTTTGTAGCTTCTGAAAGCTATTGATGTTGATCTCGTTCAACAGAATGAGCTCAACTTCGAGTAGGTTTTCGAGACAGTTTAATAGAAGTGGCGCACTGAGCTGACAGATATGACCGAGGCTGGATCTAAAACGCTGTACAAGGCTGAATTTGCTAAAAAGGGAGAGAATCAGCACCACAGTAAGTGTCCTGACCAGACACTGTCTTATAATCCGGCATGCTAAAAGACGGCGATTCTTTTCAAACGACTTTCTGTAGAAGCTGCCTGGATGAGGAGGAAGAGAAAACAGTATTTCATATTCTCTGTAACTTTGTGAAACATTGAAGCTAGAGTTGTAAATAACACTTAATGAATAAAAAAAATAATATTTGATTCTTCGAGCAATCTATATTCAAGCGAAGGAAAATAAATGAGAAAAATTTTCCTCTTCGTCTATTGTTATCATCCGGTTAATGTTATTGTTTATGACCGGTCCCAAAGTGATTACAATAAGCGGCATCCACTGTATATGCAGCTTTTAAAAATAATTTGGTATTTGTTTTCTGTAACAGTTTATTCCATTTATGGTAGGTTTTGCAGCAATTCAGAGGAACAATTTTGATTTATCGCAATTTATCAAAAAATAGGATTTGTAAACAAACATTTTTTTAATGCTATTAAATCTCATTTAGTCATCTTTAAATTAAAGCAAACCTTATTGCGATAGCTTGTCTACTTTAAAAGTTTTTTGCATTTAACTAAAGCCCTTTGATTACTTGGACAATTCTTTTTTTTTTAATTAAGTTTTGTTTTGGTGCTGTAATTGTTCCATCACCCAAAACTTGCTCATCTACCAAATATTGTTAATTACTGTTTTTAATTGAACTGATCTCCAAATGGTCGCGTTATTCAAATCAATATTAAAAGCATTTTGCTTGAAAAAATTAAAGTTTTTTTTAATCGCAACAGAAAAAATGTATTTTTAATTAAAATTCATAAACTAAATTATAGTAGTTAAAGTAAGGTGTTTATGTACTTGGAGTGACTGTCTAAAAGCAGTGATGCAATTAAATTTCATATCTAACATGTTTTATTCGCAGAAATGAATTGGGTTTGCCATGGGATGGCCAGAAGAAAAAACGAAGGCTTCTAGAGACTCTTAGGACCAACGCTTTTCAAGTAGAGTTTCCGATCTATTCATTGTAAGGATATACCATTTTCTTGTTAGGCAAGAAGATGTTGCAAGGGATATAGAATTTGAAGGTCGATTTATTCAAGTACAGGAGGATATCTGAAGTATGCCTACGATACGTTTTGTGGAACTTATGTTTTTCTTTGTAGTTACACTTTCTTAAAAAAAAAGAATTGCCCATTTGTTTATATTAAAAGTAAATAACTTCAAAGGTGCTTTAGTTAAAACAATTATTTTATCTTCGTATGATTGTACCCAAAATAAGCTTTTATAGTACCGAGGGAAAAAATTATGTAAACCGGTTTTTCAGTAAAATATCCGTAAACAAATTTTTTTGTCTGTAATGTTACAAAAACTGCTGTAAATGGACAACCCCGTTTTATAAATCAATAATAAATAATAGTTTAATGTAGCATTAATTGTTCTGATCTTATTGACATAAATAGCAAATACGGCTAAAATGCTTAAAAATCACATATCTCGAAAACGGTACGATAAGCGGGCATATGTTTATATGGGTGTTTTGTTTAACTTTTCGAGCTCTAGATCATATATTCCGTTTCTAAGTTTTTGCAATACAGCGCGAGTATTGTTATTGGCAGTAAAAAAATACCAGCAGACTCAGAGTCGGTACATAATTTTATTATTTGGAGTCGATTAAAATCGAGACTTGTATCGCACCTACCTATCGCCGAAATATGCTGCAGATAGGGTTGCACCGAGTATAGGGGCAATTGTCATTTTTTCCAATAGAAACTGCTCTATCTTTAATTTGCTTTAATTTGTTTTTATTTTCATTTTTTTTTAGTGTCTAGGAAGATATTAGTTACTATTTTCTGGTACAAGATTTTTAGTTATAAAATGTTTTAAGAATTGGAGCTTTCGTCCATTGGTACACGCAGTGCAATGTACCTATGGACGCGCTTGTAATTGAAGACAGTTTGAATGAAACACATTTTTAACAGAAAATTAACAAAATTATTATACCAATTTATTACAAAAATAAAAGTAAAATCTTTTTTTAAAATAAATAATTACAGATTTAAAACTTATGGACAATATGTGTACCTATGGACAGTCCAAAAGTACAAGTAAAATGTTGTCCACATGTACAATTTACGACACTCTGAACAAAACCCTTCATAGCATTTTATCTATTTAACAAAAAGGTCTCCCGATACAGTTATAATGTAAAAAATATTTAATAAACTTCACACAGCATAAAGATTAGTAACGAAATCGAGTTTTGAAACTTAAAATATATTGAGTATAAAAGAAGAAGATAATTTTTTTTATCGGCCTAGAAAAATGGAACCGTTGAAGAATGCGAAATGACACTTAGTGAGGGTTGCCACATATGAAAAAAGATCCCTAAATACGTTTTCTTAGTTTCTGTAAGTACTTGAATTTGAGCAATACTGAAGCTGTCCACAGGTGCAACCGTCCATAGGTACACGGGTTGCCCCTACCTAATGTAGGTTACATCATTTTGGATATTTCGAGACAAGTCTACCAACAATTTGTAATCCGCATACTTATTTTCTACATCCCTCGACACATACCAAGTTTCAACTTTTTATCTTTATTTTTTCGTGAATACCCTATCACCGTACGCTGCTGTCTGTGATTTTTTTTTTAATTTACTTCACTAATATACTGATATTATAACAAGCTCCAAGCTCTGTCTTTCTATCTTCAAGCTAGAAACATAAAACGAACAGGCTTGACTCTGGACTTGGAACTATCTACAGTTTCGTTGAATCTTTACGTACATGGTTTCAACTTCACAGCGTGTGCCATATCCGAAACAAGAAGTTTGATAGTTTTCTCTTTATACTCCCCTCATACACTCACTCCAGTTCATCCCTAATAGAAATTTCGGATCTACAGTAAAAATTATCTGCTGGCCCAAAGACATTTTAAAAGTTTTATTTATTTTAGGATTTTCATAAATCATTATCAATAATTATTTAATTAGCTCTATTCTAGCTGTATGGCTGTATAAAAAGTGAAATTATGGAAATTTAATTGTGTTTTTTTTGCTCATATTTGATTCTAATCATTGTTTGCGTAGGACTAGTCAATTCTAACATACTGCCCAAAGGTGCTGTTCTTAAAAAATCCGTCGATCAGGATTCCTCTTAAAAAATTATTTTTTTCCTATTTATATAATAATTCGATTTGCTTTCAATTTATATATTTTTACAAAGTTAAACAATATTTAAAAAAAAATTCTGGAAGAGCAGCTCTTTAGCCAAAAGAAATTTGAACAAGAAAACGATTATGACTCAGTTATTCTATTCTACATCCCAGCTGTATCAAATTATCGTAAAAATTGTTGGGTTTAATCTTAAAAAGAAATTAAAACAATTTAAATCTCATTATCTAGGATGACGGCAAAGTTGCAGTTGCAGTTGATCATAAAGAACTCTTCGACTAATTGCTTACGTTATAAATAATACTTTATAACCAGATCACTTTATAGTGACCATGCAAAATCTTGGCTCAGTCATCTTATACGTTCGTTAAAATTAAAAAAAAACCTGAACTATAATAGCAGTTATGTATATAGAAGATGTATACCTGTATAATTTGCAAATCTCAGAAACAATAACAAAAGATGTTAACACATTCCGTGTTTTTTGTAATTCTTTTTTTTTTGTTTTTTTTTTAATAAAAGTAATTCCATATAATCTCCAGACATTTCAAACTCTTTCTTCTTGACGGCAACGACGATAATAATCACTAGCAAGGCATCTTTCAGACGTCTAGGTTTAAACAGGTTTTCACTATTTTTCACTTAATTTTTGTGAAGATCGGCTGCTAGTGGAAGGGTTGCTAAGGCAAAGGAGGAAAAAAGAAGCTATCTAGTAGGTAAGATAGGTACTTCTGTCTTGGAGGAAAAGAAAAACCATTTTTTTTTCAATAAAACTCCGTTGGTAGAATTACTAGAGTGCGGACAGAATTCATTCAACCGACAAGAGTAATGATTAGCGCAATGAGGGTCTATTATTCCCTCTTAATGCCGATCTAAGAAAGGGAAATGACCGTTTGCAAGGACATATCAAAATTAAAAGAAGTTCCACTAATTTTCCATATGAGAAAATCTTTCGATTTTTCACTTCACACAATTTACATGTTTTATAATTTCGTTTCTAAAGTCATTATCCTGACATGCTCATATGAACAATTTTCTGATTTACACGATCAATTCTAGCCGAACCGAGTGAAAGTTGCTATCGAAGTGGTACTATACCTAAATCGAGTCTCGCTCTCTGTTCAGGTTATTTTGTAAAATAGAAACAATTTTCACAGTGAGTGATCCGCATGACGTTAAAATCTAGAAGTTTAACGTAGTTGAAATTAAACGCCGATCATGAAGATCATGAGCGGTTTTTTTTAAATGGCGTTTTTATTCGCGATCGCAATAACGTGATCACATAATATGGCGTCACAAATTATACCGACACAATTTTGTGACATGTAGTTTCACTTATTTGAATTTTTGTGACAAGCTTTATGATAGTTTGATTTTGTTGTGATTAGAAGGTAAAAGGAGTTGATCGGGGCTTAGTGCAGCGTTATGGATGTGAAATGTGAAACGTGTCCAATCTGTCTATTTTTATTTCGCTTACTGGTTACTGTAAACGACAATATTATCTGAGGAATTCCGAAAGTAGAGATCATAGTACATCATACCTATTTTGTTGGTCTATGACTTGCCAGCCCAAATCAGGCCTTGTGGCCTTTCCCTGATATTTCTTTAACCGAATTTGGGATATTACTGATGTTCCTTCGTCCGATCAAAGATTTTTCTTCAAAGCTACTAATTTTTTTTTAAATATAGTTTGGATAGGTTGTTAGTTTGCACCGCATCTGAGCATAAAACGCGTTCCGGAATTCTCCCGAAAAAATAGTAAAGTTGCGCCCAGACTATTGGCAGATTTTTTTTTTCGATAAAATATGAAAACGTAAAATGACAATGTCGAAAATTTTTTTTTTTAAACAAGTATGCGTCGAACGGAAGAAGAATTAGATCCTGCTATTGATTGTGAAAAGGGGACAGAACATAGACTATATTACCATCATATAAAATTAAAATTAAAAAGTATTTTTTTGGTCGCAGTTTTTCTAAACGAATTTAATTTATAACAATTATATAGTGCTGTCAGCTAGGGGTTTGCCGTGGTTTCAAGTAAAACACAATTCGTTTAAAATCAATAGAAACAATAAATAAATAATTCCACTAATACTGGCAACGATACCCAATTTTATTTACTACTTGATCACTACTCGATCGCAGATTCCAATCGAAATGGATTTACAAATACTTTCGCGTTGAACTGATCATCGCTTTGGTTCAACGTAGTAAAAACTGTTCTTGGCTGAAAGCTCTATCTTGCTTATATACCGCATGTGTTGAGTCGAAAGCTTTCCCGAATATTCGGTGGCATGTGCGAAATGTTCGAGAGAGCTGGATAAATATAGAGAAGAAGATTATTTAAAAAGAGTGTTGCACTAGTTAGTAGTTTGCAGCTTTTTTCGCGCTTTTCTCATTGGGTATTGCTTTCCAGCTAGGTGTTGGAAGGTTGTTCTTTTTCTCACTGGACTCTGATTGAGTTTTGCGGGTTACCAGGGTTAAGTGCTTGAAGTCGAGCAATGAGTTTTTATACCCATTCTTATGGCGTCGGGCTCGTATGTAGGAGTATACACAAAAAGTTTTACTTTCAATTAAATTTCTTCAAATTCCTAATTAAAATTCTTAATGAAAATAGTAAATGAATACACCCTAAGTAGCATCTTATCGATATTCAATTATTAATTTAAAATAAGTAACAATTAACAAATATAGGTAACCCTATAACCACCCCACTTGACTGAAAAAAAATCTTATATTAATAATATTATCAACTCCGTATATAAAATAAATATAATATAATAGAATTTCAAAAAATTTGAAATAAAATCAAATTTAATTTTAACAGTTTAATAAATAATTTATTATTTTAAATAAAAAAATTGTTATCCAATGTACAAGATGTGAAGAATAGCACAGCCTCATGGCTGTGTGACATACTCAGGTATGTTTGTACAATATGTAATAAATTGTCCTATGTCCTACAATCGTTAATGAAGTTTGCATTTATGCGCTAATATGGTTTTTTTTAAAATTTCGATCCCATATTTCACTCAAAGCCTTAAAGTTTTATCATAGTTTGAAATCATCATTTACCCAGGACTCGCTAGCTAGCAAACGTTTGCCACCTAATTTAAGCAAATGGATACGCATTTCTAGTATGACATTCATGATATGTAAATATTTGTATTAAAATTTCAATATATCTTTGAACTCGGATGTTAAATGTTAATTTGACTTTAGAAATTCACTATAAATATTTGTGTTTTCTATGAATATTTTTATTTTGTTATGTATTTATTTTTCGAGTTTATTTTTCAATAAATATTTACGTCCTTGTACAACTGGGACCATATTTGAATATAATTTTTCTTCGGCACCATTTTTATTAAGCCAGAACCCAGAATAGTTTTCGTAAAAAAATCTTTGCCAAAAATTGCATATCGCTGACTTCATATATTATATGAGTTTTGGAAATTTTCCTTCATGCATTTTTTTTCAATACGTTTTTTTCGAGATATCAAAAAGTTGATAGCTTTCTTAAAGTGGGTTGAAATCACAACTATGTTTGTCTTCATAAAATTGATTGTGGACTAATAATTTATATTGGGTCCAAACGATCATCTGCCAGAACAACTGGTTTCAGAAGTACGTCAATTATAAAGTATTTGACCCACAGCTTTGCTAGCTGTTTCGACCTCATTTCATTTCCGATCATGGGGATCTTCAGTACTCTTAAAAATATTTCCGACAACTGACTAGCGAGTGATTAAGTTTTTTTTATTTGATTCGATTACCTGTGATGATCGATCTGCTTTTAAATCTTTTTTTTATTTATTCAAATCAGAGTCCGTGGTTGTCCCACTATAAAACTTGAAATTTGATTTGGACAAGTTGAATTGTCGTCTTTTTTATAAGAAGACCAGCGTAAACTAAAGGTCAACAGTGAATAGTCGAAAGTGCTTTGATTGGGACAACTTATTAATTGCCGTGAGCGATTAACTATTTGCCGAATCACTCACCTAGAAATCATTTTCAAATGAGATTTGAAATCAGGTGGCATAATCGCGTATTGACAATTAGTGTAATGGCTGATGGTGCTTAGTTGGCAGTTTTTTTGCGGCTTAGGATTAGGTTTTAGTTGGGATTACCATACACAGATACCTTTATCATTACCAGCAACTATTTCAGTTGGGTCTTATGCCATGATGTAATTTTAGGCTTTTAGACTGTATTTTGTGGTCATTTTCACACGAGTTTGTAACCATAAACTGTAGCGTTTTGTGGCTCCCTATGCTCGTATCTTGCTAATAATGAAATGCAGGCTGATAGCTGACTTATGTTTTATGTCTAACATGGTAAGTAAAAGTAACCATAAAACCAACTCTGTGGTGTAGCAAGCCCACGGATCTGTGGACGGAAATATGAGGAAGCGGGTTGTATTATCTTTAGCACTTGTGGTTTGATAGTACTGCTACTTATTATGCAAGTAGTGAAAATTACAGAAGAGGACAGTACAATAATTAATTGTTGTTATTTTCTTTTAAATTGCAGACGGATAGTCTTCTGCGATATGACAGACTGTAGCAGTATTCATGGATCAACAAGCTCCTCGAGTGATGTCCTTTCGTCACGTGGCGGTGGTGGTGTAATGTCACCCCGGATTAGAGTTATCCGATTGGCACGACCGAACTCGAAACGTGTCCTTCTGGGACCGGAAAGTAATGCAACTTTTGGATTTGCCATACGCGGTGGTAAGGAGTTCGGGAGTGGATTCTTCGTGTCACGAGTGGAGAAAGGTAGTGAAGCTGATGTGAAAGGACTAAGGGTAAGTTAATTAATTGATTATTTTGCAAAACTTTAAATTATATATTAAGGTATCACTGTAGAGAGAAGAGTCTTACAAAATAAATGATTAAAATCGGGTCGCGCTAGAATGCTTACGTAATTGGGTCATACTCCGGAACACGGTCAAAGTCGGAGTATAACGTCGGTTTTTTCGATATTATGAGTTTTCTTGGATAATTAATTTTGTCCTTAAAATAGAAATTAAAATATTAAAAATAGAGATTTTTAGCTGACATTTCAAAAGGCCGTGTAGACGACTCGAATTTCGATATATTATTTACACTAAAAGCCTTGAAGGTGGCCACTTAAAGGGTTCTCCCAGTTTACCCACAAAATAACTTAATAGCTCAAAGGATTTGGGTGTTTCGAGCCTTCAAAAGATTTTGGGTTCGTCGGACACCGTACAGACGGACTGAATATTTTTTTGCTGATTTGGTGTTTTCTAGTTATGAAACGTGAAAAACAAATTTTCAGAGTAGACATTTTTTATTTTTAAATATATATGTTGAAATAAGTAGGTAACAAGAGATTTAAGTACAGCGGTTTGTACGACGACAATAAGTTTCGCCTTCCGAGACAGGTGTACGCCTGCATACCATTCCTCATAGAATGTGCATGCGAGAAAAGTACAGAGCAGTGTTTCTCATTTAGGATCAATTTTTTTTTATATGGGAATGTCGATTTTTTAGACGTACTCTGAATTTTTTATTTTACATTTTAGAACTAATTCAAACGGACAATGTCGTATTTTTAATATAATCTTGTGCTCTAAATCATAAAAATAAAAACTTTCGGTGTATCATATTGTTTTTCCAAATTTCACCCCACGATCAAAACAATGAAGTGAAATGGTAAGTGATATTGGAGAAGAATAATCCCAAATTGGGAAATCATGTTCTGGGTAAGAGTTGGAAATCACAATTGCCAAAAACTTCGTCTATGTAAGTTTGATATTCACATGGTGCTGTTTGTGGGGCGAAATAGTAAGTGGAGCGAATTAGTAGGCATTACTAGTTTATTTAGATAGATAGATTTGGGATTAGGTCTGGTTCGGTTTCTTTTGTCACTAAAGCCTCAATTGGGCTAATGCGACGTATAGTTCTTCGCGATGAGAAACGAATTAAACGGCAAACTATCCAGAGTAAAAAGTGGACCTAATAATCTATCCAGACTTAGAAGTAGGATTCAAATGCTAGACATGACTGTGGACCACATGACAAAGAGATATCGCTATGAAATTCCTTTCAATTCCATAGTCTGCGACAGAGAGATCTGGGCAAGGGACCCACCGCAGTTCGGACCGGATAGCATTGTATGGTATATCGATGGATATAAGGCGACTGAAGGCACCGGAGTTGGCATAAGCGGATCCCGCGACAGGATAACGGAATCCCTCGGTGAATATCCCACCGTTTTCCAGACGGAGGTCCATGCTATATCCACGTCCATAAAAATAAACCTCGAAAGGGGTTACTCAAATAAGAACACAGTCATTCTCACAGATAGTCAGGCAGCGATAAAAGCCTTAACTGCACACACAGTAAACTCAAAACTGGTGTGGGAATGCCAAGAAAAATTATGTATCTTTAGTACCAACAACAGAGTCCTATTGCACTGGGTGCCCGGGCATGAGGGCATAAAGGGCAATGAAGTAGCAGACCAACTTGCAAGACACGGAGCAGGAGTCCACCCTACTGGACCAGAGCCGTTCTGTGGAATCTCAACCAACTCCATTAAGAGGAGCATAAGGGTATGGGAGGAACACAAGAAATGCAATACTGGGCCACACTGCCCAGACTTAGATAGGCCAAAAGATTCATACCGAACCACTCAACTAAAAGAAGCAAACAGCTTCTACAGTTTGATAGAAACAAAGTACGAATAATAACCGGAATACTCACGGGTCATTCGTGCTTCAAAGATCATCTTAAAAGAATAGGAATCATAACCGATAACCTTTGCAGGTTCTGCCAACTGCAGGCAGAAACCTCTGAACATATTCTGTGCTGCTGTGAGGCAGTCGCAACTCAGCGCCACAAATGTTTCGGAGAACACTTCGTGGACCATAGTACCATTGCAAAAATAGACCTACACCAACTAGATAAATTCCTAAAAGAAATAAAGCTGAGTGAAGACTTCTAGGTTGAAACTGGAGAAAGATCTATGGGGTATAGCACAAAAGACCACTGGTCGCGGTACTTGGAGGAATCCCTCCGCCTTCGATGAAATCTAATCTAATCTAATAGTTCTTCTTCAATCCCTGCATTCTCAATAAAGTTTAGTATTTTTCGAATGATCAGTAGTTCCGATAGTTCCTTGAAGCCCTGACCGAAATAACGAAACCTTTTGTGAGTTGCTGATTTCATTCGAGCAGCTTTACTGTTCTGGTAGAGCATATTATCAAAAAGAACTAGAAATTGCTTAACTTTTATGTAAGGATATTGTCACAATTTTATAATTCCTCTCCTCGTAGATAACACTCCACTCCTGCTGTGTGGATAACAATAAAAAAAATCGGCCAACAGTCTGAGCTCAACTTTATTATTTTATGGGTAGAAGTCCGAAACGTGTTTAATGCTGAGATGCGGTGTAGGTTACTATGCGACTGACAACCTAAAAAATAACGTTCCAAATAGCCTCCTGGTTAGTCCCTAGGTTGTCAGTCCCATAGTCACCTACACCGCATCTCAGCATTAAGCACGTTTCGGACTTCTACCCATAAAATAATAAAGTTGCGCCCAGACTGTTGACCGATTTTTTTTTAGTTTTAATTACTCTAGTAGCACATCTACATGAAGGTACTAAGTTTCAACTTTCTAGCAGAAGCCGTTTCTGAGATATGAAAAACCTCCCCCACCCTCGTACCTTGCTATCCCTATCAAAAATCCATCGCTCCCTACACTCACACACACAAAATTGTTTTTCTCCGCTAGATGTCTACTGGTCCTAATTCCTGTAAAATTTTCAAGATCATATATGATACGGTTCTTGAGACATAAAAATTTAATTTTTTGAAAAATGACTGTCCCCCAACTTCCGCGCTTCACTTCAGTAGACTCCACCGGTAATTCTATATACAGAAACCAAATTTTATCTTCCTGGCACAATTGGGTCAGAAGATATTGTAATTCAAAGTTTTTCACCCCCCATCCCCATACTTCACCGACACACTTAAAAATGTTAACCCCTTTTTAATCTCCTAGTATCTCTTATGACAACTACAAAGTTTCAGCCACTGACATCAATCGTTCAGGAGATATGGATTTTAGAATGTTTCAATCCCAGCTTTCAAGCGTTTTTGATGCAATATTTCCCCCCCCCCCCCCCACTCGCACACCCCTCGATACCTATCGACCATTTTTTTGCAAATGGGTCCACTATCATAGTTCTACCTTCTAGCATAAGCGGTTCCTGAGATCTAGAAACCAAAATGTTTCATCTAAAACGCTCTCCCTTCCTCCCCCCTCACACCCCTACCCCTGAAAAAGATACCACTCGTAGGGGTTCACCCTTTGTACCTACCATACAAATTTCAACTTAATACCTCAAGGGGCTTGTGAGCTACGCACCTTCAAACGGTTTGGCGTACGGCGTACGGCGGACAGACGGACATTTTTTTTTGCTTTTTTGGGATTTACTAGTTCTAAAGCGTTCGGGGTAGCATTTTTTTTTTTTTGAAATTTCAGGTCGATAACAATACTTTATTATTAAAAATTAATAAAGTAAAATTAAGCCCCTATAGATGTATTAAAACGACCTTCATTAATTCACCTTTTTACAATTATTTCAGCTTGGCGATCAACTAATCAGAGCTAATGGATTTCAAGTCGACGATGCCGTTCACAAGGAGTTGTCACAGTTTCTTACAAACCAGGATCGCCTCACGCTCAAAGTCAGAGGTAAACTTGAAATTATTTCACCATTTCCTCTATAATCGCATACAAGAAAAATGTTTGGTACTCAATTCGATTATTTGGCGGTAATCAGACCGCGACATGCTAATAAGTAGCCATAGCAAATTTTTAATAGAGTTCGGAAGTTCCATTGGGCACCAAACATAATCCAATGCTTTTGTTTCACAACAACTCATACAACTTGTTAATTAGTGATTTTTTTTAAAATTCCAGGTGTCGGTATGCTACCTGTAAAAGAGTGAGTATTAGTGAAATAAGGTGATGCGAAATTCGTACCAATTCTTTTGCTTCTCGATTTACAGAAAACCGATCGATCCACTCACATGGCACATTGTACCACATCATGTGCTCACTTCGCTAGCTGGTCTGGAGGACTTGCCGCCAGCTAAAGAAGTTCGAGTTGTTTTGAAAGTGGCGCCCAGAACGAAGCTGGGCCTTGGAATATGCAAAGGTCCGGAATGGAAGCCAGGGATTTATGTGCAGTTTACAAAAGATTTTAGTGTGGCCAGGGATGCAGGGCTGCGTCCTGGCGATCAAATCCTTAGTTGTAATAGCATTGATTTCTCAGATGTATTGTTCAGTGAAGCTGTAGCCGTCATGAAGGGGTCGCACACCCTTGAAATGATCGTTAAACAGGGCGCAGGACTTGATTTGTTCCCGGGCGAATCGAGTGGATACAACAGCTCGGCCAGTAGCGTCACTGGCGATCAGAGTCCCTGTTGGGGTGACCAATCAGCCAAGCGGTTGAGTATTGTCCGCGAGGAAAACACTCCTCACTACAGACTTTATGGAGACCGCAATAATTTGGATCGGCGGAAACAAGGACACACCGAAACCATACAGGAGGAGAGTGCGAAACCCAATCGGGACAACAACCGAACTATTATTCAGCTCTCCGGAACGGGAACACTGATAAACAATACCTTGATATCCAACAATAATACGAGCGTGCACCTACCAAACGGCCTCGACAATGTCACAATCAAGCAAAACACCAACAACAGTAACAGCAGCAATATGTCTTCTTCAGGTGACGGTGGTAACTTGAAGCTGAATTTTGCAAGTACTGTTGGTAATGATGGAGACGAGCAATCAGAGACCCAGACCAAAATGAATGGTAAGATCGCGGACATCTGCTTCGTGTCGCGCCAAAGTGAAACGAAAACGGTCATCGTGGAGGTCCATCGAAGCGCAACCGAGGAAAACAAGACGCTCCAACAGCAACAACAACAGTCGTGTGCAACGGATGGTGCCGCAAAGATATGTAAGTTTCAAACTTTAAAAAAATATATGTATTTTGCATGGAAATAATTCACACCCCCACAATTTTCTAAAATCTCGAAAAACCACCCCCAGCACCCCCGGGAGAATTCGAATGGACGCCGGTGAATGGCCGGCCCTCAAACCTCAATCAGCGCAAAGCCTATCCAATGAATGAAGCAAACCAGGCAGAACCTCAAACTGGAGATGGCCCCCATGCAACGCCAACACCTCCGCCGCCCATGCCTCCACCAGCATTTCCCAATAGTCAAGACCCACAAGAAAGATGTCCATCGGTGGCCAGCTCCATCATTAGTTCGACAAGTTTGAGTAGTGCGATCAGCGAAGAGCTTAAAAAGCGCCAAGTGGTAGGTTGATCTTCAAAAAGCGTACAAAATCGAGCTTATCAATTTTTGAACATCCAAACTTCATTACAGCGGCGGTGCGTTAGTCATGACCCAAACCAACGATCGGAGAATAATAATTCGGACCTTACAGACGCTCACGATCACTCAATACAACAACCAAAACGTATCGGAAATCCATCGTTGGGCGGTGGAACGGGCAACGAACGACGTCATCATGCCCTCATGGATGAATTCAAGCGAGCGCATCGAAAAATGTTTAAAAATGGATTTCAAGACGACGCAATGGAAGCAAACGAGGTACGTGAATTGGTTTAATCGCATTTAATAAAATTTATTGGTCTGATAACACAACAATGAGCAGTAAGGTGATTGGAATGCGGTTTTTTATTATTTGCATTGGAGTTGATTTTTGCGAATTTTAAAATGCTATCTTCTTGAAATTGTAATTGAATTGCACTGAAAAGATTGTGGCCGAAACCTTGATGTTAGGAGCGATGAATCATTGGCCAATTTTTTTGTTTAGTTTTATTAAAAAAGAAGTATGACGAGGTGAAAAACTTTTTTGGCGAGCTTTAATTCGAAATTATGCCCTGTGAGTTTCGTTTCTGCGAATTATATTGCAGTGAAATCTCCATAAGGTGCACCCTATGGAGTAGAGCTCCCGTAGTTCGTAGAAGAATGTCTTTTTCAGTTCCTATATGATTTCGTCTGTGGTATAGGGCAGAAACATCCCTCTTGTTTTGAGATAACATCGCTTATTTTTTTAAATCTATTCGATGACTAAGAGCAATTCGAATCTATGATAATGAAAGTAGTTTTTATAAAAAATTGAAGGGTTGACACCTACAGCGGGTGATAACGATTGAATGCCTCCTGGCTCATTTTGTCGATAAACAGGGCTAGGATATGCCACTCATCACAAAGTAATGAAGTAAGTATGTAAATTGAAACGCAATAAAAAGGTGAAATATGCATAAGTGCATAAAGGCCCTAAATGAGAATTTAAAAATTAATTAATTTTAAAAATAAGGAGAAAGGCGGACTTAAGAACGTTGAAAAGACGAATCAAAACAAGTTTGTCTTAAAAAATTTCATCTCAATATCATACAGCCTAGCACTTACGTAAATAGCTAGCTGTTTTTTAAATTGGTTTTAGAACCATTTTTTTGTACTTTGACAACCAAACTATCAGGAGAAGGAGGTTTTTTCTTCATTTATTCACTGGAAAACGTTACTTATTCAAACATGTCTCAAACAAAAGTTCACACAATTTTCCATCTCATTTCACTCTTATATTAAAAACCTCTCCATGGAGAATTGAAACAACGCGAAAGAAGTTTTTTCCTTCTTTTGCTTGAGTGAAGTATTCGGTCGTCTTTATTCTGTTCATGGACACTGTGATCCAAAAAAATGGCTTGGGTAGACCGTTGTACAGTATTCCCAAATCCCAAAAACGTGGCGAAGATATGAAAGACTACCTACTTCGAATTAGACATGAAATTGGGACGTGATGATCAAACTGACGAACATTTTGTTCGAAATTGGTTTATCGGTGTTTTTTGTTGAGTTGAAAATGGTGGACCCAAATTGGCGCTTATTTACAGAACTGAAGCATTAGGTGTGTTCTTTTGGTCACCCAATCCTAATGGTGTGTGTGGTTACAAAAAAATGCAGACTATCACACAGAGAATGCATTGCCAAAGATCTGTCTGCTTTGAACTGTGAGCAAGTTCAGCCTACTCCCACCTGTATTCTACCAATCCGAAACAATTTAAATTTTCGATTAAGTATGGCTCAATTATTTAACAATTTAGGTTTACTAAAAATGTATTTTTCACTACCCTACCTGCCATAGGTCTCTGTTACAAATCCGGCTCGACGGATCAAAAATGATGGATTTAATTTTGAAAAAAGACTATCACATTTCTTTATCTTCATTTCATCATCGCAAGGTCGTCTCAAACTCCAGTGTTGATAGAAGCTAACTTTTCCGAAAATTGGGTTGTCTTCGACATGTGATCATTTATAAAACGCGGTGATAAGTATTTCGCCTTCCACTTTTGATAGACAGAAGATAATACTCTTATATCGTTTTCACGTTGTGAACTTCGTAGCGATACTAAGCACTACAGAGTCGCAGGTGAACACATGAAAATTTGCTAAGGAGTTGCTTTCCTACTACAGTTCAAGGCAGCGTTGGGTAGTGTAGAGAAGTTGTACTTTTGGATATATCAACCGTATTTTATAATACACTACACTACGCTACACCACTTGAACGTGGTACTAAACATGTTATTTTTTGATAAAGTATTTTTATTTTCAACTCTAATCTGTATGCCGAACTTAGGTCTCGAGCAACTCAACCCCTTTGCTACTTTCACGTGCCGCAAGCCAATCAAAGTTTTAGTATTTTTTGATGAATCTGGAGTTTTTCGGAAATATCTCATGAAATATGCAGATTTGACAAAACATCCATATTAATAATTTTATAGGAAATTCAATTCTCTATAAATAATGTTGCATCCATTTTTTTCAAAAAAAGTGTATTTATAAAGATATTCAAAAAAACTTTCGTAAAAATAAAAATTTTATTTTCTTTCCTGAAAAAATTTAATTTTTAACGTCCATCTAATATACATATAATCTTTAGAAATAGAGCAAACTAAGTTTCACCACCCAGGTTTTTCTATTTTATAATTAGATCATGTAGAATAAATAACAAAATATACAGGGTGGGACAAATACAAGTTTCTTTTTAAAAATGCAATAACATGAACAAAATTAAATTTTTTTCCATGTATTATGGCTTTATTAGTAAGAGTAAACATTCCCATTAATGATGGAACACAACTTCGTTCAAGTGGCTGCCTCGGCTGGCTGCGCAGTAGCGCATTCTGTCACTCCAATTTTTCAAGACCTTGTTGATGGTTTCGGGCTGTAGCTCACGGATTGCTTGGATGATATTGGCCTTAAGTGCTTGAATCGTTTCTGGATTGTTGGCATAACATCGGTCCTTCACGGTTCCCCACAAAAAAAAATCCAAAGGGGTCAAATCGCAGCTCCGAGGCGGCCAATTGACATCGCCAAGACGGCCGATAACACGATTTGGGAATTTGGTGCGTAAAAGATCGATTGTGGCATGGGCTGTGTGGCATGGCGCGCCATCCTGCATGAACCAGAGGTCGTCCAAATCCATGTCTTCAATTTCAGTAAAAAAAAAGTCGGATAACATGGCTCTGTAACGTTCACCGTTGAACGAAACGTAGTTCCCAGCCTCATTTTAGAAGAAAAATGGTTCAATGATGCCACCACTTCACAATCCGCACCAAACTGTCACTCTCTGTGGCTTCTCGATAATAACGTGCGGGTTTTCCGAGCCCCAGATGCGGCAATTTTGTTTGTTAACGTAGCCGCCGAGATGAAAATGCGCCTCGTCAGAAAAGATGATTTTTCGCCCAAAATCGTTGTCCAATTCAAGCTGCTCTAAGGCCCAAATTGCGAAACGATAACGAAGCGGATGGTCGTGCGCCTTCAATTGCTGAGTCAATTAGACCTTGTAAGCGAATAATCCGAGATCTTTGTGCAGAATTCTCCTCAGGCTAGTGCGTGAAATGTTGAGCTGTTGAGATCGACGGCAAGTTGATGTTCGTGGAGTGAGTCTCACACACTCGGCTACAGCAACCACATTCTCGTCTGTGCGCACCGTACGACGACGGGGGCCATGAGTGTTGTCCACTGGCATGCCAGTCTTACGAACTTTTTGCACAAACTTGCGTACAGCAGGCGCGGTGGGTGCTTCATTTCGGCCAAAAATTCTTTTCAAAAAACGCACTGTTTGGGCTACACAGCACTGACTTCGGAAATAAGTTTTCAATATTTCCCAACGTTGTTCAAGCGTAAAGCGACTCATTTCGTTCCGCGGAGGTATGATACTGACTTTTTGTCAAGATTTCGAGGGGAAAACAGCTTTCAGTGTCAAAATAACCTATGATTTAAAAAGAAACCACTAGATGGCCCACCCTGTATAAGTCCTTACAGTTTATTATCGCCATGGACCCATAGGGGCTTATGTGAGTCCTACTTCCGCCACCGCTAAAAACTTACCGTTTAATAAAATTATTTATGGAGGTGATAAATTCTGATAAAAGCATATAATTCAAAAAATGGCATGAAAACAAATTTCGGAAAATACTTTATTAATAAAATAATAAAGTAAAAAGAATTGAGCGCTGTCCAACTCTTTTCTGTTCCAAACCATTTTGCGTCGCTTCATGCGTCCACTACAATGACTACATTAAGTACAGACCCGCTGTTTGCGGGGATACAGTGGGTTTAATTTGTCTTATTATTAAATCTATCTCGCAATGGATGTTGGCGAGTACTGATTGAGAGCATATGCGAAAATTTCCAATTTAGTTAAAAGAATATAGATTAATAATCTTAGAAGAATCTTGGAACTTTGATAAGGTTAAAGGTATCTGTGAAAATAAAGATACAATAGGGTTATCGAGTTGATAATTTCTCTTTGTTGACAACGGCATATCCTACGATATGATGGAACTAGTTTCGCACCATCGGAGTATATGGGAAAGGTCATGTTCAATGATCATCACATCGTATTCCCACTTTGTTCTTAAGTTATTGTTTAGATAGAGAGAAGATGCCGGTATGGAGATACAAACGATCTACCTTCTTCCTATCACTAATAGCCAATCGAAGTTCGATCATCTTCAACGGTTCTGCCAAGAAGTACGCCGAGTTAAATTTACAGCACAAAAACCGGTAAAAGTACCGACTACACAACACTACAATCGTTGAATTGCGAACTGTTTTCCTGATGTTGCGGCGAATGAGTTATAGCATTATTACGAATTTTGTTCCTTATGAATTCAACCGTCGAACACCTTTCAAGTTCGTGTCAATCAAAAAACTTCTGACTTCTTTTCAGAACTTAGTATCAAACGATCGCGTCAGTTTTCTTAAGTTGACCACTCAAGCCAAGTGCTCTTAAGATACCCGGAAGATAGATATATCTAAGGATTCCCTCTTAGCTGGCATTGGCCTTCCCATAGTGTTGATGATGGCATAAAAAGCCCTAATTAATTTTGATGCGATTATGATCAAGTCGAACTGTTGGGCGATTAGAGAGGATCATCTTTGGGTGGCTGCTCCGCCGGCCGGTCCATAACCTTAAGAAGATCGATCGATCTACCAGCGACGACCGGTTTTGAAAGCGTCTTAATCGAAAAATTTCTTTCGTTTATTAGTGCTCTGCTGGTATTCCAAGTATACGACAGAGATGAATGAGGTACCGACGTTTTCATGTCACCTTGGTCAAGGCTTTATAGTTTCATAGTAGATCTCTACATGACGTCATTTTGCTGACCAAATCGCAGGTATTTTTTTTTTCCACGCGCCAATTCGAATAAGAAAAGAACGACTAAACTGACGACATGTTCTGTGTATGTAATTATTTTCATCCCATAATTTTATTAGTTATGCAATTAGTGCTAGTGGTTGAAAACAGGTTTTTCTGTAAACGTCTGTAAAAGGCAAATCAATTCACTGCTTTTCGAAGACGTTTTAATATATAAAAAAAATGCTTTTATTGTTTTATTTTAATATGTGAAAAAAGACCATTGGAACTGAATTTGCAGTAACTTACTAATTGAAAATTGTTAAACTCCTTTTCCCAAAATTAATAATTATTAATCCCCTTAACATGAAAAGTATCGAACATCTTTCTTTAGTTTCTTTAGCAAAAAAGATATAGTATATAGGGTGTTCTCACGACTCACGGAATTAATTTAAATTTTGGGAGGGGGTGGTGGGTCTATAGAAGTTGTCCAATGTCGTCATCTTCTATAAATTAATGTTTTATATCTTGTTGTTAATTTTGAAAGAAGAACAGTGTACGTCCAGAGCAACCTTTGTCGATATTCACTCTCTTGAGCGAAATAAAAGCAACTATGTATTCAACTTTGAGTCGTAGTTAGGTTAAGATTAAAATATTCTACAAGTAGGTATCACCATATTCTTATTTCAATATTTCTTATTATGGAGGCATACGAAATTCCCAAATTAATCTTTCAAAATCTCTAAGAAGTAAGAATACATAAAAAGTTAGATGCAAAATATAGTCTAATTAAAAAAAATATTTGTATAATACACCTAATTCTGTTTTTACACGATAGATACGTTCCTGAAGAATACGTGTAAAAAAAATTCGTGTAAAAAAAGTCATTGAATGTGCACAAATTTTATGTAGATTCTTTCACTTTGGAATAGTAGAGCTACATACTAAATGTCTTCCGAAGATACAATGCACGAATACGGTAGATGTGCACAAAATTCAGTAATAAAAACGTACGAAAGCACTCGTTTCAATAAAATTGTTAGAAATTGGGTTGGATCGCTCGTTTTAAATCAAAATGACTCGCGTAAAAAGAGTATGCAATATTTATTTTGAATTCGTGTTAAATCAAATTCGTGTAAAAAAAGTTCGTGCAAAAACAGAATTAGGTGTACATGGAAATGGAAAGCTCTTTAATTCAAAAAATATTGAAAAAAAAGACATATTTATATCACTCACCTGTCCATTTATTCCAAAAAGGGGACCACAACGAACATTTTATTCAAAATTGATTTGAAAGTAAATCACCATCGAAAGTGAATTCACTTAGTCATTTTATTAAGATTAAAAAATGATTCACCTAATCACAAAACCGAGTGTTCATAAGGTGCTTCATATTTTTGTGAACGTCTAGTGAATCGTTTCTAAATCAGGATAAAAATTCTTAAATGAATATGCATTACGTTCATCTAGAAGAGGATTGATTTTGAGTCTTACGTGAGTTCGATTTCGAAAAATGAGATGAGTTATTAGTGAATTTATTCGTAGTCAAAATTATACCGCAGTATTAAACTTGGCTTTCAATAAAATCATCGGTCGGCGAATTATTGAATTTTTGTAATTTTCTTTGGAATTTATGATAAAGTAACAGTCGTTTGTATTTTTTTTTGCACTATTCGATTTTTCTTCATCTTTGGTGAATCTAGTCTAAAAACGCTATTGATGTTTTTTTCACAACATTCGAGTTTTCGATTAACATGTTTCAATATATGTGATTTTCATTTTAAAATCAGTTTTGTCTCATCAAATCGGAAAGTTCGTTAAGTTCGCCCCAAAATCTCTTCAAATTAAAGTGTTTTAACAGTACCCTACAAATTCAAAGCAACTAATTTCTTGAATTCTATTTTTTTTTATTTATTTCTATCACGAAAATAAAATTAAAATAATAAAGAAAAAATAATAAAATAATAAAGAAACTTCTCACAAATTAAATTCATAAACTTTTTTCACAGTATTTTAATATTTACTTATTTATCTTTTCTGAAGATACATAATGTATCGAATCTAATGTTTAAAGTGTTGGAAAATTGTTGAAGTGTCCGACTTTAACCGTTTTCTAAATTTAACAGGACTAAAAACGTTTCTCAAATATTACTGAAATATAAATAGTGCACTTATCCATCGTACTTTAACTTCGCCATACTTCGCCATTCAATAGTTTCAAATAATCTTTGCTATTCGCCTTTTTTTACTAATAAAATATTTCAGTTAACTCTAAGACCCTAGACAGGTGCGAACGCAGGGTGGGTTTTTGGGATTCACCCCCCCCCCCCCCCCCCCCCGAAATGATGTAACTAAGAACTCACAACTAAATGTAACTAATACGCGACGTGTAAATTTGTCTGTAAACCCCCTCCCCCCCGAAATAATTTTATGCGTTCGCGCCTGATCCTAGATGACCGATTTTTCCAAAAACACTCGAATGATTCATAATCATATTAAATTAAAATGATTTTAACATCAACCAATACGTCTAATAAAATAAAAAGGTTTCGATTCTATTAATTATTGTATTTTTTTAGTAACATGATTCGGCACTTAAGCTTCGTGTGTTAATGTGTAAATATACGATGAGCACAATAATTTATTTTTGTCATTTAATGCAATAAATCATCTCAAGGCTGTGTTTTTATTATCCGCACCTATGGATACATGTTTATAATGACCCACACCCGGAAATTTCGAGTAATATCATTAAAAATTTCTTCATAAGAGTATAATTATATTATGCCAATCTTTACAACAAATTTATTATCAAACTATGACCTGTATGAGTGTGTGTCCACAAATAATTTGTAGACAAAAGAATTGTAGAATAACAATTTATCAATTTATACTATCAATTGCGATAACATTTACATCAAGGAGCGGTATTTTTTCGTTCGGCGTAAAATAATTTGATTTTATTTGTTGACCATTGTTCTTGTGAGAGGTAAGTAACTATTTTGTAATACTATTAGACACTGGAAATGCCTCTCTCTAACTTTAGCCCATCTGTACTGTACTAATAAATAGCATCGTCTTTTTGTTTGTGGGCTAGTGAAAAGCTGGTCAAGGGTTAGTACAATTTCATTGAATTGCAATTATATGGGCTATTGTACAAAGTTTCAATTAATATTAAAAAGGTCTAATAGGATGGCTTTATTCAAAAACTTGTCCTTAGTTTCTATGGACCTGTTCCAGCTTTAACTACAACTAGGTCTTTGTTGACGTCACGTATTATAATAGTTTCGAAAACGATAAGCTGAGGCTGAGCCATCCAATCAGCCAGCATACTTCGTCATAATTCAGACGTCAAAGTCAAAATGGAAACATAATAACGCTGGTTTTGGAAAAAAAACCTTTTCGCAATATTTCTTTCAGAAAAATTTGAATTATTCTCTATTCAATAAAAAAAATTGTAAGTATTCTCTCTCTTTGACTTAGTCACTTGTCGACAAACTAGTCTAGCTAAGCTAAGACATAAACCAAAATTTAATTTGGATATAATAAGTAGACGCAGCCGACTGTCGAAACTGTTCTGGGTAAACCAACCTCACCCGTGTTTCATTCGAAGTACAAAATCGGTTATAAAGGGGAAAGAGGGCCATACGTTTTCATAAATTCTAAATATCAACTTTTTAATATAACCAATTCCCGAAGATATAAATCGATTTTTTGCCACACTCTGATAGTTATTCTATTTTGAGATTATTTCCCTATAATTGCTATATGTTCGTATTTGTTCTTTTTTATAAATTCCATTTTTTTTTAAATAGTTCTTTGCGTTCCTTAGTTTTTGAGTTAAAAACAAAAATATGTAAAAATATGGCATATACCTACGGAGTACAGGTGGTACCTACGGAGTACAGGTGGTACCTACTTTTGTTTGTTTATTTAACGTACATTTTAAATTGGTATCTAGTATCTTCATATTATTACAAATTCATAAAATAAAAAAAAATTAAGAATAGGTGTACATTAAAGGGACTCCAAATATAATTGGTAATTGTTTGTTCCACGATAGGGCGGTAATGTCTATTTGGATCGGTTGATCCACTGAATTTTCACCTATGTTCATGTTAAGCTATTATATTCTCAGGAACGTTACCATATTGCTATTAACATATAAAGAGGAATATTATTTTTTCCAACAACATAAATTTTTTTTATTATTACATATTTTATTATTATTTATTTATTTATTTTCTGAGCTACTGTCTAAGACAGAGCTAGATAGGTGCCTTGTAAACCAAGTACTTGCGGCTCTGATTTACACAGATATTTTTTCTTGACATTATACATATTTTATATTGGGTAAAACTAGAAGCACGAATTCATCACAAAAAAGTGTAGGTTTACATTTGTTGTGCCTAATTCTTTTCTTCAATCTTATTTTTCCTGGTGAAAAATTGTGCTCGGTGAATAAAGAAAACTAGACTGACTAATAATTGAAATGAGTGTTGATAATAATGCTAACAAAAGTATTCGTTCACGTTAAACTTATCATTGATTAAAAACAAAATATACCGAAATGGATTTTGCAATTATCCATTTGTTGCTGTATTACTGTAAAGTTGAGAGTTGGAGGAAGAGAGGGTCTTTATAGGCACACTTTTGACAAAAGTTTTGTGGCTTGTAAGTGATTGCACAAGCACTTACATAGACATATGTATGTACGTATAGCGTCCGGCCAGTAATGGAGCAATCAAATTTCAGAGCATGACCAAAAGAAGTTACTAGATTTATTTTATTATTTTCTTAAAAAATCTTTTTTCGTGTCTTATAGCTAATAGTTTTATTTTCACAAAAATCATACCATTTTTTACGTAATGCATCAAGTATTTTAATTTTTTAAGAACCCATGCCTAGTTTAAAATACTGCGCTAATCCTGAAAAAAGATTGAGACAAACTCTGCTTTACGTAACGTAGAACAAAACCGGAGATAAGATAGTGCGAAATAATAAATCGCAATTTTTCGCATACAATTTGATATTTATGAAACTTGTAAAGATAATTGCTAAATCGACACACCAGGTAAAATAAAAATATTGTTGTTATGACAATGATTAAGATTAATTTCTCTATTATATTTGTTACATATATAAGAAACAACCGTCAGGTTATGAAACTTGTCAAGTGACAACAACTCATCCATTACAGGTACATAAAATATACATACCTGTAATCAACGTTATTATCTAATACAAAAACTAGCTTCTCATAACTGTCTCTGACTGACAAAAATTTTAAAGAGACATTATTATGGTCGCTAATAGAAATCTTCTGATTTATTGCTTCCTTCCAAAAAAATTTCGGCGAAAATTTCAGTAAAAACCACTTAAGGTCATAAGCTCTAATTCGACATATTTGCTTAAATATCGGAAAGTTCTCGATTTTAATAAAAATATGACAAACTCAGTAATTAAATGGAAAACCTAGAAAGTGAAACGTCCTCCAGTAGGCGTACTATAAATCGACAATGTGTGTCGAAAATATCATTAGCCT
Organism: Beris morrisii; assembly: GCA_951812415.1. Lineage (NCBI taxonomy): Eukaryota > Metazoa > Arthropoda > Insecta > Diptera > Stratiomyidae > Beris > Beris morrisii. The sequence goes on from OX638310.1 coordinate 145,397,769, forward strand.
AGAGTATGTTAAGGCAGCCTATTAAGTATTTGACCAGTTTTCCACCTTAAGCCTACATAACAACCTCAATGTCTTCCACACTTTTCCATTTCTTGCGTAAAATTTTCACAAAAAAAAAATCTTTGAACAGTATCGAGTCGCAACTATGCTCGGTTTTTCCTCCAACAACGTTTCAATTCAATGCTCGAAAAGCTCGCGTTTATCATTGTTAATTATGGCATGCCGTGTTGAATCAATAAAAAAAAAACAGTGTTAATAACAAATTTTGATTAAGCGATACCTGAGCAAAAGCAATAACAACACCAACAACGAAAATAATAATTCCGCAGAGCGGCACGACTACAACCTGTTGTACGGAATCTTTTGCATACCTGTGCCAGTCCGATATTGAACAGAGAACAGACCAGGTTAAAGCTCGCTGTATCTCCTCCCGGTTTCATAGAGAATTTTCAGAACGCAATCTATAAGAATCCGATACTCAGGTGAACAGGTGATTAAAGTATTGTGTGAAGAGGCTTATCTGTGTAATCGTGCGTGAGTCGACTTCAAGTCGATGTCGTAAGGTGTATTATCGCTAATTGCAGTAGGTAGAGTGCGGACTAATCTTGCAGTGAAAGTGCAATATGAAATAAGAAAAAGAAAAGCCAGTGATTTTGTGTAGTTGTTTACATAGGGCCCTGCGCACCAACGCCATCATAGTCACCTGTACTATCAGCTAATTGGAGGTGCTGCCTGATAAGATATCGTCTCGACAAATCGAAACAACAAAACTCTTCCCACCTACAACTTCCTGTATGACCGCTTTACACACATTGGATAATTATGAAGTCGAGTAGTACGAGACCACTTGTGACAATATCAACTTATGAGGTAATTTCCACCTGCTGAGACTTGAACGTATCGTCTGTTTTCTTATTCTTAATTACTAATTACACCGTGATTGTGGCTTTTCTTTGGGACAGGCAATAGGCAATAGTCACGGGCATGCAACTCCGGAGTAACCATTCTTCGAATACCAACTTGTGGCTTCGCCATAGTTAGTTATGCGCTGTAGGTACCCTTCAGTTGATTTTCCAATCGAAAATTACCTGTGCATTGGGGCAAAGGTAGAATACGCGAAAATTTTACACGTTCGCGACTTGGGAATTTCACCAGGGTTCGCGCGATGTTATCCAATGGAATGGAAGTTGGCAAGCCCAACAAGATTTCAGGCTCCCGGTTTTATTGTTGGGCTTTCAAAATTTACCTGAGAATGTTTGTTGGATTTTCATGTTGTTGTAGTTTGTTTTCAAAAATTAATTTGGAGCTGAAATTCTTTGATGAGGCAATTCGTAAATAAAGAGTTTTGTTGCTCAACAAGTTTTCTGGTAGGATTTTTAAGATGTAATCTGTCTTTGATGGTTGGGCGGCTTGCGATCGACGGTGTAATTTCGAAAGTGGTTTCCTCCTTGGTCGACATTCCTTCTCGTATTTTACCTGTATACTGATGGCAATTTTTATCGTATGTTTATTAATTTCGGTAGTACCAATATTGTTTCGTTTGAATAGGTTTGATAAATTTATTGATGGCACAGGTAGTTTTTCTTTAACTGGGAAAAAATATTTCGCTTTGTACCACACCTTCTACCATTTGGAACTCAGTTCTCTGAGAAATCGAACCGAAGAAATATTTCAAAATTTACAATTAATAATTATAGTTGAGATGCAGAAAAATCTCACAGTAATCTTACAGTAGAAAAGGTATTTCTTCAATTAGATTTGTGGTTATAAAGCGAGAAGAGAAGCAAGAAACAAGCTGTAAATAGTTGCTTTAAAATAGAAATTGCACAAGAATTTGTATAAATTTCTTTAAGAAATTAATAAGTTTAACCAATTGGATATTCGACCAGGCCTGAGACATTTATTAAGGAATTCGTAAAAGTTACCTTGGGGTTGAATATCGAAAAATTCTGACATTGGTTTTTAAGCGTTTCTATAAGAAGCCTTAAGAAATAAAAAGAATTTGATATCTTATCAAGCCTGAGAAATACTGAACAATTCTCGAAAAATAAATATTTAAACCCTTTTCATTCTCTGGGAGATTGATTTTAGAAAAATATCGATGCTTATAGCGGAGTATAAGGTGAAATTCGTAAAAACATATTATACTCCTTTTTTCGTTTTGAGGGTGGAATATATAGAAAAATAAAAATAAATTAATTTTAATGCACCCATTTGATATCACATCGAGCGATTCGTGAAAATTAAATATTTGAACCTTTTCCAATCCACGTGAAAATTAAATATTTGAACACTTTTCATCGCTCAGGGGTTGAAAACCAAAATCATTTTTTAGGCGTTCGGATAATTAGACTTCAGAGGTAAAATGCACTTCGGTTATTGAGTGCACTCACCCCAGCCCCCCCCCCCCCCCACCTCTCTTATTATCCGTAGCCTTGACCTGGGTATGACCAAGCTCTTTTATACCTAGTTTATACCTTGAGATCAGGAATATTTCTCGGATATTTGTTTAAAGGAAAGATATAGACGTTACAAACCCAAAATCTCGGAATTTATAGTTTAACGCGTGCTCTTCCTTACTTGTATGACGTCTTAAGGGATTCGTCCTACACTGAACCAAATTGGTACATCATATTAATGAATTTTTTCACTTAACTAATGAAAACTTTCGTCAATTTTGGTCCAATGAACGCGAGCATTTATATGATGAAATCATATTCATCAAATGATGAACGTGTTCGTCTACTGATAATTTTTCCTTCATATTAATGAACAATGATGTTACAAAATTTTGATGTATATGAACGTTATTTGATGTATTTGTCTTCATACTGACGAATAGCTATAACTAAATATCGATAAATAATTTGATGAATTTTTCGTGATAATAACGAATAACTACAACTGAATATTGATGAACACTTGCATCGTTTTATGAACGTTTCTTCATACTGACGAAGAACTACAAACAAATTTCGATAAAAAATATCATTATTATATGACTTTTTTCTTCGCATTAACGATTTTACATCAATTAACGCGTGCATCCATGATTGTTTTCTTCATTATTTCTTCACCTGAAAATTAATAACCGTGTAAACAATCGATGAAACTTATATCATACTATTGAGTAGACTAAAATCTTCTATTTAAAAGTTTTGTTTGAAAATATTGGTCAGAATTAAAGAAAGAACGTTTAATCTTCATTAATCCGCCGTCCGCAAATTCATTTGAAGGTTCGCAGCTCGCAAGCCTTTTGAGCTATTGAGTTCATACTTTTATGGTGGTCTCCTTGGGTCGGCTCCTTATGAGCGGGTGTGAGGAGGGAGGTTGGAAAATGTTATAGACGAACAATTTTGGTTGCTATGTATCAGGAATCGCTTACAATAAAAAACTGAAAATTAGTTAGATAAGACTATTATAGAGCTACAATAAAAAAATTAAATTTTTGATAGGGATTACAATATTTATTTCCATAACATTATTTGTTTCCATAACATTATTTAATTCATTTTTGTTCATTGATGATTAATACAGTATATTTGGAACTTCTAATAGTTTTAAAAAGCTTATAGCAACTGAAGCAGCGGAAACTATCCTGAGATGTTAAATGATATCTATATACCCAAACACTTCTTTACAAACAAAGCAATGCATATTTACCGAATAAATCATTCACTTAATTTAATGTAAATTTTCAACTTTCGAAAAGAAAGAAAGAACAAATTTCGAACATCAAACGACACAAACGAAAGTCACAAGTGAAATGATTCTGATTCTGACAAATTATTTCGCTAAAACAAAAGTGACGGTGTTCATAGAATTTCTGTTCGAAACACTAATTTTCTAGTGAAATGATGAACGTTCGTCAAGAGTGATGAATGATTATCATCAGGTCAGCGATTATTTATATCAATTGTTGAATGTTTTCCTAAATTTTATTATGTTCTCAATGGAACGCAAATTAAGCAGAATAAAATCTTCTATGTAATGTTCATCAGATGGTGAAATTGTTCATCAATTAGAAAACCATTTACAAATTTCTTTACGAACAATTTGATGATTGTAATTTCGTCATTTTGATGAATAGTTTTATAAAAGAATGCTGAAACATGATACACGTTACATCCGGATGATGTATTTTGCATCAAATTGATGAAATAAATTTGAAGAAAGGCGTTCATCAATATGAAGTATGATTTCTCTTTCAGTGTATGTGACGACCAGTTTTTTCCGCTTTTTTCGGAAATTTTTTTTTGCAGATTATAAGCTCCCATTCTTGAAAGTTTTACCACATATTTGTTCATATTTCAACAAACATTAGACATTTTTTTAAGGAGAAATATTGTTTTTTTTTGAGTGCAGAGCTCTTGAAAGTGACCTCTGTAAAAAAAGTTGTCAAATGGCTGCCATGATTCCGCCTGTCCTCCTCATCTGAAATCAAAAAATTAAAGTGACACTTGATTTATAGGCCAGTGGCTATAACTAGTACCAGAATTATGTCAAAATCGGTTCAGTAGTTTTTTTTAATCATGTCAGCTAATTTAAAAAAATGCAGTTTTGAGAAAAACGCTATTAAAGATCGGTGGTGGACCGGGCGAGCTCGGAACAGCTGCTCCTTTATACGGCTATTACTTTATAACGACTTCGAATTCGAAGAAATCCTTTTACACACATATTCTAGGGATGATTTGGAAGTAATTTAAGTCAAAAGTCTGACCCGGCACATAGTACGACCCTCTTAAAGGTTGTTTAGTTTTATGCAATTTTACAGCGTTATGCCCAAGTCCACCTCGTTTTACTAGTCTTAACAGACGCACATCGTAGACAATTCACGGCCTTTAATTTAATCTGACAATGAAAATATCATAAGTAATGTACAGAAACTTAAACGATTAACGTTTATTATGAAAACACATACGACAAAAATACTTCTACTGTGAGCTCATAAAATGAGTTAAAAATAAAAACGATAAAAGCAGCAACAACAGTAGTTAAAAACCATAAAGTTCACAATGTGTTGAAGTTCAAAAAAAAAATATTATTTAAACAATAAAAACTTTGCAAATTTTCTGCTAATATAATAAAGTTTTTTTTAACGACTTAAGAAAATTCAACATTAAATTTAATAATTAGTTTGTTATCGGTTCAAAAGACCTGCTAATGTTCCATGTTGAAAAAATTTCTTATCACAACTCACCTGTGTTTAATAGCTTTGTTTTCTGCTTCAAATTAACTTTTTGCCATTATATTTGTCACCGACTGGAAAAAATGTAATACAAACTGTTGCATTATATAACAAAAATTTTAAACAATCATTTAGAGTGTTTTAATCGTGCAAGTGCTCTTCGGAAATGCATTGATTTCAAGGATAAATTCGTTAGAAGTATTTGAAGTGTTTTGAAGAACAGAGTGGATGGAAGTAATAAACTTGTTTATTATACCAAACACTCACATTCCTTTTTTACTTACTTAATACGTTGGAATCTATAGAGGCATAAAACTGACCCATTCTACTTTTTATCATCAATCAAAGACTTGTTTTATTTAGCAGTTTACACCTGTCGCCGGAGATACATGCCAGAGACTCACTTGTTATTGTACACAGTTAAATTTTTCCACTAGCTTTAGTGATGACACTTCGTTTTTTTTGTTTAAATTAATACACAGGTAAAATGCACGTTTATTACCGATGGTTTCTGATGATGCCATAATTAAATTTTTATAATTTTGGTATATGTGATCAGCAACCCCATTTAGAGGCCTGAATTATGTGACCTTAAAACCAAAACCACTTGAAGAGTTCGATAATTCTGAATTCTGGAATGAGGCTGATTGAAGGGAGTGGAATTTATTCCCCTTAAATACTTAACTTTGAATATGAAGGTTAGGTTCAACTAATCTGCAATCTGACCTTTGATGGCATTCAAACTTACTCGTAAAATTTAACATAAATATTAATTGCACTCTTGCGCGTATATATTTATGGTGTTTGTAGCTGACGAAGCAGTTAAGTGCCTGGGAGTTCTTTAAAACTTTAAAAAACAATTTACACATTCAGAATTAGCCGTCATAAAAAACATCTAGTCGTCACGATGGACTCTAGTGTTAAGTGCGTTAGTCTATCGATACAGAGGTCGTGTGTTTAATTTTGGCTGCTTTAGGCCTGGAATACATGCAATTTTTTCGGATTCCTGTAGTCGTTTGGTTTTGCAATAATCTCGGAAGACGGTGCCAATTCATATTGTATCGGGAAAAAAACAGGCTATGTTGTTTGGACCGCAATCAGGAAACAACAGTGGTTGCTCGTCACTGAAGCTGCCATACATCGCTCTATTAGGGAATGAACAATTGGCTGTTGGATTCAAATGGTTTAAAACATTAATTCTTTTTATTTCTATAACTTAACAACGATTTACGCTAGAAAGTTGAAATTTTGCAGCTATTTAGAGCACGAGTTCGCTAGAAACGTTAATTTCTTTAACTCAGGCCTATAGGCAAATTTGTCGATTGCGGACCATCGGATATGATTTTGAGGTGTCCGTAACCGCCGATAAATCCGGAAATTAGCACTTTTCTATAAAACAAATTTTGATTACATATTTAAAAAATTTAGGATAACAAATGCAAAATAATAAGAACTGGAAAATTTTAATTTAGAGTGCGCGCTCTTTGCAAATTGAAGGCTTGAGGTGTGTTTTCTATAAAACTTATTTAAAAACCGTGCACATGGTCGGGGTGTTTTTACAGAAGATTTTAATTTATTTTTATTAATGAAGTATGGTGGACTGCAACTATTTTTAAAGCGTCCACGCAATGAACGTGCGCGGAAATCCTACTCGTAGTTGTGCAATTTTTCCAGTCTTGCTTCCCGTTGCTCCGTCGCTCCCGTTACTGCCATTGCTTCGTTACTCCCTTTGCTCCTGTTGCACCTATTGTTCCTGTTTCTCCCGTTTGCTCCCACTACTTCCGTTGCTCCCGTTACTCCCGTTGCTCTATTGCTCCTGTTTCCCCCGTTGCATCCGTTGCTCCCGTTACTTCCGTTGCTTCGTTGCTCCTGTTTCGCCCATTGCTTCTGTTGCTTCCGTTTCTTCCGTTGTTCGATTTTGTCAGACGTGCGCATTTCTACACCGAAAACACACGAACTGTCGCTAAACTATATGAAACACACTCATTTGCTTGTGTCGCGCGCCACCTATTATAGAATAGTTCTACTAATACAGAAAAACCTTCGCGGATGTGCGCTGAACAAATCAACAAACTACTATTCTATATGTTTCCTGAGAATTTGATCAAAAGCAGTTGAGCGGTTTAGGAGTCTATAGCCGACATACATACATCCTCTTTTATATATAAAGATTTAATAAAAGAATTTAACTTAATAAACACTTTAGTATTTAATTCATAATGATTTATTTATTTATTAGCAACATAATACGATTTCGTATTTATTTCCTTTCAGGAACGACAAGAGGAACTAAATAAAGCAATTGTTATGAGAGATGAAGTTGATCGAGCTCCAAATGGACACATAAAGACTGAAATTCAAAATCAATTATTTCCAACACCACCTCCGGTAAGTGTTCATTTATTTATGTTTTAATTATATTATTTAATTTAGATATTAACAAGTGAATTCCAAGAAAAACTTTCTTATAGAAAAGGAATATAATTCCTCTAAATAAAGGCAATGAAGAGGGAAGGGGCTAGGAGTTAAATGGGATAGGCATAGAGTATGACGATATATAACGATGAACATTCTGCTTAAAACTCATTTGGCTGCAAAGCACGGAAAGATAATTGCTATATTGGGTAATTCATACTGATGCTGAGGAATAATGTTGGCAAGGTTCACAGAGCAGTCGGCTTTGAAGTAACGATGGAAAAAAGCCAGAGATCCTACATTACATCGATGTTCGAGTGAATAGTAGCCGTGATTACACCGTTACCAATTTACTTAAAAATTCTTTTTGCAATATGTTCATGAAGGCCAAAACGATTGAGAAACTCCTACCCAATATAACCCATATTAAAATAATGTTCAAGTCTGTAGCGAATATAGATTTTGTAAATGGTGGCTAAATCAAATGAAGAAACGTATTTTTACATCTGTAATGGAATCCCACGCACTGGCACATTGTGTCTTTTGTAACACGGATTCAGATAAGTTGACTCCAAGAATTTTGAAGCTATCAGTATTGGATAATCTTTCTTCTCCATATGAGATTGCTGGGATGTGTGAGTCTTTTTTTGATAGTTTGAAAACAGCTCTGCGTTTTCAATGCATTGAACTCGATTCTATACTGTCTGCCCCAGTAAAGAATATCAACGATATCTGAGTTCAATGAGTCTGCCATGTTTTGTCTGAAATGTGGCAAAGAACTGCGACGCGATTTATTGGTAGACATAAATTGTGGTACTATTATCGGTGAAGCTATGGATTGGATTGGAAGTGTATGAGATGGGTTCGTTAATAGAGATTAAAAACAGAGTAGGTCAAATGTCGTCCTGAGGAACGCCAACATTAATAAAATAAAGAGACGTAGAATCTCCATCTAATACTACTCGCATTACTCGCGATATCAGGCAGTCCAAATGCTTTTGATTTGGTTAAAAGGACAGTATGTCATACTCTATATAACGCATTCGCGATATCGAGTGCAACCAAGTGGATCTCCCAAAACCCATGAATACTACTATGGATTCGTAAAGTCAAGCAGATCAGTAGTTTTGATCGACACCCATATTGATGTTCATCAATAAGTTTTTCTCTCTCAAGACATAGACACATTTCTGTTTTTTACAATATCGATTTGAAAATTGATCTAATTAATTTCGGATATTAAATAGTATTCTATTTTGTGCTCTAAAGAATTTTATTTGAAAAGGAACAGTGTCTAGGTAGGTTGCTGACTAATACAAAAAATCGACCAACAGTCTGGGCGCAACTTTATTATTATTTTATAGGTAGAAGTCCGAAACGTGTTTAATGCTGAGATGCGGTGTAGGTTACTATGACTCTCACAACCTAAAAAATAACGTTCCAAATAACCTCCTGGTTATTCCTTAGGTTGTCAGTCCCATAGTCGCCTACACCGCCTCTCAGCATTACCTATGTTTCGGACTTCTATCTATAAAATAATAAAGTTGCGCCCAGACTGTTGACCGATTTTTTTTTTAGTTTTAATTACTCTAGTAGCACATCTACATATATGTACTAAGTTTCAACTTTCTAGCATAAGCCGTTTCTGAGATATGAAAAACCACCCCCGACCTCCGTACCTTGCTACCACTATCAAAAATTTATTTTTCTGGGATGTCTCTATAGTAGCTCTATACAGTTTTCAATTTTTAGCTTTCTATCCTTTGCTGCTTTCGATAAATTAATTAAATCAGAATTTTTTCATTTCCACCACCTCCCACCATCACTCCCTACACCCACACCCTCGAAAATTTTTTCTCCGCTAGAGGTCTACTGGTCCTAACTCTTGTAAAATTTTCAAGATCATATCTAATACGGCTTTTGAGATATAAAAATTTAATTTTTTGAAAAATGACTGTCCCTCTACTTCCGCGCTTCACCTTCCCTATCAAAACTTTAGACTCCACTGGTAATTCTATATACAGAAATCAAATTTTATCTTTCTGGCACAATTGAGTCGGAAGGTATTGCAATTCAAAGTTTTTCAATACCCACCCCCATACCTCACCACCCCCTTAAAAATGTTAACCCTTTTCTAATCTCCTAGTATCTCTTAAGATAACTACAAAGTTTCAGCCATCTGACATCAATCGTTCAGGAAATATGGATTTTAGAATGTTTCAATCCCAGCTTTCAAGCGTTTTTGATGCAATATTTTCCCCCCACTCGCACACCCCTCGATACCTATCGACCATTTCTTTGCAAATGGGTCTCCTATCATAGTACTACATAAGTTCCAACTTTCAGTCTCCTAGCATAAGCGGTTCTTGAGATCTAGAAACCAATTTTTTAAATCTAAAACGCTCCCTAGTCCTCCCCCTGACACACACCCCCCCTCCAAAAAATACCACTCGTAGGGGTTCACCCATTCTACCTACCATAAAAATTTCAACTTAATATCTCAAGAAGTTTGAGAGCTACGCACCTTCAAACGGTTTTGCGTACGGCGGACGACGGACGGCGTACGGCGTCTACCGCGGACAGACGGAAATTTTTTTTGTTTACTAGTCCTAAAACGTGAAACCACAAAATTTCAGGGTAGCAAATTTTTTTTAAATTTCAGGTCAATAACAATACTTTATTATTAAAAAATAATAAAGAAAATTTATCTGCATTACAAGAACGCTACTGAAAACGCCTTCCTCTGTCATATTTCTCTCCAACCTACTGTTTTCAATCTCATCGTTTTTAACAGAACTTTCCGCAGTTCATTATTATTGTTGTTGTTACCAGTGGAAGTTTTTCACCTTGTCAGACTCTCGCTAGCTGTCCGTAAAACTGAAAAATAAAAACGCCTTGTCGTACAACTTTATTCATAGTTTGACCGAACCTAGAATTGCTAGATAATTGTTTTTCCTAGACTAGATGGGATTTGGATCTACGGCCTACATATTATTGCCTACAGAAATGGTCAGTACGCTACCCAAAATCCATGTATTTTTATTTATTCCTCGGGAATTGACAAACCGTTGTACAATCAATTAGACAGAAGATCATTAACAAAGAGTACAACTATTAAATTGAGGTATTCAAATAAATCAATTAAGGCGGTTAGTAAAAGTTGTGAATATGTAATTTAAACTGTATAAAACAGCTGGAAGCGAAACCACACTTAAAAGCATTTTAATGTTCAGTTTTTTATCTAATATTAACATCTATTAGATTTTATTTTTTTCAAACATTTTTTGTCTATTATTTGTGCACTACACTATCGATGTGTCTCATAGAAGAAATATAGCGAACATTTTGACTAAAAGAGTTATTTTAAGAATACCGATAAAATATATCAGTTACTAATTTCAATAATATGATAAATTTTATCTAATTAAATTTACAGTTTTTAGGAATTTCTCTACCAAGAAATCGGTACCTCCATAAGATCTTTTAACTAACAATCAAAATGAATTTTCCAATAAATTTACACTTCAATATAAGCTAAAAATTTAAAATTTATCGATCGTTCGTGATCGACCTAAAATCAGCCGTAATTAAATTAAATTTTTAAATTATTATGTAAAACTGTATCTTCTAGATGCCAGTTGAACCATCTTCAGTTCAAAAATAAATAAATACAGATTCTTCCGCTGTATCTTACGTTGGCATTCGAAAAAATCCGCCAAGGCAGGTGAAAGTAGGTCATTGCTAAATGCTAATTTAATCAATAATCCTGTTTGATTTTTCACGTTTTTTTGATTTGATCGGTTAATAGCCTGCGACAAACTTTAAAAGAACTAGATTGTCAAAATCAAACAATAGACGAAAATCTATTCGTTGATTTTTTTCTTCAGTATATTTCTGAACCAGAAGCCGTTCCCCAACATTTTGTATGATTTTATTGCGATTTACAAACAGTTCGATGGCTTTTCGATGCTTGGCGCATTCTACGGATTTAACGAATTTATTTTATGATAGACCGCTTCACTGGTTTCATTCACCTGTATACACGATTCTTTTGTGATCGAGATTTTGAAATGTTTTCGGACAGACTATCGGAAACAAATCAACCGCGGTAAAATACAACAGTATCGAGGTATCTATAAATAAAAACATTTCTAGTTTAACTAGTTTATGTTGGAAAATAGCAATCGGAACTGAATGAATCCTAAATTTTGATGTAAACATAACTTGGGTTTGAATCGGATATTGATCCAAAATATGACTTCATTAAATAATAGTAGGTTCCTAACTATGAGTAGGATGGAAAAATTGAATACAGATAAAACAGGTATTTTTTAAAGTTTAAGGGCGAATAAAAGTTTGAAGTTCGTAAATAATTTCGTAGTAACTATACTGGCTTGATGATTAATTAATTAATTTTAAATTACAATAAAAGCCCACCAAACGGAAGCAGTCTGTAAAAATGGCATATACTTCGCACGTGAACTGCTTTGGGCCCCCTATAACTGAAGAACGCTTTGAGATATGGTCCTCCAATTGGTACACCAGCACTAGGTAAACTTGGCAGGTACCTTCAGTGTAGGGATTGTGGTAGACAGGTGAAAATATTTTTGAGGACACCAAATCCTAGTAAATTGAAACTTGGCAGTGATGGTGGATTTACACTCAACGTTTGAGGCGCGCTTCTATCCCCACCATAAAATCAACCAATCAGATGGCTCGTGGAGTCGCAAGAGTCTAACATTCTTAAACTTTTTCTCCGACTCACGCTTCCATATGTATGAACTGTGGCAGCACACAATTCGCAGTCATCGTATTTCTGTCGTTTCGTACTTATAGGAAAGTTGCGCCACAGAAGCATGTTGAGTGTAAATTACTTTCAACGCAGCAAAGAATACAGCTGACGAAAACCGGTTTGCATTGGCCTGATGGGGGTAGAGGCTCGCCTCGAGGCTTGCCTCAATGGTGAGTGTAAACGCACCATGAGACGTTTTGAAGAAACCATGGTTGACGCAAGCAGTGGCATACGAATTAAAATATGTAAATTATTTTGAGAATTGCTTAAGGGCTTGAATTAAAACTTAATGATGAAAGTTTGAATATAGCCCAATTTACTGGATGTTTTATACACCAATGTCAATTTTTAACAACATATAGCAGTAACAATAGGCAACAAGACAATCTACTTTAGATGAAATACTGGACTCCGTTCTTATAGTACGGGTGAGAGGATGTTTTTGCTGTTTCTGGAACGTCTTATACTAGACAGTTGAAACTTAATGCCTAGATATAGATGTACCAGAAAAGTAATTCAATCAAATATTTTATATATCTTCTGGCGTACGAATGTTGGCAAAGGTCCGTGAAAATGGAATGCATATTTTTTTCACGAATTTCGTCATTTGTCTTAGGACTCAGGACTTTTTTTTAAATTCAACTCGTAAGGTAGTTGGTGTAAAGGAGTTGTATACATTTTTACGAATTCTGCCAGGTCTGATTACGTCTGAAACAAATTTTTACTTCCACGTGCCTTTTATATAATCGCACTAAAAATCGTTTTACAGCATTTTTCGCTTTCCAACCTCTAAGAGAATTACACAAGTATTCACGAATTCCGTCATATTTGTTAGGTCCGATAAGATATATGATTGGTTTTTTTCCTTAGGTTTTCTATTGTCTAACCCGCAAAAGATAAGGGGGTTGTATACGTTTTTTTCCAATTTTCATCATATCTCTTAGGTTTAATGAGATATCGATATATGTTTTTCATAATTTTTTATGATTTTCCTTTTAAATTCTTACAATTTAAATTATTTTATAATAATTTTAAGAATTTCCGAGTTTTTTTCTGCTTCAGAAAAGTCTTTTGTGAGAGCGCCATATGTGTGTTGGTGAACTGAAATTCATATCCACAAGTTCACGTTATATTTGAACCAATTTGGTTTTTTCACTAGGATGTTAATTCTAATCGAAGGTTTTATCCACTAATTAGCGCAATATTTTGAATTTAAAGGCCGGATTATAATGAACGTACCTTGTATTGCTGAATCGCGTTGCGTCGCTCGCATCGCGCTCAATGTAGTTGCGCCTTAGCAAAAAAGATGAAATTACAGTGAGTGCGATGTTCGCGATGACTCAATCGAATCGCGCGCTTCAAATTGTAACACCTGTTATTGTGAGCACACTGAATCCTTTCCCACACCTGCCGAATAATATTCCCAAATATTAGAAATATTTCGTTCGGAGCCTGCAAACGTATTGCTTGTTTCTTTTATAGTACAGGCATTTATTTCCCGATATTTTTAGCAATTTGTTCTCTATTGTTGTATTAAATTCGAAATATAACTTCTATGCACCTCTTCCTCCACCTTTAATGAAGTCAAAATTGAATTACGCGCGCGACGAAATTTCAAAATAGTTTATCGAAGCGTCGCGATTGGAACGATGCGATATCAGCATGCATCGCGATGCATTGCTTCTTCACTTGTGCGCGTCGCGATCCACTGCTTCACTTGTCCGCGTCGCGTTTACCATAACTTCACCTTAAGAGCGATGGATCAAATTCAGCCAACAGAAAATTTATTTTTCTTTATGTTTTGTAAACAAACTTATTTTCTTTGTTTTAAGGTATTTAGGCGTATTTACGTCATATTAAGACACACCACATGCCAATACATCGCACAGACTCGTTAACCCTATAAGTATATGGATATGGTGAAAATTTTCCTGTTTATTAAGCTGAAAAACTGTACTGTCTTCGTTTCTTCGAGCTATGCAACTGTGTCCGAGGCACGGAATTAGATAGGAAAAGACCGTATAAAAATTTGTTTTAATTTTAAACTCGAAGAGTTTGAAGCTTGGTCACCCTAGAAATAGCCCAGCGAATTACCACTTAAGGACCGTTCCTACCAAGGTTTAGTTTGGAATCAAGGAGGTTTTTTGCGAGAAAATCCACAAGTCTTAAAGAAAATTGTCCACCTACTTGTGGTAAGGCATCATTTAGCCTCGAATAACTGCTCGCTCTGGACGTAGTCCTTTGCATATCCGTTTCCGGACTTCCACATAATGACGAAGCGCAAGATATGGACGACCTTAAGGATACGAAATCCGCTCGATTCCTCATTGGTGAGATCTGTACGTGTTTTAGCATCTGAAAAGAAAGGAAGCCCATTAAATATTGAAAGCATTTTTATTTTTAAAGCTGCTATTACATAAATGTATTTAGTGCAGAAATATTGTGTAACTCACCGTTAAAAAGTTCGCTATTCAATAATGTTGACAAGATATCGATTCGTTTTTACTTCTACGGTGTGTTTATACAATTGGCTTCAAACCAATTTTAGGTTTTTTATATTGATCCGCCAAGGGATTGTAAAGGGTTTGCATGCGTTTTTCACGAATTTAAATATACCTCTCATGATTTTACTTCTCCGGGCACTTTATGCAATCGCATAAAAGCCAATTTTTCGATTTTCCGAAATTCAACTCCCAAGTGAGTCCCAAGGGGTTGCATACGTTTTCACAAATTTTGCAATTGTTCCAAGGTCTGATGAGATATCAAATTAGTTTTATCTTTTAAATGATTTTTATGAAACTTTTTAACTTTTTTCCAAATTTGAAATGAATGAAATGGAGTTGTATAGGTTTTCGCGATTTTTGTCATATCTTTTAGATCAGATGAGGTACCAAATTGGTTTTTACTTTTATGGGTTTATAAGATAATCTCTTAAAAATCAATTTCAGGATTTCCTGAAGTTGTACATCGTCGACAGTTATCTCGATCCAGGACTGCGTCCTCCAGATTTCCTCTCATCAAGTGGGATCTTCTTAGCTTTTAATTCATCTTAGAGTGATAAAAACAAACCGTAACCTAATATATTTGTTTTTTTTTCTTTTTAGCCTCCACAATTCGCCAATGGTTACAGCGAAAAAGCCAATAACCAAACAACTCCACGAAGGCCGCTGCTTTCGAAGCAGCCATCAGTTGATCAGCCACCACAAACTCCAACCCCAGACTACGACTCCACACCTTCGAATACTCTGAAAAAAAACCACAGCTTCCTAAAGGAGCCAACCTATGCGAATGGGTCCTTTCAGGGAACTCTACGACGCGTAGCTGCCGCTTCAGAAATGGCTAAAGCAAATGGCGATGCTGCCGAATTGGAATCAATCGAATCCTTCAAGCTACGAAATCATTCATCCCCAATACCACGACCGCCATCGCTATATTTCGCCCCGTTGAATTCCGGACCGCCCACAATGAAGAAAACTACTCGGCCCGTTTCGGTCACAATCGGCGAATATGGTTCTTGTAACGGTCGCAAGGAGCCCGCAAAATTCGATTTTATTTCAAAGCCAAACGAAAACGGACTAAACGGTCATCACCAGTCGTCCAATCGCGATGAAAACGTTTCGGAAATGCTACGAAGTGAACTGGAGAAGACACTGTCCAGATCGAATCTGAAGAAAGTCAACGAGAATCGTAACGTCAATCTCAACACAAATGGCGCTACAGTCGCAATGGTCACAAATGGCGCGGATAAGCCAGTCCTGCAAAAAACTCAGTCATCAAACATCGAACGATTGGCCAGTATTTTGCAGGCCAAACAGAACGGCGGATCCGAGTCAAACTCGAACGGAACCGGTTCGATTTCGAGCTCAAATCGAGTCACAATCAATTTTAATAATAATAAGCCCGCGCTACGCAAGGCCGATAGTACGCCAGCTGGAACAACCACATCGAATGGTATCCTTAAGAATGGATTTGCTAAGGGCAGTCCTAACGGCTTCGGCGAGAAGAACATCACATTCGGGAATTGAAGAGCCTAGCCTCCGAACAGACAGTGTGCTAGCTTCCTTTAGGTTCCTTCATCAAGGACGATTGTAGTGGCGAACAACTTCTACTACCCCATAGTCGCTTAGGTCGTACTTTTAGTATTTAAATTATTTCACGGCGTATGATTCTCTTCTAAACTGCTTATTTTACTACATAATATTTTTATTTTGTAAATAAACAATTTTTAAAATACACAAACAATAGAAATAATCAAAGAAGCCTTTCATTCTGCTATCCCTTAGCAGATATCGTGGCCGACCTCGTTCATCTGGTACATGTCCACCTGTTTGCCCGATACCTGGAAAGTTTCGCCGTTCCCGATACTTGTGAAGACCGGCACGAAAACAAACGCACAACACTGCCCAAAAATCTGGGAAAAGTTTCGCCTAAATCCAAGATTAAATAGTCCATCCATTCGCTGGCCAGTATCACAATAGATTCCCAGCGTTCGTTCCATACAAGTTTGATTCAGCGAAATCAGGAACAAGTAGTATGCACTTATGATAGTCAGCGTTAAAAAGACCACAACCAAGGCTGGCGTAAAAGCGTACAGATTCAGCACCACCCTCATGCCGCCATTGAAGAAATGCGATTTCAGGAGGATCCCCAAACAGGACACGGTCATCACACAACACGCTGCCGCTCCGTACCACTGCGTCAAAATAAAGAACTTACAGTTCTTGAAGTGGATGCAATTGTTCATCCAAAAGCAGTGATGATCCATACGCAGGACGCACGTATCACAGGTGGAACAATGGTGCGCACGATCGGGTTGCAGGATCTTGCAGATTTTGCAGTATCGCGGCTGATTGGTGCTAGTCTTGGTGTAAATGGCATAGACGTAGAGAAGATCGCCAATATTCAAATTGTTTTCGGTTGCTCGATACTTTTCCGAAATTTGAGGAATCGCCGACATAACAGTGCGAATGAAGCAAACCTCGAAGCACATCATCAAGACGCACGGCACTACCTGGACTAAGGTGAGGAGCTCTTCGTTACGATGCCAATGCTTCATTACCAACAGGTACATGTACAGGATGCATAACGCGAAACACTGAATTGTGAAAACAGGGACCCATTTGAAAAAGTTCACTAACGACATGAGTGCGATCTAAGATTGCCTTTCCTTCTTTTTTTGGAATCCGAACACAATTAGAAATTTTAGGCGAAAAACTCCTGGAATTAAACCAGCCAACTTCTTACTTTTTGTTTAGATTTTTTAGCCTTTTCTCCAAAATACTAGTCAAAACGACATTTTACATACGGGTATTGCGATTTATAAAGAAACTACAGTAGATGACCACGTCAAAACAACCACAACCCACATTCTTCGACAAACTTCCTCCAATTTTAGCAAAAAATTACATTGGTAATTTGTTCAGCCTCTGGCCTGGCATCAATAAATGGTGGACCACGAAACGATGAAACCCTTTTGAAAAAATCCAGAAAGAAATTCAAGGATGAAATAACTGTATACACTTCTCGAACTCTCTTCCCCATCTCGCATGTTCTTCACGCTCCCGAATATTCCACACACACAACCTGGTATACTGGATATCTCTTGTCTCAACACATGCAATAGCGAGAGCGAGACGACGGTCAGTTCTGCGCGAAAGTGTTCGTAAAGTGATATTGATAACATCGATCAAGTAGTAAGGTTAGGTTAGGTTGAGAAGGGTGGACTGAAGCATTGTGCCACAGTCCATCATGAGAGATCACTGCGGATCCATTGTGGTCCCCTCGTATAAAACCGGGCTCTAGACTACTGATTCCAAATATTGCTCTTCCTTATGAAGAGAGTAATTCTCCATAGAGGAATCATCGCAAGTTCTGATAGTTCGGTCAAGGAGAATTTCCCCAAGTACCAATACCTGGTACGTGCCAGACTTTCACATTCACACACTAGATGCTCCAGTGTCGGTTCAACATTCTCACAGCGACACAGAACAGCCATGGGTATTCCCAGTCTTTTTCCATGTCTCCCAAAGGGACAGTATCCCGTTAGGACCCCTATAAGTTGTCTGCAAATATCCCTGCTCAGAAATGAAATGAAGCTAGAGTTCCTCCTATCAAGTTTCGGCCAGCAGATTCTTGCTTGCCGGCAACCCGAGAGATTCACCCAAGCTCCCTCCATCTGTATGAGCGCTTCAATATCAATCATTCTCTTTACACATTCAATGGGACATAGAACCGATTCATCGGCCAGCTCTGTGCTTATCTCCGACCCCCTTCTTGCGAGCTCATCTGCCTTTTTATTTCCAGGGAAGTCACTGTGACCAGAAATCCAACTAATCTTCAGGTTGTTATTCATACCCATCATCTGCAATATTCTTTTACATTCTTTCACAAGTCTAGATTTAGTAATGTGCTCCTCAGCAGCCTTGATGGCAGCTTGGCTGTCAACACAAATAGTTATTGTATCATTCGCGCACTGTTTTCGCACAATTAGGTATTTCAGCTGCTTTTGTCAGCGCAAAAATCTCGGTCTGAAACACGCTCGAGGTATCCGGTAGCCTGAACGATTCCATAATGTCAAGGTCGCAAGAGTAAACTCCCGCGCCCGTTCCGCTTTCCGTCTTGGAGCCATCAGTGTAGATAGCCAACGTGTCTGGGGCGATGATTCCAGATCGCCACTCCAGTCTGGTGGGAATATACACAGCATAGGAATGTCCAAAACTGCGAGACGGTGTGCTGTAGTCGGTGCGCTCCGGCATGGCGGAACACAGGGAAGACAAGATCCTAGTGTGACCCACACTGCCTCCCATCCAATAGCCTGCCTCACGCAGACGCAAAGCACCCTTTTCTGTTATTGATTTTAGCGCTAATTCCAGTGGGATTATGTGGAGCATTACTTCCAGAGCCTCTGAGGCCGTGGTACGTAAGGCCCCAGTGATCCCAATGAATGCCACTCCTTGAATTCTGCTCATGGCGACCCTGTTCGTCCCGATATCCAACGCATGCCACCACACCAATGACCCGTACGTACGTCTAACTACTGTGATGTACAGCCAGTGGACTATCCTCGGGTTGATGCCCCAGATTTTCCCTACCATTCTCTGACAAGCGTCGTAAGCATTCGATGCCTTCTTGATCCTGTCGTCAATCGTGAGTTTCCAGTTCAACCTAGGATGAAGATAGATTCCTAAGCACTTCACACTAAGTAGTAAATAAAATCGGGAAGCGTTGCCAGTAGTGTGATATTGAATGCGATAGAGTAAAGGCTTGGTAGTTCGAAACCTTGCTTTAATCGAATTATGTTTTGCTTGAAATTTCGGCGAACCCCGAGCTCCTTTCGATGTCCAGGTTATTTTCCATAGGTGTTTATTCCATCTCATTGAAAGAGTAAGTTTATTTTCTGAGCAGCGAGACTCTAGAAAATTGATACTTTTGGAAGTCTGCCAGTGGTTTTTCGGGGCGCAATAGCTTTTCACTAAGTGCACTGTAATTTTGTTGCCAAAGTGCTCCAAAAATAAATTCTTTGTCAAAATAAAATTGACGTTGCCTATGATTTAATTGTTTATTGTGTCAGTAGTGCCTTAAATTTCTCTTAAAAAAACGATGTTTCGTATCCAAAAGCTTCTTTCAAATGAGTATCGCGACTTCGATGAGATAGTTCTTGTGGAAAGTCCTTTCGCTCAAGTCACTGATTCCGGTGTGGGGATAAGACAGGTTCAACTAGGTAAGGTCAGTCCTTTTTCATCTCGATTCCTGACCAATGCAAGATTTTAGCACTCACCCCATCCAAACTGATAGTCGGCAATGACACGTTTGAAAGGACGAAATCAAATGACCTTTCCAACGTTTACTATCGCAGCGAAGATCCCGAAATCGAATGTATGGAGCTAGGGAGCATCCTGCCGCTTGAGTTTCTCTACATCAAAGTGTTTCGGAAGGGCTCGCGACAATTGATGAAAGTTTCCGTTGGCACTGCCAAAATTTTGTGGTTCGAGTTTGGCGGATACCTTTCACGAAATGTTTGTATTCAAGTTCGTTACCAAAAAGAATTTTGACGATTTTTCCTTTCGTGACAGGTTCACTGGAATATTTGGCGAGATCGAATATCAACTCTTCGTGTCAACCAAACCCGCCTATTCTGCGCTGATCCTCCGCAATCGTTGACAACAATTTCCAGCACCTCAACAACAACGAATATCAACTATCCCGACTTGCATGAAGTTGTCGCCGAAGTGCATCGCGAAAACTCCAATTTGACGAATGAGTCACGAACAATACCCATCTTCTTTACTGCTGACGACGAACGTACGAAAATATGTCCATCGGTCAAGGACTTGATGGGTTCGTACAGGTACTTCCCTAGAACGAATTCGGTCAGCCGAATTTCATCGAATCTGCCAAGGTTTGAACGAAGTTTGGCAACAGGCTTGCGCAAAAGTGATCAAGAGCTTGTACTTCGAGAGGTTGCCGAGTATTTCTTGGAGACACAAAGTGACATTGTCATCGGGCAACATACTTTCGGATTTGATTCGTGCGACGGAAGCTGTAAGGATTTTCTGTTCCGTTCGGCTTCCGTCGCTAACTTAAATCATTGCTGGAAAAGCGGATATGACGAACTTTAGAAAATTATTCTATTTGTATATTATTTGAGTAATTATTGAATAAATTTTGTACGCCACAGATGATTACAATTCTGTCGGATTGATTCAAATGTTAGAGGTCCAGTCAAGCCTCGACCTCTGTTGCCAGAGCCTTTAATCGCCTTCAAAGAGAGCTTCGTACTGGGATTGTCCTTTTTCGTTTAAAACTCGACCTGACACTCCCACAAATTTACACTACTCCACAATAACAATAGAAATTTTAATTATCATAAATGTAACTTCGCAACAATAAGTTCAGAACTCAGCATACTCGACTGGGGTAGTCTCTTTGACGGAAAATCATCAGAAGAATTCTTAACTGTATTTCACAATATCTTGCACGAGCAAATGGAACGGCATGTACCACTCAGTACCTCCACAAAACACCGCCACCCTGTATGGTTCAACAGGACCGTTCTTAGGGAGTTGCGCATAAAAAAAATCTCCACAAGAAATACAAGCGAACCAAATCTGACTCTGCTTACCTACAGTTTGTGGCTCGGCGCACATTGGTCAGAAATGAAATAAAGTCTGCCTTTTCCGTATATGTCGAAACAATCAATGCTAGCTTGGCTCAAAATGAAACCAAGTCGTTCTGGTCTCATGTAAAAAAACACCAGAAAGGGTTCTCAAACAACCAATGTCTTAAAACACCGGGATAACCACATCACGGACCATCAAGCCATATGCGACCTCTTTGCCAAGTTCTTCTCCACTGGGTTTTCTACATCGGACCGGGATCTGACCTATGATTTTGGCGTTCCTACACACGACTTATTGAGTTCAGCTTACTTTTCCAACCACGATTTCTTAGTCTGCATTAATTCTTTAGATCCGAACGTCAATGGTGGGCCGGATCAACACGGTTTTGTTCGGAGGCGCTCTACTGTTACTAACTTATGTGTATTTACGGATGCAGTAGCCAAGGTCCTCGAAAACATCTATCAGTACACACTATATATACGGACTTTTCAAAAGCGTTTGACACTGTAATGATGTAATGTCTTATCGGGCTCTTTATTGAACGTTTTAAAATCGTGCCTCTCTGGTCGAAAAATGCGTTTCGCGTTCAAAGGTAAGGTATTGGAAAATTTCTCGACTCCCTCAGGGGTCCCACAAGGTTCCATACTGGGGCCACTCTTGTTCAACCTTTTTATAAATGATCTTCCTCTTGGTATTTCTTCAAGCCGATGATCTCAAACTCTTCAGAATAATTAAGACCAATGAAGATTGCATCTGCCTTCAATCTGATCTAGACTACTTGTCTCGATGCTGTGAATTGAACGACATGTCACTTAACATAGCGAAATGTTTCTTTATGAACTTCACCTACAAGATGATTCCTGCTGTGTTCCATTATTCTATTAATGGTACCAGCCTATCTGCTGTCACTAATATAAAGGATCTCAGTGTTATTTTTGACCCGAAGATGAAATTTGATGATCACATCGCGGAAATCGCTAATAAAGCCTATCGGCTCTCCGGTTTTGTCCTTCGTGTTTCGTCATGGTTTAACTGTGTTGGTACTTCTTTGTTATTGTTTACATCACTCGTACGCAGTGTCTTGGAGTATTGTTTTGTTGTGTGGAATCCCCATCACAAATGTCACATCTCTGCGATCGAGTCTGTGCAGTGCAAGTTTACACGCTCCCTCTTCCACAGATTCAACATACCATACGCGGACTATAATACAAGACTCACAGAGTTTCAACTTCCTCTACTAAGCCAATGTAGAACGTAGCTTGACGCGACCTTATTGTTTAAAATTTCTAGTAATAGCATTTGTTGTAGTTTCTTACTTGACGAGCTCTCTTTCAGAACGGACTCAGTTGGTACCCAAAATCGTAACATTTTTTGCCCTCCACGAGCATTACTTGATGTCTACTATTACTCTCCATTGGTTAGGCTCCAAAGGTCGCACGACACACTCCAGCTCGGATCTCTTTCCACTTCCTATTCATCTTTTATCCTAAAACTTAAACATCAAATTCTTCAGCTCTGATTTTTTCTATTGTTTTCTTTTTTAACAACTCACTCCTATTTGTAAATCTTTATATACATGTGTAAATTTCTATTCCTTCTAGTCCTAAGCTATTGTGTAAGTGAAATGTATATTTTTGTTCAATGGCTTTAAATTAAATTAAAATTAAATTAAATTAAAATTAAAATTTGCAAAAATTTAAGCCTAATCCAGTCCTATTTTTTGAAAATTTGAAGAGCATATCTGAAAGAGTACTCTAGTTATTTGCTTGCATATGGGCGTATACAGCGGACACGCGGACTTTTTTATAAAACCTGAAACACAAAAATATAAAATTTTAGGGCAGAAAATTTTTAATAAATTTTTTCTTATTTAAATCAAAAAAATAAATCTGTAATTTTTTTTGGAAAATCTTTATAGATACACTTTTTTTGAAAAAAATGAATGAAAATTTTTTTATAGAGAATTAAATTTCCTGTAAAATCATTGATATGAATTTTTTGTCAAATCTGCATATTACGTGAGATGTTTCCGACAGACTGCAGATTCATCAAAAAATACTAAAACTTCGATCGTCTTGCGGCACGTGTTATTTTCCTTTTTTCACAAAAAAAAATTGTCCGTCATATTTTACACGAAAAAGAAATAATTTGAGGGGTGCCTGAAAAATTTAACAACAAAAAGATATAATAAAAACTAAAAATAGAATGAAAACAAAATGCATAAACTTAAAAATTATAATTAAATAAAACAAAAATATAAAAATGAGAATGATTTAGAAATGGACCATGACAGAGACAAATAAGATAGAAATATACTCGACAGAACAGACATAGACAAATAGACACTATAATATTAAATAAAAATAATAAAAAAGAATTAATTGTGATGCGGACTGTTTAAAAAATTAAATAGATGGTGGTTAACATTTTTTTTATTTCTAAGGTTTTTTTTTTTCATTTTAACTGTTTTTGGACAGTTCTATGGATTTGTTTGTGTTGATATTGCTCTTTTAAATTAAAATGGTGATGTAAACCGAGAACCAAGTTTCCAACAAACTACCGACCTATTAGTTTATTACCTACTCTAAGTAAGGTATTTGAAAAGATAATACTGACCAGATTAAATGCTTTTTCGAATGAAATAATACCCGATTTTCAGTTTGGTTTTATGCCACGACTTTCAACAAATCACCAGCTTCACCGTGTCACAACATTTATAAAATCATCTTTCATCGCAAAACAGTCCACTGGATTCATTGCCCTAGACATCGAGAAAGCTTTCGACTCTGTATGGCATGATGGTCTTGTGCACAAGCTCACGAACTTCGGCTTCCCCATATACCTCGTGAAACTAATTACCTCTTTTTTGAATAACCGTGAATTTTGCATAAAACTGAAATCCAGTATATCTGACTCCTACATAATCCCAGCAGGTGTACCACAAGGCTCTTGTTTGAGCCCGATCTTGTATAACATATACACTGCGGACTTTCCGAAATCCCCTGAATGTGAAATTGCGATGTACGCCGATGACACCGGGATTTACACTAGATCCAATGATGTTAATATCATCCTGCATAACCTTCAGACTCAGTTAGATTTGCTGCAATCATACTATAACAAATGGAAAATAAAAATAAATCCGGGTAAAACGCAAATCATATATTTCACCAAGAAAAGAGCTGCACGTAACCTACCTAATCCCACTATGAACATACTTGGAGAACCCATCACTTGGTCAAAAAATATTAAGTATCTTGGACTTAATCTTGATACGAAATTATCTTTCCAGGGCCACTTCGAACACGTTTCAAGTAAAATATCCAAAAGCATCCATGCACTTTACCCCTTTATTAATCGAAAATCGAAACTTTCAGTGGACAACAAGCTATTGATCTATAGAATGGTTATGCAGCCGATCATATTATATGCAGCACCAATATGGAACCAGTGTGCTTTAGTTCACAAAATAAAACTCCAAACACTTCAGAACAAATGCCTTAAAATAATACTGGACAAACCATTTTATTTTTCTACCGCTCACCTTCACTACTTAGCAGGCATTCCCAAGATCACGGACACAGCCAATAAATTTCAGCTAACCTTTCTCGAAAAATGTACAATATCTGTTAACCCACTGGTTACGTGAACTAATAATTAGACTTATAGTTTCAATTTTTTATTTTTATTTTTATTTTATTTTTGTTTTTGTTTTTATTTTATTTTTTATTTTTGTTTTCTTTTTAAGTTAGTATATAAGTGAATAGAAATAGGTTTTTGTCTAAATTTTCCTATCACAATGATACACCAATTTCAAAAGAATTCGAAATACTTGTATGTAAAAAATACCCCGCAAAAGTAAAGATGTAAAGACTACTGTCTAATCTCTAGTTATTAATAACATAAGTTTATACTCGAAATCAGCACCGAATAAATATTATTATTATTATTATTATAAACCGAGAAATTTTTGTTGTACAGGACACGGGTTTATGATCTAACTTGTGAACAACGTAACCCATCCACCCACCCGTAAATTTTTGGATTTGTATTTCGAAGTTAGAGGAGTCTTTGAAGACCGCCACACGAACTTACTAGCTGAGATCGATCGCTGTCTTGGTTACTGCCATTGATAACATGGCAGTTCAAACAGTTACTGGCAAGGCTAGTTCGAATACTGTGTTGGACTATGTACGAAATATAGATGTTAAGTTCGTTAACTGATAAAATTGGCAAACTCCTTCAGGTAGCTGACATACAAAACACGTGTTCATCAATTTTGGTAGAATATAAATTTGAAATTTTGCCCAATTTAATATTCTAATGATTGCAAAAAAAAATTAGTATGCAAATCAAGTGATTCCGTCGTGAAGGTTGTCCTTTGTTTTTGAATATCTAATACCTTGGGGCCAGTTCTCCCTGTAGTACTAAGACCTTAACTCATAAATTAAAAAGCTTTCATGTTCTCTCAACTTTTTTCTCAATTCAATTGTGACAATAAAGTTAAAAGCGAGTACAGAAATCAAAAACCACAACAGGTCAAAAGTTCTTTGATAATTCTGAAGTTATTTTTCTTTACTAAATAGTCTCTAGACATATTTTCACCACTACGCTATAAGTGTTTTGCAATTATTAATTGAAAAATGAACGGTCGTGTTTTTATTATAATCGGGATAATTTTAAGTTCAGTTTGTTTTTCGTCGTTTTGTGATGCCCGTACAACGATATTTGTTAAAAACCCAGAACCCAAAATTCAGCAAGGTTCAATTTTCATAACATCGAATAAATGCGATCCCAATTACAAGGACCATACAGGTCGATGTCGACCGGTAAACACTATTTTTTTCTTAATTAGTAATTAATCTTAATTTTTATTATTTTTTCTATTTTTTAGGTCCATTCTTTTCAGGAAAATATATCGATTTTTAATAAAAAAAACGTGTTGTTGTAAATCGGAAGAGTTACAAGTGTTGTTACCTATCTAATATTAATATTTTTTAAAATCTTTTAACATTTTGTATAAAGTGAAATTGAATAAAGTGTGAAATCTTAAAAAAAGCTAACAGAAAATTTTTAATCTCGGTTTTAATTACTTGATTTGGTTGATTGGTTGCATAATCCCGTATTTCAAAGTCTATTATACCAAAATTATGAATCCAAGAACCTGCATTCCAAAATCCCGACTTTAAAAATCACAAATTCGTAGATCACAAGAAAAATAACTATTAAAAGATTAATAAAAAAAAATACGTAGCATTTAGAAATTAGAATATCGAAGCATATTGCGCGTAGCGTACATTATTTTATTAATAAAAATTTTTGCTTTTATATGTTTTATTGTCGTTTTTAATGAATAATGTATGCATACATATTCTGGAACTAAGAAAAAAATTTTATATCTCATAAGACCTAAAGGATATGTCAGAATTCGTAGAAACATACACCATTACCTTTCAGGAATTGAAAATCGCAAAATCCTAAAATAAATGTTTAGGCGATTATATTTCTACATACAAAGCCCATTGAAGAAAAAGCAAATTCGATAACTCAACGGACCTGAGAGATATGTCGGAATTTGTGAAAATTTTAACAATTACTTTTTACTCCCTAAAGGGTCGAACAACGAAAAACCTGAGAAAAATTCCCACATAACTAAAATTAGACTTAAGATATATGACAAAATTCGTCAAAATGAAACACTCCTCCTTTCGATTTGTTTTGATCCATCTGCGTACAACAATCTTAACCCAATTTTTTTTTGATCAAATTTATTTTCGAGTATATCGAAATATAGATACCAAGTTTTAACTTTTTAGCATAAGCTGTTCGTGAAACACACAAAAAACATCCAGTCCATCGCACTGCTCGTATAAAAACTTTTATTGAGAATAGACTTTTCATGTTAAAGCTACCATAGAAGCTAATTTTAGGAATTTTGTGGTTGTTTTTCGGTGTCAGAGGAGTTTCTAGTGCGAAACACAAACACGAAAGCGCAACTGGGACCGATCGCCATCAGCCAGTTGCTTGATTTTAAAAAATTCAAATCAAACAACCCGTCACTTTGATTTAGCGATGTGTGGAGTATTTGCCACACATGATGTCCACAAATAACCCACACCCCCCTTTGTAACATTCACCTCAAAAAATTTTACTCAATATTTTAACGGGCTTAGAAGATACGAGCCTTTAAACGCGTTTGCGTAAGTAGTGTACGTTGGACTGACGGCCTTTTTTGGCGTTTCGGTGTCTAGCCCTGAAACATAAAAATTCAAAAAATGAGAAAAACAATTTTTTTTCTAAAAATATGAAGTAAAATTAAACCAAACAAAACACCAGAAACCGGAAAACAACCAACATTTAATCAAATTTGCTTCTATGGTAGCTTACCATGAAAAAATTCCATTCTTAAATTTAGCGGAAAAATAAAATTGCTGTTGGCGGGTCTCGAAGCCGCGCTCTTAGCGTTTAGCTCTATACAGGGTGTTTGGTACTCCGTGCACGACCTTGTAAGGGGTTATTCCTTGATATATTTGGAGAAAAAAATTGTTCCACAGGGTGGGTCAATTTTCAATAACAGTGGAGATACAGGGTGGTTAAGAAAAGTGTTTTTGACCGGTACCCTCACTCACTTAAAACGTTATATCTTGAAAACGAATAATCACAAGGCAAAGTGTTATAACTCCTTTTTTAGGCAATCGAATTAGCTTTCATTTGATGTAACAGTCTAAATTGTAACTGCACCCAATCTTCAGATATTTACTCGAAAACACAAATTTTTGCTACGTCAACCCTTAAAATTCAGTGATCAATGTAGTTTTTCTCAGAAAACCCCATTATAAATATGTCATTTTAATTTAAATGTTGGTTGTTTTCCGGCGTCAGTAGGGTTTCTGGTGAGAAACCCCAACACGAAATCCTCGACTGCTGATTAATCGTTGTCCTAGAGGACATGACCGTTGGAGAACCTTCACTGGATACGCCAGTTTCATAAGATTGTGTTGGACTAGGTCCGAAGGAGCTGTTTCGTCATCGGAGGGCATAGACTCGTCAGAGGGTGTATCATGCCTACTATCCGAAACACCCTTACAGCTGGTGGAATTGCTGAGCATAATTTCTATATATTGCACTCGAAATCAAATTTACGATCCGAGACTTATAAACTTAGCTAAATTTCCGCCATAGCAATCCTATACTAAAGGAAGGTGGCGCTGAAGATTACATAATATTTGATCATCAAATATTTCAACCAATTTGGTGGAATTTTTGGTTGTAAGCCAGGATATATAGAGCCAAACGCTGAGAGCGCGACTTCGAAAACCCGCCAACAGCAATTTTATTTTTTCGCTAATTTTTAAGAATGGAATTTTTTCATGGTAAGCTATGTCATTTTAATTTTATTTTTTTATGAGCCGTATTATTACCTACAAAAGCTGCATACATATGTATGAGTTACGATTAACATTTTGGAAGTAATAGGTAAAAATACATATCGCATAAAAATTAAATATTTCAAAAGTCAGTGCCATAAAGTGGACCTCGTTTAATTTGTCGGTAGTACTGAAGTATTTTTATTGCCCATTTATTACTATTTAAAGTATGTAGGAAAACAATGAAATGTAACTGAGTTTCAACATAATTGATGCTTTTACCTGGATGTGGTAGGTAGTACTGGGTGCGGTATTATGCCTTTTTTAATAGGGTGCCTTACAAAATAAAAAGCCTATAAAAGCAAAACTACCTTCATATTTTTATCAGTTTTAGTTACGTTGCTAAAAGAAGAAGGTGTCAGTAGAATAAAAAAAATAATTTCGAAATGTCTGAGTACTCCAATGAAGAATATGCTGACATTGTGTTAATTTATGGAGAGTGTCGCGAAAATGAACAAGCCGCGCGAAGGCTTTACCATCAGAGACATCCCCATCGACGGACACCTGACAGGAGAGTATTTCAGGACGTTTACAGGAGAATTAGGGAAACTGGCAGCGTTAGAACAAGGAGAGTAAATGCAAATCCTGCGCCTATAATCGCTGTTCAGATTGATGAAAGAATACTGCAAGCAGTGCAAAATGATCCATCGATCAGTATCCGACGCTTGGCATTGCAGTTTAACATATCTACTTGGAAGGTTTGGAGTATTTTAAAAGTAGAACGCTTCCATGCCTACCATCACACACCAGTACAGGAGCTGCTACCCATTGATTTCCGCAAACGGATGGAGTTTTGCAATTGGCTCCTTGAACGACAAATAGATGACGACAATTTTTTCAACAATATTCTGTGGACGGATGAGTCCCAATTTACCAGAGACGGTATCACAAACTTCCACAACCTACATACGTGGGCTGAGAGCAATCCACACACAAGAAGAGCGGCATCATTTCAGCGTCAATTTATGGGCAGGCGTGATTGGTGACGATTTACTTGGACCTATTAGGCTTCCGCGTACTCTAAATAGCTCCAATTACTTACAGTTTTTATCAAATGATCTACAGGACTTATTGGATGATATTCCACTGGTACGATTGGCTTCCATGTTTTACCAACACGATGGTGCTCCAGCTCATTACGGCCGACAGATCACAGATTGGTTAAATTCCAATTATAGCAATCGCTGGATCGGTAGAAATGGACCGATACACTGGCCTGCAAGATCTCCTGATCTTACTATTATGGATTTCTTTGTATGGGGACGGATGAAGGACCTAGTCTACGCAACGCCAGTAGAAACATTGGAAGATCTAAATATCAGGATCGATGCGGCAGCAATAGAAGTAAGGCAGCAGTTGAGGAATATGAATACCAAGAGAACACTCGCCAAACGAGCTTTAGCGTGCATTCAAAATGAAGGTGGCCATTTTGAACATTTATTATAACAAAATTTTTTTAAATAAAACATAAAAACCATTATTAAATTCTTTTAGTTCAAACAAGTAGTGTAGATCAACATGCACATGCACTGACTTTTGGAATATTTAATTTTTATGCGATATGTATTTTTACCTATTACTTCCAAAATGTTAATCGTAACTCATACATATGTATGCAGCTTTTGTAGGTAATAATACGGCTCATAAAAAAATAAAATTAAAATGACATGTTTATAATGGGGTTTTCTGAGAAAAACTACATTGATCACTGAATTTTAAGGGTTCACGTAGCAAAAATTGGTGTTTTCGAGTAAATATCTCAAGATTGGGTGCAGTTACAATTTATACTGTTACATCAAATGAAAGATAATTCGATTGCCTAAAAAACGAGATATAACTTTTTGCCTTGTGATTATTCGTTTTCAAGATATAACGTTTTAAGTAAGTAAGGGTACCAGTCAAAAACACTTTTCTTAACCACCCTGTATCTCCACTGTTATTCAAAATTGACCCACCCTGTGGAACAATTTTTTTCTTCAAATATGTCAAGGAATAACCCCTTACAAGGTCGTGCACGGAGTACCAAACACCCTGTATATCCTGGCTTACAACCAAAAATTCCACCAAATTGGTTGAAATATTTCATGATCAAATATTATGTAATCTTCAGCGCCACCTTCCTTTAGTATAGGGTTGCGATTTCGGAAATTTAGCTAAAGTTTATAAGTCTCGGATCGTAAATTTGATTTCGAGTGCGATATATAGAAATTATGCTCAGCATTTCCACCAGCTGTAAGGGTGTTTCGGATAGTAGGCATGATACACCCTCTGACGAGTCCATGCCCTCCGATGACGAAACAGCTCCTTCGGACCTAGTCCAACACAATCTTATAAAGACTGGCGTATCCCACTGAAGTGTTTTCCAACGGTCATGTCCTCTAGGACAACGATTAATCAGCAGTCGAGGATTTCGTGTTGGGGTTTCACACCAGAAACCCTACTGACGCCGGAAAACAACCAACATTTAATTAAATTTGCTTCTATGGTAGCTTACCATGAAAAAATTCCATTCTTAAATTTTTTATTATAATTTCTTTACAGGATAAATTTTTCACAGTAAGAGAAAAAGACAGAAACATGCATTAGGTTTTACGCCACAAAATACTGAAGTCAGCAATTTTAATAAAATATTTTATATACTGAAATAATCTATTTTTTGTGAACTAGCACTATTTCAAGAATATTTTTTTCTGTACAGAACCAGTTAAGAATCAATATCAGGGAAATATATAATTATCTTTCTATTTTATTCTCACTATTTTTTGTATAGGATTTGTCATTTCTATATCATATTTTAATAAGACGATCAACGAAAAAGTTTTCGACAAAAAACTGTTCGAAGTTCAATAAAAGTTATAAAATTTAATGCTTTATTTCATTTTGTAGGCTATTGACATTCTTTATTCTCCTATTACATTGGACATCTCTTAAAATTATAAGAAAAACGAAGCCCTGGCAATATCATATAATAGTTATAAATAAATGTTGAGACATAATGGTACAGGGCGTAAAGAACGCAGTACATTCCATAAAGATAACCTCCGAAACGGATCTTGCATATTCTTGAAAATAAATTTCTTTCAGTCCATTATGTCTTATTAGTGTAATTTTATAATTCGTTTGTTAGTCTCGAAATCAATTCACGCAGCACTAGAAGCGATTATTTTATTCGCAATTTGTAATTTCGCGGAGGAACATTTATTCGCTTAAAGAGATTTAACACTATTGTTCGCATGATAAGAGTGAAATTTTTTTAAAAAAAAAATGAAGTTACGAATTATTTTGGTTACTTTAACTTATTTCCTTCTTGTAACGACAACAAACAGTACCCGGTTATTTCAAGAAGATCAACCCGATGGTTGCGGTGAGGTGATCCGCAACGCTCGAAACGCTCCACATGAAAGTGCTTCAAAGATTCACGAAGGGGTACCCAATACCCTCTATCATTTTCACGGACATCATCATGACCATAGGCATCATGAAGTCCAACAACCAACTGAGAGTTCAATTATATGGGATATTTCCGATCGCAAAAATCCTGGAACAAATTGGTTTCAACCCAAAGAAAATGAGACGACAACTCCAAAGATCGTCAATAGATGGATATTTGACACACATATCAAATGCCCCGAAGGCCAGCAATTGGATCATGCTAAACATTGCCGACAAATCGATTGAATCAATTGACTCCCTTAGAATGACCTGGTGTAAAAAGCTGTGATTGGTGTGAATTTAATTGAAGTGATCGTAGTTCTTTTAAATTTTAATAATTATTTTTATTTTTGTAGTTTTTTAATTTTTTTTTCATCTTTGAGGCCAGCAAAATTTTTTAGAAATTACTTAACTTGTAAAGTGATAACAAATTGTATCGAAAAAAGACATATACAACAGAAACAAGCCGATTAAAAATATATTTTACTTTATTATTTTAATAATAAAGTAGTGTTATCGATTTTTAAAAAAAAAAATTTGCCACTCTGAAAAATTTTTTTTTTTCGTTTCATGACTAATAGACACCAAAAAAGCAAAAAAAATTTCAATCCGTCTGTGCGCCGTCCGCCGTATGCGAAACGTTTGAAAGCTTATAGCTCTCAAACTCTTTGAGCTATTAAGTTGATTTTTTTTTGTTGGTAGACTGAGCATACCACTTCAAGTGCCCACCTTTTGAGTGGTGCTGGTGTGAGGGAGGAGGTGGGGGAAGCGTTTAAGACTGAACATTTTGGTTTCTAGATCTCAGCAACTGCTTATGCTAGGAGGCTGAAACATGGAATTTATATAGAGCATCGATAGTGGACCCATTTGCAAAAAAAAGGATGATATGGGTAAGGGGGTGTGGGAGTGGGGGGAATAATAATGCGTCCGAAACGGTCGAAAGCCGAGATCGACACATAATCGGTTAATGTCACGAAATTAAAACTTAATGAACATCTGTGGGTATACTAGGAGAATAGATCGGAAACAAATTTTTGAGTGGTGGCAGTGGCGTACGGAGGTGGGGGGTAAAAAACTTTAGATTACGATATCTCACAAACCAATGGCACTAGAAAAACAAAATTCGGTTTCTGTATTAAGGTTGACAAATAAAGTTTGCTGAAAGTAAAATTTTTTAAGAGGGTGGTGGAGCAAGGAAGTGGAGGGAGTAAGAATTTTTTAAAAAAATCATGTCTCATATCTCAAGAACGGTGTAAGATAGATACTTAAAATTTTTACCAGAAGTAGGACTAATAGACCCCCATTAGAGTGTAGAGGGTGAGGGTGGGGGAGGGTGAAAAGTGAAAAGTTCTGAGTTTTATATCTCGAAAACCTATAATGTTATAGAGCTGAAGCTTAGTATTTGGATAGAGCTATAATAGTAGCATGTTGGAAAAATATAAATTTTTATAAGGGTAGTATGGTACGGGGGTGGCGGGTGTTTTTCCTAACTATAGAACGGCTTATGGTAGAAAGTTGAAATTTCGTATGTTTATATTAGTCAACTAGAAAAGTAATTCTGATCAAAAAAAAAATTCAAATATCTATTGGCGTTCGGAAGTGGGGCAAAAAAATTATCAGTTAAAATGGAATGCATATATTTTCACGATTTTCGTCATATCTATTAGGTTTTTTCCAATTATTGAATTAATTTTTTTTGTACGGGTTTTTCATATAAATACCTAGAAAGTGTTTTCAGCATTTTTTGAAATTCGACTCCGAAGGTGGCGTAAAGTGGATGTATACATTTTCACGAATTCAGCCGTATCCCTCAGGTCTGATTAAATATCGAATAACTTTTCACTTCTACTGGCTTGTTTAATAATCACCTAAAACTCGTTTTCAATTTGTTTTCCTTTTTTAACCCCAAGAGTGGAAAATCGGGTTGAACACGTTTTCGCGAATTCCGTCATATCTCTTAGGAGTGATAAGATATCAGATTGGTTTTCACTTCCTCGGGCTTTCTTTATATATATCTAAAAACTCATTTCAGGATTTTTGGATATTCAACCCCAAAGAGTGTGCCTGCAAAGGAGTTGCATATGTTTTCACAAATTCCTATATATTTCTTAGTTCTGATGAGATATCGAATTCAGTTTTACTTCCTAAGGCTTCCTATACATAATCGTCAAACGTTGATTTCAGTATTTTTAGATATACAACTCCAAGAGGACGTAATGCTTTCGACACATTTCTTACGATTGATAAGATATCAGATTGGTTTTCACTTCCACAGATTTTTTATATAATTGCCTACAAACGCATTTCCGATTTCATGTAATGACCCAAAACCAAATCACGAAAAACCTTCTAATGGCGTAACAACTGATATTATGGTACGACTTAGACCTCGTCCCAGAGTATGACCCAATTATGTAATTCATATGATATATGTGGCAGCGGCGTAAGTATTCTAGCGCGACCTATTCTAATCGCTTTACGAACTTTTTTTTCTGGTTAATGTACTAACATTCACACCTCCACTCAATAAAACTCCTCCCAGTTAAAAGGGTCCATCGTCAAAATATCTGTTAACTTAATATCTCAATGCGTTTGAGTACTACGAGCACCCACCCTAACACCTTTCACGCCAGACCACAACATTTTGTTTTGGGTCTACTTTTACTATAAATTCCAAGCTACGTATATACAGGCGCGTAGCGTGAAACTTCGTTGGGGTAGCGCAATAACACCCTACACCGCATCTCAGCATTAAATACGTTTCGGACTTCTACCCAAAAAATAATAAAGTAGCGCCCAGACTGTTGGCATATTTTTTACTTTCGAAGGCTTCCAATATAGTCGTCACAAAAGTCAATTTCAGTTTTTTTAGATATTCAATCCTAAGGAGGTGTAAGGGAGTTGTACCTATACGTTTCACAGCTTCGACATATTTGTTAGGTTTGATGAGATATTAGATCTCTTTTCACTTCCACAGACTCGCATCCAAACCCATTTCTCAATTTTTAGATATTCAACCCCCAAGGGCTTGCAAATGTTTTCACAATTTTGCCATCCATTAATTCTGATGAGATATAGAATTTCACGATTTTTCGAATTTCAAAAACCATGGGGGTGTGAAGGGTTTGCTTACGTTTTCACAAATTTTTAAAATTCCTAGTGTCTGATGAGATAACAAATTGCTTTTTATGAAATCAGCTAAAAACCTGTTTCACAATTTTTTCGAAATTCAACCCGCCACCATTGGCAGCTTGTTTTCTATTACATTTATTTACATACATACATATATAGTTTGCATTTTCATTATTATTTTATATACCCATAATTTTTATTTTGCT
The DNA here is from genome assembly GCA_951812415.1 of Beris morrisii. Lineage (NCBI taxonomy): Eukaryota > Metazoa > Arthropoda > Insecta > Diptera > Stratiomyidae > Beris > Beris morrisii. Next base: position 145,433,480 of record OX638310.1, read on the forward strand.
GGTTTCTGGTCACGAATATTTTACTCTCATAAGCCTGTCTCACACACGTAAAGGTTTGTATCGCTTATAGTGCTTCCTAGATATCTCCGCTTTTCATTTAAAAAATCTAAGGGGGATAACAGTTTTTTTGACGGAAATGAATCAAAATGAGGGAAATGTAATTATCTTACCATTTTATTCTCACTATTTTTTGTGTAAAATGCCATTTCTCCATCATATTTTAATAAAACGATTTACAAAACTTTTGCGAGGTTCAATAAAAATTTAGTACTTTAATTCATTTATGAAGGATATACTGCATGAATGACTAAATTTTATTCTCCTATAAAATTGCATAAAATCATACACTAAAAGAAAAAATATGATCATGGCCACCATATTTTGGGAGAACCTTACTATGACTAAGGTTATAGTTGCCTCAATCATGTTACAACATGTAACACAGTTGTACTAACTGAATGTATGTTTGTAATAACTATAGGTCTATAGCAAAAATCTTATAAGTTAGTTACTAGAACTATCGTGTTTGTTTTTAGGAAACATACAATGTTTGTCTCAAACAAAATTATGGTTGTGGAAACCTAGGTGTGTGATTCACGCAACCTTCTTTTTTAATAGAACGGTTACGCCAATCATAAAAATCCTGTGACATGATTACTTGAAACATAGTTAAGTTTTTAGAGAATATGTTATGTTTGGCTCAAACAAAATTATGGTTGTGAAAACCTAGTTGTGTAATTAACGCAACCATGTTTTTTATTAGAACGATTACACCAATCATAAAAATTCTGTAACATAGTTACTAGAAACATAGTTATGTTTTTAGGAAACATGTTATGTTTGACTCAATCAAAATTATGGTTGTGAAAACCTAGGTATGTGATTCACGCAACCTTCTTATTCATTAGAACGGTTACGCCAATCATAAACATCATGTGACATGGTTTCTAAAAATATATAATGAAAGTATAAAAATTATCAGAGATATGAATTTTCAAAGAGGACACGGACACCATTTTTGAGCAAACTTTAACATACTTTCACATACTATAACTAACACAAAAAATTAGATAGAAACAAAAAATTTAATTTCAATTATTTTTTTCACTAGTTCTTAAAGTACAAAAACTTTCAAAAGAAACGGAGATGGTAAGGTCACAACTTTGGCGATTCTTGATGGAATGACCCAAATATGAACTTACATGATAGATAGATAGATATATATATTTTTTTCCATAGTATTAACATTTTGTGCTTAAGCTAACTTATAATTATTCTGTGCTCAGACTTTCGTCTCTACATCAATTGTTATTAAATTATAGCACGGACGCTTATGTCTCTAACGAATCATTGTGGCTTTCTGAAGGAAAATGGAGCAAAACCTGCCTGCGTATAACTAATCTAACTTAAAACTACTTAACTACTACATAAAAACTTAACTTAAAGGCTCTTGCTATGGTTGAAGCGAAGAGAGGATCAATGGATTTTCCGCGGCTGTGCAACGAAGCAAGAAACGTTGTTTTAATGTCTGTACGGTATCGTAAACCAAAGCAATGCGCGCATTTTCGTGTAGTAATCGCGTAGAGTAGTGCCACGGTTTATTAAGTATAATCTTCAAGCATTTGTTCTGCACAATTTGAAGAGTTCTTTTGTGAGTTTTGGCACAACAACTCCAAGTAGGAGCGCCATAGAGCATCATTGGCTGCATCACCATTTTGTATGTAAGCAGTTTATTTTCCAGGGACAGTTTCGATTTCCTGTTTATGAAGGGATATACTATTCTAATACTTTTCATTGTTTTAGAGGCCGCTTGGGCTATTTGCTGATGGTATGTGAGCTTCTTATCCAAGTAAACGCCTAGATATTTAATATCATTGCTCCAATTTATCGATTGGCCCAAAACATTAATAGAGGGGTAGGGAAGGTATCTCTTAGCTCTTCTTTTCGTGAAAAAAATAGCTTGCGTTTTATCCACATTAACTTTGATTTTCCAATCTTTGAAGAATTCTGAAAAGGCTTCCAGTTGTAGTTGAAGATTGTAAATGATTATACTGGGGTCCGGTGAGCTAGAGTACGAGGCAGTATCATCAGCAAAGGAACTTACATGATTGTACTCACCATATTTTAACAAATTCTAATGTCGCACTGATCATATTCATGCTTATCACAATCACAGTATGGTTACGGCAATCATAATATGTCAACTAACATGATTGTACTGACCATCTCTAATCAAATGCTATAGTTATACTGATCGTTCAAAGTTATGTCAATTATAGTATGATTGCGACAATCATATCTAATATCTGTGGTCACAGTGAATAACTTGGTAAGTCTAAAAACAAAACTATTCAGAGCAGCACTTTTTTGCTATTTTTACAATTGAACTATTCCTGTAAATCCAGTTTTTGTGAAAAAATTAAATTTGTTGACATCTCAACAATAACTTTTTCACAGTGCGTGTAAGCCTTGGGAGATGACCACAGTACACTTATCCCATTTTAATATTTTTCGACTTACCAAGTTATTCACTGTGACCACAGATATCTTACCTTACATGATTGCACACACCATATCTGGTATGGTTGTGGGAATTATTTTATCAAATTTCATGGTTCCACTGATCATAGAATATTGTTGTCGTGGTTATAATATACTTTTACATCATGTAACGAGAATGATTGGTACAACAATATTAAATTTCAGTACGGATATATGTTTAATGCAACCATACTATGTTTTTACGAATTATATGCTATGTCTAGGAGCACCATATCCATGATCATTGGAAACATATATGTTTTACAATAGTTAGAAGAACTTTAATATAGTCAATGCAACCTTGTAATAAACATAGTTTTTCTTTCAGTGTAAGAAAATCAAAGTTCTCGCAATACCATATAATGCTAGTTATAAATAATTGCTGACACTTAATGTTCCACGTAGTTCGTACTGTTCGCGTAGTAAACGCAATACTTTCCATGAAGATAACTTACGAAACAGATCACGGACATTTTCAAAAATAAATTTCATTTAGTTCATTGTGTCAAGTATTAGTGTAATCTGATAATGAAATTTTTTTGTTAGTCTCGAAATCAATTCATGCAGCACTACTAGATGCGATTATTTTATTCGCAATTTGTAATTTCGCGGAGGAACTTTTAATCGCTTAAAGTGTTTTTAGCACTAAAGTTCGAATAATAATAGTAAAATTGTTTTTAGAAAAATGCAGTTCGGAATTATTTCGGTCACTCTAACTTACTTCCTTCTTGTGATCGTAACGACGACAAACAGTACCCAGTTATTTCAACAAGGTCTACTCGGTGGGTTCGGTGAGGTGCTCCACAACGCTGGAAACGCTCTACAAAAAGATGCTTCAAGGATTCAAGAGGAGTTACATAATACCTTTCACGGAGATCGTGATGATCATAAAGATCTCCAACCACCAACTGAGAGTTCAATTATAAGGGATAATTATCTTGAAGATCGCGAAGATTATACAGAAAATTCGTTGCAACCCCAAAAGATCGAGACGAGAAATGATAAGATCGAAGGTAGAATGCTATTTACAGCCCCTTTCAAATGCCCCGAAGGCCAGAATATCGATCATCGTAATCGTTGCCGAGCAGGATAATCGTTTCCAAAATTGACTCCTTCAGAATGGTTTGATGTAAAAAGCTGTGTTTAATGTAAATGTAATTGAAGTGATCGTAGTTCTGGCCAATGTTAATTATTATTTTTATTTTTGTAGCTTTTTCATCTTTTTAATCTTTAGCAAAATTTATTAGAAATTAGTTAACTTGTAAAGTGATAACAAATTATATCAAAAAAAATTATACAACAAAAAAATCGGATTAAAAATATGTTGCTGGATTTGAAAACCACATAAAGTGTATCTGAATTTGTCTCTTTTTAATATAGCTTCAACAGTTTATGGCGCATTGAGCAATAATTCGGAACAATTAATTATTAGTTTGGTGATGTGATGCAAAAAAATCACAAACTCTATACTATCTTTATACCCTCTTTTCCAAGGTTAAACCCTTAAGCAATGCTTGGAGAATAAAAAAAAATCGCACACGTTTGTGACACACACTTCTCAGTTCAAGAATAAAATATGGATGAACTTGTAATTTGTTTACTGTCATTTGATCGAACTCATGATAACCGGAGACAACGCTGAGCTACGGAGAAAAAATATTACTTGATTATAAAGTTAACTTCATTACTAAAAAACGGGTTATTCCTCCGGTTACCTAAAATAGGAATATTCTTCAAATAAAGCATGTGGACTGTTCTCTAGAAATTTGTGATTTCGTGAACTTTAATTTCGCAAAAGCTTCACAGGTGTAGAAAATAGGAAAAATTTGCAAAGTGTTTCGAGTGAAGGCGCTTTGATGTGTTCGAAGGAAAAAAAATGTTGCTTCCCGCGGACTTTTAAATCTCGCCCGCGGCAAAAACTCAAAACTTTCAATCTTGTAACTCAGTTTGATGTTTATCGAAGGTGATCCGACTCTGGAAACGAATTAGCCTTCTTTGTGGATAATCTAGCTCTTTAACTTGATGATAAACTTGATTCAGCAGTTTTCCGTGAAGTGAAAGAAATTGAGAATCGCTACTACATTATTTTGCTAGCATGCATGTCATATTGGTACGCAGGTGTGCATCCGTCTTGGAAGACAGAGTCGCATTTGCATTGGTTCTGACAAGATTTCGGACAATTTATGATCGGTTGTATGGGAGCAATGCTATTGTTATATTTTGTATTACAGTTCTCGAGGTATAACGTGGCTTATTCACACGTTTAATAAGAGTGAAAGAAATTGTTTCTAAATTATCATTAACGGTTATTTAATCGTAAGCATTGAAATAATAAAATTTAGTAATTTATAAAAGAAATACATACTTTATTATTAAAAAGCTTAGTAAATTGGACAATTAAAAAAGTTATTCTTCATACTAATACTCGCCATAATTTAGTAAGCTCAATTTATTAACACTTCCTCTATACGAAAAATAAGCACCATCTACCGTCTCCTAGCCATCGAAATGTTCCAAATCGAAAAGTTCACATATGTGCAGCTATTTCCGTACAACAGGTGGATTACAGTGAAAGTCATTCGGAATTTCTATGTTTACCTGAACGCGGTAACACGATGAAAGTTGATGGTCTTAAGTAACCGATTCGATTTGGACATACTGGTTCAGTTTGTCGGTTTTGCAGCAAAAATTAGGTAAACATTGCTCATACCGGCTCCAAGGTAGTCAGGTTAATGGTCCAGTAAACGTGAGTGGGGTCTCTTCGAGGCTTACCTGTGGTGGCTTCGATTTTATGACTCGATTTCAAGACAGAGGTATCTTGAGTTGGTTAGTCGGCGTTGTTGGTAGCATCAATTCTGTTCAAATAAGACGTTTTATTAATTCATCGCATCCGAAATGTTTTATGCAAGGTGCATTGTATTGACAGTTTTGGCTAGTGTTTTATCGGCTCCTGTTCCAGATTTGAATGGAAGTGCTAGTGTAAATCAAGCGGTTAGCATTGTTGAAGCTGGCGCCAATTTAAAGGTATGAGGATTATGAAATAATTTTGATTGAATTGAATATAATTACTTAATCGAATTGCCAAATTTAAATTTTTGAATTGGAATTAGGTTAGATAGTTAAATTGCTAATGTATTTCAGTGTGAAGTTCATGGGCGTCACGTAATGATAGTTCAGAGCATCAAAAGTATATATATATAAAGTCGTGAATTTAGTGTACAAATAAATTTTCAGATAATTCATGAGAAACTCCAAAGGAGTTCACAGTGCCCATAAATTTGTGCAATAGTAAGTCAGTCATAACTCTGTAATTTATTTTGTTCTGGATTTCAGTTCCAATACAGTTCTGATTTCAGTTGCATTTTTGGTATAGAAATTTCAATTCCAGTAATCGGTACTAGCTCCAAGTACCGTAACTGTACTGAAACGGCAAAATAAAATTAAAATATATTATATAAATGATATTGATATTGCTAAATTGATTCTATCTAAATAATTACTCTTTATTGTTCTAATTCTTAATTGTACCTTTGAATTTCATAATGGCGATATTCTGACTTGAACTCTGGAACTCTCAGTTGTGATTACTCAACACTCTTGTTGGAATATCTTTTTATAATGAATGTAAATAATCCATTTGTCTTTACTTCAGCAAAAACAGGCATAGAGATAGTACATCTATAAGTAAGTGCGGGAAATTCTGCGAAAATAATAAATTATTAAATTTGCAATAATTAAGAAAAAATCTGTTTCTATATGAAATGAAATCCTATTTATTGATTATTTATCCAGGATTGTAAACGATCAATGAATGCTGCTGAATCATTTCCATATTTCGTTAACTGTTGAAAAATGTAATCCTCTTGAAAACATACGTGTGTTGAACATTTCTTTTAAAGTTAAAGGTACATCAGTGTCACGTAAACACATTCGCACATTGAATTCTAATTAAAATTAATATCATGAGAATTCAGTTAAAATAGAACTAAAGTTTGAGTCACTAAAATCAGAATTGTTTCAGTGACATTGCAGAACTAAAAGTTAAAGGATTTCGTTTACGGTTTAACTACATAGCAATTTCTGTGAAAAAAACAAGTCCTAAAAGAAATATTGATTCAGTACTGGCGCAGAATTAAATTGAATGTGTGAATGCGTATAGATAAATTCGGAAAATCTGCACTCAATCGGACATTAGTCATAATTCTAAGTATCACACGCTCTTCTACATAATATCAGTACTGATTTAAAATATTAGTCTGATAGTTTCAGTACTAGTTAATGTGATGTGTGAATAAAGAAATCGTACAAGAAACCTTGCAAGAGTACTATAAAAAATTATATCTTAAGTGGCTTCTTCTAAGACTTGATAGCCCACAGCCTTGTCCTCTCCGATGTTTCTCTGATAGAATTTGGGACATATAATGAATGGTATCTAAACCTACTACTTCAGAGATGATAGACACATATTGTACTACTGAGGTATGCCGGACAAAGTGTTCAAAGTGATTGGGTACGCGGATGATCTGGTGATCTTGGTCTCAGGATTATTTCCTTCCGTAATCAGTGGGATCATGGACGGCGCTCTGGGTAAGGTAAGCACCTGGGCTACTGGCTGTGGCCTCGGTGTAAATCCGGATAACACTGAGTTGGTGCTATTCCAGGTATATACCAGCAAAACCAAGATACCAGAATTTAACCTTCCCCGCCTGAACGGCTAACCGCTCCAGCTCTCCTCTAGCGCAAAGTATCTTGGTGTTATCCTTGATTCAAAGCTGAGCTGGAAACTCAACATAGAAAACTGGGTGGAGAAAGCCCGTCTGGCCTTCTACGGCTGCAAAAGAACCTTCGGCAAGAAGTGAGGACTCAAACCAAGGATGGTTTTGTGGCTGTACACTGCTGTAATACGTCCAATTCTTAACTACGGGTCACTAGTCTGGTGGCCCGCTCTGAGTAAGGACTATAACATAACTAAACTCAGTTGAGTTCAACGAAGTACGGCAATAGGGATTACAGGTGCTATGTGGTCATGCCCGAACGATGCTCTAAACGTGCTACTCTACCTCCTACCAATCGACCTTTATATAAAAAACACCGCATCAAACAATGCCGTCAGGCTCAAAGAATCTGGGTGCTGGACTGCAAAGTCATACGGGCATAGTAATATCCTGGGACAGTTACCAAAGGAATTGGTTACGTCACCGACTGACTACATCACCCCCAAACTGAGCTTCACGAAACGATTTTCTGTTGGTTTCCCAACTAAAGAGGAGTGTAAGAACGGTGCGGTAGAAGCAGACTTCGACACGATAATATTTACCGACGGTTCGAAACTGGACTGCGGGGTCGGGGCAGGAATATTCTCAGATACACATAATATCGCTAAGTCCTACCGCCTCCCGGACTACGCTAGCGTCTTCCAGGCAGAGATACTGGGGATCCGGGAAGCTTGTCGTACACTAAAACACGACTCATCACCAAAACACAACATCGTCATTTTCACCGACAGCCAAGCCGCAATCAAAGCACTAGATTCGGCTACCCTCTCCTCGAAACTAGTTCAGCAATGCCGTAACAAAGTAGCCGGTTTGGCGGAACGGTTCAAAGTCACTGTGCTCTGGGTCCCGGGGCATAGAGACATAATGGGAAATGAGCGGGCTGATGAACTGGCCAGGGAGGGCTCCGCTCTTCCCGGCGCTCTTTTGCGGAACTAGTCCACGTTCCTTTAGGAGTCGTAAAGAGGGTCATATTCTCACACTTCCAGACAGCGACTAACTCCAGATGGAAAAGCCTAACCACCTGCGCCATATCTAGGAAGATGTGGCCATCTTACAACCGAGCCAAGTCAGACGAATTCCTATACAAGACCCGGGCAGACGTCTCCAGACGTCTCTCACGGCGATCAGTACAGGTCACTGGCCAATTGGGGATCATGCAGCCAAATTGGACATTCCGTTCAATGTACACTGCCGCAGCTGCCAGGACACTAATGAGCGAGAGTCGCTCGTTCATTTCCTTTGCGAGTGTCCGGCTCTAGCTAGAGCCCGAGAGCGAGCGCTAGGCAAACCCTTCTACGGGGACTTGATTTAGATTTCAGGGAAGAAAATTGGAGAGTTATTACTTTTCCTGAACAGCACAGGGTGGTTAAAGCGATTCAATTCAATAAATTTTTCTCACATTCCTCTTCTGTATTCCTCCAGTATCAACAACCCTTAACATCCGAGTTTAACACGAGTTTGTGGCTCCAAAACGGCCTCTAAGCTAATTGAGCTCTGTCTGGGTGACAGGGCTGCCACTTAAAACAACCAATCAACCAACCCTTTAAATGAGTTATATAAGAAATGATGAGCTCGTTTATAATAAAATTTATAGTGAAGACTCTGAAGGACCTGCGGAAAAAATTCCTTTATTCACTGAAATGATTTGATTATAAAATCAACGAGTATATCGCTTGAAGTTTCATAATCATATAACTACCGGGCATTTACTCCAAGCTATTCATAATTAATGGAATTTCTTGATGAATTTCTTGTTGCAATTCGGTACTTCATGACCAATTTTACATTTCTAGGCTATAATTTAGAGTCGGTAATTAGATAAAGTATTTTGAAATTTAAATTACATTTACAATATCTTTTCGTTTATCAAGGCCAATCTCCTCTCGCCATCTGTTTTGGCTCGAGAAAGTGCAAAACTTGAAACTGAAGGACTACCATCTAGTATTTTATCTGTCTACGATGATAAACAAAAGCAGACATCGGATTTTTTAAACGTAATTTTATCTAAAACTCTGTATGTTAAATTTAATAATAATTATTGTCATTAACAGTCTAAACCAATTATTGATACCATCAGTGAAGAGGATAAGTATGGAAACAATGGCGACCGTTTCTATCCAATAGGACGAGCTCTAGTTAACGGCTACGAAGGTTTTGCGAATTTAATGAACAAACTTTTGAGTGTATGTACATTTTTTACATTAAATATTGAATAAATAAAATATTAAATTTTAATTAAATTTACTTATTTACAGACACCTACTGAATTGGTGAAAAACGTTTCTAGAGGCATTACAAAACAGCTCGATATTATAGGCGGCAAATTAATAGGTTTAGCTTAAGAACTCCTAAGTTTATGAAATATATTATACCTGTACCTGTACGTTTTACATATAAACCATATATTCCAATTTTATGTATTTAAAATTTGAATAAAATATGAAAATTTTTGTTGATATTTATAAAAGGCTATTTTGATTAGATTTAGTTTTCTTACTTTATTATTTTTTAGCGTTATGTGTGGAGTTGTAGACGAAAAGATAAAAGAAGATAAAACGGTTAAAAATGGGATAAAAGATTACTAGTGGAGTCTACTAAATTTAAAATTTTTGAGGGGGAATGTGAAGCACGAAAGTGGATGATAGCAATTTTTAAAAAAAAATTTATTTTTATATCTCAAGAACTGAAACAGAAATGATTTTAAAAATTTTACGGAAGTTAGGCCCAGTAGAACGGAGAAAAAATAATTTTGAGGGAGCGGGTGTATAACCAAATAACCAGGATGCTACTTGGAACGATATTTTTAGGTTGCATACACCGCAAACTCAGCATTAAAAGCAGTCGGATTATACCCAAAAAAATATAAAGGTGCGTTTTAGAATGTTTTTGGTGTAAAAGAGGAACATGAACCACCTGCTCTTAATCGGTTTACGGATTAGGAACAAGGGCTCCAGCACCTTTAATTTAAGCAATGGCACATCAGATCAGTTTTTTTAAAAAAATCGAAAAAGTTGCCAAAAAGACCCCTTATGCTTTTTTCACGAAAAAAAACATTAAATTTTTTTTTGATTTCTGCAAATGACGGCCCAAATGAAAGAGAAGCTCAACAGATGCCCGAAAAACCAAAAAAAAATTAAAATCTGATCAAAAATGAGGGAATGGTGGCCAAAATCCTGCAGAGAAACAGAGGAAAAAACGTCTGAAATTGCGACTGGCCGCAAATTTAGATTTTTTTTTTAATCTGATTTAGAATTAGGGTGTCAGCACCTTTAATTTAAGCTATGACACGTTAAAATCGGGGTTTTAGAAAAAAGATTCGAAAACTTGCCAAGAGATCCCTTATACTTTTTCCAAGAAAAAAGAATGAAATTTTTCTCAATTTCCGCAAAGGGCGACGCAAATGAAAAGGGACCTCAACAGAGGAGCTTAGCAGATTCCCGAAAACCAAATAAAATTAAAATCGGCCAACAGTCTGGGAACAACTTTATTATTTTTGGTAAAAATTCGAAACGCGTTTAATGCTGATATGCGGTGTTGGTTACAATGCGACTGACAACCTAATAAATTATTCTTTATTAAGATATAAATCATTAATACCTGCATGACACCTTCCCTCTCTAAAAAAGCCCACAAACACATTCTCCCTTTTAAAAGAACTACTTAGTCTTACCATGAAATTTTTAAGACCATTATTCCATTTTCTTTGCAATTATGGTACACCATAGCGGACAAACCGAACATATTTTTTTTCTATTTCAGTGTTTTTGGTTTACTACCCCTAAAACGTGAAAACACAAAAAAATTAACAATTTCAGGTCGATAACTACAAATAATGAAACAAACAGAAATCAACAATTTGATGCGTCGGACTTTTCTTTATTTTTCTCAACAATTTTATGTACCTAATCAAATTTCTTTTGAGATTTCGTTTCTAGAACTTATTCGTTGGAATGTTTTCTTAATATTAAAAGATCAATAACTTTATATGTGTATAAATAATTTTAAATATTCTAAACAACATTGCAAACTCTAAAAAAAAATAATATTATCATATAATAACATTCGAAAATAGTATGCAATATCGTTAACAAGATTTTCTTCTACAATGTAAAGTACTCGACTAAATTAGATTTTAATTAATGATAAAAAGAAAAGAAAAACAATATTAAAAAAAATAAAAGTCAAAAACATAAAATTAAACAACGAAAATAAATTACAAACTACTGAAAAAAAAATAAATCGTTTACTTCTCAAGATATTTTTTTAACATGATTAATTTTATGTTTTATAAAATATATATTTAATTTCTTTCCATTTCACGTGTTAAAACAACGCGGGTAATATTTGCTTTTTATAAAATAGTATTTGGCACATTATCATTTCTTATTACGAACATATATTACTAATAATATAATTGTTCTGTTTTTGGGTAATTCAGTTTGGCGCTAGTCAAAGTCGCGACTAAAAATCCGGCAATGAAACTGATACGTATAATTTCATGTATTTTAAAAATAATGGTAGCATTATTGTATTACATTGTTTGTACCTTAATTTCTTTTTTATTTAGTTGTTGGTCTAATTTTTTTTTTTATTATTAATTTTTTTTTTATTTTAAATTATCAGTTTAGTATTGTTTGGCCTTCAATCTTCCCAACTACTTGTTCGCGTTGCGGGATCGATTGACGGCGAGTACGATTTATACGTGTGCGATTCGCGGTTTCGTTTTACTGTACAGAATAGTATCATCGATGTTATTAATCCGAATAATTGTAGAAATGCTATCACCATACCGACGCCTCCGATTACATGCAATCGTTGTACAAACCAAATTTGAAGGGCATGAGCGCATCCAGTATCCCACCATAGAGTCGGATTTCCTGATCTAAAATAAATAAGTTTTTTTTTTATTTAGTAAGTAAATTGGATAATAATTTTTAAGGCATTGTGTTAACTTTTATTAGCCGTATGATTTTCTATTCTATTTTTTTTTCTTTTAATGAAGAGCTGTAAAAAATTAATTAAAAATCCGGCGACCACAAGCGCTTCGATATCCGATTTCAAGTAAAAAGTAAAGTTTATGCAGAATTCGTCATGTGGTCCTCATTCGAGCCAGTTACTTCGAGCAGAAGTAATAAAACAAATCGTGCAGACGAGACTTAAGAAAAACAAGTGGTTAAAAACTTTTTTTAAACTTTTCTTAAATTGCCCTATTTTTTGTCTACATTTGCCATAATCGGAGATTATAATTATATATAATCATAAGATAAGTAATTGAGCTAAATAGAAAACAAATCACGCAATCGTTGCGTTGCGTATGCATAAGAAATTTTAGATACTTTTCGATAAATAAATTTCTTTGATAAATCCAGGTAATTCTTTGATTACCCGACCCCATAAATATCCACGTTTTGGAGACACAAACGGTTCCAATCCTCTTGCTTACACTCAATGAGCCCTACATTGGGCGCCTATATTGTAACAAGTAAAAATCTTCTCTACCTGAATTTTATTATGAAGTGAAACCTACTCGGGAAAATTACAATACAATGCAGTCAAGTTTCAGGATTGTGATCATCAAACGATTTGGGCTTTTAGCCCCAAATTAAATACAAGCGAAAATATTATTTGATTCAAATCCAATAAAACCGGCCTAAAACAGTTTTTTTTAATATTTCTGATCAGTCAGCGCCAAACAAAATCGAACCCAATTGCTCTTCGAGCCCAATTGCATTGGTTTGGCACCTTCGACAATATTCCTTTACCGATTCTTCTTTCGTACTACCTTGCGGACTATTTTTTGAAACCGCTTCTTAGCATTTTAGCACAAGTTTAATTACGAAATGCAAAGGTGGAAAATAATAACACAATGGTTCAGTTTTTTGTATCCTTAAAGTGCATAAACGAGGATTTCGGAATGATTTGTATGAGTTCGTGGATCGGTCCTCCTGAACAATATTTCATTTATCTTGAGCCAATTTATTCTCATTAAGAATTAAATCGATACCATAGAGAAACAAAAAGTACTTTAACAATTGAATCAACTTACTTTCCGCAATCAACCCTTGCTGTGATATCGCCAGACCCTTCAACCATATCGAAACGTGTTGCGTTGTATACCGGCCGACAGCATGATTCCGGTACCCAACGTTGTCCATTCCAGGCGTTGATATCGTACCAATCTTCGTACGATGTTACACCACAACATTTCAGCTGGAAGCAACAAACAAACATTTTTGATTCGCACTTTAAATTCAAATTTAAACAAACCGCTTGCTGAAGATTGTCCCAAATTGCAGCAACTGATGGTGCAGCCAATGCACCTCGATCCGTTCCATTGTAATGCTGTTCGATTCCGTATCTCAATTCACTGGACAATGCTCGGCCAAGTCCACCACGGAACAGGAACGCAATCGAACCTACTAGAAATTCGCTCAGGAACAGGATGATGATAAGGACAAAATACTAAGGAAATATTATTCTATAATTAGCGATTTTATTAAAATAAATTTTGACTCTTTTCACCGTAATTAAAAGACATCTGGATTGGAACCATGAACCACAGCAACCAAAAAACGATACGACAAAACTTAGAACGCCAACTGCAATGAACAACGAATCGGCACTAAGTCCTGCATGATGAGGTAGTAAACTGGCGTATCCTTGATATGAGAGTCGAAGCCATATACCGGCACCCAAAAATGCGCATCCGCAAACCTGAAATTAGAATTAATTAATGAACTCAGTATTGCTTTTGGTATAAAGCTAATTCCTGTAAATATGTTGAATCTCTGCTTTAACTCATACTAAAGTTATAGTGGATTCTGTATCTTGCATACATTTTTGAAGGACTTTTGTAGGCTGCTATAAAATTTCAACTTCCTTGGCCAACGCGTTCTTGAGTTATCGTGCAAACGGACGGACGGACAGCAAACAGATTTGGGGTTTTTGGCCCCAACTGAACACAAAATAATATATACATTTTTTTCGTCCGAGGCTCGGTTCTATGCGTTTCAAACTTTTTGGGCTGGATTAAACTTATAATACTCTATATGATTATCATGTAAGTTAAGGCCTGTGAAAATTAAAGACTTGACTAAGATTTTGAATGCTAAAAAATATGTATAGATGGATAGAGAACCAACCTAACCAACCAGCCTATCATGATTCCTTTGTAATCGAACCAGTGGCGAATAAAAGTAGATGTTAGTTAAAGCCTCAGCTGGCGCGAATATAGAGACAGACCTAATCGGTCGTGAGGTCGTGAGTAACTCAAGATTAAGATGTAAGGTAGAAATTTAGAAGCAGAAGTTTTGTATGGAAGCTATTCGAAGAAATAAATGATTTGGTTGTCATTACGGAAATCAGTCCTAAAAATTAAACAAATTAAGAATTTAAGATTTCAACTAGTTGCCACAATGCCTTTTCAAGCTATCGTGCCCTCATGAAACTGAAAGCTAAGATTTTTTCAAAGACATTTAAATGGTAGCTATTCGAAGAGGTAATTGGATGAATGGTAGTTCCATATTTTACGCTGTGAAAGAAGTAACAAAACCTTAAAAGGTTGTAACATAAATTGATCCGAAATTTTCTCGAATTTTTACTCAATTGGTTAGACGCGTATTGAATTCTAAGGAAGCTGCTGCAAGGAGTGAAGGAATTTTGCTCTAGATTTTAAGTTCTTGGTTGCTCTCTGGTTGTTAGCAAAATCGGACTTAGTCCAACACCACGACTCGAGTAAATGTAATGTACAAAAACAAGCACAAGAATCGCAAGACCGAATTCTCAAATTCTGTTGAAGAATGAAGGCAATGCTGCTAGAATCTTAGAAACAATATTAAGACCAAGACTCAATGTGCAAGATCAAGATCAAGAATAGGAATCGATCAACTTTACTAAGGCCAAGAATGAATATACAAAATGGCAACCTACTACCTAGTTGAATGAGATATTAATTTAATATTCGTTTAAATAAACAGGCTGATGAGCAGCAAAAATTTTTCGAAATTAGACCACGGGTGAACAAAAATAGTATACAAACATACTGCAGTCACGATCGGCTGCAAGCCAATCGTATAATACTCTAGATGAATACTGAACTCCGATTTATATTGTAGTTGGGGATAAAGTAGAATTACGTGTGTGCATGTTGTATGTCCTTTATTAGGGACTGCCATTAGATTGCTACTCAAAACTAAAAGATAATATTCAGTATTTAATTTAATATCTTGAACTGGGTAAGTCATTAAAAAAAAATGTCCTTTTTGAAGGACTTTCACATGGGAGGTGCAGGAAGGACTCACTCGATTTCTTACATATTTATCCTTTTCTTTGGAACCATTTAAAAATGAACTTGTACAAAATTTCAAATTCGTAGCTTGAAGCGTTCAAAAGTTATCGAAAAATATTGTTGAACACGTGTTTTAAGGACATTGTGTATGGCAGCTACCAGAAGGAGTAAAAGGATTTCACTGATTAGTAAACTCGAACTTTGTTTTTAATTTGTACAAAATTTCCAATTCATAGCTAAAAGATTACTTAAGTTATAGTAAGTTCCGTAAATTAAGTGAAGACGTTTTGACAGGATATTTGTATGGCAGCTACACGAAGGACTAATAGGATTTTCTTCATAATCTTACATTTAGCTCCAACTATTGGAAAAATACTACGTACAAAATTTCAAAGACGTAGCTTAAACCCTTCTGAAGTTATCAGTCAATATTCTTAAAGACGTGTTTTAAGGACATTTTGTATGGCAGCTACCCGAAGGAGTAGGACGATTTTGCCCGTTAACGAACTTAGCCTTACAAATTCAACCAAACATCCAGATTCAAAATTTCAAGATGCTAGGTGAAGGCGTTCTTGAGTTATCGTGTTCACGGACAGACGGACGGACGTCAAGCGGATTTGAGGTTTTTGGACACAAATAAACAAAAAATAATATATAACTTTTTTTCATCCGAGGCTTGGTACTATGCGTTACAAACTTTTGGGCTGGATTAATCTTATAATACTCTATATGATTTCATCTAGAGTATAAAAATAGGTGTTTCTCCCGAACAACAACTTTTACTTAGATTGATATAATTTATTCTAGTCGCATGTTTTTAGAGATAAGAAGCATTAAAACTATGTATTTAAGTGAAATTTACTATTTTCGAAATGACTTAACTGAACTCAAGATGAAGAAAAGTCACGTGCAGTCAGTGTATCCAGGGTTAATATTCCAGTATACATGAATCTTAGTCGAAAAGATAAAAGATATGTCCACAGGTAATCTGGGTCTTATACAATAAGCGAATGATAAAACAGAGATCACGAATGTTTAATAAAATTTTTTTAAATTACGTAAAATATTCCTAATATAATTATGTTTCTATCATAAATTGTTATGTAAGTTTTAGCTGGTGGCTATACAAATAATAACCTCCTTCAAATATTACTGCCAGGTTGTGTCATTGTTGATCGCATCAAAACTACTTGTGAATTAACGCTTTAGATTTCCACAAAAAAAAAATAATTTTAAACAAACAATTCCCTCGAGAAAAATAACCAGTCGCAAAAAGCTGATCCGTCTTAACGATGCGGTCAAAAAGTAGTTCACGGGCAAACAATCACAATATTATCTCGAAAGCAGAGCGAAAAATCTACTAAGAGATTTAAAAGATTTACAACAGATACTTACAAGAAAATATGTCTTTATGGTTTTGCACTAAATTTCACTGAAGTGTTCTTAATTTTTGATGACCATTATTCCAAGAACGTGCGAAATTTACACTAGTGTGCCAAGCTGTGTAAATAATTTACTTAACCTTGTACGTTTGTACACAAGTAAGTAAAAAAATGTGTAATTCTGTTTCTGTCATGGCAATTGAATTCACAAGCTTTAATCCATAATCACATAGAGTCAATTTATGGCTTCGTAGTCTTGTAATGGATATCATTTCACTTTCTCTTCATAAAAATAGATATCAACTTTGAAATATGAAAATAAAGTCAAAATTAGACAAAATTAGACAAAACTTAAAATAAGAAGTAATTTCAAATTATAATGTATAAAATTGCAAACATTAGATTTGTGCAAATTCAGCGCTAACTTTAGTAATTTATAGGTAGTAGTTGCAAATTGCATTTCGTTAGCATAAACCATGCAATGTTTGCCGTTCTTATAACTTTGGAAAGCGATAGGGAAAAGTATAGCCTTCACCTTTCGCTTGCCGTTCTGCTAAAACACTAATTTATTATATTTTCACCTCTAATGGTGGCATTAAAATCGTGCAAGAAATACCGACTTGTGATATCGAGGAGACGTACAAGAAATAATCGATTAAGTTGCGAAAAAAAATTTAAATATGTATATTAAAAATTTTTTTCAAATTGGAAATTGTTATAAACTTGAAAAATATTGACTATAACATTGTTGCGATAGAGATAGAAAATGTGTCCACTAGTGCAAAGTAATTGAAATGATTTTGGTTGGAAAAATTTTCCAAAATAAATCTAAAATAATTTTTTTCCAAAATAGAGGTTCCTTTAACTGGGCTTAGGATATAAAAAAACATGCAACAGTGACAACAAATCTTTTCTCAATAATAAGATTAAAGAAATTATTGTTGGATGTTACAAAAGTTTAATTTAGTGTCCGACTACCGACTGAACTTTGATATAGAAAAGAATCATCAATCGTCTAAGTACAAAAATAGTATTAACATAATAATAGTAACATTGCCAGTAGTTTTATTTCTTTATTAAATCATAAAAATACTAAAGGTTCTAAGAAGCTGAGCTAGAAAATGCTATGGCTAAAATTCTTTACAATTATTTTATCGTATTATTAATTTAAAATTGATATCCATCGTGACCCATTTTAAGTGTAATTTTAAGAGTTATAATCTGACCTAAGTGTGTTAAGAGAGTCGTATTGAAAGTGATTGTAATTCATTCAGTAAATTTGAAAATACCTATATATGCTGAAAATTTAGAATGAGCTATGTATATCGACAATTACTCGATAAATACTATTTGTAATTAAAAACGTTCTTAGAGTTACGAAATTACAAAAAATTCTCGATATTTGTAAACATGCACCTACTTTCGCAGGTTGTATGTGATACTGCGAAAGACTCAGACTAAAAGACATTAAGTCAATCACTTTACAGATTACCGTAAATTCAGTTCCGTGAGGAAAATGTAAACAAGATCGCGGATCGCAGTTCAATTTAATTTTCACAATTCACACATATGGTACCGAAAGAAAGAACTCATAAGTACGAGTATGTAGCTCCCATCAGATCCGACATCAAGATCGTTGCCTCAATGGCCCACGTCGTAACACCGAATCGCACTTTCAAATGCGAAGGAGTTGTGAAGATCCCGAAAATAGCTTCAATCTTTTCGTTTACATCGCGTACCGCTAAATGTTTGTTGACGTCGAACTACGTACATACCAAATATTGCCAGGCTGCAGCTAATTTTGATGCAAAACATACTGCGTATGTCAACGTGTTCTCCAGAAATCTTACGAAATCTAGACAAGTCTAACTGGGCACTTTGTCCGAATGGAATACTAATTTTTGAATTTACCAATCGTGTATACAATCTGCTGGAACCATAAGCTCACACTCGCGGTGTCAGAATTAAGGAATAAATTTTCTTAAGTTGTTTGAAATTCAACTAATTAATAGAAGTGTCGGCGATGCAACCTATTTAATTGGGTGCCAGACTTCGATAGTTCCCATTAATTTGAATAGAATATGTCCTCTGGTAGAGGGTCCATCGTAGAAAAATCATTATGTCTGTTCCTGGCTTATTTTAGTGAAATTAATCGCTCCGGAAAGATCATTAAAATAGATGGACGCTTAATTTGAATTAAAAGATTAAAGACACACCGACTATCGCGAGATGTGTGGAGAAAACTAATGAGCCCATAGAATTATTAAGGTATGTCTGTTGAGAATACGAGAATTTTTTGTTTTTATATAAAATCATAGAATTTTTTCAAAGTTTTATTTATGATCATTATTTCCAGAGTTCATCCTCCCATTTGAAATTATTTTTTTTTTAAATAATAATTAATTAAATAAGAAAAAATTTATACAATTTTTTATCCCTAGAAACGAAAAGATCAATATAGAAGATGGATGTAAAATATTAGGTTGCTGCAGATGAAATGGCGTTTTTCTCTATGAAGTGAAGTCAGTTGCGATTTTCATGTCTCAAACTGCCACCAGGTGGCACAAGTGGTATTGGGTATTGAAGTATAAATACCCCTACATTTACTCATGGAGTAATTTCAGTTTTGGACTTCATTGAGATCGGACAAAAAAAAAGAAAAAAAAATGGATTCGAGTCAAAAACGTGTAATTTTTCTTTATGAATTTAAACTTGACCACAGCGCAACGGAAGCAACCGAAAGCATCAACAGAGCATTTGGAACTGATACGGTAAACAAACGAACCACCTAGCGATGGTTCGAAAAATTTCAATCAGGAGATATGACCCTTCAAAGTGAGCCACGTGGTGCCTAGGACCTTCGATCGACAAGGACGAGCTGAATTTATTAGTGGAATCTGAATCACGCCAAACTGTAAGGAACATTGCAGAGAAATTGGGAGTACACTACTCGACAGTTTGCCGGCAGTTGCAACAACTTAGAAAAATCAAAAAGCTTGATAAGTGGGTTCCGCATGAACTTACTGAGCAAAACATAACGCGTCGACTACAAATTTGCAGTTCCCTGCTCTCCCGGAAGAGAAACGATCCGTTTTTGAACAGAATTGTGACATGTGATGAAAAGTGGATACTGTACGACAATCGTCGCCGATCAGGACAATGGCTGGATGCTGATGAGACACCAAAACACATGCCGAAACCAGGCCTTCATCCGAAGAAGATAATGGTGACTGTTTGGTGGTCTGCAGCTGGAGTTATTCACTATTCCTTTTTAAAGCGTGGTGAAACCATTAATGTAGAGACGTATTGTGCCCAACTCGATGAAATGCATCAGAAATTGCGTGTTCAACGGGCTAGATTGGTCAACAGAGATGGAGTTATACTGCTTCATGACAACGCTCGGCCTCATGTTTCAAGAACAACGGTCCAAAAAGTAAACGAGTTGCAGTATGATACTCTTCCTCATCCACCATACTCACCAGACCTTTCGCCAACCGACTATCACGTTTTTAAACATTTGGATAATTTTGTGGCGAACAAACAATTCGATAATGAAGCAGCCATCAAAAGTGCCTTCGAAGACTTCCTTCGCTCTAGAAAGTCGGACTTCTACGAAACTGGCATAAATGCACTTGTATCTCGTTAGGAGAAGTGAATTGCATGTGCTGGTGCCTATTTTGATTAATAAAATTAAGTTTTATAAAAGTTACAGTTGTTTGAAATTGCACTACCAAAAACGATATTTGATCTGCAGCAACCTAATATATATCGATTTATTGCAAAATAGATACGTTTCCCTGCCCGAGCTACGCCGTAACGAACGAAAACGAAGCAAAGGCTTGAACATTTAACTTCTTTCACTATGAAAACAATATCAAACAATAGCAGAATAAAATTCTTTATTTGATTTTTCGTGCTACTTAAAAATAGAGAAATAAAAATATTTTATAATTATTATTGAAGAGCAAGAACAGCTTATGCTAAAAAGTTCAAATTTTTTTACCTACATTAAGATTAAAAATATTCACCGGAAAATTACGCTGGGGCGTAACGATCTTTTTTTAATCTGTTCTATAAAAGTAAAGAAAGAATTTCTTTAAAAATTTGAGACAAATCATTCGTTGAAATCATAGAAGCTTTGTGTTGCCAAGACTTTTATTCTGTGAAAATGTGTCGGTTTTGAATTGAAGAAATTGTGCATTTTCCTGTTTGAAACATAAAACGGGTGATAGTCATGCGTCCCCTCGTTCTTCGGATTTATTCACCTCAGAAGTATTTGATGGGGAAAAGTCTATTCTAAGAAGACCATGAAGCGAGCTAATGGACCATAGTAAACCTTCTGCCAAAAAGTTTCTAAAATATCAGAGACTATTGACAAATAGGTAAATAAATTGTTCTCGTGTATTTGTTAAAAAAAAAAATTTTTTGTTTATTGTCCAACCCCCTAACTTTTGCGTATACTCTTGACTCTGAGACCCTACCACAAAATGTGATGCTGCTTTTAGTAAAAAAAATTCGCGGTTAGAGATGATTATTTCGGGAATATTATTTTATTTACTATGCATTAAAACAAACACCTAGACAATTTAGGAAAAAATACGATAACCTAATTTAATAAATCCAGTAAAACTGGTTCAAAGATATGTCATGACATTCTCCGGCATCGGGTATTGTTCAACCTCGCCACCAATAGTTGTCAACAATGACATGCAACATTCTACTCGGCGACCGAATAATGTATTCGCATCGAGTAGCAAGCATCCTCAATTGTAAATACGCTGAAGTACACACGTACATGTCGGCCGAAAAATTTTGCACCACCTAACCGATAGCGTGAAACATCGAGAGTAAGATGAAACGCGAGATCGAGAGTAAGATGAAACGTGAGAGTCTGCGAAGTCGACGGTTTCAGTTCACACTACATGCCGAAGAAATAGTTAAGTAGTAAAAATTGAGTACTGAAGACGACGACGATTTATGTTGCTTCTTAAGATTGTAAAAACTGTCGTGAGTGGTGAGTTTAACCTAGTTTGTTGCGACTTCAGTTTGTTGGATTCTTGGAGAAGTAAAAATATAACAGTCCAGTGTTGTAGAGCCTCAAAAAATTAAGCCTTCTATCGGATCAATGTGCGATGAGATTCCTACAAAAATAATTTTTGTCGCTGGTAACTATTTTTGGCACGTATACATTGGTTAGTAACCTTTATTAATATAATCAATATTTATTTCAGTTGTTAGCTATTGGGCTCTAATTCCCCATCTTTTCCGCATAACACTAGCCATATATATTTTGCGCTTTGTATAGCTGGCAAAGGGCAATGAGCACTTTATTTAGTTTTTCAAGTTTAATTGATCAGCACTTTCTACATATACGAAAAGGAGATATACAGTTCATAGCAGGGTTAGACCTAAGAAGCGGGAAGTTTCGTGTGTCGAAATCACATCACAATAAAAAAACACTTGGCAATCAAATCTATATTACAAAAGGCAGAATATGTAAATATATCAACTTTGTTAAAGATAATAGCTACAGAGAAGTCAAAAACCCTCCGAAATTTTTTCCTGGTTGCACCTTTGAAACATTGTATATATTTTAATCATGTAAGTTGATAAGCTGCGAATTGCGCTTAAAATCTACCAATTGGGTCATTCCATTAAGAATAGTCAAAGTTGTGACCTCACCATCTCCGATTCTTTTGAAAAAAAAAAACTAGTAAAAAAAAATAATTGAAATTAAATTTTTTGTTTCTCTCTCATTTTTTTGTTAGTTATAGTATGTTAAAATTTTCGCAAAAATGGTGTCCGAGTCCTCTTTGAAAAAATTCATATCTCTGGTAATTTTTATCGTAAAATAATAAAGTAGGGCTTATTTCAAAGATTCTTATTTAAAAATTGTAGAAATATAAAAAAAAAAACAAATAAAAATTATCCTTGAAAATTTGTTTGCAAGGATAACGATTTTGTCCTTTATCCTTGAATATCTCAAAATACGTATCTATAATTTTTTTGTTATTTTTTTTATATTTAGTAGGTTATACTGTTTTTCAAAACATATCAAAAAATTAACTTGGGATCTCAAGCGGATCGGGGTCAATAAAATTGAATTAAATTATGTATTAGAGAACTTAATTAGCCTTAATTGAGAACCAATGATGTTCTTCGAATTTTTTGGCGCCGATCCCCTTGAGATCCCAAATTAATTTTTTGACATGTTTTGAAAAACAGTATAGCCTACAAAACATAAAAGAAATTAAAGATACGCATTTTGAGATATTGAAGGATAAAGGACAAAATCGTTATCCTTGGAAAAAACTTTCAAGGATAATTTTTATTCGTATTTTTGTTATATTGCGACAACCTTCACCTTTAAAATAAGCCCTACTTTATTATTTTGGGATAAAAATTATCGGAGATATGAATTTTCAAAGAGGACTCGGACACCATTTTTGCGAAAACTTTAACATACTATAACTAACAAAAAAAATTAGATAGAAACAAAAAATTGAATTCGAATTATTTTTTTCACTAGTTCTTCATGTACAAACATTTTCAAAAGAATCGAAGATGGTAAGGTCACAAATTTCGTCATTTTTGACGATTCTTGATGGAATAACCCAATTTAAACCCTTCAAATGTTCGCATTGACCACGCTCAAGACAATGGATGTTGATGTTAGTGCGTATACCGTTTCTCTAGTTTGTCGGCTATAAGTGTTTTTGTCACCACTTATTTTAGCACCATGTTCAAGTATATGTACTACGTAGCACCAATTTTCAATTTCTTTACAATTTCAAATTAAAGACGGTGACCTACGTGCTAGTACGTGGGAGGTCTTTAAAGGGTTATTACACCAACATTTCCAACAATTTTCACTATCGACACTTCCTTCGTTTCGCATAATGAGTTTAACATGGATCGTTCATATCATTGTCTTAAAAAAATACCTTTAACTCTCTATTTAAAATTCACAGGACAAAACTTTTATAAAATTTATCACTACTCAGCAAAAATAACTTTGTTGATGGAGAAGTTATCACTTTCACAGATAAAATTACATAGGGTTAAACAACTTTACTAGACTTATCTGGATTTTGTGAAAAACAACTAGTAAACAAATTCAGATGTCGCTTTGAAACGGATGCCACCCAAAGCTATGTCCTTGGAACTTATATTCTTATAAAGGTAATACTGTGAACTATATCCCAGATGGAGCGATATAATTTAACGGTGTGTATTCACTCTTATATAATATTATTATAATTTTTTTTAACTAGTTCGACCAGCGGGGAGTTCTCTAGCCACATTTTTGCCTCATATAGTGGTCTGTCACGGTTGCATATCAGTATCATCACCGGAAGCTCTAATTTATAGATACTTTGGTCTAGGCAAAAAAAACACAACTAGAACAAAAAGTTTAATTTATATATTCACCTTAATCAAAATTATTATATTAAATCTAATCTAAATTGAAATCTAAAAGAAACCACAATTGTCTGTAATAGCCCTTTGTTGTTTTCACGTCTTTTCCTACCAGTGAAAATATCGAAAATATCGAATACCGCACAAGAACTTTGCGTAAGCCTTCTTTATTATATGACCCAATTCAAAAATTTCGAATCGTTTTTAACTCCGGATGCCAAATCCAAAGTATAATCTTCGCCGCTGTACCATTCCCTTAATTGTTTCTTACGCTCGGAATGAGATCAGCGAAGATTAATACAAGACTTTGAGTTGGGATTAAGACTGCGTATAAAAAGATCAAATTACGAATAGTGTACAGAGTGTGGGTTCATGGCACTCTATGGAATTTTTTTTTTAAATAGAATCGTTATAATGTAGTTGTTAAAGGCAGTTAAGAGGTTTCTTTGTCATGTCTAAGATTACCTTGGTCGTACCAATGCGCGCCATAAAAATACCACTTTTTGCTCTCTTAAATCATTGGCTTGCACTACGTGTACACTACTCAGTAATTGTAAAAACATAAACATCTTACCCATAAGACAATGTTGAGCCAACAAAATGTCCTCCGTATGCACGTATAGCCAGACTTTCCCATATTTTCCTGTAAGTAATAAATAAGAAATTATGAATTGGTCAAATATTGTCTTAAGTACTAAACAGATAGAGACCATGAAACTGCTTGTCGATTCGGCCATTATTCAAAGATACAATCACGCACTACTTAGTCTTCTTGTTACACTTAACTAACATAAGAAACTTGGATCGATTTACTACACTAAACTCCGCTATGTTTTCCGACTTTCACCAAAACAACCTCAAACGTACGCATTGGATACTGGAGACTATCTAAATCAGAAACATCCTCTGCCATTTCGGTTTTGATTAGAACAACGACTGTGAAAACGAGCAGATTAAATTCATATTTGATGCTGTCGTCGTGTTTATAGCGGCCGAATGACTTAATATGGTCCCGATTCGGGTTATTGCGGTATGGAGTAGTTGTTTGATCTGATGCTATAGTCGTTAATAGAAGTACATATTCAAGAGCATCCAGTGGCACGGCTATCAAACTATTGTCCAGAACGAAATAAGACGAATTGGGGGCTCTGCAAAACTGATCATCGGCCAGTAGTGTGAACACGAATCTCGTTTATAAATTCGACTCAATTAAGTCTGTACTGTGATGTTGATAAATATCCCATTGGGAGCTTCGGAATCAATTAGATACAGCGAAAAAAATTGATTTGTTTTAGAAAATACACTGCAATTCGTTGATTGAGAATTAAAATGCGATTTAGATTGCGGAACGTTTTTTGAAAATATTGGTAAATTTTTTTTAACCAAAATTGTCTTGTAAGCTGGAGAAAAATAACGTCCTCGAAAAGGTTTTCTTTTCACATTTTAACGAATTTCGTTGTACCTTTAAAGTATGTCGAGTTATCACATTAATTTAACTTCTGCAGGCTCTTTATGTAAGCACCTTAAAGATTTTTTAAAATTTTTGATATCCAACCCCCAAAGAGGTGTAAAGTTGTTGTGTACCTTTTCACGAATTCCGATATATTTCTTAGGTCTAATGAGATATCGAATTCAATTCCACTTCAAAAGGCTTTAAATATAATCGGGGAAAAACCCGATTTAAGCATTTTTCGATATTAAACCGCCTGGGGTGTAAGGTATTGTTCAAGCTTTCACGGTCTTAAAATCAATTTTAGGATTTTACGAAATTAAACCCCCAAAATGGTGTAAAATAATTGTGTAAGCTTTTACGAATTACGACGAATCACTTAGGTCTGATGAGATATCGAATTGTTTTTTACTTTAACGGGCTTTCTATATAATCGCCTAATAATCGGTTTCAAAATTTTTTGATATTCAACCCCTACGGGGCAATGTCGATATTTCTCTCTGATATTTTTAATAATATTTAAAAAAAATAAAGTAATACGTGAATAAATAAAAAAAAATTGCCAACAGTCCGGAACGCGATTAATGCTGAGATGCGGTGTAGGTAGTATGCGACTGACCTAAAGATTAAGCAAGAGGCTATTTGGAACGTTGTATATAACAATAAAGTTGCGCCCAGACTGTTGGTAGATTTTTTAGATTCCTATACTCTGCAGCTTTTGAAAAATAAAAGTCAGAAATTTTTTTTCCTAGCTAATGTGAACATTATACAATGGAAATTAAAGAGGGCGTTTTGATAAATTTTATAAGTGGAACAGATGGCCACAGGAGATTCCCAAATACCTTGTACGCTGTCTAAACAGAGAATCTCGTTTCTTCATAAAACGAAAATGTTTGAAATGTTCAACTCAGAAGCGCTTTGTAGTAAAAATATGAAACTTTGAGTTTATATAGAAAGCCATAAAGCAACATTCAAACAGAGAGCTTTGAAAAAATTGAGGTATTTTACAAAAGTACTAGCAAAGAAAAATTTCTCCAAGAAAGAGTACTTACTCCAACACATTCTGTTTTTTTAACGCAAAAATGAGAAATTTAAAAACATTTGTATATAAATATATCTACTAATTCAAATTAAATAAAATTTGAATTTATCTGTGCAACGCAGAGACATATAGGATTTCGGATACAAAAAAAATGTATTATCTAATATCTAATAATTTATTATGAATTTTTCTCTTATTTTCCAAGAAATAAATATTATAAAAGAGTATTACATTAAAGTGCTAAAAGAAAGAAAAATAAAGTAATACAGGATTCTAAAAAATAATTTAAAAAGTATTAATTCTATTGAATTTCCGCCTATCCACTCGAACTTTTAAAATTTCATTATTTGCTTTGTTCAAAATATGTCTATCGCCCTAGTTTTACTGGGAAACTTCTACAAATAATAATAAAATGCTCCACTAGATTTGATTTCCGCCTTATTCATCAATTCGCTAATCATATAAGTTCCATCATTAGATGAAAAATCATCAATCATTCATAAATTAAATTAATATCGATGGAGAATAGAATACCGATTGAAAATGAACGCAAGTGTTACTAGTAGCGGAAAGCGTTCAATTTAATTGTCGTCAGTAATTTATTTCTTTTACGATTCATTCTGGACATAGGACAGTAAGAGTTCTTCCGTAAAGACTCGTATTTTCAATGTTTCGAAATTTCTTTCGATGGCGCTACAGGTCAAGTCGACTCTAACCTTCTCGATAATTTGCTCCGATTTAAGTTATCTATCAACACTTTTGATTTTTCACATTATAATGCGAGAAAAAAAATTAAGCGGAAGAATCCGAGTAAAATTGGTTTTCGTAAAAAACTTAGATACTACTTATTTTCGAATTAATAATATAAATAAATCCATAAAAATAAAATAATAATAACTAACATTATTAAAAAATTACAGTTCTTACGTTGTTTTTAGACAAATATTGAACATTTCAGAGAGAGGTGTAGCTGAGAAATAGATCCCTTCCCCCATCAGTGCGCAATTTTCCACTATGATTTACGCTTTTGCACAGAAAACAGTAGAAATCGTTCGAATTATTAATGTAAATTAGCTCCATGAATGGATATGTTATCACTGTCCGGGTCCATTGCAGGTCCCTTTTAGGACACTAATTTTAAATATCAAAGTTGTAACTGGTCGTAATTTCACTGTGATCTCATCATAAATCAAGCCTGATGTCTAAATTTTGAAGAATAAGTTTATAGTATAGACCCTGAATCATCCTGTGTTTAGCTAAAATTTCATAAGGTCTTAGCTAGATTTTGGAAAATTTTATCAAAGTTTCGTTATATTTACAGCAGATACATTAAGATTTTATGGACTAAAAACTTAAAATACCTAGGATTTCATTTTGACAACAAGCTAATGTCTAATAACCATATCACAGAAACGTTAAATAAAACTAATGCCTTTATAAAAACCCTTTATCCTTTCATAAACAGAAAATCATTATTAAACATCAACAATAAAATGCTCCCATTTAAGTCGATTTTTCAGTCTGTATTACTATATGGGGCTCCATTGTGCATAACCTGTACCAAAAGTCATTTGAATAAACTGCAGATGGCTCAGAGCAAAATCTTAAAACTAATCCACAACCTTCC
Organism: Beris morrisii; assembly: GCA_951812415.1. NCBI lineage: Eukaryota > Metazoa > Arthropoda > Insecta > Diptera > Stratiomyidae > Beris > Beris morrisii. The sequence continues at coordinate 145,462,003 of OX638310.1, forward strand.
AAAATATTATTCTACTGAAAGATTACACTCTTTAGCCGACACTAAATATATTGAAGCTAAAGCAATTACACTAATAAATAAAATCAGAATTAGACTAGAACTAGAACTAATAGACAGACCAAAAACTTAAAGTTTTAAATTGTACCTTTCTTTTGAATAAGTACATAGTTTTAATAGTTAGGTTAAGTTTTTAGTTCTAGTTAAAATTCATTAATTAGGTTTTTTGCTTGCCATTTTCCTGCAAATATTCCTTCTCGTAGGTTACAAAATTATTTAGTAAAATAACGTGAAACATTATATTCTCAAAAGTTGTATCGTTAATAAGACTGAACTCTAAAGCAAAATTATTATGTATATAACAAATTTTATCTATGGCAATAAAACAACGATTTTGTCCTTTTTTATTCAATAAAAAATGTGAAGTCCACTCTCTCCATGACTTCGTCAGCAGTTTTACAACAAGTCTAGCACGAGTATGGTATAATCATAAATAGCTACTGAATAATCCTTATCAATGGGAGAAATAAATACTATACATACATATATTTTTGTTTATCAAATTGTTTTAGGTACTGACCCAAAAATTGGACTAAATATTTTATCAAATTATTTTGGACATATATGTATTTGACTATTTGTAAAAATTGTAATATTGTGATGTAGTGATATAGTTTGCTAACTATAATTTTAATTTTTAGGGATATTACAATGCAGCTCGGACAAAATATATCAATTATTCTTGATAACTCCATAAAGTCGATAATAATAAAAACATTTTTTGATTAAAAGTGTACATACTTAAAAGAATGAAGTTTAGGCAGACGGATTTCATTTCCTCTACGATTTTCTCAATTGTTTCATAATTTTTCTTAATAATCAGTTCCCTCATTTTCGCGTTGCATATCATCCGATAAAAACTTTACAAATTAAATTTAATACGAATTTAGATTATTCTATTGTTCAGTTTGTCAGCTACACTATTTTCCGTTTTAATGATGAGAATTTCGTGTAGCATGAAAATTAATTGTGGAAATCGTTCGCACCATTGATTATGGAAGATAAAATACATTTTTAAGAGACATGGAAATCGGAAAATATTTAATACAAGCCATTGTTTTTTTTCCGTATACACAGGAATTTCATTTCAGAGAATTTAGAGGAAGAGTTCTTCAACTTTCTTTATAAAGTAAAGCTTTTTGTATACTCAAGACACAGTTCACAGGGAACTGTTGTTAATTGCGTTTATGTACTTTCATTTTAATTTATAGGATGCTTCTTCGACTTGCTTGTTTTCCGCCTTCACAGTACTGCACACTTACTTATCATGGAATTCTCAGCTTACTAATAATATTTTTAATTTAAATACATATTCAATTTTACCTTTAATTTTACCTCAAAAGGTAATAATATCCGATGTACACGAAGCCATTATACACTTCCATGATATGGTCAAACTGTTAACAAAAGACCTACATGTAAGCTATTGAAAATAATTTTATAGCGATGACTATTATCATTTCATTACAGCTCACATCACCCTAGCGCCATAAAGATGTGATTACAGCCGACTTTAACAAAGAAAACGTATTAAAGCCGGGACACAAATGAGATTCATCATTTTAACTTAACACATTTTCCTTTATGGTGAAGATAGTTAAATCTTATAAGACCAGGGTATTATACGAATTCTATATGTGAGGTAAAATGCTAATAGGCTTGGGAACCGGAAAGTCGACACAATAACCGTAGAACGTTCTCGGGAGAATATATACCTACCTATATAAATTTTATTCTCCAGAAATGTGTAAATTCAGACCTTTCAGAAGCGATAAAAACATCATGATAGGGATCTATCCCCTTCGCGTAGATATTCGAATAATTCCAGATGGTGACTTAAGCCGAAATAGTTTTCAAAGATTGCCGCGAAATTTTGAATTAATATTTGCGGTATAATCCCGGAAACGTTGATAACAGCAGTTGTGTACAATTAAAATAAATACCTGTCACAATTTCTTATTGCAGGATAATATTTCTGGTTCAATTTGCCATCATAACTAGGGAAAGTGCAAACATTCATTACACTTACGCTAAACGTTCTAAAGATATTGCTAATTCTAACCAATAAACTTACAAACTAACATACAAAAATATATACCCATAAGAAAACCATCGAGTAAAGAAATTTGTGAAGATTGATTGATTGAGCAAAAATAAATTTTGCACGATTCAGTCGATAATATGCGAAAAATGTCCTAAATTTTCAATACTATTGACAAAAAATTAAATTTTTAATGAAGAACATGCATGCAACTCGCATACAAAAGTTCAACTAGATTGTTCACATCATCATCATCATCATTAATGGCGCGACAGCCCAAGTCGGGCCCTGTCCTCCTAGACATTGTTCACATACGAGCCGCTTAAATGATTCACTTAATGTCCACCTAGGTGATTCACTTACAAGTAATCAAACAGAACGCTGGATAATTCATCCACGAGTCGTAAGTGAATTCACAAGTGATCATAATATTTTATCCAATTGAATTGTTATTGATTCAAATTGGATGCTTTTGGTTTGCAGTCGAACAAATTGAGAGTCAAACGAACACACAAATAAATATAAAATAAACATAGTATGAATCAAACGTGCAAACAAACAAAACTTCAACCAAAAAAGTAGCATCCCAGCAAACAATTTAGTGATAATTCACCGCTGGTTAATTGAAATTGTAGTTTGTAGGAAGAAGTCGATTGTTTAGAAAAATATAGTGTGCTTGCAGCTTATCAAAAAAAAATTATATATGTACAGTGTTCGCTGTAGGAGAAGATAGTTTAGTTTAAACAGAATACGCATGTAATACATTTATTATTTTTAGATGAATTGTAACTGATAGAGATGATCCATATGTGATACATAGATGATTCCACCTAAATGATTCATTTATGGGAAACAAAACAGAAGACAACGCTCAATTATTCACTTAACAATCATAAGTTAATTCACCTGTAAGCACACTTCATTTGGGTGAATCATTAGCGATTCACTTGCTATGTTTTAGGTTTGCTGGTGAACAATTGGACATACAAGCAAATAAATGAGCAAACATTTATTGTTCAGATTCTGGGCGTTGAATTGAACTATTATTTATTTACATGATGTCCCCATTCTCCCACAGTCGCGGGGTCAAACTCTATCAGAACATATATTCTTCTTAAGTACATATCTAAATGTGCTAATCTCCCTCTAAAATTATACGTCACATGGGGAATCGATAGTAGAAAAAACGTTATGAATGCTTGGTGAAATCTAAATTGATTAAAGTAATTCAGGCCTATAATTGATCTATCACATATTTTTATACGATCATATCTGACTTCAAAGCCGAAAATTGTCATCTAAATGAAACAGAACAAGCCCCACACATATCTACCACATACAGTTAAGACGAGTCATCCGGTAAGTATCTTTTCTGAAATCATAAAAGTCCAATCTATCTAAAGTCCGGCCATAAAGAATCGTATGAAGTAACCGGTTTCCGTCTTTTCAACCCTGACATTAAATCTTAAGAAGACTTTAGTATAGCTGTATAAATATGCAACTTGCGATTGTTGATTTAAAAATCCAATGATTAATTAGCTTTTGTTTATGGGAACGCCGTGTTGTAATGAATTTATGAAGAAAAAAATGGGATATTATTGCATTCACACAAACGATTTACAAACCGGCCGGAGCACACATGCAAATTTCATTGTCATCACAAAATTCTCTTCTCTATCCCGGTCAGGTATATTGAATGTAAATTTGATTGAGGCCTTTTATTTGAGCCAGTATTACTTAATGCCGATGGTAGGGTACTTAAATATGTTAACGCAGGCAAACAATGTGTTAAATATTGACCAAAGCTAAACCAAATTTAGTACGGCGTTTTTGGTTTGTTCATTGTTTGGTTTTGTTGATCCGTAAAAGTACGCGGTACAATTCATGAATTTCAATTTCAACTGAATAAAATAGCAGTTTCATTTAAACGTTACAATCTCTTTGTAGAGTTTCTCACTAGAATACTAATTTGAGAAAAGGTATCAACATTTCGGAAAATAAATCCGTTTGTTCTAAATACTGCAGTTCCTAACATGGATACCAAATTTCTAGAAACTTTAATGTTTTCATCCTGTTTTCTTTAGTTCGTCGTGATCTATGAATTTCATTCTTTGTAACTCAAAATTCCGGAGCTCAAATGCCGAGACTATTAAATCCCGAAGTTCGTAATCGTGGCATACAAAATCCCGATATTACGAGTACAAACAATGCAAAAATCTAAAATCATAGAAATCAGAATACCGGTTTATAAAATTTTTTATACAATAATCTGGGCACATATTAATTAATTTTTTTTGGTCAAATTTAGATACGGTAAAGGAAATATGTGTAATAACACAAGTTTTGACGTTGTAGTATTAGCTTTTCAGAAGATTTAAAAATTAGAACCGTCTTTTCCAAGAAAACCATTTATAAACAATTGTTTTTAATACAATTTGTTTAAATTTTTTTTTTTTTTGTAAATTTAATATAATTTAGTGGACTTCCATATTTCAGGTTCCAGGTAAACCTTCTAAAAGCTTTTACGGAGATATTGAAGTGAAGCCAAACATAATAAACTTTTATAATTATTGAAGTATACATTACTTGAGTTAACCGCATTGAATGAAAACCAAACATTAAAAAATTTTCTGGAACGTACTAGAAACTGATAATATATACGCTATAATAAACATTAGCTTAACCCAACATACGGAAATACGTTAACAAGTGGTAATCAAGTGTCGAGTCGACTGGCAAATGAAAATAAACAACAACTCAATATTGTTATAAATTTTAATAAAAAATATCCGAATTAAGTTTTTATAGTCAATCGTACAATGCCGACAACAAAATGGGCTACTGCGGGTGTTATTGGCTCGAGTGAATAATAATCCGCTGATAAAATAGCCGCTCACAGACCGAGGATTATTTGCAACATTCGCGTGTGTATTATTGTGAGTTATGCGATCAAAACATACTTACACGTATGAAGTTAGCTGATAAGACTCTAGTGTTTATAAAACTGGAAAGTGCACAATATTAGTATTCTCCACTTTTATAGACATTTCGTAATATGCAATTTTTCTGATTAGGAATTTGTGTTTTCAATCTGTGGCAAATCGTATTTTTTCATCGATAATTTGTATAGACTTCTATTAACCCATTTCCTTATTACATCTATTGTCTCGTAAATATGACATAACATTTCTGTTTGATTGTTTTAAATTGGCACACGATCGCCAACAGAGCCATTTTATCATGACCAACCATCCAACAATCCAAATTTGAAGTAGACCCAGGAGTTTAATGCAGATGTGCACCAGATTTTTAAAATGGCGATTCATATCTTTTTTGATTTTAAATTAACTGAAGTTCAAAAATATGTTTCTAAAAATTTGCATTTACATTTTTTATGCCAACAGTCTGGGCGCAACTTCATTATTTTTTGGGTAGAAGTTCGGAACGAGCTTAATTTTGAGATTAAGTGTAGGTTTATATGTGATTGAAAACCTAAAAAAAGTTCGGGAAGCGGTTAGAATGGGGTCGCGATAGAATACTTACGCCGCTGCCACATATAGCATAATTGGGCCATACTTCGGGACGAGGTCTAGTCCTAGTATAAAATCAGTTGTTACGCCATCAGAAGGTTTTTCGTGATTTGATTTTGGGCCATTACATGAAATCGGAAATGCGTTTGTAGGCGATTATATGAAAAGTCTGTGGAAGTGCAAACCAATCTAATATCTCATCAATCCTGGGAAATATGTCGAAAGCATTACGTCCTATTGGAGTTGAATAACAAACATCCTGAAATCAACTTTTTGACGATTATGTAAGAAGCCTTAGGAAGTAAAGATGAATTCAATATCTCATTAGAACTAAGAAATATGTAAGAATTTGTGAAAACATATGCAACCCCCTTGCACCCACTTTGGGGTTGAATATCCAAAAATCCTGCAATAGGTTTTTAGATATATATAAAGAAAGCCAGAGGAAGTAAAAACCAATCCGATGTCTTATCACTCCTAAGAGATATGACGGAATTCGTGAAAATGTGTTCAACCCGTTTTTACACTGTTAGGGATTGAAAAAGGAAAAAACTTGAAAACGGGTTTTAGGTGATTATTAAACAAGCCCGTGGAAGTGAAAAGTTATTCGATATCTAATCAGACCTGAGGGATACGGCTGAATTCGTGAAAATGTATACATCCCTTTACACCACCTTGGGGGTCGAATTTCAAAAAATCCTGAAAACACTTTCTAGGTATTTATATGAAGAACCCGTACAAAAAAAATGAATTCAATATTTGGAAAAACCTAATAAATATGACGAAAATCGTGAAAATATATGCATTCCATTTTCACTGATCATTTTTTTTGCCCTATGCCAATGGATATTTGAATTTTTTTTTTAATCAGAATTTCTTTTCTAGTTGATTTACATATACGTACCGAATTTCAACTTTCTAGCATAAGCCGTTCTATAGTTAGGAAAAACACCCCCCACCCTCGTACCATACTACCCATATAAAAAATTATATTTTTCCAACATGCTACTACTATAGCTCTATCTAAATACCAAGTTTTAGCTTTATATCATCATAGGTTCTCGAGATATAAACATCAGAACTTTTCACCCAACCTCACCCTATATACCCAGGCACCCAAAATTTGCATTTTAATTTTTTTTCTGCTAGGGGTCTCTTAGACCTACTTCTGATAAAAATTTTAAGCATCTCTCGTACACTGTTCTTCAGATGTGAGACGTGATTTTTTAAAAAAATTCTTACCCCCTCCACTTCCATGCTCCACCTCTCTCTTCAAAAATTTTACTTTCAGCAAATTTTGTTTGTCAACCTGTATACAGAAACCAAATTTTATTTTTCTAGTGCCATTGGTTCGTGAGATATCGTAATCTAAAGTTTTTCACCCCCCCACTTCCGTACGTCACTGCCCCCTTTCAAAAATTTGTTTCCGATCTATTCTTCTAGTATACCTACAGATGATTATTAAGTTTTAATTTCGTGACATTAACCGTTTAAGAGATATGGATTTTAGATTGTCTCGATCTCGCATTTCGAACGTTTCGGACGCATTATTTTACCCCCCACTCCCACACCCCTTCACCTATATCAACAATATTTTTGCGAATGGGTCCAATATCGAAGCTCTATATAAATTCCAAGTTTCAGCCTCCTAACATAAGCGGTTGCTGAGATCTAGAAACCCACCTCACACTCCCACCTTCCAAAAAGTGGTCACTTCAAGGGGCCTACCCAGTCTATTAAAAAAAATGTCAATTTAATAGCTCATAGGGTTTAGGAGCTATAAGCTCTCAAACGTTTTGCGTACGGCGGACGGCGCACAGACGGACTTTTTGCTTTTTTGATGCTTATTAGTCATGAAACGTATAAAAAAAATTTTCAGGGTACCATATTATTTTTTTTTTGAAAAATCGATAACAATACTTTATTATTAAAATAATAAAGTAAAATTATTGAATTATTATACTTAAGTTTATATTAGACTCTATGCCGCTTTGTCTAATATTTGACTATGCTAACTTCCAAATACTACAATCGTTCACTTTTTTTTACCATATTGTTTTACTGACCCTAGAATTTGAATTATTTTTTTATCAAATTACTTTGGCTAAATATTTGACAGCTTTACTATCTGACTGCATTTGCCAGCAATAATACTCAAATATTTGAGAAAATAGGGTTTTTTACAAATTTTTTTTCTCGGTCGATTAAATTAATAAATAAATCATAATTACGAAAAATAAAAATTCTAACAGATCTATTTATTCATCACAAGTGAATTTTCATGTAAACTATATCTCATTTAGAGGAATCGTTTGTGATGCACATACGATAGTTTTAGTTTGATTGGAGTAAACATTTTTTTTTGTTTTTCTTTTTTCAGAAAATAATACAAATTACGGAGTGAAACAATTTTCCGGAATGAAAAACTCGAGGGTACTCCAAAGTTAAATATTTTCGTTAAATCGTTTTCTTCTTATTTTCTAAAAACTTTTATATGGAAGCTACGCGAGTGGAAGCGGAAGGATTTTACACAATAATGCACCGACCACAACTAATTTTTTGTAACGAGTCTAATCATTCGAAATATTGTTTTAATAGACCAGCGCTTTTTCGAGTTATCTCCAGTTCATGCGAATGTAAAAATACATTTTTTAAGGACAGTTAGTCTGGGCCCAATTCGAGGATTGCCTTGTTTTGAATACTCTTCAAGAAATCCTACAGAATAACTATTAGAAGCTTAATTTAGTGCAAAGGTATTTAGCGCATTGAACAGAGCCGAAGTCGAAAAGATCTATTTTATTTGTTGTTGTCCTTCCAAACAAAAATCCTTAAATAACCATTTCGTAATATGTTCAAAACATGAAAAGAAAATAATATGAAATTTTTCGTTCGGTGATTTTATTGAAATTCATATAGGTATAGAAATGTGAAATATTTTTGTTCTCCTTCGACAAACCACCAAACGATAGTCCTTAAAAGAACGTACACCCCATCACAACATAAATCAGAGTTCAGTAAGTATTTCATCAAGAGTATCTTAGGATTGGTAGCTGCCTATCTCTTGTCGTCGCGTAAGTTATTAATACTTAAAATGCCTGCAATAATAATCAGCATATATTTGAAGGACTTTTGTATGGGAGCTACAAGATGGATTACTTTATTTTTTCCATTAATAAACCAAGTCTTATCAGTCAGTATATCGAATCAAAATTTGAATTAGATACGTCAACGTATCCTAGAGGTGTTATAAAGCGGCCAGGAGGATGCAGAATGTAGACGTGTAGCTTAACATAAGCTCCTGCTATCAAACAATTTGTTGTGAGCGCTTATTTCAAGTACTTTTGAATGGTAGTTACCCAAAAAGTGGCCCACTAATAAACTTAGCAGCTTCATAGCTATATATGCAATCACGCGTTCTATGCGTTACATGAATTTTTATCAACAATCAAGGATCTACACTACGTAATATTTGTAGGTGGTAAGCTAATTTTCATCAAAAAATATGAAGTGAATTTTATTATGGAAAGCTGAAACCTTTTATTGTCAACATCTTTCATTGCCTACAATAGTTAAAAATTTTATATCTTCTCAAAGTTAATCTCTCTTCCAATTATAATACCTTCTATTAACATTATGTGGCAGTGGCATAGACACGGTACATTAAAGAAAAACAAACAAAAAGTCAAGTGTTTGAGAACAGAATATTTAAAATTCCATAGTGAGAAAACCCTACCTTGTCCTACATCCATAACTTGAAAATTATGAACTCGAACTCGAAATCTCTTAGTCGACATAATCGATTGGGCCGGGTATCGAACAACTTAGGTATACATAAAAATTCAAGTGGAGAAAAGTATTAGAAATGGTTTCATGGTGACATCAGTAGATTTTGTTCTATTTGAATAAAAATGCTTCACGGCGAAGATATTATCTTACATACGAACTTGAAAAGTATTTTGCTTCAACCACATCACATATGTAGGTACGTACTGAATACTTCGTCACTCGCGTTTTAATAACAATTTCAACTAAGTACACAGTCTTACAAACACTCCGTGAACAATTTTAACACACATGCAACAGTTGAAATAATTTTCTTCAAAGTAAATAGATACCAAGAAAAATGTTTTCCTTATCTCACCTGATGGATTTCTGAAGACTGCAAATAAACTTAATGTTACCGGTCGAACACTCCAGTTTTTCTTGTCGATGGAAAATTCTTGACTCTTCGTCGCGACTTCTTCGTTACGTTAACGTTGTTTGTAGGTATGTTGTTTTTTGTTGACTTTTTTAATAATCAAGAACTAGAAACGTGTACACATTATGATCATTCCATTGGAACGGTAAATCAATCTTTTAACGTAGAATTAGTAAATAAAAGAAATCGAAATAAAATTAACAAGGCTAATCACACTATTACTTCGGCAGATAAGACACTAAAAACGCGTTGTTACGATTGCAAATTTAATATTCGAAAATTCGGTTATGAACACCTCAGCACTATCGATTCGGACAGTAAACATTTTCTATATCGGATTTAAACGAACGTAGGCTATTTTGCGATTTGTTTAAGTTTGGAGTTAATATCGTTGAGTTGTTGAAATCAGCCAGCCGTTAAACTAAGAGATAGCACTGCAAAAGAAACAGAAATAAGTTAATACTATTTTTTTGGGCAGAGATGGTGAACATTTATAAATATTTTAGAAACACAATATGGGATTGCTTATGCAGCATAAGGTAGTCATAACAACGTTAACGTATGATAGTACAAAAGAGATTTAAGACCTGTTCCAAGAATTTTATTATGATCTTGAGTTTGTTTAAAACATATTTTATAATATACTGTTCTACATCCATTTATCCTTAATAAAACCAAAGCCATTATACCAGGTCTACTTACATAAAATAACAAACATCTCGAAAATTAAAAAAATAAATGAAATATAATCCAAGAGTGTGGCGTACGGGCAGAGCCGTTTTGACACCATAATAGTCCCGAGGCAAAAGAATACCACTCCAACCACTTTGAAATAAAATTGAAAAAATCCTTTTTTTTCATGATGTAGTTCGATTGGCTAATACATCGATTACGACTCGTTACACCAGCGTATTCGCCGTCGTCGGTCCGAAAATATTTTCTCGAAAAACTTTTGCACCTCGTTAGCGAATCGTAACGATAAATCAAAAACGAGTTGCTCTATATACACCACAAAGAAGTTTCCAGTATTAGAAAAATATCGTAACTTAAGCCTAGTACCAACTAGAAGCGAAAACGAAATTTTCTGTCAAATCACATACAAAATCCACTAACAATTTTCACTCGAACGAAAAATTTGTATGGGAAATTTCGTTTCACTTCTAGTTAGTACTAGGCTTTAAGTAATAATTACAGTAGTTAATGCTTTTGAAACGTTGCTAATTTTTCTAGATTAAAATAACTCATAACTTATTCAGGAAGTAAAAATAAAATATGGGTTTTCATTCGTTTACTTTTATGCAAAGATGTAGATTCGTAACTTGTCTTTTTCGCACATAATATGTATATTTTGATGAAGATATTAGTTTTAAGTTTCTAGTGAGAAAAACAATAACCTTTCAATACCTAACTGGAAGCCGGAGAAAAACATCCAATTGGTCACCCAATCAGAAAGGCGTGGTAAAACGTAAAATCTGCAAACTCCGGCAAAGTTCGGGAAGAATCACTTTTCCTCTTCTCAGATTGTTCTTAATACTTTCCGAACATTCCACACCCCCACCGAATATTCACCAAAGCTCTCGACTCCACACATGCATTATATAAGCACGGCAAAGTTTGCAGCCAAAGACAGTTTTTACTACAGAATGAGACTGCGATCAGTTTCTACGCGAAAGCATGTGTAAAGCGATTTAGTGTGATTATTGAATGTCAATAATAAATTATTGTGATTTCTATTGATTTTAAACGAATTGTGTTTTACTTGAAATCCCGGTCAACTTGCAATATGTATGTTTTTACGACATCGGTTACAATAAACTTAATTTAAGGGGAGCTTGTAAGGTAAAAAAAGAAAAAGATTCAATTTTTGGTTTTCGACTGATTATTAAAACTTATATTTTTCCTGATTAAACAAGACCAAAATTGCGACATTTGGGTGCCGGAAAGTGCCTAAAAATAAAATTTTAAATTCAAAGGTAAAATAAAAAAATTATTTTCAACTTAATCATATCTACGAGTTTATTATTACTCGTATCATCTGATGATTTTATTGTCAAATGATAAAAATCAGTGTTGCCACAGTTATTTTACATCATATAAAAAAGACCAGAAAAATTACGAAAATTTATTAACATAAGATTCTCAAAGAAATGATGTACAGCCGACATGTAGCTGACACACTGTAGTTGTAAACAAAATAGTTTCGTGAAAAATCATGTTTTTTGAATCGCCAATAGCTTATCAGAATTCATTAATTTTTTTTTTTTGTTTGTTTTGGATAAAAGAATTAGTTGATCGAAGATTATCAAATTTAAATAACGCAGTATTGACCTATAGTCCATAAAGAAATGTTCAAAAAGTAGCCATCTTTAAACAGCTAAAGTCAAGAGATTTTTTAAAAATGCTTCTATGAAGTAATAGTACTAACAGAGTTTTATATATGAAATTTTTTTTAGAGTGTTACGATTGGCGGTTTAAGAGAAAATGGGTCTCAAAAATGGTCATTTTTGCACTACCTACAAGCTCCTCTTAAGACAAAAATATTATCAGAAGCAGTAACAGTGCGAAAGGAAGAATATTGGATAATATTGGTACAGCTCGTCAGACAGGACTGTCAATTTTTTCAAAACTCTTTTTTGATTCGAGTCAATTTTCAATTCTAAACTGTCTTTAATATTTGCTTTGCTCGTGTATTCTCAACTACTTCTTTGCAGTTGTGAAACATAGTGATATAATATGACCACAGTTCCTTACCTGTAACTATATCAGTCCTTTTTATTACTCGTGACATAGTACGATAGACTGAAACCAATCTCTAAAAGTGCTGAGCATTAAGCCCCCTCACCTTAAGTGTTGCTATTCGTCCATCTACTTACATGTTTCATAGGTGTGATAAATTTGGCGATTTCTCCATTCGCATGTGTTCTGATAAAAACGACTGGTATAGTACATTTACATAAATTGGAAACTGCCTTGATTTTGATTAGCATTTTATTTTATCCCAAATAAAACAATTTCATCGTATTGTAATTTCATAAAGCGAAGTTATCAATAACCATCTGTTGATTTAAATAATGGTAAATTTAATTTTATTTCCAATGAGTACATTTATTGTGTACTTACTGCATAAAGTACTTACATTGAAACTAAAATTTAACGGATTTCAGAAATCTGTCGATATTTGTCACTGACATACAAATCCTTACTGATATCTAGCCCAGTCAAAAGAATTTAATTTTCCAATTTGAAAATAAATTTCAACACAAAACCAAAATTCCCTCGAGCCAGAAACTTAAAAATAATTTAATAAATTCTATAAAATGAAAATTTTAACTAATTAGGGGCAACCCGTAACCTATGGACGGTTGTACCTGTGGAACAGCTTCAGTATTGCCCAAATTCAAGTACTTACAGAAACTAAGAAAACGTATTTAGGGATCTTTTTTCATATGTGGTAAGTGGTAACCCTCACTACGGGCCATTTCGCATTCTTCAACGGTTCCATTTTTCTAGGCTGATAAAAAAAATCTCGATAAAAGTAAATTTCTGAGTTCTTTTACTCAATGTATTTTAAGTTTCAGAACTCGATTACTAATCTTTACTAATCTTTATGATGTGTGAAGTTTATTAAATATTATTTACATTATAACTGTATCGGGAGACCTTTTTGTTAAATAGATAAAATGCTATGAAGGGTTTTGTTCAGAGTGTCGTAAATTGTACCTGTGAACAACATTTTACTTGTATAGGGTGTTTTTTTAGGTGCATGAGAACTTAAAATTATAATACAAGACAGAAATATTGTTGGAATGAAATTTTTTTATTATATTCTGGTAGATAATTTCATGGCATTTATTTTTTAAATATGATTTTTGTCATATATTCGCCGCGGCTACGAGTTACATGGTCCATTCGATCAGTCCAATTTTAGACTACTTTTTCCAATAAATCTGGCCGTATGGCGTCAATAGTGGCTTGAATATTGGCTTCCAATGCTTCAAGAGTTGCTGGTTTGTCGGTATAAACGCATGACTTAATATAGCCCCATTAAAAGTAATCCAGATGCGTTAAATCGCACGAACGAGGGGGCCAGTTAACAGAACCACTTCTGGAAATCAAGTTGTCACCAAATTGATTTTGCAATAAATTGATTGTTAAGCGCGCTGTATGGCAAGTTCCGCCGTCTTGTTGAAACCAAATGTCGGCGATGTTTAGCTGATTCATTTTTGGAAACAAAAATTCAGTCAACTGCACGAATTGCTTGCTCACTAGGCCCATTATGTTGACCATAAAATGGACGAAGTGCTCTATGAACTTCGCGAACAGATTTATTTTTTTCAAAGTAAATTTCCACAATTTGGAAGCGTTGTTCTGGCATTAAACGATTCATGATGACTTGCCAAACCTTACTGAACAGAAATGTCAACACAGTTTGACATTCTCAGCTGTCAAACCACAGTTATCGATATCGATAGTTCTCATGCACCTAAAAAAAACACCCTATACTTTTGGACTATCCATAGGTACACATATTGTCCATAAGTTTTAAATCTGTTATTATTTCTTTTAAAAAAAAGATTTTACTTTTATTTTTGTAATAAATAATTTTGTTAATGTCTGTTAAAAATGTGTTTCATTCAAACTGTCTTCAATTACAAGCGCGTCCATAGGTACATTGCACAGCGTGTTCCAGTGGACGAAAGCTCCAATTCTTAAAACATTCTATAACTAAAAATCTTGTAACAGAAAATAGTAACTAACAATTTCTAGAAAAACTATTATAATATCTTCCTAGACACTAAAAAAATGAAAATGAAAACAAATTAAAGCAAATTAAAGATAGAGCAGTTTCTATGGGAAAAAATGACAATTGTCCACAGGTACACGGGTTGTCCGTACATATTACAAAACTCAAATGCATTTCAAAAATATTTTGTTCAGCTCAATTCAGCAGAAAATATAATTTCATCTGTGCAGCGCTGCTTATAGTATCTTCCTTAGCTGATTTTTGAAAATTTGAATTTTTTACAACTGCAAATTTCTTTCTTTTTAATTCGCATGTGTATATTGTGAGGCACTGTTGCTACTTTTAGTATTAAATTATTTTCTTAGATCACGAGTAATAATCTCCTAGTCATGGGATTGATTAATATAAAGAAAGTCAACCGAGTCTCTCGAGTAACCACCATGCAAGAGCTTTTGTAGTCATAAATCAACTCAAGGACGCAGTAAGTTACGAAGGTAAAGTTTTCTAGAATTTAGCTTAATGAACAAACTTGATATGATAATAAGCAAAATTCATCCATTTATTGCATTAGATCACATATAAAAGATCTTTGGTTATGAGGTCATCTAAATTCGGAATTGACTGCACGCTTTAATCAACGAGTCTGAAATTTTCAAGAAACCAGATACTAAAAACCAATTCCTCTACTTCGAATGACTCCCATATAAATTTAGTTGGAATTTTGATAAGTCTTACGCTGATAGCGTGATAACTGGAGTTACGAGTCTAAATTTGGAATACTTGGGAAATCAAAAGTTAAACATTTCTCAAAATGATTCTCAGTTAAAACTTTAAGTTAAGTTATAGCTAAGTTCGTTCCATTCCGTCTAGTAGACTCCATACAAATGTCCTTAAAAATTGAGGTTAACTAAATCTCGTAATTTTTTTGTCCTGTTTGCTTTGGATAGTGCTAAGCGAATTAGTTAGAAATTATTAATTATATGAATGTTTGTACCAAAAATATTGAAATTTATGCTTTTTGCGTTTTGTCCTCACTATTCAAAATCATAAAAAATGGCATCTTTTCCCAAAGAGTTATGTATGCCGAAATAAATTCCAGCCTAGTGAAAGGTGTCTTGTCATATAAAATATTTCACAAGCCCATAAATATGTAAAACAATGTCCGCTCAATAAATGTTGATCCTATCAAATTTGCATCTATTCAAGGTGGCATAATTCATCAGCCTCCCATTATAATTAATGGATTTGCACACACATGCTAATTTTGCTCTATACAAGATGCGGACTATTTTTATCGCATTCGAAAGCGCCAACGATAAGAAACATAATGTGACAAAAGTAATTCAACTCCACCATCATCCAAGTGATAGTTGCGGTTGCAAGCAAAAAAAAATAATACCATCGTAACTGCTTAACACTGAGATCGAGATAAGAAGGTCAAGCCTATCGCGATAGCTTATGCTCTACGTATCCTGATAACACATAGTCGACTGTGCTAGAAACAATTCGAGAACGGTTGTCAGCACTCGTTAGTCAATTGCTAGGGCGCCTTTCATACACCGCCACTTCAACCGATGCACCTGGGTAGTCTATGCCACCCCATTCTCTCGCTAAACATTTTCTATTTTTAAACGCTTAATGGAAGCACCGATTCTTCAAAAAATTTAATCGCACAGCACTTTAATCACATTCGAATTAAAAATCTCCGCAATGACTTCTAAGTAGTTTAGAGGATAATCACCTTATTGAGATTCTGCTATTTCCGAACGTAATTCACACACCTGAAAACACACGGTCAAAGTTTCACATTCCCACGAAACCCGAACTGGCGAGTCGACCGATACGTAACCGCGACTGATTCAAACTGTCCGCCGCATTTTCGTTGTCGGGCGACACAAACTTCGGACGACGCAGCAGCAGCAGCAGCAGCAGCAGCAGCAACTTCTCGACGAACGACTTTGAATCTGAAGAAGATGCTCGCACAGTACTACGAACACAGAACCGACGCAACTATAAAACGTACCTCCCGACTTACGACTCGACAATTCAAAGGCAGCTCCCCGACTCGAATCGACAACGTATGGCCCCATTCAGCTCATATGTGAACACTCAGCGTATTCTAGTGTTTACACATATGACGCTCATAGTACGAGCTGTGCATATGTAAAATGTATTAAGAGATAACTAGAAAGCTTCTACGAAGAAAATTAAGAAATTTCAGTGGCGGCATGTACGAACCTCACCCACAATTCATTGGAGGCGTGCGACATAAATCGCTTTTAATTAGACTTCCAGATACGAGTATCAAATTGATAAAACTGAAAACCGTAACGGTTTTACAAGATTTCGTTACAAACATCTTCCGGTCATTCATTGCCGGAGTTTTCCAGATTAAAGTTTGGACTAAGACTTGGCAATTTTGGTTCTGCGCAACTTGAACCGAATAAAAGCTCAAAGATTGTATTCAGCGAAAATATGAATTTCTCTTATGATTTTGTTACAGTCTTTCTGCTTTCTTCAATCATTTCTTTTGTACCACAGATTTTTTGCTACCCCAAACAAACTCTGTAATTTTTATTAAATTAATTAAGTAATTAATTAAACAATTTTACGTTATTATTTTTTAATAATAAAGTATTGTGATCGACCTGAAATTTCAAAAAAAATTGCTGCCTTGAAATTTTGTATTTTTTATTATTATTTTTATAAATACTATATCCAGAAAGGCTCAGTTTGCCATGGTGCAGTATGATCACAACGGACCCGGATAGCGGTCTTTGTGTTAGCTATCTTTGCAAATTGCTACCCACCTAAGTACTATATTGTTATACTTATAAAAGTATGACTTAAGATCCAACTCTTGCAGGTAATTAGCGCAAACTCTAAAAATGATCCATTACAAATTAACAGTTGAAGAGTTTATTGCTATAACGCGATAAGTCACAAACTTGATATGCGGAAATTAGTTTTAGATATATCTGCAGTCTTTTTTGTGATATTGAGGTTACCCGTTCGAATGCCTCTTTTGCTATCACCGTGTATTAATATTTAATAATTTAACTCCACCACACCAGGAAGCTAATTCCACTGAATACGAGTAACTTTACAACAAAAATCTCGAAAAACACCAGCAGCTATAGGGATATTCAATTTTTTAGTAAATTAGTCAAAAAGCACACTTTCGGACGAACTCCAAAATAATCACTTATTTCCGGTGATAATTTGATCACCTTGCTTAACTCAATAGTTTAGAATTAAGCTGGACTTAAAACATTCTAAAATCCATATCTCCTGAAGGGTTGTTGTAAGAAGGTTGAAACTTTGTGATTGCCTTAGGGGATACTAGAAGATTATAGAAAGGCCAACATTTTTAAGGAGGGTGATGGGGTGTGGAGGGCTGAGGGTAAAAAACTTTGGATTATAATATTTTCGAACCAATTATACCAGGAAGAAATTTGGTTTCTGTATATAGAATTACAAGTGGAGTCTACAAAATTTAAAATTTATGAGGGGGGAGGTAGAGCAAAAAAGTGGGGGATGGCCATTTTTAAAAAATTTAGTTTTATACTTATTTCAAGAACCGTAACAGATATCAACTTAAAAATTTTATAGGAGTTAGGCAAAGTAAACCTCTAGCAACCTGCCAATGAGCGGTCGGGAGCGGTCAAAGTTGAAGCATATCATCAGTTGTTGCGATATTATTTAGTTTCTTGGAAAGTTAATTTTGTTCTTAAATTAAAAATATTTAAAATAGAGATTTTTAGTCAATTCATTGAAAAAGCCCGTGTAGACTATTCGAGTTTCGCTAAATTATATACATTAAAAGCCCATAGAAGTAAAAACGAATTTGTTGCCTTATCAGAATTAAGAGATAAGACGAATTTTTAAAACCTATACAAACCCATTACTTCCACTTGGGGTTTGAATTTCGAAAAAATTGTGAAATAGGTTTTTAGACGATTTCATAAGAAGCAACTCGATATCTCAGACACGAGGAATTTTGAAAAATTTGTGAAAACGTAAGCTAACTCTTCACACCCCCTTGGTTCTTGAAATTCTAAAAATCGTGAAATTGGTTTTTAGGTCATTATCAAATGCCATATTAACCAATTTTATATCTCATCAGAACTAAGGGATGGCAGAATTTGTGAAAACATATGCAAACCCTTGGGGGTTCCAAAAATTGAGAAATGGGTTTTGTAGGCAATTATATAAAAAGTCTGTGGAAGTGAAAAGCGATCTAATATCTCATCAAATCTAAGAAATATGTCGAACCTTTGAAAAGCATACAACCCCCGTACACCCCTTAGGATTGATTATCTGAAAATACTGAAATTGACTTTTGGCTCTTAACTATATGAGAAACCTTAGGAAGTAAAAATGAATTCGATATATCATCAGGTCTAAGCAATATGGAAGAATCTGTGAAAACATATGCAACCTCCTTACACCCACTTGGGGATTGAATATACAAAAATTCTGAAAGGAGTTAATAGATAAATATGAAGACAGCACGAGAAAGTAAAAACCAATTCAATTACTTATCACTTCTGAAGGATATGACGGAATTCGTGAAAACTTGTTCAACCCTTTTATACCCTCTTAGAGGCTGAAAAAGGAAAAAAATTAAAAACGGGTTTTAGGTGATTATAACGCAAGCCCATGAAAGTGAAAAGATATTCGATATTTGATCAGACCTGGGGGATATGGCAGAATTCGTGAAAAGTATACAACCCCTTTACACCCTCTTAGGGGTCGAATTTGAAAAAATCCTGAATACGCTTTCTAGGTACTTATATGAAGAAGCCATAGAATAAAAATTAATTAAATACTTAGGAAGACCTAATAGATATGACGAAAATCGTGAAAATATATGCATTCCATTTTCACTGCTAAATTTTTTTCGCCCCCCCCCCCTTCCGAACGCCAATAGATATTTGAAATTTTTTTTTTTCTAAATTACTTTTCTAGTTAATTGACATAAACATACCAAGTTTCAACTTTGTAGCATAAGCCGTTCTATAGATAGGAAAAACACCCCCCACCCCCGTACCATATAATCACTATAAAAAATTATAATTTTCCAACATGCTACTAATATAGTTCTATCTAAATGTCATGTTTCAGCTTTATATCATTATAGGTTTTCGAGATATAAAAATCGGAACTTTTCCTCCCCCCCCCCACACCCACACCCCTCAGAATTTGCTGGGCCTACCCAGTCTATTCATAAAAAAAAATCAATTTAATATCTCAAACCATTTAGGAGCTACGAGCCTTCAAACGATTTTGCGTACAGCGGACGGATTTTTTTTGCTTTTTTCGTGTCTACTAGTCATGAAATGTGAAAAAAAAGAGTAACAAATTTTTTTTTTTAAAAATCGATCACAATACTGTATTATTAGAAAATAATAAAGTAATAACCAGTAGGCTATTTGGAACGTTATTTTCAGATTGACAGTCGCATAGTAACCTACACCGCATCTTAGCATTAAACGCGTTCCGGACTTCTAACCAAAAAGTAATAAAGTTGCGCCTAGACTGTTGGCATATTTTTTTTTATTATATCATTGAACAAAATATTTAATTTTAAGCTCTCTAACTGATTGCATGTTCTCCAGCTTGCGAACATTTTTTGATCCGTCGAGCTGAATATAACGAACGAGCGCTAGAAATGAGCAATAAATTTATAATGAATCTAAATCATACACTAGTTGAATCACATTTGATTTTAAAATTTTTCATATTTGTAGAAAACAGGTGGGGGCAAGTGCCGCTTCTAGCACCTTCTCAGTGTACTAATGCATTATTGCGTTTAGTAATTCTATTGTAGTCATCTTTTTTATATTTAATGGGATAACTGAAAAAAAAACAGTCCTTAATATCTCAATTTATCCAATTTGAAGAACACCAAAAATCTTCACGGTCATAATGCGTGAAAAATAAGAACTTCGGCTTAGTGTCACCGAAATGCAGTCCCCAATAATCCGCATAACGCAGGTACTATCTCGTTTCAAATTAAGCCAAGACGAAGAGTCTCTCTTCTTCGACGAACGACCATGCGGTGTTTTTGATTAAACCCATATTAAACCAAAACGGATAAGAGCAGAACAAAACTATTAAGCCCAAGCCCAAGCCCATAACGCGTATACACCACTCGTACGTTGATGGACATCTATAAAGTATAAAGTCCTAATAGAGCTGCTCAATAAAAAATAATAGCGCGAGGGTACCTTATGCTCTGCGCGATAAATTAAATAATAAATTCATAGTCACATTCCAATTGGAATAAAAGGAACGAGACATGGAGATAGAAAAAAAACTGGTTCCGGTGTAATTCCAGACTATCAATGCAACTTGAGGTATGAGTGATGTAAGGGGGTTCTTCCTGCTTTATTATGTATTTTATATGAAGTTTACTTCCTAAAAAAAATCACATCTATCCTGCATCTCGCCCTTGAAACTATTTTAGCATGATGTCGTGAATCGTATAGATTTTCGGGCAAGCTGCATAATTTGGAAGTTTAGAGGGTTGTTTCTACAAATTGATTGAACCTTGCAAAAGTTACTGATTTTCCAGCGAAGAACTGGAATAATAGTAGTATAGTACCTAGTAGTAATATAGAGTAGTCCAGTTCGTATTTACAAGATTGATTCTATCATCAGTACCTTCTGGCTGAGATGGAGATCCTCCTAACAATTCTTAAATTTTAATTAGGCATCTAAGTGGAAAATACTCAGTCAATAGCTACTAAACTGAGCTCATTTCATGGGGTTTTCATAAAACTTTATTCTAGTATTAACCTTGTCAGCAAATGCTCAAATTGAGGTAATTCCTCACAGCACAGCTTCCGATTCCTTGACGAGATAATAAACAGAGTTTTTTTTTACTGTAGGCAGACTGGTTATATCATTATTAGGAGTGAACTTTTTTGTGGTTGAAGATTGATGCCCTCAGTATTTCAGCAACAGTAAAAATTTGAAGCGTTCTGAAAATTACGAATCCAATGTCATATCAACAATATATGCCATGCTATTTTTTAGCTTCTTCCAGCGCTTTGTTGTTGCAATATTCTAAACTATTCTTTGGGGGGCAAAGTAGTTGCAGTTAACGAAATTGCGTGAAATTTGTATTTTTCGGGGCGAATTTCTCTGGTACTCTTTCAATAAAAATAAAACACTTGCTTTCGAAAAATTTTCATTCTTCCCTTTCACCCTCAAACTCGTTTCAACAAGATTCGCACTATTTGAACTGATCTACCGATGTTTTTACTATAAAAGTCAGTTGGTTATATTTCAAAGCAAATAATCTTTAAAAAAAATTCCGTCTAAAATACCGTCTACCAATTTTAAACTTTCTGGTAAAAGTCCTTTATAACAAAGAAAAGACGACTCAATATTAAAATTTTTGATGTAATTAGTTCGTTATTTTTTCGTAAAAATCCGTGGAGTGGTTACTTGAAGATGCTTGAAGTAAGTAAAAGGATTAATGGAAACTCCAAATGTTAGAAATATTAACAAGACATTTTACGGAAAAAAAATGTTCCAGAGGAGGCGCTGCTTTCTTTCTAATGTTTAATAATTTAAAAATCGATTTGTCTTTTTCACAAAATAATTCTTAGGTACAATGAGATATCGAATCAAAAATTGATTCGATATCTTAGCTACGTATATATACACCTAAAAAGTGATTTGATAATTTTTCGACATCGACTATATCCCAAATTCCTTAATATTTTTTATCTCTTAATATAAGATCGATTGATCACGTATTACCGACAAATGTTAAATCGCAGCACCCATAAACATTAAATTTTGAGTGCATATTCGTTCAGCAGCGTAGACACAATTTAGAAATAGTTTTTTTAAGTTACACACAAAAGGATTAAAAATGGTGGCCTTACTCTATCAACTGCAAATTTTGTAACTTAATATCTAAAAGAGGTATTGATCATTGAGACGTTTACGTATGGCGGATAGTTCAAGAACTTTGTTTGCGCCGTGCATATTTTATTATTTAAAAATAATAAAGTAAAATATAAAAATTATCGAAATAATTCATGAAAAAAAAATTCTACAGATTTTTACAAAAAATTCTACAAATTTTTTTTAATTATTATAACTTTTTGTTACAGAGACGTTATTTTCGTGAGAAGGCGGAGGGTGGCCACCGGCTGAAATTTCAGAATTGAACTGTGACCTTTCAATTTTTTCTAAGAAGGTGATCAAGAAGATTACAATGGAATCTCCAAACAGGGAATCTCGAAAATCGCAAAAAGACAAAATCTCGAAAAATAGAAATCTTTTGAAAGAAATATCTCGAAACACGAAATGTCTTAAAAATTTATTACTAACAGAGGAAAGGCAATTGCCTACAACCTAAATTTAAGAATTGAAGCGAAACGTGTTTTTTGAATTTTTTCTACAAAGGCTATTAAGGGGATCATAACAAAATCTTCAAATAGAAAATATCGAAAATCGCAAAAGGACAAAATCTTGGAAAGAAAATCTCAAGACACGAAATATCAAAAAGAAAATGGATACACTAGAGGAAAAAATGGGTAAGATTTTTGATTGTGAATATTTTTCTCTATCCAGATTAAAACTAATTTTCTGTTTCAATCTACTCATTCATCATCTAAATAATTTAAAGTTAAAATTCAATTTTTTTATTATTTAATTTAATTTAATAGAAATAATGTGGTAAAAATTAAAAATAAATACAGTGCACATATAATGAAAAAAAATTTCAATTTCGATAGCATTTCCTTTTGCTTATCGAACTATGAACAAACATTTTTCATCACGTCTTTTGTTTTCGATGAATCAAGGAAGGCACTGTACTTACATGTAAAATACAGGCAATCAGGAACTTTTTTTTAATTGTGAAAGATGTCCTGAAATTATGTCTCTGCTTTTTTTCGTTTTCAAGCTGTGGCGACTTTCATCTACAAAAGGGTTATTCCATCAAGAATCGCCAAAGTTGTGACCGAACCATATCCGATTCTTTTGAAAATTTTTGTACTGGAAGAACTAGTGAAAAAAATAATTGGAATTCAATTTTTTGTTTCTATCTCATTTTTTTAGTAGTTATAGTATGTTAAAGTTTTCGCAAAAATGGTGTCCCAAGTCCTCTTTGAAAATTCATATCTGTAGTAATTCTTATCCTAGAATAATAAAATAGGGCTTCTTTAAAAGGGGGAGGTTGTGGCAATATAAAAAAATGCGAATAAAAATTATCCTTGGAATTTTTTTTTTAAGGATAACGATTTTGTCATTTAAGGGGTTATGCCACTCTAAAGTTTACGAAAAATCGATTTTTTTTTTTAAATTGTTCGATACGACCTCAAAAATGTTGTCCCAAAAGTTTATGGCCGGTAAAAGTCTCTAAGAACTCGGTTTTCGAATTTTAGTACAAGGCCGCCTGCAAAATTATTCATGATTTTCTACTACTCAAAACTTCAAACGCGTTTATCTCAAAACTACATTTTTCAAGCTGGCCGCAAACATAACTCGGACAATTTTCAACCGATTTACTTGAAATTTTGAATATATCTTTAAAACTATATTGTCCATGGAAGTACGTCGGATTTTTTTTTATATTGCATAGTTCATTTGTTATTAACAATTTTCTGACGATTTTTTAGGCAAATTTCACACTTTTCACTTTAGAAGTGCGCCATTTGGCTAAAAATCAAAATATCGAAAAAATCCTACGTACTTCTCTGGCTGTTGTTATATGTAATCGAAATAAATTTATTAGCTTATCATAATTCAAAAATTACAGGCACTAGGTGTCCGGCCATGGACCCTGGAAAAACGGAGACGTCACCGCAAAAACGCTGCACAGCCGCCATTTTGAATTTAACTGCTTAAAAAAAATTCCTGTACATAGTCAATAACATGTATTATAAATATCCATTTTCGTAATCTCGATTTATTTTGTAGTTTTTCTGAAAAAAAATCCCAAAAAAGACCTATTTTTTCCGCCTCTAGAGTGGCATAACCCCTTAACCTTGAATATCTCAAAACGAATATTTTCAATTTTTTTTAAATTTTTTACATATTGCATATTATATTGTTTTTCAAAACATATCAAAAAATTAACTTGTGACGTCAAGAGCAAAGAGAATGAGATAGAGTGGAAGCGGACCATATTCGAAAAGCAGCGTAATCTGTTTTCTCAGTCGACTACTATGCTCTAAAAACATTAAACTGTAAATGCAATAAAATCTCATACTCTTTCCAATAAACGTCAAAACAATTTTATTATTCGGTGAACGGGCTGTTCCAACGAATAAGAAATCTATATTTTGAAAAATGTTTAAACCAAGAAAAAATAATTGGAGGTGAGGCTTTTCCAGAACTCAGCTTTGTAGTGCAGGGAAATGATTTGTGTGTTTTTTCAAATAAGTGATCTTTCATTGCGCAGTTCTGAGTTCTCAATATGGTTCGTTGTGCTGTTAAAGGGTGTGGAAGTACCCCATTCTTTAATAAGGATGTGTCATTTTTTACTTTTCCGAAAGAATTATCAAGGTGAGTATATTTCTGTGGTCACAGGGAATAACTACTGTGGCCATCTCCCAAGGCTTACACGCACTGTGAAAAAGTTATTGTTATATGTTATTTGATCACTGAGATGTCAACAAATTTAATTTTTTCACAAAAACTGGATTTACAGGAATAGTTCAATAGTAAAAATAGCAAAAGAGTGCTGCCCTGAATAGTTTCGTTTTTAGACTTACCTACTTATTCCCTGTGGCCACAGATTTATCGAAGCTAAAAAATATGATTAATACTTTTAATTCTAGGCGTTTGAAATGAAAGTCATTCGCAGGCACAGATGGCAATGAACCCAATTTTATATCTATAATTTTCTATTGAGCTGAATTATTTTAGTTTCTTTAAATAAAATTACATTGAATACTTTATTTTTATTTATATGTAGCTTATAATCTGAATTCTGTTCGGTTAAATTAATACCACATAGCTTCTCAATCTATTATCTGATATAAAATTTAGCGCGGATTCGAACCAAATTCAAATTTAGTAATCGACTGAGACTGTGAAGGTGCTGAAACTCGATACGGCTTTTTCTATGGAGCTTATATGTGCGCTTCCCCTCTATCTCATACTCTTTGGTCAAGGGGATCGGGGTCAAAAAAATCGAAGAACATCAGTGGTTTTCAATTAATGCTAGTCTAGTTCTCTAATAATTTAATTCGATTTTTATGTTTTGTAAACCTACAAAATATAAAAAAATAACAAAAATAAAAACTAATTTTAAGGATATTTAAGGATAAAGAACAAAATCGTTATCCTTAAAAAAAAAATTTCAAGGATAATTTTTATTCATATTTTTTTATATTACGACAATTTTTGAACAACAATCTTTAAAATAAGCCCTACTTTATTATTCTAGGATAGAAATTATCAGAGATATGAGTTTTCAAAGAGGATTTGGAAACCATTTTTTCGAAAAGTACAAAAATCGGAGATGGTAAAGTCACAAATTTCGTCATTTTTGTGGATTCTTGATGGAACGAACCCAAAACGTACTAATTTTTATACTCTAGATGAAATCATATAGAGTATTATAAGTTTAATCCAGCCCAAAAGTTTGTAACGCATAGAACCAAGCCTCGGACGAAAAAAAGTTATACATTATTTTTTGTTTATTTGTGGCCAAAAACCTCAAATCCGCCTGACGTCCGTCCGTCCGTCCGTGAACACGATAACTCAAGAACGCCTTCACCTAGGATCTTGAAATTTTGAATCTGGATGTTTGGTTGAATTTGTAAGGCTAAGTTCGCTAACGGGCAAAATCGTCCTACTCCTTCGGGTAGCTGCCATACAAAATGTCCTTAAAACACGTGTTCAAGAATATTGGTCGATAACTTAAGAAGGGTTTAAGCTACGACTTTGAAATTTTGTATGTGTTACTTTTTTAATAGTTGGAGCTAAATGTATGAATATCAAGAAAATTCTGTTAGTCCTTCGTGTAGCTGCCATACAAATATCCTGTCAAAATGTCTTCACTTAATTTACGAAACTCACTATAACTCAAGTAATCTTTTAGGTACGAAATCGAAATCTTGTACAAATTAGTTTTTAGTAAAACCAAAGTTCCAGTTTACTAGTCAGCGAAATCCTTTCACTCCTTCTGGTAGCTGCCATACAAAATATCCTTAAAACAGGTGTTCAAGAATATTGGTTGATAACTTCAGAAGGGTTTAAGCTACGACATTGAAATTTTGTATGTATTATTTTTTCAATAGTTAGAGCTAAATATATAATTATGAAGAAAATCCTGTTAATCCTTCGTGTAGCTGCCATACAAATATCCTGTCAAAATGTATTCACTTAATTTACGAAACTCACTATAACTCAAGTAATCTTTTAGCTATGAATTCGGAATTTTGTACAAATCAGTTTTTAGTAAAAACAAAGCTTGAGTTTACTCGTCAGCGAAATCCTTTTACTCCTTCTGGTAGCTGCCATACAAAATGTCCTTAAAATACGTGTTCAAGAATATTGGCCGATAACTTCAGAAGGGTTTAAGCTACGTCTTTGAAATTTTGCATGTGTTATTTTTCCAATAGTTAGAGCTAAATATATGATTATGAAGAAAATCCTATTAGTCCTTCGTGTAGCTGCCATACAAATATCCTGTAAAAATGCCTTCACTTAATTTACGGAACTTACTATAACTCAAGTAATCTTTTAGCTATGAATTGGAAATTTTGTACAAATTAGTTTTGAGTAAAAACAAAGTTCGAGTTTACTAATCAGCGAAATCCTTTTACTCCTTCTGGTAGCTGCCATACAAAATGTCCTTAAGACACGTGTTCAACAATATTTTTCGATAACTTTTGAACTCTTCAAGCTACGAATTTGAAATTTTGTACAAGTTCATTTTTGAATGGTTCCAAGGAAAAGGATAAATATGTAAGAAATCGAGTGAGTCCTTCCTGCACCTCCCATGTGAAAGTCCTTCAAAAAGGACATTTTTGTTCGATGACTTACCCAGTTTAAGATATGAAATTAAACACTGAATATTGTCTTTTAGGTTTGAGTAGCAATCTAATGACAGTCCTTAATAAAGGATATACAACATGCACACACGTAATTCTACTTTATCCCCAACTACAATATAAATCGAAGTTCAGTATTCATCTAGAGTATTATACGATTGGCTTACAGCCGATCGTGAGTGCAGTATGTTTTTTTCTATGTTATGTGCACTGTTCGAATTATTTTTAACCAAATACTTAACCAATTAAAAAAAGTTGTTGAACAAAAACAAATAATTTTCGGTCTCATATTTTAGACCACATTATCGAAAATTAAATTTAGTAGAGAAAAGTTATAAGTGCATTTTAGCCGCTTGAAAACGAATAAAAGTAAAAATTCATCAACGAAAAATTAAGTGGAAATAGTTTTCTTTATTAAATAAATATTTCGATTTGTCTCATATGTTGCTTTTTATTATTTTTAACAATTACCTTTAATATTAAAAAATCAAAAAAAAATCGATATATTCGGAGGAAAATGATTTTAGTTCAAAATTTGAATAAGTTTTCACTTTTTATTACACCTGTAGTCCAGTCTAGTTTACAGAAAATTTTGACCAATATTGCCGCCAATGTATGCACGGTAATTCGATCTTATCTACCAACAAAATGCAATATAATAAAAAAATACATTTAATTCGTTAATAAAAGTAGCCTACATATTTTATCACCATTCTTAACATAGTTTATAAAAATTTAGTATTAAACTCAGACCATATAACAACATTTCACCTTAAATCCTTAAAATTATTTATCTTTCCTCAATTTCTTACTGGACAATTCGATAGCATCCAACCACATTTTAAGTTCCTCGGGTGCCTCAGGACGCGTTTGTCCTTCCGGGAATTTCTTTAAAACATCGATTACATTACAATTAGTAATGCACTGTTTGGACAGTGCTACTGCACGTACAAAACCATCAGCTAGCGTTATGAATCTTTGTTCTAAATAAATTGCTTTATCATCCCACCAAATAAGTTGTGTTTCGATTTTATAAGGGTGAAATATGGGAATAGTTCGTCGATAACGGACACTTGATGCTCCTTGAACGGCTCCACCTTTTACCTTTTTCACTTCCTCGTAGAGGCCGGTAAGTGCGTAAAAATGAAAACGGGCAAAATCTAATTCACGTACGTATCGGGCATTGTTCATGTGCCTGATGAAGATATCAACGTCCTGTGATGTGCAAAGTCCTAGAATTAATTTTGAAAATAAGATTTTACTCCTGTTATGTTTAGATCCTTACCGTAAATTGTTGTGGTTTCTGTAATTTTCCTTTTCTTTTGAAATAACCGTCCCCCTAGTACGGTAACAACACATCGTATGAAATAGTTTGCATCCCAAAGAATGTATAGAATTAAAAGGACTGCGATCCACGCCATGCTAGTTGAAATATTGCTGTAAAACAAAAGTTCAATTTGTTAAATTATTTATTCAGATATTAAATATGTTAAGGTAAATTTTTTTTGTCATTTACTACTGGCCTTGCAGTACTGAAAATTGTATTTGTATCAAATATATACATATGTATTAAGTTTTGAAAATTGAAAAGGAAATTCGAGGAGTGAAAAAAGTTCTCGAGTCAGGTAAAGGCTAGTAGAGTAAAGTATCCGAATGTGGAATACCATTTTAATTTGTTTACCTCTAGACTATTGACCGTATTGTGAATGTCACGTCACGTCACTTCGATGCTGATTCGACATCGACGCCTGAAAAAGCGATTGTGAATGTCGATTGTCATCGACAGTTGTCACTTTGATCGTCATTTTCCGTAGATGAGATTCCAGTATGTGACGCTTGAAAAAAATTAACGTCGATGCAAAAATGAAATGATTGTAAATGAAAGCATTCACATGAGCTTAAATTCACAATTTACGGCTGACACATATGTACATATCAATATGGAAATGCTAATGAGTCACGTCGATGCGGTTACACAATCGGTTTTTTTCGATCGACGTGACACGTTGAATCGGCATCGAAGTGACGTGACGTGACATTCATAATACGGTCAAATAATTTAGCATTAAGGACTGCGAACAATATACAAATCGAGAGGGTATTTTAGTGCCATTTAATAATAAAAAACAGAATGTTGTTTTGATATACAGTAATTTATAAAAAAATAAAATTTCCAAAAAGTACATATCTTGCGAAATACATTTTATGGTCTTAATGTGGAATAGTGTAAAATTACTCCGAAAAGAAAGGATCGTCGCATTTTGGACTCAGAAATGCTTCATAATTTTTTTCAATAGCGCATTTTTTATGAGCCCAAGTATCGCACGAAAGACATTCAATCCATAGTAAAGGATTTAATTCACTTATCCATGTCTTCTCGCAAAACTGGCAAACAGTTTCGTCCGGAGGTAGATCGTCATCACTTTCTTCGTCATCAAGGTCCACGGGCATGTCCTCACTATCACTTTCATTCTTCCGGTTCGCTTTTCTTTTGGGTTTCACAGGAGTTTTCCTTTTTCGGTGTATTTGTGAGAGTTTGGGCTTTTGACTTAATTTGAATTGTTCCAAGACTTCTTTATGGGGAGAACTTGTTATTACAGTTGCCTCTGTCTGTTTCCGTTCACGTTTGCTTGATGAACTTGGATATGGTACAGGAGAGATGATCCATGGTGTGACATTGTATGAACTACACGGTTGTTTTACTGAAGGCGTATTCGTTAGCTGTGTATTGCAAAGAGATGAATTTTGTGCGGTAAGACCATCGCCAGCAATGAAATCTTCATCATTAAAGATATATCTGTTTATCGGCCAAATACCTGTGCATGAAAATCCATTGACACCAATGTCAGCTCGTTGGACTTTAAGATATGCCTTTGAAAAAAGTTCAGCTACATCGAAATGTGTGCCTTTTCGGTTACTGCTGCGTAAAAATTGACGAATCTCTTCGTTGTAATAGGTCTTCAGCGGACCCATGAAAGTTCTGTCCAGAGGTTGCATCTTATGGGTTGAATGTGGTGGTAGTGATAAAATTGTTACAAAATTTTCCCTTGCTTTTTTGATCATTTCCAAGTTTCTCGTGTGGCTATAGTGTCCATCTAATATCAACAAAACAGGATCTGATTCAGATGATTTTACGTGTATCAGAAAATGGTCAAACCATTTGGCAAAACTTTCAAACTGAATCCATCCTGATGGATGGTAAACTGCCATTGACCCCACTGGAGCATTTTTCATTAGCAAGGCATAGGCATTTTTCTTGGAAAAACAAATAATGGAGGAACGAACTGTCCAACAGCACTCATACAAGTTACAATGGTTACAAGTGAACAACGCTCGGCTGATGTCAAGGTGCCAATTTGCCTTTTTCCCTTACGAGCTATAATTTTGGGTTGATGACTTTGAACAATGGACAACCCAGTTTCATCTACGTTGAAGATTCGATTAGCTGAAAATTTTTTTTCGTCACATTCTTCTTCTAAAATATTGAAAAATTTTTCCACATTTTCCCGAGTGAATCCTTTTGCCCTAGCAATTGAAGTTCCAGTTGGAATACGCAAAGAGATTGTATCTTTATTGCGTTGCATGAAACCTTTCAGCCATTTTTTTTCAGCCGTTTGGTTTTCACCGTTAAAGGGATTGGGTATGTTGTTAAGCTTGGTGATTTGAAAGGCTAGTGAACAGACATCTCTTTTTGTGCAACCAAAATAACGCGATTCCATTTCTAAAATATATCGCACTGGTCTCCTTCCAAGTGCAACCTCACAGCTTTTACCAGAGCGATCTTGAGCAAGTCGAAAAAGGGTTGTGCGAGGAACTGAAAAAGTGTATGCTGCCCGTTTATATCCCATTTCTTTATTGAGGATCGCTTCAATGGCCTTGACCATATTAGCTTTATCTCATTGTCTTTCCTTTATTCCTTTTTTCGGCATATTATCCTAAAAAAGGAGAAAAATTAGTTGATATAGATGAAGATCATGAACTTATAAGAATGGAATTTTTCATGGTGAGAAGCTACCATAGAAGCAAATTTGTTTAAGTTTTTTGTTGTTTTCCGGCGTCAGTGGAGTTTCTGGTGTGAAACCCCAACACGAAATCCCCGACTGTTGATTAATCGCTGTCCCTGAGGGCATGACAGTTGGAAAACCTTCACTGGATAGGCCATCATGTCTCATAATGTGGAATACTATTCCACTTTATGTGCCACCCGGTATTCCACATAGGGGACCACTTCATGCTCAAATATTTTGTTTTTTTTTAAGCGGAACTTGTGTCTTAGATTAGATTAGAATTGGAAATAGGGGTTGGTTTGGTTAACCTCTGTTACTGCAGCCACAGTTGGGCTTATTGTGACGTCCCCCCGGTTTGATTATGATTCCTCTTCGATCCCTGCGCTTTCAATGAAGCCTAGTATTTTGCAAAGAGGAATGGTCAGGAATTCCGATGGGTCCATGAAACCCTGACCGAAGTGACGAAGCCTTTTGCGAGTTAAACCCTCACATTCACAGAGGATATGCTCTGGTGTTTCGTCTTCGTCATTGCATATTCTGCAAATTTTTGTCTCAGAGAGACCAATCCTATTGAGATGCTTCCTCATGTGACAATGTCCAGTCAGAGCTCCCACTAAGGTTCGGGTCTGATATCTGCTTAATTTTAGATAATCAGATGTTCTTTTTTCCGAGTGTTTTGGCATAAAAAGCTTTAAGTGCCTGTTGCCCGGTGCCAAGTCCCAGTGAACGGCACTTTGCGATTTTTGCCACATTCGGATGTTCATTCTGGTTGTGCTTAATGGTATCACACAGAATGGATATGGTCCCATGAAGTCAGCTTCTGAACCTTTCCTAGCCATTAAGTCGGCCATTTCATTACCTACATAGCCGCTGTGTCCCGGAATCCAAATGAGGTTAACTCTGTTCTTATTTCCGATTTCAATCAGGCATTGGAGGCAATTCCAAACAAGTTTGGAGTAGATTTGAACGGACTGACGTGCCATTATTGCTACCTTGCTGTCCGAGAGAATATATATTTGTTGGTTTTTGTAGCCTCGTCTGATATTTTCTCCAATGCAAAGTTCAATAGCATGAGTCTCTGTCTGAGAAACAGTGGATGTTATGTGCATGCTACAGTACT
This sequence comes from Beris morrisii, assembly GCA_951812415.1. Classification (NCBI taxonomy): domain Eukaryota; kingdom Metazoa; phylum Arthropoda; class Insecta; order Diptera; family Stratiomyidae; genus Beris; species Beris morrisii. The sequence continues at coordinate 145,494,734 of OX638310.1, forward strand.
CCATAAACTCCTGCTCCTACACTTTGATCCGTTTTAGATCCGTCTGTGTACCAGATTATGGATCCTGATTTTGGAGTGGGTCTGTTTGTGGCCCAATCCTCCCTTTCAGGTAGGACAACTTTGAATGGCTTTGTGAAATTAAATTTCGGTACCATTGAATCAGAAAGAGGTATCGCTAGTATCGGGTCCTTGTTGTGTTCCGCGGAGAGAGTTGGGCAAGCTATTTTGCGCTCTGACTCGTCCTCCGAGCTCAAAAGTTTGTATGTGGTGAATCTAGCTTCTTTCTGTATTTCTAAGTGTAGAGGTGCTAGAAGCACCTCTAAGGCAGCTGTGGGAGTGGTGCGCATCGCCCCAGTAGTACCCAGGCATGCCAGTCTTTGTAATTTAGTCAGCTTAAGCTGAGCAGTTTTCTGCTTTGTTTTCTTCCACCAGACGGATGCGGCGTAAGTTATAATGGGCCTAGCAACGACGGTATACATCCAGTAGGTTAGTTTTGGACTCAGTCCCCAGTTTTTGCCGAGAAGGCTCCTGCAGGTCCAGAGAGAGATTCTGGCCCTTTCAAGAACTTTGTCCAAATGAGCATTCCAGGCGAGCTTTTCATCCAGGATAATACCCAGGAATTTTGCCTTACTAGAATATTCTATGAATTCTCCAAAAAGAGTAGGCTTAGATAACTTGTGTCTTGGATTGTAGTCTTATTAACAATCCAAGACTTGTGTCTTGGATTGTAAATAAAATATTCGATCTTTTGTACTAAAATGTCCTCTAAATAATGCTCACCAATTTAATTGGCTTTCCAACAGCAGTATTATTGCTTACGCAGCTTTCACCAGGAACCACAAAAAAGTCAACATAACTACTTTTCACTTATATGACATTTGAATAAAACAGATGAAGAATCCCCCATGTATGAGAAAAGATGATTTCAATATGAAATTACAGATGTCACGTGAAGCAATTCGAAGTTAGGGGGGTATTCCACATTGCGACCATATACCACATTCAGGTACTTTACTCTACCCAGGATGGCGATTTATTGGACTATGGATCCATAGGGTGCACACTGAAACTGAAGTGAATAAAGTTTTGAAAAAAAAACCCAGAGTGAATACCTCTATATTGAATTCCGACTTTGGTTTGTCAGCATACATTTTTCGTACAGAATACCATCAGAAAGAGAGCCGAATTTCCAAATCAGTGTTTTTTAATCTTTTTCTATGAGATAATTTGTTTTACCACTACTGGATCGACATTTTTCAGCATTTTGAAGCTAGTTCTGAACCAATTATGTTCTTCAGTACTGAAGCAATCTTCCAATTGGTATCTTTTTGGATTTCATCTTATTCTTTATGCTATAGATTTAATTTAATTATTTAGTAGAAACCTATTTACTGCAATAAATATGTTCAAGAAAATTTTATAAAACTTTGAAGTCCATGTAATCTTTTTAGCTTTTTTTGTCTTTACCATGTATCCTTGACGTTTCTGAATTCTTAAAATTAGTACTGTATCAATACCTAATGCAGAGAAAGAATGAAACCTCATAGAGGTCCAGGTGCGGAGACTGAGCGTGAGGAAATCCCCGCAAACCGTTTCACTTAACAAACATGCAAGGAACCTAAATATCTGAAGTCTGCCGTGGTATTATGTCCGCCAATATAGATGTCTCTACAAAGATGCGGTCTGCAGTTCGAACCTTAGTAGGAAAGTAATGTGTATTTTTTGGCATATAATATATTTGTTAGCATACATCGTTCATAGAGATAACCCAATAAATAGAAAAGAAAAAAATACTGCAATAGACAACTACTTTAAGAATTTTTTTCCTTAGTGTAAAATTAATAGGGTATCCATACAGAACTGAATTTGTCATACTGAAGCTGACGTTGTTCAGTTCTGAATGAATTAAGGTTACCAGAATTTGGTAAGACCAGAAATATTTTGCTACAGATCTACATGTTTATGTACTGCGCGGTGAGGTAGTGGGAATTTTGCTGGAACACCGGTGTAGTGTTCCCCAAGCTGGGAACCGGAATTTTGTTATTATCAGAGAAAAAGATCTGGCAAGGGTGTCGAGTTTATTACTCAAAAAATTTTACATTGTCGGACATTCCTCGGATATCAAGTGAACCCGTGAGAGCAAAGGCAGATTTTTCGTAAAGCGTATTTTCGACCGAACAAGCTTTGTTTTAACCATGCTGTGCACTCGTCAAGCTTTTGCTACTCGCTACTTCGAGCATGTGCATATCCAGCAACCTTTCTATGATTTTCAGTAAAAAGTAAGTCAGGCATATGAGATTAATTTTTTTTTCTTAAGGTATGGCTGGGCTTTACTGTCTTGAGAATATTAATTAGTGGTACCTTCTTCCGTTTTCCGGAGACATGTTAGAGAAAAATATTGCTCCTATACATCACCAGGAGCTAAACATTCATCATAGCAACACCTTTGCAGCATGGCTAAATTCACTCTCACTCACGATTTTAATTGCCCTCACATGGTTCTTTAAGATCCCCAGCAAACTACTCTCGCTTCCCGTTCCATCCTGAAGGACTAGCATATCGAATTGTGCCACGAATGACTGCACCAAAAAAACCAGAATCTCGTTGATCTCTGAGAGGAGTTTTTAGATTCTAGATCTGGAGATCTCTGGATAAACATCATGCTGTTTACTAGTAATTCCTAACACCATTGGAACGCATGTCTAACTCACTCAAGAGCATATTAAAATTTATTGATATAACCGTCCTAAGTGAGTTATAATATGGGAGGACAATCACAATGGGCCCACTGAGGCCGCAGTGAATCGGGATTTTTAGACCGTCATCCACCATCTACAATCTACAATCACCAGTAAACTTTTTATACCTTTAATACTAAGGCAAAAATTCATTATGTACATATATTTTAAAAATACCAGAGTCAGCTGTCCACACATTTTTTAAATTGTTGAATCCAAGTCTAAAGGTTGAAAAAGTCACCGCGTATTTTACATTGAAGCAAAAAAAATTAACACATTCGTAAAAAATAATATAAATAAGTTTCTAATCGAATTTGGTACCGACATTGAATCAACTTTTCGAATAAAAATATCAAAACGTATATTTCCTACGCGATATGACAACAAGGGAGAAAGTTATTAAACCAGTTTCTTAGAACATATCAAACACAAATAAAATTATAATATGTTACACTTTTTTTTAAAATTACCTTCAAAGTTCTAATCCACCAGGTTTAAGCAAACGCGTTTAAAATATCGCCGATAAACACTTAAATTTAACGAAATGCTTTAATAATTAGTTGTTTAAGTAATTTAAGTAAACCGGTTGTTGCAGCGAGCACAGCTCCGCGATCGTTTCGTTTGGGAATTCAAGTTCGACTGAAATTTCGAGTAAAAACACGCAGAGAAAATGTGAAGAAATGCTAAGAAATGTTTAAAAGAAAGCTCATACTGTTTAAATTGCCATTTTTTTAGCTTTGTATTACGAAGCGATAAATTAAAATTTGTCGATTTTTTGAAACGTGGCGATGAGCTTGATTTTTATATAATTTTGGATGTAAAAAAATACTTTCTAAATGATGTTCCATACTCAGGTACCATTCATTATCTTAGTTAAGTTAGAGTTCGTTCACTTATGAATGTACAGATATAGCAAATTAAATTTTATAAAGCTTTTGGTTTGGTTCTTACCCTTGAATATTATTTAAAAAAAAAATTATTGTCTTTTAATCCAAGCCAAAAAGCTTTTATACGTTTAATCAAATATTAGACGGGTAACCCAGCTAGAATGTCACTATAATGCATTATGTTATAAATAATTAAAGGATAGGTTATTATACTTTAGATAAGAAGGGGGAAAATGAGCAGTAGTAGTTGTATATATCATTAGTTACGTTATATTAAATTTTTCAAACATCAACAGTGATCAAATTATGTGCATTCTAACTTAACTATTAGACCCCTTCAAAATTATATTAGCATTAATTAGTTTTATTGTAATTGATTTAACAATAAAATAAATTTGTTACCACTAAATGAAAAATAAAAAAAATTCAGTCCGTCTGTACGCCGTACGAATACGGGTTTCTATGTTCGTAGCTCTTAATCCCTTTCAACTGTTAAGTTGAAATTTTTTTAGTGCGTTCAGTGTGATTGGAAAACATTTTTGATTACGATACACCCAACTCTCCTTTTACACGGTCTTTTTTTACACGATTTTGAAATAACACGGTCCACGATGAAGAACAAATACCACTTTTTTATACGAATTTTTTGATCTAACAAAAAAATTTAAAAAATTAGGAATCCATTCAACATTCAGTAATTTCTGGATCGGAACTCAGTTCCAAAACATCATCATGCAGTCGAAATGCCCTATTAGAGAAAACGGAATAACTTTTGGTGATTTGGATCGAGAATTTACAGCAGCAAAAAATACCTATAGATGGAAAACTTATAAAAGAAAAAGCATTTAGAATATACGAACGACAGCAGGAAATTGAGCCATCAACAAGTCTTCAGGCAACCAAGAAAGTGATATTTAATGCAAGTGAGGGATGGCTAACAGGGTTCATAAAAAGACACGCATTTTACAATGTGAAAATAAAAATTGAACTAGCATCAGAAGATGAAAATGCTGCAAAGAACTTTCCAGAAAAACTCCTAAAAATAATTGAAGATGGCGGTAATACTCCAGACCAAATATTTAATGCCGATGAAACGGGATTGTTCCGGAAAAAAATGCCTTCCAGAACCTATAAATCGGAAAAATTTGCAGATGGTTTCAAAGCGGCTAAAGATCGGGTGACGTTCTTGTTCTGTAGTAACGCATCTGGCGATAGGATATTAAAGCCTTTATTAATCAAACGTTCGTTAAAACTACAAGCTTTAAAAGGCCAAAACATTAAAGAGCCTCCCGTTCATTGGATGACAAATAAAAAGGTATATGGATGACGGCCGATTTAGGGTCTACGAATGCTTCGTTCCTGAAGTCAAAAAATATATAGACCAAAAAGGTCTTGAATTCAAAGTAATTTTACTCGTCGATAATGCTCCCAGTCATCCTGTGCTAGATCATCCAAATATCCATTTGGTATTTTTGCCGCCTAATACCACATTCTTGATTCAGTCATTGGATCAGGGTATAATAGCAACATTCAATATGTATTACATTAAGCCCACATTTAAATATATTTTGGATTTAGTCGAGGAAGAAAACATCGCGATCGTAAAAGCATGGAAAAATTAAAGGAATATGGGTTGTGTTACAAATGCTTCCTTTGCCATAAAACAACTTCGGACATCTACCCTTTATGCTTGTTGGAGAAAAATTTGGCCAGAATGCGTCAACAGTGAAAATTATGTTATACAAACATCAGTTTTGTGCTCTGAAAATTATAACTCTATCATATGCAATAAGTGGTGAAGGCTTTGACAACATTCATGCCGCTGATATCGATGAACTGATGACTGAGAAACCTTTGGATGATCCTCCTCATCCTGATTGAAATGGTAATGGATAACAATAATACTGAGGAACATAACGATGAAGATGAAGGTAAAGTTCATCAACTAAAAGCTGATTTAATTCACAATGGTTTGAAATTTGCTACAAGTATGGCACATCATTTACTCACTCATGATACCGACTTAGAACGATCATTAAAGTTTCAACGTAATCTGCAGGTTTGAACCGCTGGGTACCAAAAACTGTATGAGCCACTTGAAAAACCAAAAAAAGGAATCTGATAACAGATTTCTTAATAAAAAGAAAGCCAACATCAGAGGACGGTATTAACAAACGGAAGTCTTTAAGAGGTTCAAGATCATTAAACGTGGAAATATCAAGCGATGAACGCAATACAGTCAAAAATAAACGTGCACGCCAATTTTGAGTGATGATAGTTAATAAGCTTTATATTTCAGTAAAATTTTGAATTATTACTAACGAATTTTGTAATATTGAATGTTGTTTATTTACAATTAACATAATATGGGTTTTTCCTAATTTTTTTGCATGATTTTTTTGAAGTTAGTTATTTTTTCAACATACACGGTTTTTTTAAATTGTGGAACACATCTACGATTTTACTATGAGCAGCAAGTCTTATTTTACACGGTTTTTTTTATACACGGTTTTTTTATACACGGTTTTTTATACACGGTTTTTGTTGGAACGTATCTACCGTGTAAAAACAGAGTTGGGTGTATCTTGCAAACAAATTATTCACAAAAGTTGAAACTTGGTTTATATGGAGATCTAAAAAAAAGTGATAATATAAAAAAGTTAGCTATTTTTTCAGAATTATTTATATTTCGTATATTACATAATTTATTTATTTCTTCATTATTACGTCTTTTTGATTTCGGTTTAACTTAATCGCAATATATTTTTTTTTATAAAATTGTTTTTTCCATCTTTGAAAATAGAAACATTTAAATTAAAAATAATCTAAATTTAGGTATAGTAAGAAAGCTCGTAGCGAAAGTCACTTTTTAATCGAAGAATTTTGTTTCTTTCGAGATGAATCTGAAACTATGCGAAAGATGTTCATTATATAGCTCGTGCCGTTAACAATAACTAAAAAATGAATTTTAATTAAGTAAATAGTGTGTCTAGGAGTAGGAAATCGAAAATATTTTTTTTTTTCGCGGATTGTTACAGTATTTTCGTATAAATCAAATTTAAGCAAATTTTTTTCAAATAAGATACAGTGCTCTATTGTCTTTTATGTAGGTATATTTTAATTACCACAGTCAAATATATTTTTGTGTTCCTTTTCAATAATAAAGTCTATTGTACAAGAGATTAAAATATTTTTCTGTAATTCTATTTCGACATAAATATATCACTGACCATTGCGAATTAAGAAAAATATTGTCTAATTTTTCAAGCACAATAATACGAGGCATATAGCTGTGAAAAACTACTATTTAATTTGTTTTAATTACTTTTTATCGAAAGTATTCGTTTTAAGGACTTTACAATATCCTTTCAAACTCAAGTCAATTTTTTTAAATTTTGTTCTACTATCTACGATTTCCAATACATTGTTAACGACTTCTTTCTAAACCTCTCATTCATCGTCCTTATTAGTAAGTGCACCATTTACAACGCACTTGTGCGCAATTTAGATACTCGTAGAGAGATACCCAATTTATATCGCCAATGCAACAAAATTTTTGCAATTTTTATGAATTTTCTAGTCTAAAAATGTTTTTTAAAATATCAGGAAATCTGCACCAGAGTCCGGCTTCCTTGCGTCATCAGTTATTGTTGCATTTAAAATAGTTTTGGTCAGCAACCATTTCGTAGATTTTTACTAGATATTTCATTACACTCCATCCATTTGGCGATTTCCATTGGCATTTCCGGTTTTAGTTTATTTCCGACCGAACCATTTTCCAAACTATCCGGTCCCATTGTTGTTGTTCGAAGTTCGTCGGATGGGCTACGACTTCCACCGACCTTTGTTTCTAGTAAGTCCGACATGATTTCGTCAACCGAACAATTTGTAAGACGTTGACGACATATCGCTATACAATGCACGAATTTATCTTTCGGTGATATGAATCGATGCTCCATGAAAACTGATTGTCCGTCCCAATAGGTAATCTAGAACAAAGAGAATGAGGGAATTAACTTGGTACTATTTTAATAATTTGTTAATTTTTTTATTAATACTCTTGATGTTATCTGGAATAAAGTAAATGGTCGTATAAATCTCCGATAGCGTATTGTTGTTGCACCTTGAACTACTCCTCCTCCTTTCGAAAGGATTGTCCTGTAGAGTCGCGTACGTTCGTAGAAATCGACCCTTGCAAAATCGATTTCGCGAAGGTATCGGGCATTATTCATGTGATACAGTAGCGTATCGATGTCATTGGTCAGACATAACCCTGGGAAGAAAAAAACATAATTAGTATACACATTTATCATTTTAATTAATCCACTTAATCTTATGTTCGATATCATTAAGAGTAGAAAGGGATTACTGGTTTCAGGAATAATAAGTCCAGAAAGGAATGGGTCAATGTACTCAATAATGTCCGAATAAATGTCTGAGTTATAGACAAACGAACATCTTAAAGCAGATCCGGAATATGTAGCTTGTATTCTCCTCTAACTTAAGAGGAAAAGCAAGCCATCTGTTAGGACTCTGGCATGGTGTTAAGGTCCTTTAAGGATGACGAATATTGGAACAAAACTTTTTACAGTAATGGCCTATCCAAAAATCTTAGAGCGCTCTACAAATGTACCTAAGCTGAATTCCGAAAAGGGTTGCCTTATGCTGAACACTCTACGGATAATCTTGGTGCATTTAATCCAAATAGGCTCTGGTTTGGAATCCACAAAGAACCACGAAGAACGTGAAAAAGATTAATCGAGAAGAGATGACTGAATCTGATGCCAGCAGGATCGCACTGGCTGGAATCACTGATAACTTAGATCTCGAAAAAGACTGTCTAAGACCGTAAAAAAAAATAAATCCAGCAGCAATGCAATTCCTGCCAGGGTAGAAGCAATCCACTGGAGCTAACCAGGCTTAGGCTATGGGTAGGGGGCGTTCACTGATTGTGATAATAGTCAATAATTGGTGTATTGGGCCAGATGTTACGGAGGGGGTGATCATAATCAACTCAGAAAAATAAATGTTAGATACAATGCAATACAGCCTTCGTGTACAGATTAATGTATTAAATATTTTGAACTATTATACGAAATCAACAAATTTCCAGCTTCATTTGTCTTGTACTCGTACAAGACCAAACGACCGTTAAGAATAATCATAAAACACCGACACCCTCGTTAGTAAAAAAATCGTTAGACTTGACGACCCTCTATAAAGACAACGTAAATCAACTGTCTGTCTAATTAAAAGTTAACGACGTCATACAAAATTTAAATACACTAAATAATTCATGGATGAGATTTCCCTTTTTAAAATGCAATAACAGAACAGAGTTCCCTCCACTTTAATTTGACCCAGATTACTATATCCTGTGCAGGAATCTAAAGCACTCCAACTTCCTTCAATTTAATCAATTTCCTCTGTTTGTTTGTTCCCTTTTCCCTTCGCATAATACAAATAGACTGAAACCGAACGAATGTAATAGCAAATAATTGCTATCAGCCTTGAAGCCATAGAAATGAAAATAGCGTAAACGGCCGCAGCTCGATGTTTAAAATAAAATCGAACGGAATCACATACGGCCGATTGTAAAATATAAAAGAAAAGAACAAGGTATGTGACACCGTGCCGAACGATTTAAAAACCAAAATGGGGAAGTGAGTACATGCGAATTGCAAAGACCTTGACCTCGAACTTACCCCTTAATAAGAGAATTAGCAGAGCTTACCTGTAATTTGTGTCGTATCCAAGATGTGTGACTTCTTCTTTACGTAGCGAGCAAGTATGACACAAAGGCACATCCGTAGGAAGTAATGGATCTCTAGAAGCCCGTACAAGACAACTAAAGAACCGAGCGCTGTCGCTAATAAATAGCACCAATACACCATTTCAAATTCTTTGAAAATATCACTCCAGCGCTTCGGGAAGATTGTTGAAGAGGGGACGAGGATTTTCCGGGAGGGTTTCGAGTCTCAACTCAGTTCGGCTTCAAGTAGTGTTTTCCATTATGGCACTTTATACTTCTTTTTTTTTGTCACACTTTACTACAAACCACCGCTATTCGAGAAAATCTTCGCAGGCCGAAGAACAACTACTCGATGCAGCAAACACTTTGCAGCTATCGATAATGGTTCCAGTAAATTAACTGGGAACCAATATCCATAGGTACACAGACACTCTCCGTGAAAGATTTCACTTGTGATGAAAGTGTGGTGCCCAGGCTGTTTTCTGTTCCAATTACACAGCATTCCCAACAGGGAATGATGTGATGACCTGCGCACAAAGTCCTGAGAAAAGTCGTCGAAAGAGATTTGATTATGACAGGAAAAGTTCGTGTAGCTTTTCCTTTTCGGTAGAAAGTCATCAAGAATGCAATTCACGATTCTTCCACCCTTCCTCAAGATACTTGAGTCAGCTGAGCAGTGGAGGAGCTACTTAACGTGCAATTTAGGTTTAGCGAATGGTAAAGAGCCAGACTAAAAGAATGCTGAAAGTTTCTAGTTCCAACATAAAGAAATTTCTCCGCGAGTCTCCCCCTAGACCTATTTTAAATTTAACAAAGTATAGTCAACGCGCCGGCACGGCTTTTATACGTGTTCATAATTGTGGAATATATAATTGAACAGACGAGTTGTAAAAACTAACAAATCTTTTAATATGTGATGCATGATGACAATAAACATTAAAAAAATAAATTATAAGTACCGCTATGTAGGCTGATAACAAGCTAGCCCATTAAAAAGTCCATGACAAAAGGAAAATCATCCGCTGCATATGGTGTCAATGGAAGATCGTAAGGAATAGGAAACGGTGGATTGCCATCTTTTGCTGAATCGATTGGAAAAACGTCTTTTCCGATCTGCAATTAAAAAGTATTAATATAAAAAAACTAAACAGAATCCCCAACTGAATTTACCACAAATTTCGGAATAAACAGCACTCCAGCTTCGTAATTGTAAATCCTAAATACCGGTTGGATTTTCGAAGTTTTATTAAAAGAACCCCAAGCTGCCTTCGATAAATTCGCCGAAGTTAAAACGAACCAATGCAAACCTTTCTCCGAACTGCGAAAATACGTTTTAATGTGCGGCATAGCGCGATCGCGAAAACGTTTTTTCGCCTTCCATTGATACAAGTGCGACTTAAGCCACGGCTGTTTATCGTTCGTCTTCTGACTATAGGGTAAACATCCGCCGCCCAGTAAATTGTCGTGGCTATTTTTAACATTCTCGAAACTCGGATAGATCATTTTGAATTGTGGTACTCGTCGAATACCCAGCGGTGACGTGTCCTTACGAAGACTATTCACAAAATCCGATAAAATCCACGATTGCGAATTCGGACCGAGACTTCCGATGCTCGAACTTTGTGCAATCACTGGACATGTTTCATCGATTGGTAGCGCATGTTTACCGAGCAGCGTTCCTAAACGTGCATGACCCCATGGATGCCCTCGGGGAGTTTCGCGAAAACCGCCCGGAGCCGATGCAACCAGGAAAACACTAAACAAATAAAAATCAATTTAGTATAGGAAAACAAAATTTTCTTGTACACGTACTTGACACTACTAAAATCAGTTTTTCGAATCCGTGCAATCCATGGCTGTAGCTTTGAAATTTTATACTCAACTAGATAAAGCATTAGATCGTTACGAAATCCAGTTGGACTCTCGCCCTGAGACGTGTCAAAATTTTCGGGAAGTGCTTTCAACGTTGGACTAATCCATAATCCTTGTGTTCGATTGTGCCAATCGTCTTCGTATAAGTTTGCAGTTGAAATGACCACTCGCATCGAGCCGTCCTTGTAGCCGAGTAACATCATTTTGGTATGATGAGTTGCAAATGCTGAACCCATTTCAACTTTGATCGCCGTTACTTGGGGCTTATTTTGCGTTATAGTCCGAAGTTGAGGCGATTCATCGCCGTAAAGTATCAAAAGTGGTTTGTCGCTGAAAGAATAACAATATTATGGGGACGTGTTAAATAAAACATGGAACAAGTATTCGGTAATTGTATGGTACACTCTTTGAAAAGTTTACACACAACTCGTAACGAAACAGTTTACTTTCGGAGTTCTAGTGGCTTGGATGTATCAAGAGCTACATCAAATATGTAGCTGATTTCGTTTAAGTTTTTTTTCCTGATTCCGCTCATAGGTGAATTTCGCCGAATGTTAAACTAGGTATTGTTTTTGAGAGAAGTATGACCAGCTTCTGATTTAGAGTGGTTGAACAGCACTATACTTACTGAGCCACACTCGAGGATTGTAATATCATACTTTGGCGGATCAAATAAATCACACATAATTTAGAGTGGAGGACAGAAGGACCAAAACTCAATTTAACTTATCTTTAAATGGGCGTCTTTTCAAGTTATGGTGGATATGGTATGGTATAAGGGGTGGTGGTGCCATCATTCTCCTTCACTTAGACGTTATTGTTCGTCCATTGTGCTCCCCGTTTGAGTATAATAACTCCTGGAACCTAAAACCATTTACTAGATTTTATAAAGTTTGCTATGTTATATAGCTTTCCCTTATCGATATCACCGAGGAAATAAGCGCCGAGGTTCCGTTTTCTCGTTCTCGATAGGGCCAGACACTCGCATAGGACATGGAAGATTGAGCATGTAGTTAGGTTTGACCATCTATTGCCTGCCCACTGCAAGCATAGTGAGTCGATAGACTGTTTTATGGATCCGATGGGAGTAGCAATGGGCTGGTCCACCACTAGTGAGCTTAGGCCGGAGCCTGCTCGAGCGAGTTCATCAGCTTGCTTATTCCCCTGGATTCCAGTGGCCTGGCACCTAGCAGAGGGTAATTTTGTGCCGTGTGCCGATAGTGTTAAGAATACCACGACATTGTCTAACTAGTTTAGATCGTGTTGGGTTCGAGCTAAGGGCCTTAATGGCTGCTTGGCTGTCTTCTGTTGCATTCACCTTTGATTCAATAATTTTGCATGCCTGAAGTATTGCAAAAATTTCCACCTGAAATACACTGGCATGGTCCGGTAGCCTGAAGAACTCGTGAATATCGAGTTCCTGCGAGAATATCCCCGCGCCTGTACCAGAGATCATTTTCGAACCGTCGGTGAATACCATTGTGGTTCTGTTGTCTAGGTTGCGTTCTACATTCCAGTCGTCCCTGTGTGTGATTTTAACAGAAAATTGCCTACTGAAATCTAATTCTGGCATAATGTAGTCCGTTTCCCTGTTCGTTTCACACTCCAAGAAGTCATTGAGTATGGTACTGTGACCAGCAGGTTTAGTTCTCCAGTAACCCAACTCTTTGAGTCTAAGAGCGCCTTTTGCAGCTATGCTTTGGATGTGCATGTCCATTTGCAACAGGGGGAGGATAGTTTCCAGTGCTGCCGTGGGTGTGGTTCTGAGGGCGCTAGTGACCCCAATACATGCCAAGTGCTGCACTTTTGTCAGCTTCCTTAGATATGTGGACTTTTTAGTCGCCTCCCACCACACTATCGCGCCTTAACTTAAGATTGGTCTTATTATGGCTGTAAACATCCAGTGTACTAGTTTTGGTTGGAGACCCCACCTGTTTCCGAACATATTCCCGCACGCGTAAAAAGCGTTATACGCTTTTTTAACGCGTTCTTCCAGATTCAGTTTCCAGCTGAGTTTCTTGTCTAGAACAACCCCGAGATATTTAGCGCTATCGGAAAGATGAAGCTCGTCGCTCCCCATCTTTGGTAACGCAAAATCTGGAATTTTGTACTTCTTTGTGAAAAGGACCAGCACAGTTTTAGAGGGATTAACCCCTAAACCGCAGTTGTCGGCCCATTGCCGTAGTTTGTTGATTGCTCTCTCCATCAGACTACTTATTGTCGGTCAATGTTTCCCTGAGACAAGGATGACCACGTCGTCGGCGTATGCACATGCCTTGATTCCGAGGTTCTCAAGTTCTACAAGGATTTTGTTGACTACAAGGAGCCAAAGTAAGGGTAAGATCACACCTCCTTGCGTGGTGCCTCTGGAGACTGCCTTTATGATAAGACACTCTCCTAGTTCGCATTCAATAATCCTGCTTCGTAGCATTAAGTCAAGCCAATTGCAAATCTCTGTTTCCACTCCATTGATAGCAGTGCGCTGTTATTAGTCGAGCATCGAACGTTAATAAAGGCACCCTCTATGTCAAGGAAAGCGGCTCCTTATATGAGAGTGATTTTTCAATTGTTGACACTACCTCATGTAAGGCCGTATCCACCGACTTGCCCTTTGTGTAGAGTGCTGGATATCGAAAACCAAAAAATACTTACAGCCAACCGGCAAAAAAATAATGTCCCAGAAGCCAACCGATATCAATCATGAAATTGATTTGTAGCGACGATTCTAACTCACCAAGACTTTCATCAAGAATTTCTGAGAAAAAAAAACCAACCGTCAATCGGGAACACAGGACAAAGTCAAAATTTGGACGAACCTTGGAAAGTAATTGAAAGCGGCTCGTTGTGTGTCGGTTTCGATGATGTTATTGCTGTAAGAAAATAATTATAAGGTGCTGCCTTCTCCAGTTTCTTAGCCATTTGTCCTTTCGGCAAAACCACTTTAATATAATCGTGGATATCTCGGTCGATTTTTGGCTTCTTCGATAGACGAGAACCATCTGTTGTTGATGTGCTGGGCTGTGGACTAGGACTCCTAGTGCGAACTGCAGGTGGAGAAGGGACCTTTAAAGGTGCTGGCGTGGAATTTGTCTGCGAAAAGTATTCAGTTTAGCGTCAAATGAATTTTACATTTCTCTACCTTCATCTGCATTTTCTTCGTAGGGCTATTATCTTTCCGATCGGACTCCTTACTCGTTCCGTCACCATTTCTCGTTCCTGACGACGAATCATCGCGAATTGTTAGCGTCTTCAGAATATCCAACTGTCCCAGAATCACGTCTTTCGAAAGAAACAAATCATCCGGAATTTTGTAGGCTTTCGTTTCGCTGTCGACACCCCGAGCGAGTATTTTCTCTACTATCGAATAGATTGGCTATTATTCTTTTAATTCAATGAATGAACACCGGGAAATAAATTACAATGCGGATGTGAGAACTCGCTGAAATGACTGGGATTCTTCCTGTAGCAGTCCTCTCCATATTGGCACGGTTTTCTTGACTCTGCAATTGTGAATTTATTACGAAATTATCTTCGGACAGCGAGAACATTTTATTACTTTGCATTTTATTGAATAATTATAAATCAGCCGGGGAGAAACATTTGCACAAAACATTAATTAAAATTTGTCTGGCCTTATCACGATCCCGTCCGGACTTCAAGCGATTGGAAAATAAACACATCTACTGTGTGCTGTCAAGTCCAACAAGTGGTAATGCAGTGCGCGTGCTATTGCTAAGTGCAGACACATTTAACTGTTATACTGAAGGGAACAGTAGATATTTAAAAAAGCGCGGGTCAATTTTGAAACTTACGCTTGGATTTGTGCATTCTTATTTGTTTTCTTGAATGATCAGCCGTTAGGACATTTCTACAATATTTTTCCTATCGCAGAGCCATACAATCAGAAATTTCGCTAAAACTGGCACGAATAATCGGAAGTGAACATCGCTACTTCCGGAATTGATGGGGCGGTAAAGCCTTTGTTCATACTACAGACCTTTTGTCTAAGACGCCGTAATCCTTGTTGGCTATGGCATCAATTTTCAAACAAAAATTGTAATAAATAAATCAATAAAAAGTTCCGTACGGCTTCAACTTCTATTAACTATGGGAACGTATTACTTTGTTTCGATTTTGGTGGGACAGTTTGTGTTTGCCTTTATCATCATTGTTTGCTGAACATGGTCTCCGCTTCTCGAAATATAAAATACATCCTTTTTTATTCTTTCTCTTCTTTCTCTTCTTCTCATCTGCAAGGAATTAATACAAAATACAGGACCAGTAAACCAGTGAATTTATCTCCACAGTTCAACGCATTCGTAGCTACACGAAAGAGTGTCTTAATTTTGCCTCTTTTCGTTTTAACATAATTTCAAATTGTGAAAAAGCTAAATATGTAAAATTTTAAATTCTTAGCTTTACGGGTACTCTATACTCTTGCAATCTTTCACCGAGTATAACCACGAGTTTTAAAAACTTTTGTATGGGAGCAACCGCAAAGATATGAGAATTTAACTCTTTAATACACTGAGCCTTCTCTTTTGTTTAAACTTAATGACAAAAAATTTCATAGCTTATTGCGTTTGGATGAATTTAAGTTAAATTTTTTTTTCCAAAATTTTTATATTTTAGCTTGTCCAAGGAGTACCTTAATTTCCTTATTTGTTGTTCCTTCGCAATGAAAAGGCGAAAACTTTTGCAGAGTAATTTTTTACGGCCTTCTAAGATTCTCTGGCAATCAGGACCGGATTAAGAATGAATGCCTACGCTCAGATAACTTAAATGGAATAAAAAAAAGCTTAGATTACGATATCTCACCAATAATTTACGCTAGAAAAATTAAATTTGTGTTGGAGCATGGAAATGGGCGGATAAGAATTGTTCAACAAAATCACGTATCATATCTTAAGGACCGTTCAAGATAAAATATTGGAATTTAAACGAGAGGTGTGACCTAGCTGAGAAAGACATTTTGGGGAGAAGCGGTGAGCGTTGGAGAGGGTGAAAGAAAAAATCGTTTTCTTATATCTCGAGAACCACAAATAATGATTAGCGTAAACTGGAACTGTGTGTGGTGCGGGGTGCTTTTCCTATCGCTGTAACATCTTACGCAAGAAACTTGAAAATTAGGACATCTACATATACCCGTACATGTCCCAGAAAAAAAGGTTCATATATCCGTTGGGGAAAAAAAATGGTCAGTGAGAATGGAATGAAAATATTTTCACGAATTTCACATATTTCGTAAGTCTTTTAAAATCTTGAATTAATTTACGGGTTCTTCAGATATATGCCTAGAAACTGTTCCCAGAATTTTTTAAATTCAATCGCTAGGGGATGTAAAGGTGTTGTATATATTTTCACGAATTCCGCCATATCCCTTAGGTCTAATTAGATATCGAATAAGTTTTTACTTCCATGGGATTTTCATATAATCGACCAAACACTGTTTTCAGGATTTCATTGATTTTCAATCCCTAAGAGGGTATATAAGGATTGTACACGTTTTCACGAATTCCTTCATATCTGTTAGGTCTGGTAATTTTTTAATATTCAACCCCCAATAGGATGTAAGGAGGTTGTATACGTTTTAATTAATCTGAACATACCTGTTACATCTGATGAGATATTGAATTGGTTTTCACTTCGTGCGCTTTTTATATAAGCGCATAAAAATCTTTTTTCAACTCCAAGAGGATGTAAAGAGGCTACATACGTTCTGGACTATGACCCAAAAGTGCTATTCATATGTTAAAAAAAAGAAAAGAAATAAAAGTACTGTTCTTCAGTGATGGTGCCGGTATTGAAGAGAAATTATAGATAATTTAGGGGACGTTACAATAGCCCCAGTTGAGGCTTTAGTGACAGAGAAAACCAACCCCCATCCAGAATCTGTCTATCTAAGGCAGTGGCATAAGGACTTATGTCGTACCCAAAATTTAACCGCTTTCCGTACTTTGACGCGAAAAATAATAATGTTTCTCCCGTTGGCAAATTTTTCATGGTGATTTAATTTAATATTGACCGATTTTTGTCGCATACTAGAAGAAGTAAAGTATTAAAATTTTTAAATTTCGGAGCTTTACTGTACTACTTGTAATCGTTCACTAAGTGTACCAATTGTTATATGGACTTTTGTACATGTGGCTAATTTTGCTCCGTTATAAAGTTGATCTAAATTTTCTTGAGTTATTAACCATCAAATGAAAATAAAAATAAATTAAAATAGAATAAAGTAAGAAAAAATATTTATAAAATTTTAAAATAAAACAAAAATCGACAAAGACCATTAATTGCAGCGTCTAGGGTGCCAGATAGTTGGCTGCAGAACCGAGTGAGCTATATAAAATAGCCCAAAACCTGCACGAAGACCAAATACCAAGCTCAGTTTTGCAATTTATCAGAAATACTTAAATGTGTTGAACACAGATGCGATTTCGACGACGAACTGTGCTCCAGAATTCGTAAGAAACACTGTAATGTAAATATTGTGTAAATGCACATAATCGTATTTAGGTGCAAATTAAAGGTTAAATTATAATTGAAAAATAATTTGTAATTTTCATAATTCTATGGAATCAAAAATCTTTCGTGAATTATCCTACATGTAAGTTATCAGGCAAAAATAAAATCTGGCTTTTTGCTTTTATGTATAATTATGTATATTAATTTATGTTACAAAATGCACATCAATATTTAATAATTTAAGCACCTCATAATCATCTTCGCCTAAGCGATCAAATCCTGAGTCTAAAGAAGATCAAGCCTCTCTATTAGCGTCATACATTATTGCATAAAAGCGGTTCAACTTAATGTTATGAGCAAGAGGTTCGCCAGGATTTCAAGTAAAACACAGTTCGATTTTGTTTCACTCTCGCAGTAGAAAAACATATTCCCTGGCTCTGCGGCGCTTATATACTGCATGTGTTGAGTCGAGAGATTTCCAGCATATTCGGCTGTTTGTGTAGAACGCGCAAGAAGTAACTATTACATGCGAGAAATGTCTAGAACATCCGAGAAGTTTATAGAGCTTTTTACGACAATGCAAGGATGTTGCATTTTTTCCCTTGTAAATCGGCTCTGTTGTAAACTAGCAAAATAATACAATTTGCGTTGGTCGAATAGCCCAAAATAAACTATAAGTGGCTTTTTAAAATTTTTACCCGCGAATTGAATATTTAAATAGCTCAAATCGCGGGAAATAGCCTAATCTGGTAACCTTAGCAACATCCATCGTCAACTAAAATGAAAGATAGTACTTTGACTAATTAATTTCGAGGATAGGTTGTTTATATCATTAAACCATTTCACAAACATCGTACCAGTCCATTTCAATAATTTATTATATTTATAAGTGTATATATATATTATATATTAGTTCCTTTTTTTTCTTTAATTCACACAAATTTCTCTTAAAAATAATTCTTTATTATTTACTAATAGAATATTACGTATGAAATATTATTTTATTATTAAATAATAGACATTATTTTATTCATCTTCACAAAAGCATTTATTTTTTTTTATCCATATTGGAGAATAATAATGATGATGTTCTAATTTAAGAGCACATCGTTTATAAATAGAAATAGACAGTTTTTTTTCTTTAAATATTTTTGTTTATATTTGTTTTATACATTATATATTTAAAAAATAGTCTTGTACATAGTAAAATTATAACAAAAAAGTTGTTTTTTCATGTAAAGATGATAATAATAGTTTAAATATTATGTATATTATGTATATTTCATAAATTGTTTACCTAGAAATAATAACATATACCTAAATTTAGACTATTAAAGTGGTATAAATAAAATTTGACATTTATTTTACTAGTACTAATGAATTCAGAATATTATAATTGATTTTTAACAATTCTGTTATTAATATTTTTATGCTAAATTTGTTTTATATGATGTGTATCTTTGCTTTGTTATTTATTTATTAGTTAACTAGTTTCTTATATTATATTATATTTTATATATTGTAAAAATTTGATATGTTAGAGAAATGAGCTTTGCAGTTTATGTTTAATGTAAATAAATTGGACTTAGTTCTTCAGTTGAATTCGGGATATGGGAAAATATTTATGAATAGAGATATATTAGTACTTTTAGTGGGTGTAGTAATTTTTTTCAGTAACACTGAGTCTTGAGATTACATAATAATTCAATACTTGTGAAAATAAGTTAAAATAAAACTGCAAAGACTCTTTTACTTTATTATTTTAATAATAAAGTTTTTTTATCATTAAATATGTTTTATTTCTTGTTTAAATTTAAATTTCGGAATCTCGTCCCCGTCGGATTAATTCTTCAAAATCATTCCATATAGTCGCCAGAAAGTCTGGAATTCCAGACAATAGTACTTTAACTCCGATTCGATTTCACACACCGTTTATACGGCACAAAGTCAATCTCGAATAATGTGATATGATAAGATAGCGCTCCTTAATTTATTACAATAGAGGAACAATATAATCTCAGACAATAATTAATTTTTTAATATTACTAAGACATTTTGATATATGTTTGTTTTTATAAGTGCTCGACAATAATAATACACACCGAATGCCATCAGATGAATCTATTGTTAAACAAAATAAAAGTTTGCAAGTGCAATCTATACATTCAATCCATTAAATTTTCTTAATCGTATAAAATAAATGTAAATATTATAATTTAAAAAAAAAACATTATACTTCTGGAATTAATTTTTGTACATTTGAAGATATAATTAAAACTACTTAAAGAAAAAATTAAAAATAGACATTTTAATAAATTACAAATGAAAATTAGGTACCAACTTTAACAATAATTAATTAATTCATAGCCTAACCAATTTTATTTAATAATATTAAAAAATATTTATCTTAAATTTAAAGTTACCAAACGCTGCATTTATTGGTTGGATTCATGGGTGACCCCGCCGGGCAATTGTAGGCTTTAGCAAAATCTCGGGAATTCGAAAGTGGTCCCAGGACACGAATGAATCCAGGTGAATGTACCGATGAACGGATTTTTGTAAGAGCATCTTCCGGTCGCATCGAACCACACCAAATTTGTGCGTAGTTCAAGAAGAATAATTGATCGTGTGATAAATTTAGTCCGGGCAATTCAGATTCGGGTCCGAAACGTGATACCCATTTTTTGTAGGCCTAAAAGTGTTAAAAAAATTTAAGAAATAAAATAAAATAATTTGTAGTTAATTTTAGTGTAAATGAAATTAGCCACCGTGACGAGTAAACCTAGCCATGAGCTTGTCGCCTATGGGATGAGAAAATATCTAGAAGATGAGACGTAGTAACAGTCATTCAGGAACTGAAGAAAGGATGAAAAAAGTATCCTTCCTTTATTCCTCAAAATATTTCGATTTTCAATCAAATTCAAAACTATCTCGGGATATCAACCAACATCTTTTTACCACAATAAGAAAACGAAATGGAAAGAACATCCTTAGCATCCCTACTGCAGCGATTTGACAAGATTTACCAACTCCTCCACACAAAGCTCTTAAGCCATTCCGATTTCTGAATGAAGTGAATCACCTTGTCTAGCCTTTGATTTATGAGCTGAAAACAGGTTAAACTGAAATTTCCAATAGTCAAATTCATCTAACTATGTCTAGTTATAAGTCTAGTCTTGGAATGTCTATTAGAAGTTCGGAGATTAAATTTTAACTTCCAACATACACGTGTTCTGGAGTTATAGTGCGAACGGACGGCTTGAATAAAAAGTAATATAGACCACTTTTTGGTCCAGGCTCCATTCTATGCGTTGCAAAACTTTAGGGGTTGGATTAAGCTTTCAATACCTACTCTATGATTCGATTCAGAATACAAACACCAGTATTTTCTCATGAAATCATGTAAAAGAAAAATTATGGGAGTTAAACATCGACGTGCATGAGATTTTTGGTACAGAACAGTAAGGAAAATGTCCTAAATCCAGATTCAGCCGGTAAGGTTGTCGTCGATCAAAGAGAAAATATCTAGAGCCGTTTTACAATCAACACAGAAGGTCGAGGTTTGATTTGCTGATTAAAAATTCTTTTAACGTACCCTAAATGCTTGCTTCAGTCCTCCATTGTCAGCAATATTTTCTCCTTGGGTCATTCGTCCGTTCATATACATTCCAACTTCGTCAATTTTATACCGAGAGTATTGATCAATTATGCATTGTGCTCGCTCTCTAAATGCCCGTATCGTCGCATTATTCCACCATTGCATCATGTTACCATCCTTATCAAATTGTCTGCCTGAAAATTTCAAATAAATTGATTAAGTTCTAATTCATCGAATTATTGATCATCTGATCGTTTATACTTAAAAATAGACCTAACAAAGTAAGCCATTAAATGCAGTGTTAATTAAATTATTTAAGAAAAAGGCTTCACATTTTTTGGATTGAAACGAACAAAGAATCATTTTTTGGAAATATTTTTGCGCAAAACATTTTACTGGTTTTGTTTTTTGATGTAAGAGCTTATGAAGAACGTAGAACGCGAAGAACACGTAATCTCGACTGGAACAGAGGCTACTAAGATTAAAATTTTAACGAGGTGCGCAACAGTTTCCACACAGTTCTAACTAGACTTTCCACTGAACTTTCAATAACTATGTATCACATTCTCCAGTCGAGGATTATGTGCTCAATAAGCTGAAAATTATAATACATGTCTTAGTTTACAAGATACACAGATATTGATCCAGAGAAGTTTAGATCCAAGCCATGAAACCTATTTATTTATTTATTTATGGTATTAAAATTCTTTTATAGATTTTACAAACCTTTATCATCAAATCCGTGTGTAATTTCATGTCCAATTACGACACCGATTCCGCCATAGTTCAAAGATTTCGGAAAGTTCTGACTGTAAAATAACGGCTGCAATATTCCGGCAGGAAATACTACAAAAATGAGCAAACATTTTAAATAAATGAGCAAACTGAAAAATTTTGAATAACTTTACCAATATCATTTTTATTCGGATTATAAAATGCATTAACTACGGCCGGTTCAGTGGCCCATTTGTCCTTGTCGACTGGTTTCCGCAGCAGTTGTAAATTACGTTGTGCGTCCCATTTCAAAATGCTCAAAATGTTGTTCATGAAGTGATCCTCGTAGATCGTTAGCTGGAGTTTCGAAATTTTCGATTAAATTAATATACTAATATTTGCATGTACTACACTCACATTTATGTACTCCTTCTCCAGTTCAGTATCTTCCGTTAATATTTCTGGATATCCGATCCTTTCGTTCATGGCATCGGCTTTCTCCTTGGCTACAGCTCGCGTCTCATCGTCCATCCAGTGATTGTCAGCGAGGAGCTCATTAAATGCTTCCCTTATCGTATGGATCATTTCCAAGGCAGTCTCCTTGCTTTCCTGATTGAAGTTGTCCCGGATAAATAGCGCTCCGACAGCCATTCCCAACTTCTTGTTAGTCCATTCCACGCACTGAGACCAACGTACCCGTTCCGATTGTATTCCGAGCAGAATCTTCCGAAATTCGACCCGTTCTCGCTGGAAATCGTCAATCATGTGCGTCATAATCGACATAACTAGCCGCCATATCACGTAGTTATGAAGGACTCGTTTGTCCGTTTCGGCCAGTATTTTTCCCATTTCGATTAAATACGGCATTGCGTAACTAACGATCGGCTCGTCTTGCTTCAAATTGATTTCTTTGCCCAGTGTTGCTTGCAGATACTCCTCCCAGTTGACTTGTGGAATCTCGCGACGTAGTTGCGGAAGTGTTAGCTTGTTGTAAATCGCACTGGTATCGTGGCGATCAGCTTCCGGCAACGAAGCATTAGCCAAGCGTATTTCGAATTGTACAACCTTCTCGAGCTCGTTCGAAGCTGTTTTCGGGTTCGCTCCAAGTAAAACTGAAATTTGTGTCATGTATCGATGATACGCTTTTAGATCGCCCTCACTACTCGACTTAAGGTAGTAGTCACGGGACGGTAAGGCCAAGACCAATTGATCCAATTGCAAGATGTTAACCGAAGAATTCTTATCGTCCGCGCCAACATACAACTCAATAAGGACCGCTTCACTATAGTCTCCACGGAGTTTTCCCAGTAAGTACTCCACGCTAAAATTAGGTGGTTTCCATTTGCCCTCAACTACTGGCCAACCTCCCAAATCTTTAAGCACCTGCTTCAGCGTTCCGTTGCCAATCTTTCGAATTTGTTCTGAAAACAAAGCTCCAAATCAAACGACCTGCTTACATCTAAAAAAATTCAATATATCTACTTACGAATATCCATGCAACTCTTATAGAACTTTTTAGCCTTTATGGTGGCTGGATTGTCTTCTTCGCCAACCGGTTCCTCCAAAACACCTTTCAGTATCACCTGCTGTTGATCTGCTAGCACCTATAATTTTCCCACTGTCATTACTCATGTGGATTGGATGGATCGCGTCAATAGCTAACTTACTTCGAAGGTGCTGATCGAACTTCTATCTTCCGGTATCACATGCTTCTTATTCCACGTCCCACACGCATATTGGAAGAAATTTTCACAAGGATCTGCCGTTCGGTCCATGGCTGCTAGAAGGGAGGATGCTGAAATAATAACAGAAAAATAATAAATAAACAAGTGATAGAAATGAATTTTGTAACATTGGCTCGAGAAAGACAACAAGCAGAAATCTATACCTGAACTAGATCTGTAATTCCCGACCTGCATCTAGTCAAGGTATGAATTTCATCGAGAACTGGCTCAAGAGCAGTGAAGCAGCCCTGCAGCATTTCCGCTTACCCTTTGAAGGGGATAGGAATTAATATAAGGTGGGAATTTTTTAAGAAGTCGACCTTGGCTGTCCTTCCCCAAGCAGGACATTTATGTTACAAGAAGCGGAAGACCCATTGATTTGGACTTAGCCAAGCTGTGAATCTCGTTGAAGGTATCGAACCAGCAAGAAGAAAGTGAAGCAGCTTCGTAGCTTTTATGCCTAATACTAGTGAAGGGCGGACAGCGGAGCTCAAAAACTTGGACCCAGTAAAGGCGTGATTTTCGTGGAAAATGCACAGGTTTCCGAAAGTTTTTGAACGAAATTTGGTGAAATAAGCTAATAGCTGTATAATTTCATTCATATTTTTACTTGCGGAAATTTTTGGTGCCAAATATTTGACTAAAAAATGTAACGAAAAGTTCAGTCAATTTTTTTCTGTCAAAATAGACCTTACGCAAACCAAATAAATTAATCTGACAATCAAAAATTTGACAATTGCACTATGGCTAGTATATTACACTGTTTGACCAAATGGTCAAATTGCAGTAATAAGCAATGCGAAATAGCAAATTCAAATTATTCTCGCAATATGCGCTCGGTCAAATTAGCTATTTCGCATTACTTATTACTGCAATTTGAACACTTAGTCAAACAGTGTAATACTAGCTTAATACAGGCTTAACGATTCCTCTCATAATTACACCAATTATTTAAAATCTACAACAGAATGGATGTAACTGTATGATTTGAACATAGTTTAAGTGGAAGATAATGTATTAGGGTCATTCCATCAAGAATCGCAAAAGTTGTGACTTTACCATCGCCGATTCTTATGAAAATTTGTGTACTTGAAGAATTAGTGAAAAAAAAATAATTGAAATTTTTTTTTCTGTCTTATTTTTTTTGTTAGTATAGTATGTTAAAGATTTCGCAAAAATGGTGTCCAAGTCCTCTTTGAAAATTCATATTTCTGTTAATTTTTATCATATAATAATAAAATAGGACTTATCTTAAAGGGGAAGGTTGTCGCAAAATAAGAAAAATACCAATAAAATTTATCCTTGACATTTTTTTTCAAGGATAACGATTTTGTTCTTTATCCTTGAATATCTCAAAAAACCTAAATTTTTTTTCTTTTATTTTTTATGTTTTCTGTATTATACTGTTTTTTAAAACATATCAAAAAATCAACTTGAGATCTCAATGGGATCGGGGTAAAAAAAATTAAAGAATATCAGTGGCTCTCAATTATTCCATAGAAAAGTTACAATTATTTTAATTACTTACTCGTATGTAAAGAGGATTTAATTTCATGATACTAGATATATGGCCAGCTGTTAAAATCATAAATTTAGCTAGTTTAGTTTAATAATAATTTAAATGAGCTACTATTGATTAACAAGATGAGTGTTTTCTAATAAATTTATCCCAAAAACCATTAAATTGAAAATAACAAGAATTATCTCATTTAGTATGTCTTACTAACCAGAAAATAATAGGTAGGTGGCTTGTTGTTCAGTGATAAATGCGTGCCGAAGTAAAGAAGGAAGTCGTTCAACAAGGTCATCTATAAACTCATCTGAAGATTGTATTTTCGTCGCGTTGACCGGTTTGTGGACGTTCATTGGTTATAGGTAATACTTTCTACATTATTGTTACTAAAAGCATTCTGAAAAAGTTCTTTTACTTTTTCATATCCTGGACATTCGGTGCATTTGTTTAAAAAGCAACCAATATTAAAAGGATTGCATATTCCAACAGCAAGGTACGACCGGTAGTCGTAAATTTGTGTATCTTCATTTGCAGTAAAATATTTAATGCCGCAACCATCCAGCATAAGCTTTTAGTTTTGATGGATGACACACACACACCAAATGTGTTTCAGAAGATCCAGCCAAAAGACAGTATTTGGGTCATAGGGAAGCAAATTTGGAAAATCCTATCTTCAGTTGAGGATAAGTTTCCTTAAAGTGCTGGTACACTTCCTTCAAATTCCACAAAACCAAACGTTTTTGAACGTGATCTTTCTTGCCGTCTATTTTGATTGAAAGAAAATCCTTTTTACCAGGCATGACTCGACTTATATTATCCTTACTGTAGAAGTCTTCCACTGTCTTGATGATATCGGAAGTAAGGCTTCTCCAGTGTGGGATGTGTAAATTTTCTTCAGAATCTGCTGTCCGTTTGTACTTTCGAACTGCATACAAAGATGTTCCGGGAAATTCTTCAGTTGTTCTTTTTCTAGTCCATTTATCAAGACTTACAGATAAAATAAATTCCTTGATATTCTTATCACTGGTGGTTGAATATTCAGTCTTCAATCTGTGAATCATCTCGTCCTCTCGTGGTTGGTCCCTTTGATCTTCTAATCCAAAAATTTTTTTCATATCTTCAAGCTTTTTCCGAATGTAGTTTTCTCTAGTAAATCGTCTTTTGTCGAAAGGTTCTTCTCCTAAATATTGATGACATTCATTTAATGACTTCAATGCGGCTTCCGTGCAGATGAATTTTTGGTCTAGCGCGTTGGGCTCCTCATCCGTATCCGAAGCGAAAGGGTCTTCTTCCTGGTCTCCGTTGATGTTCCTGGAAGCATTTGAACCCCTTTTCTACAGGAAGAACAAATTTGTACTGCTGAAGTCATCGCTGGTACTCTAGAAATCATCCATAATTGCACAGGTCGTAGATCCGATATTTTTGAAAAATGTTTTGATTCTCCAAAAGGATTACAGCAACGCAATTGTGAACAACGAACGTATGATTTTATTCCATGATTTGTAAAATAATTAATTCGATTTTGTCTTCTAAATACTGGAAGCACGACTGAATTGTATCTGAGGCAAGCCCGTATTTATATACATACCTACCAAAAAAGGACATATACTTGATATCAATTTTTTTATTGCTTTACCTGCCTACCTATTATTTTCTGGTTAGTAAGACATGCCAAATGATATAATTCTTGTTATTTTCAATTTAATGGTTTTTGGGATAAATTTATTAGAAAACACTCATCTTGTTAATCAATTAGTAGCACATTTAAATTATTATTGAACTAAACTAGCTAAATTTATGATTTTAACAGCTGGCCATATATCTAGTATCATAAAATTAAATCCTCTTTACATATATGTACTCGTATACGAGTAAGTAATTAAAATAATTGTAACTTTTCTATGAAATAATTGAGAACCACTGATGCTCTTTAATTTTTTTTACCCCGATCCCATTGAGATCCCAAGTTGATTTTTTGATATGTTTTGAAAAACAGTATCATACAGAAAATATGAAAAATAAAAGAAATAAAAATATGGCTTTTTGAGATATTCAAGGATAAATAACAAAATCGTTATCCTTGAAAAAAAATATCAAGGATAAATCTTATTGGTATTTTTTTTATTTTGCGACAACCTTCCCCTTTAAGATAAGTCCTATTTTATTATTATATGATAAAAATTAACAGAGATATGAATTTTCAAAGAGGAATTGGACACCATTTTTGTGAAATCTTTAACATACTATAACTAACAAAAAAAATGAGATAGAAAAAAAAATTGAAATTATATTTTTTTTTCACTAATTCTTCAAGTACACAAATTTTCAAAAGAATCGGCGATGGTGAGGTCACAAAATTGGCCTTTTTTTGCGATTCTCGATGGAATGATCCATTACCCTATTGCCATCCTGATTACGTAACCTTGCTATTAGGAATCACCTTCTTACAAAAATCTTACTGTACTAAAAGAAGTTTAGGAAGTGTAAGGCCTGGATTGCACTGTATGCCACTATATCAAATATTTCACTATTAACGGTAGGGATGTTGAAAAAATATCGATATATCGAAATTGCGATATTTTTTGAACGATATATCGATAATATCGGCCGATATTTTTTAAAGCGATATATCGATATTAAAATCCTACTATCGGATCCAATATTTTTTGTTAAGTATATCATATTTTAGAACTCGAACGCCATTTTTCATATCTGCTTATTTTTGTGTATATGTATCTAATCATGCTTTGGCTGCAAATTTAGGTATTTCTAGTTGATATTTTACATGGCAACCTAATAAGTTACTTATGCTGAAGCATTCGGAAAACAGAACGTCTGAATATCTAAAATTAAGTAAACATCTGACCCGTAACCTAGTAGGAGCTCTGACTGGACATTGTCACACGAGGAAGCATCTCCATAGGATTAGTCTCTCTGAGAGCAAAATATGCAGAATTTGCGATGATGAAGACGAAACACCGGAGCACATTCTCTGTGAATGTGAGGGACTTGCTCATAAAAGATTTCATCACTTCGATCAGGGTTTCATGGAACCATCGGAATTCTTGGCTATTCCACTTCGAAAAACAATAAGTTTCATTGAAAGCGCAGGGGTCGAAGAGGGACCATAGATAATCCAGAGGGACGTCACAATAGGCCCAATTGAGGCTTCAATGGCAGAGGTGACCAAACCAACCCCTACATGAAAATCTAATATAATAATGTAAATGAGGGATGTCAGAAAGGTTGAAACTAGAAAACTGTTTTCGATCATGCAAAGTCCATTTTTGTCGAAACAAAACGATGCAAGACGCGTGGTTTCTGTAGGTGGGCAACCAGCAACTATCCTGTGCACAAGGATCTATCTGCTCAGTACCTTGTTGTTATTGATTTTTAATCTTGCTCTTTCAAGTAGAAGGGATTTAAAAAACCCGGAGGAAAGTAATATGTTTGTATTAACGAGCCACAGCTTACCATAACTATCCGTTGCTGCGTCACATCCTTTTTCCGTATATTGTTATAATCACTTCGAAAGTTTATTTGGCCTTGTTTTTTGTTGTGAAAATTTATTGAAGTGAAGAACAATTTTAAATTTCGAAATATCATTTATTGATTGGCTTTGAGTTTGTTTTAAAAGCAGCACACCGCCGTAATCTTAAGGAGAGCATATCGCTTTTGGGGTAAATTCTTATTTTAGATTCAATTCTGGGTAAAACTGCTTAAACCACAAGACTCCACGAAAAGTTGTATTTTTGTATGTTTGTACGTGTGATCCATTTTCTCAAAAACCACTCATCCCACCTCTGCTGTCAGATAAGGAAATTTAAAATGTTTAATTATTTAATAATGTCATGTGAGACTGACTTGACGCTTTCCGTTCGTCAAAATTAGATGTGCAATATATGCAACCTTCCCGAATATAATAAAATTTCAATCCACTCTATATGCTCGTTTTGCAGTAAGGAAGAGTTGTCCAAAATTTCATTGAAGTGGTTTCAGAGCAAATAGGTCATGAATTTTACACTGGAAATCCTTTGCGATATGCTCCCCTTAACGTTAAATTTGATAAGGGAAGGGATATAAGAATTTATTTTTCATTGGAAAAAATATTCGATATATCGGTATTTTTTTCGACATATCCTCAGCCGATATTGATATTTTTTTCAATATCGATATATCAATATTTTTTTCAATATCAATATCCCTAATTCACGGTGGCGAATGCAGTCACATTGTGTAATAGTAAAATTTTTGATTTTGCTAACAACAGTTTTAAGGGTGCGACGAATACGTAGGTATTAAACGCCATTTGGAATTTCATTTTTCTCTATCGAACTATCCATGTCCTTGCATTGCTCATATGTACATATATGACATCATAGTTTAAATGATAACAATCTTAGATGATATCATGTTCACATTTATGGAAAAACAAATGTTAATAACTGGGTCAATGTACGAAAAAGATGACATAAATCCTTTCGTTTAATCTCTTCGGTTCGTACAAAAGGAAATAGAAAACGAAAAAAAAACAGGACAAGCAGACCCAACAACACCAAGTTTAACCTAACGATAAGGTTTAAAGATACATAGCCAACCTGGACGCTTTGTTTATCCTATTTTCAGATAATACGTGGTAATTTTCATAGTGACACCCCTAAATAGCTTCATTCAGGGATAGAGCAAAACGGCAACGACGACAACCTCGATACCCAGAAAGAAAATTACGTTTTAAAGTGTTTAAGGGTAAAAAATGTATTTCTTTTCCATAAAGCGAGGGTTGAAAATTACCTTTAATATTGTGGGCACCTTGAATAAGACTAAGCACAAGGATTGAATGGAGTAAATTTTAAAAGTTTATATAAAATCGATAAAAAAGGTAAATCGAAATAAATCGACAAAACATATCGCTGTTACGATTAACAGTAGCTAATCGTGGTAAACACCACCTGTAATACAAGAAACGAGTTCTATATGGACGTACAAAAGGAAAGGGATTTGAGACTCTGTACCATTTTTGATGGTTTAGCTATAAACGACATACATCATACGTATCTCCACAATAAAATTTATGCGAAATTTTGAAGGACATTGATATGGGAGTTACTCGAATGAATGAGTTATTTTTCATCGATTTATATTCGTTAATGCTACTGTTAGATAATCGAAGTTAGAATTTCAGATTATTAATTTATTGCGAATAGGTGCTAGTTGGACCGGGACAGAAGGGAGGAGGGTGGATGGTTTTTTCAACAACGAACTTAAACTTAGTTAGATAAATAAGATCAGTATGTATCTATTTATTATTCTCTCCTTACAAATTTATGTTGCAAAAACTTCAGTAGTTGTTCTATGGCTAGTGACGATTTTCAAAAGTTGAATTCTGCTAAATCATGTGCCTTATGCTTGGAGGAGTGTCAAAGTATTGGCAATTCCGAGAGTTGGCCAGAGGTGCCAACAATTTGCAAAGGTTTTCAAGCACATTTGTTTGACATCTGTCGTGCTGAAGACACTGGACCTCAGGAACCTTGGACCGATCGCCGCTATCAAAATGACATCACGCTTACGTGATGTGACCCACACAGAAGGTGAACATACGAAAAATTTTAAACAGTAAACTGTAGCCGCCTTTCTAGCCATCGAAGGAACCTTCAACAATATTTCCACTAATAATCCCTCACCAAATTAGGTGTGCATAGTGGTTGGAGGATAGTATCCATGCTACGAACAGTTTGACCATCATGTGTGTAGGGGAGTCCCACATCCTAGTCGAACAAATCCCATGGGTGTTTTCTAACACGGATAATTTATTCTAATTTAATAAAAATAACTTGTACAATAAGAAATTCGTGTGCTCATCAAATTGTGATTTGAAAGGATATTTAAGAATTTTCCATTGCATTCTAGAAAATCTGCTAACAGTCTGGGCGCAACTTTATTATTTTTTGGGTAGAAGTTCGGAACGAGTTTAATTTTGAGATGCGGTGTAGGTTACTATGTGACTGAAAACCTAAAAAAATTCGTGAAAATGTGGTTCCACGGACATTTTTTTTAATCAATTTCTGAATACCAATGAAAATCTGAACTTTTTTTTGATTTAATTACTCTAATAGCACATATACATATACGTACTAGGTTTCAACTTTCTAGCGTTTCTGAGGTATAAAAACCACTCCTCACCCCCGTACCTTGCTACACCTATCAACAATATTTTTTATCTATTATTATCATTTCTGATACGGTTTCTGAGATATTAAAATTACATTTTTCGTGCTCCACCTCCCCCCTCAAAAAGTTTACTTTCAGTAGACTCCTCTTGTGATCCCATATACAGAAACTAAATTTTATCTTCCTGGTGTAATTGGTTCGGAAGATATTGTAATCCGAAGCTTTTCATCCCAAACCCCAACACCCCGCCACCACCCTTAAAAATTTTAACCCTTGTGTAATCTTGAAGCATAACTAAGGGCAACAATAAATTTTCAATCTTTTGACATCAATTGTTCAGGAAATATCGATTTTAGAATGTTTCAATCCCGACTTTCTAGCGTTTCAGACTCATTGTTTTCCTCCCCACTTTCACACCCCTAAACCCTTATCGACCATTTTTTGCAAATGAGTCCACTATTATAGTACTACATAAGTTCCAAGTTTCAGCCTCCTAGCATAAGTTGTTCCTGAGATCTAGAAACCAAAATTTTTCGTCTAAAACGCTCCCCCCTGATATCTCCACCCCCCAAAAGATACGAGTCGTAGGGGTTCACCCAATCTACTCACCATAAAAATTTCATTATAATATCTCAACGGGCTTGGGAGCTACGCGCCTTCAAACGATTTTGCGTACGGCGTCTACGGCGGACAGACGGACTTTGTTTTTGCTTTTTTGGTTTTTACTACTCCTAAAACGTGAAAATACAAAATTTCAGGGTAGCAAATTTTTTTGAAATTTCAGATCGATCACAATACTTTATTATTAAAAAATAATAAAGCAGATCTAGAATCTCTACATTATTAGACTTTCTTCAATGCTCATCATTATGATGTATTAAAAGTTTAAGACCTATTTTTTATGAATTGCCATTGCCTTACTCTTTCAAATAATATTTTTACTTTTGTAACGTAAAATACTAGCTCTGAGCTTATATTTTTTATTATTAAAATATTTCTACATTGAACCAATATAGTACAATGATAATTTTCAATTGACTTTTATTATTTACTAATTAAACATCAAAAATTGAAAAAACAACGATTTTCACGAAATCGTATAATTGTTATTACATAATAAATGAATTTTCAATTTCCAAACTAATCGAATCAATTAAATCGAACATTCTTCCTTAAATGTCCTGAATCAATCATGGAATTTAATTGAATTCGAAGATTGAAGTGTAACCGCCGGATAATTTAATTCCAGCTCATCACGCTTCAAACTCGAATCTATGGTATTCCCTCTAGAATACAAAACTATGGCTGTGAAATGATAATACTTTTACGGGTATCCCCACCCCACCCCATTTCACCAGTCAGCTAGTTAATAATAGCATATTTCGCTGTCTATACCCTCCATTATATAATCAGTTAGATGTCATGTATGTGACAATTTTTGGTATTGTCCCCTAGCCCTGGCCGGAAATTTTAAATTTTATCGAGTGTAGTGGGAGTGAGATACAGTCACGTGTTACTGAAACGCGCATTGAACCATAAAGTTGAATATCCAGAATCCCTCCGATAGAATCCTTCGCATCAGCATATCGTATAATGTAGTTGTCATTTGTTACTCGTAACCATTTATACTATTTAGATACAACCGTACACTATTTGGATACAAACGTGTAACTATAGATAACTGTTGAAAATCTATCCCGGATTTTCAAAGAACAATCTGCTGTCCGGTACTATCCTTGGCATGGAAACATACAGACATGCATTTATTATTTTATAGATGATACTTCCACATAATGCCAACAGGATCTCTGTTGTGATATGTTTCTTTAACGAGCTTCTCATCTATGGATGCCATTTTCCATTTACTTTTGGTTTTTGTGTGACACTTTCGGGACGAGGGATCTATTAACTCCAAGTTTATCTCAGGATTTGGGTATAAAACTCTTCACATATCCATCGTCAAAGACCTTAACCGAAATTTATTTTTATTTATTTTGGTTTTTTTTCTGATTTTACGCCATGTGAATCTCATTTGCTATAAGCTTATAGAGGACTTAGCAGACAATAACAAGAACATAAAGGAATTTATTATCATAGTAACAAAAGAGAAAGATCTTCAAATGTTAGGTTATTATTTTTTCAGATGCGATATTATACATTTTGATAATAATGAAATATCTGATCGATAGAATAACTGGAGTTCAGGGATTTTCAAAGCTTCGCCCGCATTTTCTGGTAAATTTTCACGACTTCAGATATTATCGGAAACCACACGCTTGTATGGATTGCCCCACATTGGGCGCGTAATTTTATTCATTTTATTCATTATTTAAAATTTGTTTGTTCTAATTTTCTTTTAACATTTTTTTTCTTTTATTTTCTATTTGTGCTCATTCATTTTTTATTGGTTTTTTTTTATAATTTAAGAATCCGCATCAGTGCATTCGGTTTGTTGATTCACTGGGCCAAAAAGGTTTCGAAATGAAATCCACTTTGAAATCATTGAGTATTATAAATCAAGCCCGAAAAGTTAGTAATGCATGAAAAACAAACTACTTAACTACTTAACATTTTATGTACACTTGTGGCCAAAAACCTCAAATCCGCTTGTTGTTCGTCCGTTTGCACGATAATTCAAGAACACGTCGAACTAGAAAGTTGAAATTTGTCACAGCCTGTAAAATGAATAAAGTAAGGCTAAGCTGTAAATATGCAACATCCGTCCATTCCTTCGGAGAGAGAGTCCTTAAAACACGTATTGGCGATTATTGGCCGAATGGTTTAAGTTAAAAACTTGAAATTTTGCACACATAAACTGTTTAATGTTTGAAGTTAAAATCCTAAATATCATGCAAATCGAATGAGGCCTTCGAGTAGCAGCCCACCAGAGTCCTTCAAAAATCTATGCAAGTTACAAAAATCACTATAACTGAAGAACGCGTTAAAGCGGGAAGTAAAATGTTTACAAGAACTAATTTCATGTCAAAAGTAGACTGACTTCATTAATTACTAATATCCGTCAGCTCCTTCGGGTTGCTGTCATACAAAAATGCTCTAAAAACGTGTTATCCAATATTAAACGATAGCTTTTAGAACAAAAGATAAAGGCGTGGACAAACATAACATAACATATATTTATTCCAATTTTTCAAAAGAGTTCGTACAACTATTTACAATTTCAGTGATCAGATTCTACATCTCTTCATCTGTAGTTACAATTTAGATTTTTACTAAAATTAGTTCTTTGTTTATTATCTTCATTTAAATCCAAGGAAAAATAAGCGCGGACAAAAGTTCAATATTGGAATATGAAAGAAAACTTTCGATAAAACACATGCAGGATATAAGCGTGTTTCAAAGTTTGTACTACGGTGAAGTGAGAGGAGAGACGACAGTGAGTTCTACGCGAAAGTAGTTGTTAAGCGATGGATTGGTAGCAGCAATCGAGTAGTGATCAAGCGGGCAGCATTGAAGACGAATAATAAAACGTTATTATTTATATCGATTTTAAACGAATTTTGCTTTTCCTTGAAGTCGAACCCCGAGCTCGCAACACTATATT
The DNA here is from genome assembly GCA_951812415.1 of Beris morrisii. Taxonomy (NCBI): domain Eukaryota; kingdom Metazoa; phylum Arthropoda; class Insecta; order Diptera; family Stratiomyidae; genus Beris; species Beris morrisii. The sequence goes on from OX638310.1 coordinate 145,529,727, forward strand.
TTTTTCTTTGACCACGCGTGTTTAACACATGACTAGATGGGATTTTGACCCATGACTTCAGTGTTAGCAGAATAGCTTACCGTTTGTTTTGAATAAATAAATTAAATGTTTTGGCGCCCAATGTGTGATTATTTCAACTACTTGAAATTATTGAAGAAATTTGCCTAAGCAAAAATAGCTGAAGTTATAAATTCTTCACATTACAGGGACACATTTTGAAGGTGTTATAATTTTCGGATAGGAGCAAAATATAATTTCTTCCTAATCAAGGAATGTTTGAATAAAAGAAGGAAAATTGAATCTTGGCTCAAGCAGCAGTCATGTCATTCCAGTGGAATTATTAAATATTAAAAAAATACAATTGGAAGCAATCAAACTGGTGGATACGCTTCCAAAAAGGCTATGCATGATTTGCATTATTCTCTTAGGAATACTGTATTTTACTTTAAACGAGGACTTGAAACGTTTTCTGCATAGATTTCGGATGAAGTAAATTTTGCTCTGGGTCATAACACGTAAGTTCACTATGGTAATTTCAGAAGAAGTAGATTTGACAAACTGATCTTATTTAAAACAAAGCGTAACATCCTGAATTCATGCTTTTCTCTTACATAAAATTCAATACGAAGTTATGTAAGTACTATGCGAAATTCTTCTAGAATGATTTAAATACGTGATTATCATGAAGGTTGTTTGAAATTCACGTTGAAGAGACTCACACTGCGCTAGAGGTTTATGGTATGTATTACCTAATAATTCGTGACGTGGTTTAATTTTTTATACTTTTCTTATTACCCTATCTATCTAATAGATATGCTGTCAATATCACTCAAAATAATTCTATTATAAACTTTATATAACTCGTCAAATGTGGTTAAGTTGAATAATATAAATCAACTTATCCTAGAGCAAATCATTTCCAAACGAGGTCTCGACTAAAATCGATAATAAAGATGTGGAAATTCGACTGAAAAATACTTTTTTTTAATACCCTAAGTGATTTGTAATTTCAATTTAAAAGGGAAAGTTCTCTGTTATTTGCAAAATTTTAGGCTCTGGTTTAGATGTGGATCATCCAAGAATCACATATATGTAGGTAAATAATCGAGAACGAAAGTCAATCAGGTCTGTCGAGAGACAAAAGGTATCGGTATTGATTGTGTCGCCAAGGGGCATAAGATTCGAAATACTATTTCTTGCACCTATCTTCACAAAATACAAAAGATCGGTTTTTTTAAAAAAAGTTTTTATAGCATTTAAATTCAATTTATTAGCGTGGGATCGATCCAGATAAAGAAAAACTTTTTTTGTAATTATTTTTTTTATTCTCATCTTGTATGCTACTTACTGAAAATCTTTTTCCATAACATTTTTGAACCAATCTTTAACTTTGTAATATTTATTAGCCGGAGTAGTCAAAGCCTGAAGTAGAAAATTTACGCGCAATATAGAGAGAGACTAATGGCGCTTTTGCCTCCCGGCGGTATTTCATTATTTCGTCTATATATTTTTAAGGTCGCATCATAAAGGTTGAGGCGAGTATGTGAACCTTGTCGGTTTTTTATAATTAGCCGCAATCTAATGGCGCAAATTTACCACATGAATGAAAAGTGAATCTTACAAACCAATTGGTATTACCTCCTTTAAGGGTAGCTTGTAGGGTGAATAAAAAAGGAATCGATTTTTGGTTTTCGACTGATTATTAAAACTTATATTTTTCCTGATAAATCAAGATCAAAATCGCGACATTTGGGATCCGGAAAGTGCCTAAAAATAAATTTTGAAATTAAAATGGAAAAATTAAAAAAAGATTTTCAAGTTAATCAAATCTATAATACTCGTATCATCTGATGATTTTATTGTCAAATGATAAAAATCAGTGCTACCACATTTATTTTACAAGACATAAAAAATACCAGAAAAATTACGAAAATTTATTAACATAAGAATCTCAAAAAAATGACGCACAGCCGACATGTAGCTGACACACTGTAGTCGTAAACAAAATGGTTTCGTAAAAAAACATGTTTTTTGAAGCGTTTGCCCCGCAAACGAGAACCGCTGATCAGGATTCATTAATTTTTTGTTTGTTTTGTTTGTTTTGGATAAAAGAATTAGTTGATCGAAGATTATCAAATTTAAATAACGCAGTATCGTCCTGTATGCCATAAAAGAATGTTCAAAAAGTAGCAATCTTTAAACAGCTCTTATAAAATAAGTCAAGCGTTTTTTTAAAAATGCTTCGATCAAGTAGTAGTACTAACAGAGTTTCACAAATAAAAAAAAAACTAGAGTGATGCGATTGCCGGTTTAAGAGAAAATGGGTCTCAAAAATGGTCATTTTTGCACTTCCTACAAGCTCCCCTTAACCACCATTTTCCAGCAACTCTATCTCCAATTGTACTGCATGTAGAACTCTACCGGTTCTACTGGGTGCATTCACCGGTTATATTTCGAAAAGGTTTTGAGATTGAAGACGTAATTCTCGAGTTTGAAATTGAAATCAATTCAGAAGTCCGCTACCTCCCTGCACAATTTCAAAAGTTTATTAAACTTTTTTCTTACATTTTATGAGTTATGTTCTAGCTGGAAACTTCGATTCCATTGGAATCTGATAAAGTGATTCTGGCTGCTAGAGTAGGCATGCAACAGTATTTTTAGCTATTGACTCATATTCATATTGTTACATGCCACCCTGGCAGCACTGCGCATCTCGATCAGTTTCCAGTAACAAAGCCAAAAGTTATAGATAAGGACTAAACAAATTTAAACTTAAGCTTAAGGGCTCATATACCCCTGAAATTTTCAAAAAATTGATTTTTTTATTACAGATTTTTATTTTGTATACTTTTAAGAATTAAAAAAAAATTAGAATTTAAAAAATTCCACTCCATTACAAAGTTATAGCAATAAATGTCACCAGACATCGGTTTGGAGCTGCTTCCTGGCTAATTGCCGCGCCACTCTCAACGGCAGCGTTTAGCATTTATTTTTTCGCAAAAGCTGGGTTTCATAGAAAACAAGGTCATTTATAGGACCATCTATGAAAAACACGAAGATACAAAAGGAAGACGCATTTAACGCATTAAACGCATTTTTCTCGAAACTATGTTTTTAGACATGGTCGGCTCAGTCAATTTTCAATATTTTTCAACTTTTTTTTTTTAAATTTTGATAACTATTTCCTCTATAGTCTGACGAGAGGTTTTTTTAATTTTTTGCTTGGAAATTTTTTTATAAATTATTAAACGCAATTTTTTTTAAAAAAAACTGATTACTAAAGTTTGAAATACTGTAACTTATTTATTTTTGAAAAAAAAAAATTCGCTCCGTCAGACTATAACTACTACATTATTTTACAAGATTCTTTTTTATTTTTGCAAATTGAATTATTTTTGGTGAAGTTATGATGCCGACCAGGAGGCGCCATGTTTTTCATAAGTAGTATGTTTATACCCATAAAAAACAATTTTTTTTTTATAGCTGAATAGTTAATAAGATATGTGAACTCAACAAATAAATTTTTTTTTCACCTCATAACCTTTGTAATAATTTTTCAAATTTAATCGGTTTTCAGCGCGTGCAGGAGTATGTGAGCCCTTAAAGAGTTCATCAGCCCCACAGAGATATATTTACTGGAGACGATAGCCACCCGTTTTGTATAAAGCGCTTTGAAGCCAGAAAATTGAAATGCAAAAGGGAACAAGTGTCAAATTGTTTAGCTTGTTTCAAGAGTGGGACATAATATAAATGTGAGTGAGAAAAAAAGGGGTCTAGTGTCAATTGTTGTTGTTTTGCGTGTGAGTGAATATGATGACGATGACGTTCACTTAGGCCGCGGTCCGAATTATGGTGCATTTACACTCAACGATTGAGGCGAGCCTCTATCCCCACCAAAAAATCACCCAATCAAATGGCTTGTGGAGTCGCAAGAGTCGTAACATTCTTCAACTTTTTCTCCGACGCACGCTTCCATATGTTTACACACATACAATGAACTCTGGCACCACACAATTCGCAGCTCATCGCATTTCTATCGTTTCACACTTATAGGCAAGTTGCGCCGCAGAGTCATGTTGAGTGTAAATTGCTTTCAACACAGCAAAGAACACAGCCGACGAAAACCGATTTGCAATGTCCTGATGGGGGTAGAGGCTCGCCTCGAGACGAGCCTCAATGGCGAGTGTAAACGCACCATTACACTCACGGTGCTTACATTACCAACATTGCTTACAGTCGGTTCGAATTGTATGCACGCTTACGACGCATATAATTCGGACCGATCGTGTGCACACAGTGTACTCACAGTGCCTATCCTCGAAACCGTGAGCAGTGTAAGCGTCAGAAAATTACCCCTCCATGCAAATTGTATGCATTGTGAGCGCAATTCGGACTACGCTACGCTAAAAGCGTAGAAAGCGTAATTCGGACCGCGGCCTTAGTCGCTGCTTGTCATCTCCAGTACATATATCTCTATGATCAGCAATGAGTCGTCAAATACATTTGTAAACGGCTGAAAGTCATTTTCCAATAGTTGTGCCGAGTATCGCTACATGTACGTGCTGTGGTCCGTCATTTTGCTTTCACAAAAACGACAAAATTTTTACTCCACAAGCCCATCTCAAACCGGTTGAGAAGTCTAAAAAAAAAAGAAGTGCCCCAGTCTTGTGACACATTAGTTACTTAAAAAATAACATTGTTGAAAGTCTGTTGTCGGCCAGAACCGTCCAAAATCACACCACATAACCTGATTTTATAATTATAGATTTCAAATTTCTTTTTGACCATTTGTTACACAGTCCTGACTATAAATACTAACTAGCGACAGTCAGGCCGCACTACAATCCCTAGATAATCCAAGATGTTTAATCGAAGATGGTACGTAAGTGTAAAGAACGGTTGAATTCTGTTGCCAGATTCAACGACTTAAAGCTCATATGGGTTCCAGGCCCCCAGGACGTAAATGGCAATGAAATAGCTGATGCATTAGCAAAGGCTGGATTGAAGTCAGCCATGGTCGGACCAGAACCAGTTTTCGATGTGCCGGTTGCCTGTGTTAGTGCTGCCATTGATGAGTGGGTGAGCAAATCACACATTGAGAGATGGCGGCTTCGTCCGGGAATGCGGCAAACCAGATACCTTGTTGAGGGATCAAGTGGACGAATCGTTGCTTTTCTTCTCAAATTAAGCAGAAAGGAATGTAGTAGTATGGTTGGGGTCCTCACAGGGCATAACCCGTGTGGCCTACACCTGGTCAGACTGAGAATCATTGACGACCCCATGTGCACTGCTTGCGACGAGAGCGACGAAACAACGAAACATTTTCTTCTCGAGTGTCCAGCCTACTCTTTTGCGAGAATGCACGTATACGGCGTTGTGCTATGAGGATGGAAGATCTCCGTTCTCGATCCCTACCTGTGCTCTTGAAATTCGTGAGGAGGAGGAAAAAATTCGGGTAGAGACTGGGGGATTCGAGTATAATGGGCCATGTGGGCCCAAGTGCTCAAGATACACTGCTTTGCTGCGTGTCTTCCCCCCACACCAAACAACAACAACAACTAAATATAAGAATAAGCCACGTGTAATTAAATTCAATGCTCCACGCTTACCCCATCTTTCAACTAATAGCATAAAACTGCTGGATTCTAACAAGTTTTAATGTGCTACCCAAGAAAATAAGGTCACCGGATATGTTCCTAACCTGAACCCAATCAATTTTTCCCGGAGGAAACATGATGGACATTCTTATCAAACCCTGTAGTTATTTAGAGCATCGTTACTTAAGGACATTAAATTGCAATATCATCGCTACACATCGCCGTTCATTCCCATGTCGTCTGGATGTTTGTACCGTACGAGTATACTCCCATAGAAAAGGTATTCAAATAAAAGTCAACTGGAAGCAATTTTAAAAGGACAAATAAAAACTTAAATAAATTACTCTTGGTAAACATAAACAGAATCCAGCTGTGTCTGGATTATCGAATCCATCTAAACGAAGTCCTGGGGTATGTACCTACGTAGTTAGGAATTTCCTTGTCCAATCGTTTATGTACTTACCTGTCCTGACACACTCTTCCGTTAGGCATATGTCTCTCTGCGATTTATCTGAAACAAGAAAAATACAAAAATGTTTTTATTTAGTGAATTTAGTATTCAAAAAGTTTGTTTTTATGCGAGAAAAGGAGCGAACGGGAAAAGAAAAAATAGAAAAGTAACGAAAGGTCCGACTTGTCTTGACCATCACCGGAAAAGAAAACGAGGTTAACTATATAGTCTTGGAAGAAGACAAAAGAAAGGGGCTGTGTTCTATGTATTTATCTCATCGCAGCTCCCCCATTCACCCTATACTCAAACATACATCTATATATCAAGCGTGTCCAATATTTACATAAACTTCTGAAGCAACAGGTGAACTCCCCAGAGAGCTTTTACCCCATCCCGGCGAACCCGGTTGCAAAATCGCACCCAGATATCTACCTAGGATGGTGGGAAAACCAACCCAAAAGAAAAAAAAAATTCCCCAACAAACTCAGGTGAAACGATGCGCTGTTTATAGAATTTCAAAAAATGCTCGCAAACAACAGGAGCAGGAGAGTACGGCGGTCCTGGCGGTCTTAGTACCAGGTATGAGATAGACGTTTTCATGTGTTGTTTTTCGTCCTTCTCGGTGTATTGTCGTTGTCGATCAGGACGAAACAAAGAGAGATTGAGGATTAATAATAGATGAAAACAATGGCATAAGGTAATAAACGAGCATTTACGATGGCTGAGCTGAACGGAGGACACAGGTGTGCAAATCCGGATGACGAGAAATACCTAATCCTAGGATCAGTCCGACGTGGCACCTTCATTGTTTTTCCAGGCCGGATGGGGTCAGCAATGTTGATTTTCTAGATGACAAAACTATCGATTGTGATTGGAATCTAAATGGGGACATTTTTACTTTATTTCAGTTTAATTTGAAGGCACGTTTGTGAACATATGTAGCTGCTATCATTCCTATAGTTGGTCCTTTTTCGTTGAAAATGGTGAGCTCTATCTGATAAGCTACACTCGGTTTTTATTGATTAAATTTTGTGCTTTCCAGTTTTTTTTGGACCGGCCGGCAGTTTGAACAAAAATAATTTAAATATTTAATCCAAGTAAAATTTAAGATTGATTTTCAGATTATATACTGAATACTGATAAGGACTCTATACTTCAAGAAATTCTAAGAAAAAAGTCTTCGTTTTTTTATAGCAGGATACTAATGAGAGAATACTGAAATAAAAAGTTACAGCGAACTGAAATTTGATATAGAGAGGAACCTGTGGATTCAATGGCTATTGTAAAAGGTTTTAAGGACGTTTTCATAACGACCTTTTTCTTAGGAAACAGGAAAAAAGTAATGTTTTGGATAATGTAGAAATCAGAGAATTATTTTTAGAGAAGAAGGAAATAAATTGTAGCTAAATTATTTTCAAGGTTTGGGTTCACTCTGGAAAATCTATTTTATGTTTATTTATGTATGTATGTAAAAAGAGTTTTTGTTTGAAGAAATATGAGCTTCAGTTGAGTTGAACTTGAATTCGTCGAAAATTTTATTCTCGATGATCTGTGCGCGAATCACCGAGCAAACGTCTGATGCCGCGTTTCCACTATCGCCTTCATGTGCATTGGATGATGCGAACTAGCGCGCATTCGCTTTATTTTGCAACTCAAATCAAGAATCGCTTACATTTGCATCGATGGCGGTGTTTGGACGCACATATAAGCGATGTGCTTAGAGCACGATGTAGCGTTTCCACTATCGCCTATGCGAAGACACTACTCCAGCGGGAAAAAGAGTTATGGAGAATGCATTTCGTAAACATTCCTATTCAATGGATAGAAGAATTACCATACTTTTCATACTCAATTTTTTCTGGAATGTTGAAGGAATACATTTCTATACATTTTTCAGAATGCGAAAAAGACACATTCTAATAAACTATAATATTACATACAGTACATAATACAATACTCGTATTCCCGCTGGGACTGAACTGAACACTTGCTAGCCCCCACCAGTGTCGCATTGGACATTTGCTTCGATGGCGGTTTTTGACGCATATCAAAGCAATGTGCGTAGAGCACGTATGTGCTGTTTCCACTATCGCCTAGACATTCGCGCTCATCGCACATGAAGGCGATAGTGGAAACGCGACATGAGGTTTGGCACGTCGAAGCTAGATTTGAGAGAAAAACATGCTATACACTGGCAACACCTTAGAAATGGTTAAATTGATTTTTTTAATCTGCTAATCAAAGAAAGCGGAACTCGCAAGGACATAGACTCAGAGCGGCTAAGTCAAATAATTTCTTCGATTTGGAAGCAATTTACATGAGAGATATATTGCACCTGTTAGCGAATACCTAGTAACGAAAAATTAAAAACGAGCTACAGTTCTGTGCCGCAAACGATTCGATGTTGCACATTAGATTATTTCGCCAAATCTGCTAATCAAAGAAAGCGGAACTCGCAAGGACATAGACTCAGAGCGCCTAAATCAAATAATTTCTTCGATTTGGAAGCAATTTCCTGGAGAGATGTATTGCACTTGTTAAGGAATAGCAAAAAAGCGAGTAACAAAAAATTAAAAACGAGTTGCAGTTCTGTGCCGCAAACGATTCTATGTTGCATATTAGAACACTTCGCTAATGTACATCGTAATCGAATCGTAGCAATACACCTAAGACCAGTTCACACTCCTTTTTCAAATATTGTTATTTTATTTTGACTTGATACTGCTTGATTAATTGCTTCCATCCACAAATTTTAAGTAAATATCTATTTATATCAATCTGCCTATCTACATCTATACAAATAATTAAATAATGTTTTTCTGTAACCTTCTTTGTTTCAAGAAATAAATTTTTCTTAACGTTTTAATTTTTATGCGATGAGAAAGCCCGTTAAAGTAAAAAACAATTCGATATCTCATCAGACCCAAGTGTTCACAATCATTTTACACCCTCCTAAGGGTTCAATATCGCTAAATCGTTACTATATTTTTTAGATCATTACAAAGCCCATAGAAGTAAAAGCGAATTCGATCTCATTAAACTTAAAAGATTTGTCGGAATTTGTGAAAACGTGTTCAACCCTTTTATACCCTCTTAGGGACTGAAAAAGGAAAGAACTTAAAAACATGTTTTAGGCGATTATTACGCAAGCCCGCGAAAATTAAAAGTTAGTCGAAATCTAATTAGACCTGGAGGATATGGCAGAGTTAGTGAAAAAGTTTACAACCCCTTTACACCCCCTTAGAAGTAAAATTTCAAAAAATCCTGAAAACGTTTTCTTGGTATTTATATGAAGAGTCGTAGAATAAAAATGAATTCAATATTTGGGAAGACCTAATAGATATGACGAAAATCGTAAAAATTATATGCATTCCATTTTCACTGATAATTTTTTTCGCCCCCTTCCAAACGCCAATGGATATTTGAGAATTTTTTTATCTAAATTGCTTTTTTAGTTTATTTACATATACATACCGAGTTTCACCTTTCTACCATAAGCCGTTCTATAGATACAAAAAACACCCTCCACCACCGTACCATACTACCCTTGTAAAAATTATATTTTTCGAACATGTTCCTAATATAGTTCTATCTAAATACTAAGTTTCAGATTTTTATCGTCATAGGTTCTCGAGATATAAAAATCGAAATCTTTTCCTTTTCACCCTCTCCTACTCTCACCCTCTACACCCTCACCCCCCAAATTTTTTTCCTGCTAGGGGTCTATTCGGTCTACTTCTGGTAAACATTTAAAGTATCTATCTTACACTGTTCTTGAGATATGAAATGTGATTTTTTAGAAAAATTCTTATCCGCTCCATTTTCAAGCTCCACCGCCCCCTAAAAAAATTTTACTTTCAGCAAACTTCATTTGTCAACCTTTATGCACAAACCGAATTTTATTTGTTTAATGTAATTGGTTCGTGAGATATCGTAATCTAAAGTTTTTCACCCCCACCCTCGTACGCCACTGCCCACACTCAAAAATTTATTTCCGATTTATTTTCCTAGTATACCTACAGATATTCATAAAGTTTTAATTTCGTGGCATTAACCGTTTAGGAGATATGGATTTTAGAATGTGTCGATCTCAATTTATTGTGTTTCGGACGCAAAAAAAATTTTGGGGGTAGCAAAATTTTTTTTTTTAAAAATGTATCACAATGCTAGATATATTATTGAAATAATAAAGTAAAACTACACCCACCCCCTTATCATGCTATCCCTATAAAAAAATTATTTTTTCAGAATGCCTCAATATTCAATTTTTCTATCTTTTGAGAAATAAAAAACCAGAATTTTTCTCTTTTCACCCCTCCCACATTTTTTTTCTCTTTTCTACTAAAGGTTCACTGGGCCTAACGCATGTAAAACTTTAAGATATTAAAATTGGTTTTTTTGAAAAATTGGTGTCCTCACATCCATGCTCCACCTCTCTCTTCAAAAATTGTTCACATGGTAGACTCCACTTGTAATCCTATATATACAAATCCCACCTCCCCCCTTTCAAATTTTAACCATAAAGTTTGGATTTTAGAATATTTCGATTCGAGCTTTCAAGCTGTTCGGACGCTTTGTTTTTTCTCCACTCACACACCCCTCAACCCCTATCAACCATTTTCTGCAAACTGGTCCACTATCATAGTCCTACATAAATTCCAAGTTTCAGCCGCCTAGCATAAGCGATTCCGGAGATCTAGAAACCAAAATTTTTCGCCTAAAACTTTTTCCCCACCTCTCCCCTGACATTTTGACCCTCCAAAATGTGCCACTCTTAAGATTTCACCCAATCTACCCACCGAAATAAATTTCAACTTTATATTATATCTCAACGGGTTTGTAAGCTACGCGCCTTCAAACGCTTTTGCGTAAGGCGGACGTCGTACAGCATCTACAGCGGACGGGCGGACATATTTTTTTGCCTTTTGTTTGGATTTACTAGTCCTTAAATGTGAAAATTCAAAACTGTAGAGTAGTAAATTTTTTTGAAATTTCGTGTCGATCACAATACTTTATTATTAAAAAATAATAGGGTGAAACTTTTAAAAATGTATCAGAATACTGCTGTCAGGACGTTTATTCCTATTTTGACAGTTCAACTGCTCCTCGTGCCACACCGTTAATATGGTCTACCCTAATTGCGCCATCAGGAGGTACCATGTACTCGCATTTAGTATTAAAACTTTTGCAACAATTTATACACAGTCTCTGTCTTATCGGTAAATAAAAACATACAAAATGTCATTAAACATTTAATTCCTATACGAGTAATTACGATTATATACCATCCTCAATTTTCTGGTATCGATTACTGATAAATGAAAAAAAACCTGCTTGAACTGACCCTTCAGCGTCCTTCAAACCAAACTACCGAAGCAATACATGCGGTAAATCACGCGTTTTTTTTAATTTCGTTCACCTTGCAAGAAATAACATTGTCTACCGAACAAGGATATCACGAAAGATTTCTCCTCGAAAATATGTTAATTTCATAAAGTCACATTAACTTGCGAGTTTACCATGCAGTCGTCGATGCGGTCGGAGCGTATTATACCCGTGGGGAGGTTACACCCAGCGCGATGAAACGTTTCATTAAAACGCATTTAAAGTATGTAGCGCTAAAAAGAAACCTTTATGCAGAAAAGTGTCAAGTGAAAATTTCATTACAACTGGCCAGAGGTACAACATACAAGCAGCTAACATTATTTAATAATCGTGTTACAGGCGGCTTATGTTAAAAAGATAAATTATTAACTGGTTGGCCGTATATTACCCGTACGTTGTGACGGTCAAGATTTTGATAAATGATATCATAACGTGACTTAACTTCACTGCGAGTAAGGTAAGTATACGAGTACGAGTACGTTGATATTACGCGTACACCTACTCATAAGGGCGAATATTGCTAGAGATGAAATAACGACTTACTCGTAATATCGCACTTGTTGCTTAATTTCTATACTGGGTCTGGGTAATACGATATTAACACCATGTTAGTGAATTGGGCCCATAATAGTGATTAGCAATATCCAAGATAATACCATGAAGTGTAGAAATGAGAGTGAACCTTTCCTTAATTAGACTAACGGCGCTAAATACTTACGTTATGTTAATTTTATACAGTACCTGAATATAAATCAGAGCAATTTTTAAATCACTGTAATGTGTACACAGATTGATTTTATCTCCAATTTCCGACATGATCATCAGTAGTGGAGCTAGATGTGCACTATGACATTTTCCGTTTCTTTATTATTTCAAAGGTACAGTATCGACTTTAAAAAAAAAATGAGCTGCCCTTTAATTTTAGATAGGTTGATAGATAAATTCATTGAAATTCATTAGGTTGTCTAGGGTCATTCCATCAAGAATCGCCAAAAATGACGAAATTTTTGACCTTACCATCGCCGATTCTTTTGAAAATTTATATACTCGAAGAATTAGTGAAAAAAAAAATATGATTTCAATTTTTTGTTTCTATCTCATTTTTTTTGTTAGTTATAGTATGTTAGAGTTTTCGCAAAAATGATGTCCGAGTCCTCTTTGAAAATTCATATCTCTGGTAATTTTTATCCTAAAATAATATAATAGGGCTTATTTTAAAGGGGGAGGTTGTTGGAATATAAAAAAATAGGAATAAAAATTATACTTGAAATTTTTTTTCAAGGATAACGATTTTGTCCTTTTTCCTTGAATATCTCAAAATCGGTTTTTCTTTTATTTTTTTATATTTTGTAGGTTATACTGTTTTACAAAACATACCAAAAAATTAACTTTGGATCTCAATGCAATCGGGCTCAAAAAAATCTAAAAACATCAGTGCTTCTCAATTATTTTATAGAAAAATTACAATTATAACATATTTGAGAAGCACTGATGTTCTTCGATTTTTTTGACCCCGATCCCATTGAGATCCCAAATTAATTTTTTGGTATGTTTTTTAAAACAGTATAACCTACCAAACATAAAAAAAATAAAAAATAAAAAAAAACCTATTTTGAGATATTCAAGGATAAAGGACAAAATCGTTATCCTTGGAAAAAAATTTGAAGCATAATTTTTATTCGTATTTTTTTTATATTGCGACAATTTTTAAGCAACAATCTTTAAAATGAGTCCTACTTTATTATTCTAGGATAAAAATTACCAGAGATATAAATTTTCAAAGATGACTCGGACACCAGTTTTGCGCAAACTTTAACATACTATAACTAACAAAAAAATGAGGTAGAAACAAAAAATAGAAATCGTATTGTTTTTTTCACTAATTCTTCGAGTACATAAATTTTCAAAAGAATCGGCAATGGTAAGGTCACACTTTTGGCGATTCTTGATGGAATGATCCTTTTTCTATAAAGTAATTGAGAAGCAATGATGTTCTTCGATTTTTTTGACCCCTATCCCATTCAGATCCCAAGTTATTTTTTTCGTATGTTTTGTAAAACAGTATAACCTATAAAATATAAAAAATTAAAAGAAAAAAAAACTGCATTTTGAGATATTGAGGATAAAGGACGAAATTGTTATCCTTGAAAAAAAATTTCAAGGATAATTTTTATTCGTATTTTTTTTTACATTCCGACAATCTCCTTTAAAATAAGCTCTATTTAATTATTCTAGGATAAAAATTATCAGAGATATGAATTTTCAAAGAGGACTCGGACATCAATTTTGCGAAAACTTTAACATACTATAACTAACAAAAAAATGGGATAAAAACAAAATATTTAATTTCAACTATTTTTTTCACTAGTTCTTCAAGTACTAAAATTTTCAAAAGAATCGGCGATAGTTATGTCACAACTTTGGCTTTCTTGATGGAATGACCCTATAGTAACAAGTTGAAATTAGTTCAGTGATTAGATCTTAATCTTTACAGCTGCAATTAATAAATTTACTTACTTACGTTAATCTGTTACAGTGATATGTTCAAGGAAAAATTTTGTAAGCCCTTTTATTTTGTATTTTCATATTTTAGGATTAGTAGACCTCGAAACTATAAAAAAAATTCATTCCGTCTATCCGCCATATGTCGTACGCCGTAGGCATTTTGGGCTTCGTATCTCACAGGCCCTACTGACTGGGCTACTAAATTAATTTTTTTTGTGAGTTGTAAGTGTTACCTTTTTTGGTGGATGGGGGTGTGACGACAGAGGTTTAATCTTTTAGTTTCAGTTTTAAGAAGGGACGAAGCGCTAAGCCATCGCGTATACAAGGCACCAAGATAGGGCCCCTAGCGATCCCTTCAGAGCCTCGTAGGTCACTGAACATACCCTAAACAACCCAGATCTCTAATGAACTTGACCAGCTTGTCATGCCCTACCTCAGGTCCCCCAAATTGTCAAAGGAAAGACTTCCCCGCCACCTTAGTCGCCTCCTTGCGTTTTTCGATATTCAACCTCCTAGGGGTGTAAAGTAAAGTAAAGTACACTTTTTCATGAATTTCCACAAATTGTTTAGGTTGAATGAGATCGAATTCGCTTTTAGTTCTATGGACTTTATAATTTAATGATTTAAAAATTAATTCCAAGATTTTCCAATATTCAACCCCTAAGAGGGTGTAAAATGGTTGTGAACGTTTTTACGAATTCCGACAAATCAATAAGGTGTGATAAGTTATAGAATTGTTTTTTTACTTTAACGGGCTTTCTACATAATCGCCTAAACAATTTTTTTCTTTAGCCTATCGATCGATGTATTATTCATCAAGTTAAATTTGTACATGAGAAGTAAGAGATTGGATGCCGCATTTAAAAAAATTATAGCAAACGAAATAAAAGTTTATAGGTTTACGAAATTTTACTTCTTCTCTACAACGGCGCATGTGAGTTTACTTTATTATTTTTTAATAATAAAGTATTTAAAAATCCAGTAAACCTTTAAATGTATGCAGCCATATTCAATAAATTAGTAAAACCACCACTTTGTAAAAAATGCATTTTATTTCTCAGGTACGAAAATAAATTTGCAAACAAATTTAATTAAAATTTACTAAAAAGAATAGAAAATACTACATATTTTAAATGAATTGATTTCTTTAATTCATTAAACAACATGTTAATTTGCCACATTTACAAAAGTCCTGCTTGACTGGAACAAGAAATAAACCCACTTATTGATTGTTAGACCAACTTCTATTGATTTCTTTATATTGACATATTTTATTTTTTCCAAAATTTATTAACTCTTTACAGTTTTAAAACTGGTTGCAAATTTTAAACTAACTTTCATGAAATCATCATTTCATTAAGAATTCCGATTTTTTAATGATCTCATCATAGTATATTTTCATATATATATAATTTCTTAATATGTTGGTAAAACGAATTTATCAATTCGTTAAACATTTTAATATTACCCATTATTAGTGCTAATTTATTGCTATTAACTATAATACATATTTAATATTTTCAAATAAGCCTCATCGTACGTAGGTAACCAACCATAATAATTTCTAAAGAAAATAAATATTTACAACTCAATTTAGTAAACGGTGAATATCCAATGGAATAAAGTAAGTAGGTACATTAATTTATGGATCAATGCATTCGCTGACTTGTATAAAAACACATTAGAGCAATTCTATTGACACTATTTTGATGTTAAACGCGTCGCTTTGGCTCATTAGCGCGCTGTTTTTGTTGTTAACATCTCATGCTGCGATGAAATATTATGACAACAGGGAGCAGGTATATAAATCAATTAAACGAGTTAAGATTTCATTTGATAAGAAACAAATGTAGATTACCTTGGAAATTTTGAAAAATACTCCGATTGTTTAGATTTTAGACGGTACATCTTACTTTATTATTTCTTCTTGGTGCCCTAAAATTTTGTATTTTCACGTTTTAGGATTAGTAGACCCCAAAAACGAAAAAAAGTCTGACTGTCCGCCGTGTAAGCCGCACTCGAACGAGTTTGGAGGCTTGTAGCTCACACCCCTTGAGATATTAAGTTCACATTTTGTTGGTGGATAGATTGGTGAAATTCCTTTAAGTGGTGCTTTTTTGGAGGTGTGGGCGCGATTACGATGAGTATTTTGATCGGAAAGTCGTGGTATCTATATCGCAGAAACCGCTTATACTAGGCTAACATTTGAAATTTATATCTGTATGACATTGGAGCCGTTTGCAAAAATATGTTCGATATGTACGGAGGTGTGGGAGTGTCGGGAAACTATGCGTCCAAAACGTTCCAAAACTAAAATCGAGATATTCTAAAATCCATACTTCCTAAGTGGCTTATGTCAGAAAGTTGAACCTTACTAGACGCGTATATCAGAGGATGCTATTTGGAAAGTTAATTATTTGGGGTGCCAGCTCAACACAACTAGTGTTACAGTTCAACTTTGACCACGTTTTAAAGTACCCCGACTTTCATAGCTTCCCGGTCTTTGACCGAAAAATAAAAACGCCCAGATTGTTGGCAGTTCGGGATGCAATATGAAACTTTTGAGGCTTAGGTTAAGGTGGTATCCGAATGAGCTACGAGTATGAGAACAAAAACCGAATATAATCAGTAGAATCATGTTATTTCTGATTAGTTACTAACGTATTATATCGATAGTCAATTAAAATTAGTAAATGTTACCCACGCAGATGTTTTCCTTTCGAATAAAAGTGAGAAAAATAAAAATAACAAACACTATTATCTTGGCCAGAAAGGGGTCATCAATAGAAACATGAAATTATCATAGTGTGGTATGTATGTTAATAGATTAATCAAGTTATTCTGTTCGAAAGCTGGTTGCTTTTGAAACAAGTCCGGTTCTTAGAGTATTTTTTAATGAATTTTTTCACGTGAAACTAGTCGAGTTGTATTTTCTCCACTTAGACTTTTTTTTTATTTACAATTTTTTTATATTGCTTACTTTGAAATTTCCTTCATTTTATTTATGTTTACACGACTTTAATAAAGTTGTATAATTTACATGACACCTGAATTTCCATTTTATGGTGAGAAATATTGTAATTTATGTTATTTTTGATAATTATTAACAGTAGTGGTCCCAGGATCTTGCAATGGAGAGGCCAAGAAATGTTAGAGTTAAGTGATACCAAATTTCGATCTAGCTATATCTTACATTAAGCATTTAGGAGATCTAAAAACTAAGTTTTGATTCAATCTATTTTGATAGTTATTATTATCTAGTATTACTCTAAATATTGTAATATCATTAATCACGCTTATTCTGGAAAACGCCGACTATGCGGTTTACATTCGATTCCCATTCACGGCACATGCGATTATTAAAAAATTGAAATCGTTCGGAAACTGCTTTATCGATATACTTTAAAAACTCTTTTCCGAGTATTTGAAACCATATTTTAAGACAGAAAAATGTGCAAAATTATAATACTGTAAATGTGAGAGATTCCCGGCTTGGACCCTCGCAGAGAAATAATTCTGGCCCCTTCCAGAAAAATAATTCCTTCCTATCCTACCGCAAACACTTTACTTGTCAATTGCGTTTTATTGCGCTTTTAAATATATCCCAAGATTAAAATAATTTGCAAATCACAGTTGTATACATTGTTGCAAAATCGTCAAGCATTTATAAGAATAAAATAAAATTATAAATCTTTCATAATAAAATCAATAATTTAAAATAAATTATACTCGTTTATAAACTTACTAAGCAAACTCCATCACTATGTTTGTACATTCGCCACATGTCCATAATATCAATGGATTTAGTTTTCATCTGATGGAACCTATATGGCCGCAAATTTTTTCATTCATCAAGATTAAATGTGAGTGGAAAAGAAGGATTGAAGTAGAATAGAGTTTTCAATAGAAGAACTTTTCTGAGAATCATAACATTATTTTATATGTCTGTATATAGCTCCATTGAGCTGTTTTGTGAAACTTGCCATTAAACTTGAGACATTTGAAATCATTCCTATACAACCCATTATGATATTTTCGAATGTGGGTTAAATATTTTTTAATGTCAGTAAAAGGACTTTTATTTTGTTCATTTTTTTACTATGGCAAAAAAAAGAAATCGTCTTACCTTACCTTATTCGCGATGTTAAAGCGGAAATTTAATTAAATATTTAAAATGGAAAATATAGAAAAAAATAGGATACATATCTTCACAATTTACACAACTTTAATAGTTCAGGGGGTTTTCTAAACTTTAATCGATCATTTCGTTTGCATTCCCACTGAAGAAAATGCAAACGAATAGCGACGCGAATTATTACAAGAAAGATTTACATACATACTCGTACATACTTTATTGGTCAAAATTTGTTACATGTGTCATTTAAATTCGAAATACATGGGCTGGAGATCAGAAATCAAAAATCTTTACAACCTTATAAGCTAATGAATTTTGCCATTGGGTGGATATTTTGGTAATTACAAGAAAGATTTCCTCGTAAAAATCTTTTCAAATTAAAAGATTCGGTTATTTTATAATAGCAAAACTAGCTTTCCGGATAAAATACTGTTTATTTTTAATTTTGTGTTCCGATAAAGAACAAATGAAACGCGATCGAAGAAAACGTTATTTTCGGTAATTAGATCAGTGTGGCCGGTACTGACTGACTTTGAACATGAATATGGATGAGAAAATATAAACGAACACGAAGCTGTTAAGTGAGAATTGCGAAAATAATAGAAAATAAGCTAGGAATTTATAAATTAAATTTTTTTGGTTATCGAAATTGAGGAAAATATCTTACGAATACAAAAAAATCTTCTACATAGCCATCAATGTCTTCAAATCTTCGGTAACGCTAAAAATCTTCAAATTGAAGAAAAATCTTCAAATCTAGCATCGCTGCTACTACTCAAGATTGATTCTCGAATCTCTCAATCATGAACATTGAATCCAATTTTAAGGACTCCCTTTTGGTTACTACTCGAAACTAAAAGACAGTGAAGACATTTTTACGGGATTTTTGTATGGCAGCAACTCGAAGGAGGACTCATAGGAACTTTTTCAAATTCTTTCATTCAACTGCAGCTATTGGAAAAATAATGTATAAAATATTTCAAAGTCGTAGACTAAGACTAATCATTCGTTATACGAACACATAATCTGTAAACACAAAAAGGACGAACTTGTACGAAAATCATATGTGCCTTTCAAAAGAAGTCGTATGTTCTGAGTCATTCGGTACCTGGCCCCTGCCAGATATCAGACCACGGCACGCCTATGTATTTCATTGCGGATTTCAACTGTCAAATTTTCGAGAAAATGAATCGTTCATGCGTTTTCAATAATTTAAAATCGAGTGAATCGCAGTTCACTGTCCCGCCGGCGGTTTCCGGAATGAAAATGAAACTTTCGAAAAACGAAAATTACAAAAATAACTGAACTTAAATAAAACAGGTTTAAAATTTTCAAAAACAATTAAATTACAAAAACAAAAATTGTAAACACATAATGGACATTTTCTTTTAACTTTAGTAAGAATAGTTCAAAAGAAAAAAATTATTAATTATTATTAAATCAATTAATTAAATTGCAATAATATAATTTAAGAAATGAACATAAATATAATTTATAATTTGCAAAACAAACAATTAACAATTATTTTAAATCAATTAAATTAAATTTTCAAAAATTTTAATCAAAAAAATAATAAATATTATAGGTACCTATATTGAACAAAATATTTGTGAAAATTTTGACACAAATATTTTTTTTTGTCAAATATTTGACAGTGTATCATGAAACGTGAAATTAGCGACATATAATTAAATTGTACAAAGTTGTGAACAATAACACAGTCATGAGTATGTTTGTACAATACAATCATTATATTTAATGACTACATGACAATTTGGGCGCCTGTGTTCCCTTACCGTCATCGATTTTCTTCGTGCTTATGAAAATTGTAATTTAAATATTTTTTCTATGTAATTTTTTTGTAATTTATATTAATGTAACGATCAAAATGTTTATTGAGAAATAATATTTCCTGTGTTTTTAGTCGTACAATATTCAATAATCGTGCTGGCAATTTAATTTTAGATTAGATTGATTTTTATTATTCCATATTCCATTTTTTATATTTTAAGATATATTAAATAATGCGATGCTCAGACCCTGCGGCCTTTTCAATTCGTGATTATTGTTAAGTTTTCACAAGAAGTTAATGAGTTACAATTTGGTGATATGAATAATGCGAGGAAAATGGGAATTGAAAAAACCTCATCGATGTTACTTAAACTAGAACTTAAGGCTAGACTTAAAACCTAAGATTTAAAACTAACATTAAAATTAACTTAAAGAATTTAATTTTAGTTTAATTTAATTTTATATGTACATTTTTCACGTAAATGTTAAATTCTCTAAACCCTGGTCAAAAACTAGAACTTCTAGTTTTATTTTCGGCTAAACGCCTTTTTTCTCCCAAAATGAGTACAGTTATAACCTTTTTTCATCGGAGCTTTCATTTTATGCTTTACCAACTTTTGGGCTGGATTGAATATATTATAATACTCTATGGAATTTATCCAAGAGTATAAAAAATCTATCAGCATATCAAATGATGTGAATAAGATCAAGATCAAAGGAATCTTCAGGAATCAAGCTCCAAATTAGTTTACGGACGACGCACCTAAACGTCGGATCTTTCTCTCCAATAAATATACGTAACAAAATTTAATTTTGCTAATATTTCAGATAACAATTTAATTTGTTTTTTTTTTAAATATTAATAATGAAATTTATTTTACGCATAAAATAAAACATGCCCACACATTCCTTGAATATTCGTTCACCTATACGCTTTTTTACTTCTTGGTCAATCAAAAAAATATAAAGGATGTAGGTACATCCTGAGTTCTACCAGTTCAAACAACAATCAATAAGTCTGAAACTCGTGTTTTTCTGAATTATTAAAGAAATATTTTTTCGGAATATTTTAACAAGCCTTACTCGTAACGTTTTGACGCCCAATCGTTTCGAAGGATTCATTGTACCGAAACGTGTAAACGAGATATCCAATAAAAAAAAGGACACGTGAATAAAACGAGCGTCGCATTACATTTTTTTTTCGCTTGCATGTTGTCAGCTCAACTTTGTCAATGTCTACGAAAGGTACAACGAAAGGCTTGAATAAATAACTAACAAGAATATAAAAGTTCTTGTTGTTTCTTCTACTATTAAGACGTTGATTGTACGAGCGCTATATAAAACGGAGAAAATAAATACATGGAAGAAAGGTATAGGTATACTTTCTTTTGGTAAAGCCACTCGTACATAACATACTACTATACTATAATATGATAAGCACTTAGCATTTTCGGAAGAACCTTAGAAACCTCTTAAGAAGGTGTCTACATCCGTGGAGACTTGTTCAACAGGTACGTGCCTTTGCCTATTACTTTAAGCAGCCAAGCAAGCAGTAATGAAACGGAAGCAAAATTACGTACCTTTTGTGTGATTAAACATTTGGCAAAGGAAGTGAATAATTTATTAAGGAATGATAGAGAATAAGGCTTCGAGTACAGTATTCCCCCAATTTGTATTGCTGGATTACGTTTCGTTTTTTTTCCTATTTGATTTTTATCTTCATTTTTCTGCTCTAGTGGATTATAGAGGATTATATTTAATTATATTTTTCGATTGCTATGTTAATATTTTCATCATATTTTTAACATTTAATTGTAACGACAAAATTGCGCTGTAATTTACGTATAATATTTCAACTAACCCCCTTTTATAATATCGAACAAAGAATGAAAGAAAACTATATGTAACTTTAAACATAAAGTATGTAATTTTAATCAAATTAAATGGAATTTAGAATTTTATTGATTTATTTTTAATGCAATCAATCGTAAAAGTATTACCGATATATTCAAGATGGAATTACTATTCAATTATTTAATAGATTGTTGCTCATTTCGTTCATTCATTAGCCGATAGCAGTTTTTTGTTCGCATTGCTTTACATATAAAATTCACAATTTTCTTGAATGAAAAAAAATCTGCCAGCAGTCTGGTGGAAAGTTTATTATTTTTCGGGTCATAGTTCGGGAAGCGGTTAAAATGGGGTCGCGCTAGAATGCTTACGCCACTGCCACATGTAACACATGAAATACGTAATTGGGTCCTACTCCGGGACGCGGTCAAAGTCGGTGTTGTTTCGAGATTAGGATGATTTTTGGAAAGTTAATTTTGTCCTTAGCATAGAATTAAAAACATCTAAAATAAAGATTTTAACATTTGAAAAGGCCGTGTAGACAACTCGCATTTCGGCATAAGATTTACACACAAGACCATAGAAGAAAGAACCAATTTGCTGCCTCATCAGACCTAAGGGATATGACGAATTGTGAAAACGTATACAAACCCAGTACATCCACTTGGGTAATGAATTTTGAAAATTGTGAAATTGCTTTTTAGGCCATTACATGAAATGCTCGTAGAAGTAATAACCAATTGTATATCTTATCAGAACTAAGGGATGGCAAAAGTTGTAAAATGGGTTTAAAAAGTCTGTGGAAGTAAAAACCAATTTCATATCTCATCAAACCTAAGAAACATGTCGAAAACTGTGAAAAGTATTCAACCCCCTTTGGGTTGGATATCTAACAATCCTGAAATTAACTTTTGGCGATTATATAGGAAAGCTTAGGAAGTAAAAATCAATTTGATATCTCATCAGATCTAAAAAATATGTAAGAAATTGTAAAAACATATGGAACCCCTTTACACCACCTTGATGGTTGGATAGCAGAAAATCGTAAAATTTGTTGTATGTAAAAACTCTGTTGAAGTTAAAGCCAATTTCATATCTCATCAAACTTCAGAGATATGGCGAAAATTGTGAAAACGCATGCAATCCCTACTTTCAATTAGGGGTTGAATATCCAAAAATCCTGATATCAGAAATATGAAAAAAATTCGAGGAAATAAAAACCAATTCGATATCTTCTCAAAGATACCTCGGAATTCGTGAAAACGTGTAACCATTTTATACCCTCTCAGGGGTTGAAAAGAGAAAAATTTTGTAAACGTGTTTTAGGCGATTATTAAACATGTCCGTGGAAGATATTCGATATTTAATCAGACCCGAGGAGTATCGCTGAATTCGAGAAAAGTTATACAACTTTACACTTTACAAAGTTATAACACTTTACACTCGCTTAGGGGTCGAATATCGAGAAATCCTGAAAGCACTTTCTAGCCATTTATGTTAAGATAATTAATTCAATATTTTAGATGACCTAAGAGATGTGATGGAATTCGGGAAAGTATAGCATTCCACTTTCACACATCGTTTACCCCCTCTTACGTACGCCAATTGATGTGTTAAATTTTTGTTTTATCTAAATTACTTTTTTAGTAGATATACATATATTCATCAAGTTTCAACTTTCTAGCATAAGTCGTTCTATAAATAGGAAAAACACACCCCATCCTGGTACCATACTACCCCTATAAAAAATCATATTTTTTCAACATGACACTTCTATTATAGCTCTATCTAAATACAAAATTTCAGCTATCCATCATTATACGCTCTCGAGACATTCGCCCCAGTGATCTTACAGGAGTGAAAAATGCACAAAAAGTATGTTTATCTAGCCCGCTATTTGCGTGAAAAAAGTCATAAAAAATCATAAGAAATATTGTTTTATATGGAATTTTTTTGGGACGTTATGTCCTTTTAAAACGGACACAATGTCCATGGACGTTATGTCCGGGGACCTTATGTAACCCCACCAATTTTTTTCACCCTGCTTAGACCTGGTTGAATGGAGCAAAAAAACATACTGCAGTCACGATCGGCTGCAAGCCAATCGTATAATACTCTAGATGAATACTGAACCCCGATTTATATTGTAGTTGGGGATAAAGTAGAATTACGTGTGTGCATGTTGTATGTCCTTTATTAAGGACTCCCATTTGATTGCTACTCAAAACTAAAAGACAATATTCAGTGTTTAATTTCATATCTTGAACTGGGTAAGTCATCAAAAAAAAATTTCCTTTTTGAAGGACTTTCACATGTGAGATGCAAAAAGGACTCACTCGATTTCTTACATATTTATCCTTTTCCTTGGAACCAGTTAAAAATGAACGTGTACAAAATTTCAAATTCGTAGCTTGAAGCGTTCAAAAGTTATCGAAAAATATTGTTGAACACGTGTCTTAAGGACATTTTGTATGGCAGCTACCAGAAGGAGTAAAAGGATTTCGCTGATTAGTAAACTCGAACTTTAGTTTTACTCAAAACTAATTTGTACAAAATTTCCAATTCCTAACTAAAAGATTACTTGAGTTATTGTAAGTTCCGTAAATTAAGTGAAGACGTTTCGACAGGATATTTGTATGGCAGCTACACGAAGGACTAATAGGATTTTCTTCATAATCATACATTTAGCTCCAACTATTGAAAAAATAGCCCATACAAAATTTGAAAGTCGTAGCTTAAACCCTTCTGAAGCTATCGGCCAATATTCTTGAACACGTGTTTTAAGGACATTTTGTATGGCAGCTACCAGAAGGAGTAAAAGGATTTCGCTGACTAGTAAACCCAAACTTTCTTTTCACTCAAAACTAATTTGTACAAAATTCCGAATTCGTAGCTAAAAGACTACTTGAGTTATAATGAGTTCCGTAAATTAAGCTAATACATTTTGACAGGATATTTGTATGGCAGCTACACGAAGGACTAACAGGATTTTCATCATAATCATACATTTAGCTCCACCTATTGAAAAAATAACACATACAAAATTTCAATGTCGTAGCTTAAACCCTTCTGAAGTTATTGACCAATATTCTTGAACACGTGTTTTAAGGACATTTTGTATGGCAGCTACCCGAAGGAGTAGGACGATTTTGCCCGTTAACGAACTTAGCCTTACAAATTCAACCAAACATCCAGATTCAAAATTTCAAGATCCTAGGTGAAGGCGTTCTTGGGTTATCGTGTTCACGGACAGACGGACGGACGGACGGACGGACGGACGTCAGGCGGATTTGAGGTTTTTGGGCACAAATAAACAAAAAATAATATATAACTTTTTTTCGTCCGAGGCTTGGTTCTATGCGTTACAAACTTTTGGGCTGGATTAAACTTATAATACTCTATATGATTTCATCTAGAGTATAAAAACTTCTAATATTAATAGTTAGTGCTTTTTGACTATTGTTGACAGATTTATTGAATCACAAAAGAAAATCTGTCGGTAACGTAACATGTGACATAATAAGATATTTCGGATTTTATAGAAAGCAAAATAAGCTTGAAGTAAATCGTGATAGGATGTTGTTTTACAGTAAGGGATTGCGTTTTTACAATATACCTATTTCACAGATTTTCCTTCAATTCAAAATGTAAGTGAAGATGATTCCATAGGAGGCAAACGTGTAACTGTCAGTATTTATAAATAGGAAAAAAATAGAAAAATTAATAAGAAAAACTTTTTTGTTCAGGGAAACATTTATAGACAGCCCGAATAGGAAACTTTGATACGGACGAGGCAGATTTATAGGTAGATAGATACTGTGTCCAAAAGAATTGGTTTACGTCTCTATATCAGCAATCAAATAAGATACTAGGTACGGATTTTTTTCTATAGCCGAGTAAGCTTATGTGGTTTTTTTGACAGATTAACAAGAACTCTAGATAGATTACACATTACGTGAAAAATCTGAGTAATAAATACATATGAAACTTTTGGAGTAAGTCGTATATTAAATTAATAATTTACCTACTTTATTCTGTTATATAAGATTATTTTTCACATTAGTTATGCAGTTTAGAAATAGATTTATCTAACTACATCGAGAAAATATACAATGTTATTAAAGTTATCTATACATAAATTTCCCAACATAGTTTGAGTGATTTTTTTTTATCGCCTTCATAGTTGATTGATGAATTTGTGCTCCAAGATCTGTAGTTTACTGGGTTTTATTATACGATTATTTAGCAATTTGTGTTATGGAATGCATGTCATTTAAAAAATTATTATTATATATTTCTCACCACACAAAAAAATATACATTATGCAAATGTTCTACTGGAAACGCTTGATTAGTCCAAGGAAATTTCATTTCATAACTTCATTTTGTTGTTTCGAGGCTAGTTGTCCCGTGAATACACCTGCGCTTATAAAATGCAATACGTCTGCCACTGTACTCGAAAAAACCCATCTACAGTGACTGTATTTAACCCAAGTATAGAATCTTACTTTCAGCCATGTAGTGAAATTTAATTCTTCGATAATCACGGTACGTACCTACATACAGGGTGGGTGATCTAGTGGTTTCTTTTTAAATCATAGGTTATTTTGACACTGAAAGCTGTTTCCCGCTCGAAATCTTGACAGAAAGTCAGTATCATACATCCGTGGAACGAAATGAGTCGCTTTACGCTTGAACAACGTTGGGAAATATTGAAAACTTATTTCCAAAGTGAGTGACAACGATTTTGGGCGAAAAATCATCTTTTCTGACGAGGCGCATTTTCATCTCGGCGGCTACGTTAACAAACAAATTTGCCACATCTGGGGCTCGGAAAACCCGCACGTTATTGTCGAGACGCCAATGCATCCACAGAGAGTGACAGTTTGGTGCGGATTGCGGATTGGTGGCATCATTGAACCATTTTTCTTCGAAAATGAGGCTGGGAACAACATTTCGGTCAACGGTGAACGTTACAGAGCCATGTTATTCGAATTTTTTTTACTGAAATTGAAAGATCGATTGTGGCATGGCGCGCCATGCCACAATCGATCTTTCACGCACCAAATTCCCAAATCGTGTTATCAGCCGTCTTGGCGATGTCAATTGGCCGCCTCGGAGCTGCGATTTGACCCTTTTGGATTTTTTTTGGTGGGGAACCGTGAAGGACCGATGCCGAATGCCGCAAAACGTCGTCGTACAAATTTAACGATATAAAAGAACCTTTTTAGACAATAACTTTAACTTTTGCTCCCACGCTTGCTGGTTGCTGCTATCTTGAACGGCAGTGCCGGAAAAATCGAATAGGCACAATAGGCAAAGTAACATTTAAAAAAAAAAATTTGCGTATAAGTAAAAAGCAATTGAGAAACACTGCTCTAGTTTCCTTGCATGCATTTGTTATCGGGAATGGTATGCAGGCGTGCACTCGTCTCGGAAGGTGGAGCTAATTGACTTCGGACAAATCGATGTAAAGTAGCAGTAAAATTTAAAGGTATTGAATTCATGGAATTGAAGATTGATCACGTGCAGAGTGGTTAGGAGTAAAACATTTTCATTGCTAACATTTTCAAAGCCGCACTGAATCATCAGAGGTTGTCTCATGAAATTATCCGAAACACGCTTGTAGCCGACGATTTCCCCGTAAATGTGTTCCTGAACCGAGATTCATTACTGAGAATTACATTAAACTTCAGAAAATTTCTGGAAATTTGAAGTTTAATGTAATTCTCAGTAATGAATCTCGGTTCAGGAACACATATACGAATCGTCGGCTACAAGCGTAAAATTACCAGAAATTTTGTAATTCAGCTCATATTTAAACCAATTTGGTTTTTCACTAAAATGTTAATTTAAATCCACTAATTAGAGAAATATTTTGGCTCTAGCACTACGTGCGCTAGATCAAATCCAGCTAACAATAAATATACTTTATTACGTATTTTTTTATTTGAATTTTTGTTAATAATTCCCATTTATGTACAGTGACTCTGGAAAGAATTGGGACACTTAATATTAGGTTGTATGTGCAAATATTCAAACAGAGAGAAAAACAGTTTTACAATACAATATTTTCACTTATTTTTCTTCGTCTAACAGATAAATTTAAGGAATTAAGGTGAAAGAAACAAAACTCACCTGCAAACATATCCGTACTACATCGATAGCTTCCAGCAAAATAGATTGCTAATGCCCCTATAGCAGCACCAAAAACAATGAACGCCACTGCTAAAATCAACAATCGACGCCGTTGTTTCGGCTCTCGCAAAAAACAATTGGTGGGAAAATTGCGTTGAATCGATGTCCGTGTTGCTGTTGATCCAGGACTGAAGTGGACAATCGTTGCTGTTTTATTATTGGCAATAGGTGCGCCACTGTTAACACTACCCCGACCAGGAATTTGTGTAGTTTGGATGTCGCCCGTAAGCAATGGCGAAATATTTGTACTATCGTCCAAATTAGTTCCATTTTCGGCCGGGTGTGGTGCTTTTATGTAGCCGTTATTGATCGTTTTTCCCGGCATTTTATTTGTATTACCTAACGTTTTCTAGCTTTGATTTTATTTATATAATATTTTTTATTATAAATATAATTTTATTAACTAAATCGGGCTGTTTATTACACTGTTAACCGAAAACATATAAAAAAAATTTGTTCTGTTGACGATTTTGCCACCGAATGAAGCTAACAAACCGAAACGATTTTGCCGAACGTAAAATATCCATTAGGGCATTGCCAGAAAGCGGCCATTCTAATTTACTATCCTGCAAAACTGGGACCTAATTAAATGCCCATCATAAACGTTTGTTACATTGTAATTCGTTATCGCTTCGTGTTGTTTTATTCCTTTTCAGGACTCTTTAATTTTCGATGCTTGGCACTCTATAAAACGAATTTTTCGTCGTTAAAGTTACGTGGTGGAGAAATGGAGCACGTTTATGTATTTGAGGTAAAGTAAACTTGCCTTCGTGCAACCTATGAAATATTTAAAGAAGTGAAATGGAAGTATCCCGAAGCAGCTTTTGAAATGTAAAGGACTACGTGAAATGCTTTAGCTTAGACTCCGTTTCTCCTATGTTGCTGGCTGCTAGGAAGGATCACGACGCTTAAATAGTTACTTTCGGGACATTCATTTTATTTATTTTACAAATAACAGAATGCCGTATGTGTGTTTTTACGGAACAAACTTTATATGGAACTTTCTCTCATTGTTTGAACAGGTTTTCCTTTCTACTATTTTCAAGTCCTTGTATGATGATGACACTTCTTAAACATGTCATGAATATATTGTTCACACTTTGTGACTTCTACCTGATGGCGGAATGCGAATTTTCGGATATTAATCTTGTTCTTCAATTCTGTTTCAGGACAATATGAAAGATGCTATTTGCGAAGAGTTTGTTTAGTTAAAGCGTCGTGTTGTTCTTATTGAAATGTATTCTGAAAAGAAAGAAATATAAATATTAGTTCTTGAATTTTGAAACATACAAATTTCTTTTTACATTCAATCCTATCATACACACAGAAAGTAATTCAGTTATATGTAATTGGAATAGTTATTAAACAGAAGGGCTATCAAGAGCAGCTATTCTGAAATTGTAAAGGAACTGTATAATCCACTAATCGTAAATATTTCAAAAAAGATCATTGAATAAAAATCTGCCAATGGTCTGGGCAAAACTTTATTATTTTTGGGTCAAAGTTCGGGAGCGGTCAGTTGTTTCGAGATTATGACGTTTCTTGGAAAGTTGATTTTGTTCTTAAAATAAAAATATTTAAAATAGAGATTTTTAGCCGATTAAACATTGAAAAAGCCCGTGTAGACTATTCGAATTTCGGTATATTATGTACACTAAAAGCCCATAGAAGTAAACACGAATTTGTTACCT
Organism: Beris morrisii; assembly: GCA_951812415.1. Classification (NCBI taxonomy): domain Eukaryota; kingdom Metazoa; phylum Arthropoda; class Insecta; order Diptera; family Stratiomyidae; genus Beris; species Beris morrisii. Next base: position 145,559,330 of record OX638310.1, read on the forward strand.
TATCGGACTTAAGACGAATTGTTAAAACGTATACAAACCCATTACTTCCATTTCGGGTTTGAATTTCGAAAAAATAGTGAAACAGGTTTTTAGACGATTTCATAAGAAGCAACTCATGAGACACAAGGGATTTTGAAAAATTTGTGAAAACGTAAGCAAACCCTTCACACTCCCTTGGTTCTTAAAATTCGAAAGATCATGAAATTGGTTTTTAGGTCATTACATTAAATGCCGTAATAGCCAATTTTATATCTCATCAGAACTAAGGGATGGCAAAAATTGTGAAAACATATGCAAACCCTTGAGAGTTGAATATCCAAAAATTAAGAAATGGGTTGTAGGCGATTATATAAAAAATCTGTGGAAGTGAAGAGCGATCTAATATTTCATCAAAACTAAGAAATATGTCGAAGCATACTACCCCCTTACACCCCTTACGATTAAATATCTAAAAATACTAAAATTAACTTCTTGGCGCTTATGTAGGAAACCTTAGGAAGTAAAAATAAATTCGATATATCATCAGATTTAAGCAATATGTAAGAATCTGTGAAAACATATGCAACCTTCTTACACCCACTTGGGGGTTGAATATTCGAAACTCCTGAAAGGGGTTAATAAATAAATATGAAGACAGCACGAGAAAGTAGAAACCAATTCAATTTCTTATCACTTCTAAAAGAAATGACGGAATTCGTGAAAACGTGTTCAACGTATTTATGCCCTCTTAGGGGCTGAAAAGGGAAAAACTTAAGAACGGTTTTAGGCGATTATTACGCAAGCACGTGAAAGTGAAAACATATTAATGTTAATATTAATGTTTCTTTTTTGTTTTTTATATTTATTGTTGAATTTTCAAATGTAATGAATTATGTAAATAATGCTAATAATGAATTTATTAATGTTCCAATGAATAATATTAATCACTACTCCACACACAAGCTGTATAGCTCATGTGGAGCATAATAACATGTAAACGTATATGGAAAAAAATAAAAATAACTAATTAAAAAAAAAAAAAAGAAATATTCGATATCCGATCAGACCTGGAGGATATGGCAGAATTCGTGAAAAAGTAAAAAACCTCTTTATACCCCCTTAGGGGTTGAATTTCAATAAATCCTGAAAACGCTTTCTAGAACCGTAGAATAAAAATGAATTCAATATTTGGGAAGACCTTGTAGTGACGCTAAATATTTTCAATTCAATTCAATTCAATTTTATTATTAAATTTTAATTCATCTGACAACACTTTTGTACGCTTAACGTTTTAACTATTGAACTACAGCCGCTGCTATTTTTATATAAACCCAAGCAGAAATAAATTTGGCCTCTTGTGAATTTTACCGTGAAACAAGTAGTTTGCTATTACCAAGCCCATCACAACCTGATAGATATGACGAAAATCGTGAAAATATATGCATTCCATTTTCACTGATCAAACGCCAATAAATATTTGAAAATCTTTTTTATTTAAATTGCTTTTCTAGTTAATTTACATATACATACCGAGTTTCAACTTTGTAGCATAAGCCGTTCTATAGATAAAAAAAACACCCCCACCCTCGTACCATACAACCCCTATAAAAATTACATTTTTCCAACATGCTACTACTATAGCTCTATCTAAATAGCAAGTCTCAGCTTTATATCATTATGGGTTCTCGAGATATAAAAATCAGAACCATTTTGTTTTCATCCTCCCCCACTCTCACCCTCTACACTCTCACCACCAAAAATTTCTTTTTCTTTTTCAAATTTCTGCTAGAGGTCTATTAGGTCTACTTCTGGTAAACATTTTAAGAATCTATATTGCACACTGCTCTTGAGATACGAGACGTGATTTTTTAGAAAAATTCGTATCCCCTCGACTTTCATGATCGACCGCCCTCTTCAAAAATTTTACTTTTATCAAGCTTTATTTGTCAACCTTTATACAGAAACCAAATTTTATTTGTCTAGTGCAATTGGTTCGTGAGATATCGTAATCTAAAGTTTTTCACCCCCACCCCCACCCCACTCAAAAATTTGATTTCGATCTATTTTCTTAATATACTTACAGATATTCTTTAAGTTTCAATTTTGTGCCATTAACCGCTTAGGAGATATGGATTTTAGAATGTGTCGATCTCGGCTTTCTTGCGTTTCGGACTCATTATTTTTCCCCCTACTCCCACACCCCTTCACCCATATCGGCAATTGCAAATGGGTCCACTATCAAAGCTCTATATAAATCCTACGTTTCAGCCTCCTAGCATAAGCAGTTGCTGAGATCTAGAAACCAAAATTTTCCATCTAAAACGCTTCCCCCACTTCCTTCCTCACCCCCCCCCCCTTAAAAATATGGACACTTCAAGGGGCTTACGCAGTCTATTCACAAAAAAAATTTCAATTTAATAGTTCAAAGGGTTTGGGAGCTACGAGCCTTCAAACTATTTTGCGTACAGCAGTCGACGTACGGCGTACGGCGGACAGACGGACTGAAATTATATTTTCCTTTCTAAACACCAGAACACCTTTAGAGCTAAAAAAGCCTGTACTTCCAAACACACCATTTCAGTGAGAGTACCTTGGTCCGATATTATAGCATTTAGCATGTGCCAAACCAATTTAAAATAAAATCACTTGAAGGAAATGGTAAAGATAAAATATTTCCTCTAAAACTGATATCTAGTTTCACATTGGAGCATGCAACCAGGACTTAAAACCTGAAGAACAAAATTCCCATACTAACTTCTGACTTACTTTACTAATAAACTAGTCATGAGAGACTTGACATCCTGGCCTACAACCTAAAATTCGATATATTGGAAAGGCTTTCTTAACGCTTTATAATATTTTGAGCTATGCCGTCAGTAAATAACATGAGAATCGAGGAAGGAAACACTTGTTGAAAAAAAACAAATTTTAGTTGTGACTTTTTACACGAAACTAGTTATGTATGTATGTATAATTTAATTTCCTGTAATTATTTACCTTTTTTTAGTTTATTCTCAACTAACAATAATTTTCTTCACATAAAACTTTCATTAGACTTAGTGCGGCATATCCATATTCGCTTGAACAGAGCAGTAAAATCAAAGAACACGAAAAGAGCCTTATGGTCGATTTTCCTACCAAAGAACACGAAAAAAACTTTATGACCGACTTTCCTACTTTTAGTAGCATAATTACTAAATATAAGAAAATACAAATAAGGTCCTAAATTTTAATTATTTTAAAAAAAACAACTGCTTTTTAAAATACAAAAATGTTTTAATAACGGCAACGTACAATTTTAAGGCCTTCAATAAATATAGAAATAATGATCACATTTTTCGTCTGTGCTTTTGTCTGGAATAAGTTTCCTTCGAATGCTCTACAGACTTCTTTACCTTGACTCAAGATGAGAGTAAATACCTTTTGAAATAAAAATAAGTAGCTACCTTCTTTCTGAATATTATTTTATTATTTTCCTATCGATTCATCGATAATTGAATCATGAAATTTGATCGGAAATTATTAATGTTGATAACACTCACAATTGACTTCTTGTTGGCGTATCTCACAGTTCTGTACCAACGCAATTATATTATAATATTATTCGTATGTTTATAATGGATCTCATTTTTTTAAGTGGAAATATTTTTATTTTAACCGGCAATGATGGTATTTTCTAATAGTGAAGTGTAAATTGTAATCAATTTAAAATTAAAAAAATTGATCCTGAAACTTTGTATTTTTATGTTTCAGGGCTAAAATAAAATAAAATATTTTATTATATTAAAATAATAAAGTAAAATCATCAGTTCGATGTCTACCTTTGAAATATGAAATTCAAATTTCGAGTGAACCACTTTTAGGTTTAGGGGTAGTTCAAATGCGGCCGTGGGACAATTTTGAGCGAACCGCTTTGTTTTATCTTATGATTAAAAAAATTTGAACTTTATTTTCGAAGTAATAACAAGAACTTAAAAAAATAGAAGAAAATTATCCCACAATTTGACCGGTGAAAAAATCGTAGGAAATTCGATTTAGTTCAATAGCATAATTCCATGTTGAGCCTTAAATCCTCGAAAATAACCGAAAAGATGTAATTTTATCCCCTGCGATTAAACAAAGAAAAAAAAATTATTAAAGGTGTCAAAGTCTTAGAATTCAACTTTTTATCAGAAATTATTAGTATCTTGTTATTGCGAAAGTGAAATTTTTTCATCAAAGACTGACGTAAATGGGCTGATGAGCTTTAACTACACGCAGTAAGAAATTTTATGAAAATAAGTGCCCTTAAAGCAGTAAAATATTCCGCATTGATATAGAAAATTTACGAATTTTCATTAAATTTAACAAAATTGAGAGTATTTCTTAAAATTTTGTATTTTTACACATTTAATTCATAAATTTACTAACTGGGTAGTAATATTGCAACACCGCATGTAATTTTCCACATTTAATGTGTAAAATTAATCATTATGTATAAAATTACGCATTTTGCATATAGTTTTGATACTCTATGGGTAATAATTTGCATGTAATTTTGATACTTCATGCGTAGTAATTTGTTTTTTGTTATATGTATTAACTTGACCGCTTTGTTGTTTAATTCACTTGTTTCGTGGTTTTGTATAAGGCGTGATTTAAAATTTAAAAAGAAAATAATGTTTATAGTGTGTGAGTTTGTGGCTTTAAAACAAATAAATTAAATTTATATAATAAACATCTATAGTGTTTTATACTTTCTACCCCTTTTGACCTATATCCTGTTTTTTTTTCAAATATCATGTGTTGAATGATCTCATTGAATTCTTCAAATTGTAGATTTTTGTGTCCTTTGCCCTTCAAAATACGTCTGAGAATTCATCTGCCAATCATTCGCTTGAAGCTCATTCATTTATATTATCAATAAATTAATAATAATAATAAGCAAACATACACATATAAAATTTTTGTAGTATATACTCGTATTAGTTAGTAGTACAGTGGATGCCGCTTATTGTAATCACTTTGGGACCGGCCATAAGCAATAACATTAACCGGATGATAACAATAGCCGAAGAAACAAATTTTTCTCATTTATTTTCCTACGCTTAAATATAGATTGCTCGAAACATCTAATATTTTTTTTTTTATTCATTAAGTGTTATTTACAACTCTAGCTTCAATGTTTCTCAAAGTTACAGAGAATATGAAATACTGTTTCCTCTTCCTTTTCATTCAGGCAGTTTCTACAGAAAGTCGTTTGAAAAGAGTCACCATCTTTTAGCATGCCGGATTATAAGACAGTGTCTGGTCAGGACACTTACTGTGGTACTGATTCTCTCCCTTTTTAGCAAATTCAGCCTCGTTTTAGATCCAGCTTCGGTCATATCTGTCAGCTCAGCGCGCCACTTCTGTTAAACTGTCTCGAAAACTTACTCGAAGTTGAGCTCATTCTGTTGAACGAGATCAACATCAATAGTTTTCAGAAGCTACGAAATTTCTCATAGTAATCTATGATATGTATCGCCTTGTGTTTACATAAATGTTAAACCAAGAGCAATCATCTTTAATTTTGAGATTGTTCTTATTTTGCCTTTTTGATCACATTCACATGAAGAAAAAAGAGGAGCGATTAAGAATACAGTCACAAAACTTGTAATGTTGTATGGAAATCTATGGCCAGAATGATAACATAAAGCGAATTTTTATTCCAATAAGCGATGAATTTCGTTTGTGGAAAATGGAACTAACTTGTTTTGATAACAAAATGCGGCTTATAACATTATCCGCGATTACTGTAAGCGGCATCTACTGTAGTACATTATTAGTAATTTTACGCATTGTAAAATTTTGCCTTTCCAGACCAGCAGTAAATTTACACATTTTTAGCGATTGATTTCCACACTTATGTGTGAATTTCCACAAATAGTAAAAATCACAACAGTGCGTAAATAAATTTGACAATAGTAATTGTACTGCTTTCAGAGTAGGCACTAAATTGTTATACTCTAAGTGAAATCATATAGAGTATTATAAGTTTAATCCGCCCAAAAGGTGGTAACGCATAGAACCAAGCCTCGGACGAAAAAAAGTTATATATTGTTTTTTGTTTATTTCTGGCCAAAAACTTCAAATCCGCTTGACGCCCGTCCGTCCGCCCGTCCGTCTGTCCGTTAGCACGATAACTCAAGAACGCCTTCACCTAGGATCTTAAAATTTTGAATCTGGATTTTTGGTTGAATTTGTAAGGCTAAGATTGTTAACGGGCAAAATCGTCCTACTCCTTCGGGTAGCTGCCATATAAAATGTCCTTAAAACACGTGTTCAAGAATATTGGCCGATAACTTCAGAAGGGTTTAAGCTACGACTTTGAAATTTTGTATGTGTTAATATTCCAATAGTTGGAACTAAATGTTTGATTATGAAAAAATCCTATTAGTCCTTCGTATAGCTGCCATACAAATATCCTGTCAAAATGTCTTCACTTAATTTACGGAACTCACTATAACTCAAGTAATCGTTTAGCTATGAATTCGGAATTTTGTACAAATTAGTTTGGAGTGAAAACGAAATTCGAGTTTACCAGTCAGCAAAATCCTTTTACTCCTTCTGGTACCTTCCATACAAAAAATCCCTAAGACACGTGTTCAACAATATTTTCCGATAAATTTTGAACGCTTCAAGCTACGAATTTGAATTTATGTACACATTAATTTTTGAATGGTTCCAAGGAAAAGGATAAATATGTAAGAAATCGAGTGAGTCCTTCCTGCACCTCTCATGTGAAAGTCCTTCAAAGAGGAAAATTTTTTTCGGTGACTCACCCAGTTCAAGATATAAAATTAAACACTGAATATTTTTTTTTAGTTTTGAGTAGCAATCAAATGGGAGTCCTTAATAAAGGACATACAACTTTAACTAACTAACATACTTTATCCCCAACTACAATACAAATCGGAGTTCAGTATTCATCTAGAGTATTATACGATTGGTTTGCAGCCGATCGTGACTGCAGTATGTTTTACAGTGTAGTTTTTCCAACGAAATTTTTTTTCCGGTAGTTTTCTCAATGGTATAGATACTTTTTAACAAAATCACTAACTTATGATGGTTTTCACTAACTACTCTGGTATCAAAAAATACACATGAAAAACTCGAATATTTAATTTGTTTACGAAAATTTAACAAAAATTTGAAGAATTTTTTCGAAGTTGTAGGTGTAGTTTACATTTAAAAAAAAAATATTGTATCTTATAATTTCTTATTATCTCTCGCTATTTTCTTTTAAACCCGGAAGAGTCTAGCGCAATCTTCACAAATTAATGCCGGTGACATGTGCGTAAATTAACTGATTTGTCTCTAATATTTTAGTATTATTGGAGGGAATTACCCATTTCCTTTCAAACTTTAGAATTATATTTCAATAGTTTAACCAGTATAAAATTAATGTTTGCCACGTTTTCCAATTTTACAAGTGTGCAATTAATAATTCATTGATTTTGCTATGTTGAAATTGTACAAGGAGTAGGATCAAGTGTGAAATTAACCGTTAATTTAACCGAAAAAATTAAATTAACCGGTAACTAATAGGTACCTATTTTGGGTAATTACCTTCCACCCATCATTACTGGTTGATTTCGTTCCATTAACATGTAATTTAATTCAAGGGACAATTATAATATATATCATAATTTTAGAAACATACCCAATATTAATTCGAAAAGTTCAATTTATTTCCGACCGATATTCCAATTATGCAACCGGATCAATTACAATTTCGTATTATTCTTTTAAAAAATCTTAACGAGAATTAGAAATATATCACATCACTAACACAAAAAAATTATATCAGAACTCACTCACACGGTCAACATGTTTTCGATGAAATATAAAAACAAAATTAATTGCACAAGCTTTCGTTTAATATCTTTCCAATTTATTAATTATATTTGTTGTACTCTGCTTCTTCGTTTAATTAGAAACATGAGAATGTCTCATTATACCAATTAAATCCCGAAGATATCAACAACTATTATATGAGTTATTTCACCTCAACTTTCTGAGAAATTGATTAGTATAGGACGACGTACCAGAGCGGTTCCTATATACGAATATAAAAAACAGACACCTGTCGATATGGCGAGCTTCGGTTGAACTGAAATCAAGGTGTGCATGTTCTATTTGATTTAAGTGTAAATAATGAAAACGTTTATTTTACAACCAACAGTTGTGACAAGTTTTACACGCTTGTTTGGATTTTTTTATCGGTTAAAGAAGGAACTGGTTAAAGTGGAAACCGACTTTTTTTATAGTTAATAAAAATATTGGTTTTATGTTATTTTTGAAGAACCAAGTTTTCAGATATTATGTTGGCTATGACCAAGCTCGAAGTTGACTAACTGCGATTACCGCGTGTCCTAAACTTTTAAAGTTTCTTATAGGATCGAGTATATGACGGGGAAATTATCAATATATACGATATCCTCCTGATAACGAATACAGCAGCGATATGCTTGTATTGCCCTCAGTCAGGGGTACAAAGTTTAAGAAAGCGCAAACTCGATGCTTAGGGACACGTAAACTGAAAGTTTTCGAATTAAAAAAGGACAGTGTCGTGCTTTCGTAACTTCATAATATCGTAATAATCAAAATAAATATTAAATTTATATTTATTTTATTAAAATCTGTAGTGTGTTTAACTACAGTTTAACTGGGCCGAAAAGTGAAAATTACATCCAGTGACCAGTAAATTAACTGTACAGCCTTCTGTGACTAATTTCCTTTTGAAACTTTGTATTTTGAGCTGGATATTTGTATGGTAACTACCTTCATTCTCCATTTTCTTACTCCTATACTAGCAAACAGGGAGAAACTATGATGTCAAAAATTATAAACTGCACTACACTTCTTCTGGTAAACGTTCAGAAACCAACTGCAGAGACTTTGTATGGGAGCTACCCGATGCAATAGAGCAACTTCGATAAAATTTTTATTTCCTAACGGACGAATTATCAATTATTTCGGTACGGCAGATGAATGCACAATATGTTCAATAACTTGAATTTGTTTATATTATTTTTGTTAACTTTATGTTAAATTTAAATTTGTTAGCTGGAAGTATTTTGTAGTTATCGGGCAGTAGTAGTAACCAATTTTTTTAAGGACCTTTGTATTGAAATTGAAATTGTTTTATTCCTTCGATATTTACAATTTTTAACTTAAGCTAGAACTAGAACCATTAACGGTGATGAGACTTATTCGAAATCTTTACATCCTTAATAATTTATATATAATAATTGAATTTATGTTTGTTTTTAATCGTTTTCTACTGGCATTAATTCATTTACGGAAAAAGGAGTTAAAAAACCGTATAAATAACTTAAGCTTAACCTTAAAACTAGCCTTAATCTACATGGACTTTTGTATTGATGCAATTCGAAAGCGTGAGAAGATTTAGATCATCAAAGAGCTTGACTATTCCATTAAATGAGTGGATATCAAATTTTAACTTTCGCGCTTTTGGGTTATTGGTTATTGCTAGTTCAGACGGGCGTTCAAAGTGACGGACGCTGCTTTTCGGGCATTACTAAAAAAACTATTATATTATTAAACTCCTTTGGTCAGTTCAGTTTGGTAGTTCAAATCCACTTAAATCTAAAATAATCTTCAGATTTCAATCACAAATTGACAACATAAAAACTGTGATTTGGCTTGCTGAGGGATCAGAAGAAAATAAAAAAAATAAGTGAGTAAGTATAAGTTTTAATCATGATTTAACTTTAATATAATAATAATATATAGCTCTGTGATCAATCGAATACAAAACGGAAAGAATTCTCGAGTTTTAATTAATACTGTCGATTTCTTTAATTAATAAATTCATTTTTACTGGATGAGAATCTATTTTAAGCAATTAATGTGTAATTCATATTGTCAAACTCTTAAATCTTTTTAATTCTAAGTTTAAATTACGATGATAATTTTATATTTTAAAAAAATAAAACAATATCCGATTGTGAAGCAGTTTCATTTTTTAAATTTGTTTTATTTTTGTTTAGGTACCTGCAATTAACAATTCATTGACTTTTTAAACAACGAAAATTCGATAACAAGTTTTATTTTAATGAATGACAAGAAAATTGCTTCTTTCTTTGCCGGATAATCGTTAATTTTTGTATCGATGTCTATTTTTTATACGGTAATTCTCTTGATGAATAATGACCTTGGAGATAATAACAAAAAGCTTTTATTAAGTGCAAAATTTAATCGCCAGCAGATAATCAATATTGAATTTTGTTACCTCTTAAGCCACCAACAATGATAAATGTTTAGATAATTATACGTGTTCATTAATGTATATACATTTCGTTTGTCCGTTTTAATAATATTCCTCTTTTTTATGTGGGGTTGGTGAATCCGGTCAAATCACTTTACTAGATAAAAATGTACATTAGTCTTAAAATACAAAATCTTTGTGGGACTTAAAAAGACACTCGGATTATTTTTACTAAGCTGTGAATGTCTCTTTTGTAGCGATAAATTTTGTCTGAGACTGATGATTTAAAATCGGCGTTAATTAAAATCTTAGTAACAAGTTGTTTTGTTAAGTCGTAATTGCTATAAATATTTATTATGTAAAATTTGCAATTCTAAAGTTCTTTACAAATTTTACTAACTTCCTGGTATCTTTAGGGTTTTAAAATAACCTAACTGATTTATACAAAAATATTATTCAGAATAATTCAAGAACGATAATTATAATTAAAAAACATTATTAAATTTTACTAATGTCATAATTACGCAAGAATTATAGCAAATGAAACTTTCCGGCATAGTAAGAAATAATCGAAGAACTGGCCACTGATTTAAAAAGGACCAGTTGAATGTTAAAACTTTTTTTTTAAATTTATAAAGAATTCATTTTATATATATAATTTACTTTATTACTTAGAATATTTATTTATTAAATTTAAATTTAGAAAGAAATAAATGTTTTCCATTGTTATTAATTTAATATTAGTTATTAAATTAAAAGAATCATCCACAATATACGATTTAAGAAAGTAACTAAAATTGCTAGTAGATTATTTCAAAAAGAAAATGTGTGTGAGATTTCGCGCTAGAAGAGATATCGCATTACTGACTTCATACCGAAAAATACACCTAAAGTTACATATTAATTTGTTAATTAGGTAGGCATGTATTTGACGTATACCTTTGGTATAAGAAAAAAAAATTCCTAACGTCTGGACTCAAATTTAAATTAAAAATCATTATAAAAAAAATTACATACATACTTTATTGATCAAAATTTGTTACATGTGTCATTTAAATTCGAAATACATGGGCAGGAGATCAGAAATCAAAATCTTTACAACCTTGTAAGCTAATGAATTTTGCCATTGGGCCGATATTTTGGTAATTACTATAATTAGTTTTCAGAATGATAAAAAAAAAAAAATTATAGTAACGATAATTGTGACGAAAGCTACGAATGTACGATAATAATTTCATTTATTTATTCTAAATTTAAAAGTTATAACACCTTTTTTTCAAATAAATAATGTTTTTACTAAATTTTAATTTTAACTGAAATTGATTTAAATAAATTTTGGTTACTTAATACTTTGACCGAATGAATGAATTACTTCAATATCTGAAGATGTATAATTTAATATATGATTTTGTACTTTTATTCCATTTCTTTTTTTTTAATTTTTGCTAATCAAAAAACCCTGGTGGGTCATTCCATCAGGAATCGCCAAAAATGACGAAATTTTGTAACCTTACCATGGCCGATTCTGTTGAAAATTTGTGTACTCGAAGAATTAGTAAAAAAAAAATATAATTTAAATTTTTTGTTCCTATCTCATTTTTATTTTGTTAGTTATAGTATGTTAAAAATTTCGCAAAAATGGTGTCCTAGTCCTCTTTGAAAATTGATATCTCTGGTATTTTTTTCACTAATTCTTCGAGTACACAAATTTTCAAATGAATCAGCGATGGTATGGTCACACCTTAGGCGATTCTTGATGGAATGACCTTGGTATTAAATCAGCCTTTAAATTTTTTTTTATTTTCTGTTTATGCAAAAACTAGCAGAAAACCGTAAAAGTGTTAAAATATACCATAAATTTGTTTCCCCTGTACCCAACACCAATTCACCTTTAAAAAGGATGGTTTTATAATGTTTGCCTAATAGAAAAGTTTAAGTATATCTTCGTATATACATACATTTTCGGGACTAACCATCAAATCTTCCCGTAACACCTGCCCCTTAATGCATATTTTAATTATATTTGCAGTACTGCTAATTAATTGGTCACTTTTACGGGGTTTCTTAGGAAAATAAATTATACGATAAAACCTCATAAATTGACCACAATACACTATAAACGAAATCTACTTTAATTACAGTTCCTTGAATTTTTCTCATATTACGATTTTGGCACCATTTGATGTAAATATCAGTGTGTAATAATGTCATTAAAAAAAATTTTTTAGCGAGTGCAAATTGTTTGGAACAGTATCCTTGAGATTGGCGTACGGATTGTGAAACTTGAAAAGTAAGCTTTGATGATTATTTAAAAAATATATAAATTTTAGCAGATGCTTGCTGTTTAATGTTCATTCGGGGCAAAGTGAACCCCGGGTGCATTTTATCCCATACCAATACAATTTTATTTGATAATTAAAAACAATAATTTTAGCATGGCTAGAACATACAACAAAAAATCAATGCATCAATCGTGGACTGAAGATGCGATGAAAAATGCAATAGCTTCTGTCGCTGAAAAAAATTGACCTCAAGAAAGCCAGTAAATATTTTGGTGTTCTCTGGGCTACTCTTCAAAGCAGACTACGCTCTCAACACACTTAATTACGCTTGAATTTATTAAAATCGTATTATTTGTCTTAATTGATCCATTCCTCCAGTTTTCGCTCCAGTTTTGGGTGAAATTATACTATAACACTTGGAAGGGCTCACTTTACCTCAGTAGTGGGGCAAAGTGGGCACTTTGAAGTATGTATAGAAAGGAGTAGATATCTTTTTTATCAGCAGCAATAATTTATTTTCACGGATATATGACTAAGCTAACATCCTAAACTATCGATTTTGCGAGAAAAAGATTTTATAACTATTACCCATTTTACAGAATCCCGGTACAAACCTTAGGGGCTCACTTTGGCCCACTTTCCTCTACTTACGAGTATATTCACGTTACGCTTTTATATGAAGCACATTGTGGATTATTCAGTTAATTTTTTTATCTGTGAGATCAGAACTGTTGAGATCTTCCTAGATCTTTTGAGAAAAGTCGATTTAATACTTCGATTTGTATTGGCAGTTAATATTTCAAATCAGTTACAGTAGTAGGAACGCGAATATTTAAATAACAAAACTATAAGGTTCGCAGGAAAAAATTTATTCAGTTATACAAAGTTGAAAACAAGGTTTTGGCTAAATACCTCTTTTTTCTATGGGACAAAGCACTGCTCACATGCGAGAAAAACATTCCCGGCTCTAAATTAGATGAATGTCTGCGTTTGAATTATTAAAAATAGTCATACCATAGAGTAGCTTTCTAGGGAATGATGCAGTTAGAGAACTCTACTTTTTCCAGCATCTTGTGTTTCAGTAGATATACTGAAAAAATTGAATAGAACTAGGTGGGTTGACTGATAAGTCAACCCACCTAGTTCTATTTATCTATCTACTTAAAAAATCATTATGAGACTTCTAGGTGAATTATGGAATAGATATCCAGAAAGATTCACAGAAACATTGACAAAATCACAGCTCATAGCCCGGCAATGGACCTAAAATACCGGAAAATTATTTCTTGACAGCGAGCATGACGAGTAGATGAAAGACAAAATAAACTCTAGTTCCACAGAAAGCATATATTATAGATAATTACTTAATTAATTTCTTAACAACCAAATTATTTAAAAAATTTAGTAAATGTTGCATACTACACTTTTCCAACTGGCGTTACCAGTAATAGTTTTCAACATGTTATACTCAATGGATTTAAGTCGCTTTTATACCAGCTGAGTACCGTCTTCTCCAGTGGGAGACAACGTATAAGACGGCAATAATAAAAAAACCCTGAAAGTTAGCTTCAATGGTAGTTCTACAATGAAAAGCAATCATTCTCGTTAAAGATTGTTCGTTATGATATAAAGTAGTTAACTACGGCCCTCACTCGATTCATATTTTATAATTACCTTGACAACATCCTATTTTCTCAGCACTGCTTTACACGTTTTTCCTATAAAAACACAATCACTCAAAAATACATACGATAAAAATTTTTCTAATTTAATTTAAAAAAAATTCTTTTCAGATCCCATCGACAAAATATGACCCGAAGGTTTGCAACAACTGAACGATGTTCTATTTACATACACACTAAACCGTAACACAACGAGCTACAATAGTAACCAATAAACGTATCAAAGACTAATACGCGAGATACGCGGAAGGAACTGCACACACTATACACAAGGATTCTACGAATATAATACAAGGATCATTATCTGACAGATAGCACTAGGAACGTACTTCATTTTAGCACTTTCTTTGCTGAAGGACACTTAAATTAACCACCACTTGGATGCACTTTGTCGCTTGTATCAAAGCTCCGAACTAATTTAGGTCTGATTTCCGCGGTCAGGATCCGGATTTCCTTCGAGCTAGAGAAGGCGAGGTAAAACAAAAATCCCCAAAAAAAACCAACTTCCAAACACAAAATCGAACTCGGCTAAATTGCGGAGCACCCGCAAAGTCTTTTCTTATGACAGTTCCGTAAGCAACTGCGGGACTGAATTGGGGACCAAAAGTTTACCAAGGAATCGAGTCCTTTTATACGGCGATGTCCTTTTCGGTGTTCGAGCGGACCCGGCGGGGGCTTTCTTTCAAATCGGGTAGTATAAAGTCTCGCCGAAAGCTAGATGATTGAAGAAAATTTCTCCTCGCCGATATTTCCACAATGTGCTTCGTGTGTAGAGCTTTTTTTTACCCACTTAAGGATTCCGGCTACCCTCAAAGGATAATACAACTCCTCGCTATGCACCACCGACACGACACTCTATCCAAGTTCGCACACTCGATTGATTTCGCATTACTTTCAATCGTTAGAATAAGCGGAAAGTAACCGTGCGTCGATAATGCGCAGAAAGATAATCAATCGAATTCGATAAATATTAATAATTGCAAAATATTGTTGAGAGCAATGATTTTGGTTTGATAAGAAGCTCGCCCGGCATGTGAGCGGACGGGCATAAATCTTGCTTGAGATTATCTTGTGAAAGTCGCCTGTCCTTCTGTGACTGGCTTTTGCTCAAACGAAATCGCGCAGTAGTTATCTGGGCTCGAAGCCTCAGATAGCATCGATACAATAAAATGCTCTTCGGGAAAGGGGAGTCTGAAGGCCGGTGTGCTTTTATCAACAATAGCTAGCTACTGTTCACCATAAAAAATTATCTTGCTATTTTATTTATTAGAAACTGGTCTTGTCGAGAACCAGCATCTTGGGTATTACTAAACTGATGAGTCAAGTCGAGTTTTATTTTCTTAAACTGATAACATTTTACTAATATTAAAATTTCTGGAAGAACTTCAGTGAGTTGAAGTCTCTAAAATCGCCATATAAGCAGATATTATCCTATTGTTAGTAAAGTTTTTGAAAGTGAAGAAAATCAGAATTTACATTGAAGAAACAGTAGTCACAGAAAAGGAAAGAATCTGCCAACAGTCTGGGCGAAACTTCATTATATTTTGGCTCAAAGTTCGGGAAGCGTTTAAAATGGGGTCGGAATAGGATGCTTACGCCACTGAGGCATATAATAGATGAGGTACGTAATTGGGTCATACTCTGGGACGCGGTCAAAGTAGGAGTATGACGTCAGTTGTTTCGAGATTGGGATGTTTTTCGGAAAGTTAATTTTGTCCTAAGAAATTTTTAGCCGATTCAAGGCCGCGTAGGACGACTCGAATTTCGGTATATCATTGACACTAAAAACCTATAGAGTAAGAACAAACTTGCTGCTTCATCATACCTAAGAGATATGACGATTTGTTAAAACGTATTCAAACCTATTACATCCACTTGGTGGTTGAATTTCAAAAAGAAAGAAACCCCTTCACACCACCTTTAGGGTTGAATTTTGAAAAATGTAGAATTGGTTTTTAGGCCATTACTTGAAATGCCCGTAGAAGTAATAACCAATTTTATATCTGATCAGACCTAAGGGATGGCAAAAATTGTGAAAACAAAAGCAACCCCCTTACACCCTCTTGGGGGTAGAATATCCAAAAATCCTGAAATAAGTTTCTAGATAAATGTGAAGAAAGCCCAAGGAAGTAAAAACCAATTCGGTGTCTTATCACTCCTTCGAGATAAGGCGGAATTCGTGAAAACGTGTTTAACCCCTGTATACCCTCTTACCGGTCGAAAAGGGAAAATTCTTGAAAACGCGATTATAAATTAAGTCCCTGGAAGTGAAAAGTTATTCGAATTCTAATTAGTCGTGGTTCGAGAATAAAATTAGACCTGAGGGATATGGCTGAATTTGTGAAAATGTGTGCTTAGGAGACGAATTTCAAAAAATTCTGAAAACACTTTCTACGCATTTATGTGTAGAATGATTATATAACTACAACAGTCGAACTTCGTGAAAATATTCTTCCATCAAGAATCGCCAAAGTTGTGACCTTATCATCGCCGATTCTTTTGAAAATTTTTGCACTTGAAGAACTAGTGAAAAAAAAATATAATTTCATTTTTTTGTTGTTATATAGTATGTTAAAGTTTTCGCAAAAATGGTGTCCGAGTCCTCTTTGAAAATTCATATCTCTGGTAATTTTTATTATAGAATAATAAAATAGGGCTTATTTTAAAGGGGGGCCGTACGTAGATCAGTGTACGCAAAGTCGTTTGATGGCTCGTAGCTCCCAAATCCTTTGAGCTATTAATTGTAGGCCCCTTAAAGTCACCATATTTTGAAGGGTGGGGGTGTGAGGGGGGAAGCGTTTTAGACGGAAAATTTTGGCTTCT
The DNA here is from genome assembly GCA_951812415.1 of Beris morrisii. NCBI lineage: Eukaryota > Metazoa > Arthropoda > Insecta > Diptera > Stratiomyidae > Beris > Beris morrisii. The sequence goes on from OX638310.1 coordinate 145,576,351, forward strand.
AGATCTCAGCAACCGCTTGCGCTAGGAGGCTGAAATTTAGAATTTATATAGAGCTTCAATAGTGGACCCATTTACAAAAAATTTGCCGACATGCGTGAAGGGGTGTGGGAGTGGGGGGAAATAGAATGCGTCCGAAACGCTCGAAAGCCGAGATCGACACATTCTAAAATCTATATCTCCTAAACGGTTACTGTCACAAAATTGAAACTTAATTCATATCTGTAAGTATACTAGGAGAATAGATCGGATTCAAATTTTTGAGTGGGGCCAGTGGCTTATGGGGTGGGGGGTGAACAACTTTAAATTACGATATCTCACGAACCAATTGCACTAGAAATATAAAATTCGGGTTGTGTATAAAGGCTGACAAATGAAGTTTGCTGAATGAAAAGTTTTTAAGGGGGTGGTGGGGCATGAAAGCGTAGGGGATAAGAATTTTTCTAAAAAAATCTCTCAAGAACAGTATGAGATAAATTCTTAAAATTTTTACCAGAAGTAGTAGACTCCTAGCAGAAAAAAAAAATGTTGGTGGTGAGGGTGTAGAGAGTAAGAGTGGGGGAGGGTGAAAAGGAAAAGGTTCTGATTTTTATATCTCAAGAACCTATAATGATATAAAGCTGAAACTTGGTATTTAGATAGAGCCATAGTAGGAACATGTTGGAAAAATATAATTTTTTGTAAGAGTAATATGGTATGGGGGTTGGGGGTGTTTTTCCTATATATAAAACGGCTTTTGCTACAAAGTTGAAACTCGGTATGTATATGTAAATCAACTAAAAAAGTAATTTAGATAAAAAAAATTTTCAAATATCCATTGGTAAAAAAAATTATCAGTGAAAATGGAATGCATATATTTTTACGATTTTCGTCATATCTATTAGGTCTTCACAAATATTGAATTCATTTTTATTCTGCGGCTTCTTCATATAAATACCTAGAAAGCGTTTTCAGAATTTTTTGAAATTCGACCCCTAAGGGGGTGTAAAGGGGTTGTATACTTTTTCACGAATTCTGCCATATCCCACCAGGTCTGATTAGATTTCGACTAACTTTTCACTTTCACCGGCTTGCGTAATGATCGCCTAAACCTCGTTTTTAAGTTTTTTCCTTTTTCAGCCCCTAAGAGGGTATAAAAGAGTTGAACACGTTTTCATGAATTCCGAAATTTCAGAAGTGATAAGAAATTGAATTGGTTTCTACTTTCTTGTTCTGTCTTCATATTTATCTGTTAACTCCTTTCAGGATTTTTGAATATTCAAACCCCAAGTGGGTGTAAAGAGGTCCCATATCTTTTCGCAGATTCCTACATATTGCTTAAATCTGATCATATATCGAACTCATTTTTACTTCCTAAGGTTTCCAATATAAACGCCAAAAAGTTAATTTCAAAATTTTTAGATATTTAATCCTAAGGGGTGTAAGGGGGTTGTATACTTTTCAAAGCTTCGACATATTTCTTAGGTTTGATGAGATATTAGATTCCCATTTCTCAATTTTTGGATATTCAACCCCCACGGGTTTGCATATGTTTTCACAATTTTTGCCACCCCTTAGTTCTGATGAGATATAATAATAATAATAATAATAATCAATGGCACAACAGCCCAAATCGGGCCTAGGCCTTCAAGTAATGCTAGAGTTACTTCATTACTAGACCAACGGAACACTAGGAGGTGAAGTGGTCAACCACACGCTCGTCCGTGATTATTACCCCGATTTAACTCAGGTACTCATTTACAGCTGAGTGAACTGGTAGTCCGGCACCCAATCCCGTTCACGAAAGTTACTTGTCGCCAAGCAGATTCGAACCTGGTACCAGGTGCACCGAAGGCAAGTGCTCTAGCCACTAAGCCACCCAGACTCTGATGAGATATAAAATTGGTTATTACGGCATTTGATGTGATGACCTAAAAACCAATTTTACGATTTTTCGAATTTCAAGAACCAAGAGGGTTTGCTTATATTTTTACAAATTTTTCAAAATCCCTCGTCATGAGTTGCTTTTTATGAAATCGTCTAAAAACCGGTTTCACAATTTTTTCGAAATTTAAACCCCAAGTGGAAGTAATGGGTTTGTATACGTTTTAACAATTCGTTATATCTCTTAAGTCCGATAAGGTAAAAAATTCGTGTATACTTCCATAGGCTTTTAGTGTACATAATATACCAAAATTCGTATAGTCCACACTGGCTTTTTCAATGTTTAATCTACTTTAAAAATTTTTATTTTAAAAACAAAATTAACTTTCCAAGAAACGTCATATTCTCGAAACAACTTATGATATACTCCGACTTTGACCGCTTCCGAACTTTGACCCGAAAAATAATAAACTTTCGCGCAGACCATTGACAGTTTCTTTGGTATGTTTTGTAAAACAGTATAACCAACAAAATATAAAAAAAATAATAATAAAAAAAAAAGATTTTGAGATATTTAAGGATATAGTACAAAATCGTTATCCTTGGAAAAAAATTTCAAGGATAATTTTCATTCGTATTTTTTTTATATTGCGACAATTCTTAAATAATCTTTAAAATAAGTCCTAGTTTATTATTCTAGGATAAAAATTATCAGAGATATGAATTTTCAAAGAGGACTCGGATACCCTTTTTTTGCAAAATCTTTAACATACTATAACTAACAAAAAAAATTAGATAGAAACAAAAAATTGAAATTATATTTTTTTTTCACTAATTCTTCGAGTACACAAATTTTCAAAGGAATCGGCGATGGTAAGGTCACAAATTTCGTCATTTTTATCGATTCTTGATGGAATGACCCATATGCGTTCCGTTTTCGCGGCAACGTATTGTTAAGACAATGTTCCATTAATTTCCTGGTTAATAGTTGGATTAATTGGATGAAGTTCGTTCTCTTATCTAGACATTCCCAATCCAAAAGGTTTGAGAAAATAATGATTTGTGTTTTTATAATTAAACACTTTATTTGATAAATTAATAGATATTAAAATAAACTATTTAATTCAAAAATACTTAAAGCTGAATTGTAAATTTTATTTTTGAATAACTAATTTATTATTTTATTAATTAGATTAAAATGATATTTTTTATATCTATTTACATCAAGATTGATTTCAATATCTACTGAAAATATTTGGAGAAATTTTTCATTTATATTTAGCAAAAATGAAAAAACTTCAATTTGAAATTAATAACATGTATGAAGTTGGCATTCATTCAAAACTACAGGGAATATAATACTTACTTATAGAGAATTACTTATATTAAATTTCTTAGGTAAAATGGAGTGATGTCGCCAAACGACGTACCACCACAAACTTCCCTCCTAGAGCAGGCGTAATTTTCGACTGCACGATATCCTAATATTGTACCAACAATTTCGCAACGTTTATATTATAATTGAAATTATTTAATGTTGAATTTTACTGAATTTAAAGACGCGTTGATTGAATTGCAGTTTTGTTTAAAACAAGGTTTGAGCCTGTGACTTTTGTTTAATGAGTAATGTAAAGAACTTGTCATTTCTGTCTAGTACCTGAAAAGGTCCTTCAAATGGCGCCTGCAAAGACAAATTTGATATATCCCGCCTTACAAAAACGTGCGAGCAACTCTTAAGTTCTTTAAACACGAATACTTTATGATTGGAACTGATTTTAGGTTGTTGTGGTTTAATATTAATCATTAATTTCCGAATGTGCTGAATAAACTCACATTGATGAATTCTTTTTTTAGGATCATAATCCTGAATGAATTCACACGGCAATCTAATGTTTTGTCCGTATTCAGCTGGTGTAGCATTAGCTTCTTCACGAATAACTGAACGCAATCCAAGTAAAATACAAGGCAAACCTTCCGACCAATTAGTCACTGATTTGCACAATAATGTCTCTTTCAAGACTCTATGGCATCTTTCCAACAAGCCGTTTTGCCTTTGGATTGTATGCTGTTGTCCTATTTCTCTTAAATCCCATAAAACGATCCTAATTCAGAAAATAAGTGTGATTCGAATTACATTCCTTGATCCGTTATGATGGTTAAGGGAATTCCGTAACGTGAAAAATACTCTTTTAACAAGGTTTTAGACTCTACAGTTTTTGCCGTAATGTCCATGATTGGAAATGCCTCTGGCCAACGTGAAAATCGATCGATTACCGTTAGACAATAACGATAGTTGTTCGATGTCGGAAGTGGTCCAATTAAATCTATATGAATCACTTAAAATTTCTCTGAAATTTCTTTGAAATTGCCTAAAGGGCTTCTTACGAACTTAGAAATTTTTGCCTTTTGGCAGCTTTCACATTGTTTCAATGAACGAATATCTTTGTTCACTGAAGGCCAGATAAACTTGTGATTTAGTAGCTTTGTGGTTGCCTTTATACCGGGATGAGATAAATTGTTTACAATTTGAAAAATTGATTTCCGAAGTGATATATGAATATATGGTCGTAAAGTTGAAAGTGAAGAGTCACACCACAATTCAAGGTTGGTGTTAGGTAAAATACCATGGATACACTGCTTGTATACAAATTATGTTATTCAAATCATGATATGCGATACAAGATAGCATGATACACAGCCCATACATGTCATACTTTGACATTTAGCTATCAAAGACAAAATTTCTTCGTGCCAAACGTTGCAGTATGATGTTCCGGCGAATAGCACTTTCATTGCTAATAAAGAAATGTACAAAGCAGACCATCATATCACACACAAAATTGAAAACACGCTCAAAGAATTTTAACTGACGGAAGAATATAAATATCCACAAATGTCATTCATTGGAATTTCAGTTGATTTCAGTAACAGATGGCGCTGATGGCAGTTAAAAGAAGGCTATATCAGCTAAAATCATCGAATTTATATACAAGGAAACAGGTTGGATATTATGTAGATATCAGCTCGTTGACGTACTATATGCATAATATTGGGTGATACACTGGTGATATTGACGATATTATGATTTGTATAAGAGCTGTGTATCCAAGATATTGCAACCGCTATTAATTTCAAGCTAGGAATTAATTTAACTTACTCTAAAGTTACATCTTAACTTTGAGCCTTAGCCACCTCGTTAAAATCTATAGAAGATGTTAGTTCAATTTCGTTGATTCTTGACAATGCGTCTGCCACCACATTGTCTACTCCTGAAACATGCCTAATATCAGTTGAGAACTGTCCAACGAAATCTAAATATCTTAATTGCCTCGGAGATGCTTTATTGGCATTTTGATCAAATGCAAAGGATAAAGGTTTATGATCTGTAAATATGATGAAAGAACGACCTTCTAACATGTATCTGAAATGTTTGATTGCTGCATATGTTGCTAACAATTCTCTATCGTAACTACTATACAATTTGCCTGTGCTACGGTCAACTTACGAAAAAAATGCCAATGGGCTCCAACCCAAGAACCTATTACACGTTGTTGGAGAGCAACTCCTAAAGCTGTATCGGAAGCAGTGCTGTCGTTTGAATATTTTGCGGAGTAGTAAAGTCTTATGAAGTAGAGGAGTATTTTTAGAATTTGGGGAGTACACGAAGTAAATCAGAAAAATTGTTTTTTTTATATACATATATAGGGTGTATCAGTAGGAATGCTCAAAATTTGTTAGGTTATACCGGTCATGTTGTTAAAGCAACATCCGTCGAATTTGTTGTGAATTGTTCAGTAGTGTATGGCAAATCATCATGGAAGGTTATACCATTGAACAACGTGTGCAAATCATCAAATTTTATTTTCAAAATCAGAGCTCCGTTCAAAAAACCATCCGCGCAATGCGTGATTTTTAACGACGAGGCCCATTTCTTGATGAATCGATGTGTGAACAACCAAAATTGTCGGATTTGGGACGATACCAATCCACATGAGATACACCAGCACCAAATGCATCCCGATAAAGTCATTGTTTGGTGCGGATTTTGGTCTGGCGAAATCATCGGTCCATACTTCTTCCAAAACGAAACTGGCATTGCCATAACCGTCAAACGATCAATGATAAGCAACTTCTTGTGGCCTAAACTGAATGATATGGATACCGACGACATGTGGTTCCAACAGGACGGCGCTACGTGCCACACAGCGTATGTCACGATGGCCATTCTGAACGAGCCATTTGAGGGCATCGTTACCTCGCGCTGCGACGTGAACTGGCCACCGTGATCGTACGATTTAACGGCTTTAGACTTATTCCTTTGGGGCAATCTGAAATCCCAGGTCGATGCTATAGTCCGCAAACAATTGATGACCTTTAAGTCAACATACCGAACGCCATCCAGCAAATTCAGCCAGATTTATGCGACAAAGTGGTCGAAAATTGAACCTCTCGAATACGTGCCACCACGATATAAAGTTGGGGTGGACATTTGAACGACGTCCACACTTAATGCCATAAAATATTCTTTCAAATAAAAAAAGAATTGGGTGGATATCTCACACACAACTTATTTTATTTACATTTAAAAATTGAACGTCCTTGTTGAAAGACCCTATAGATTATTATTCTTGATAATATAATAAATATAGGTTAGCCGAAGGCCAACTTCAATTTGAAATCCCCCCCCCCCCCCCAATAACATGTATGGGGTTGGCATTCATTTAAAACTACAGTGAATATAATACTTAGTTATAGAGAATTACTTACGTTAAATTTCTTAAGTAAAATGGAGTGATGTCGCCAAGCGACGTACCACTATAGTATATTTGAAATTTTTTGTTTATCTAAATTACTTTTCTAGTAGATTTACATATGCTCACCAAGTTTCTAGCATAAGTTCTATACATAGGAAAACATCCTCCACCCCCGTACCAAATTTTTACAACATGCCACTACAATAGCTCTATCTGAATACCAAGAAGGTTTTTACAAATCCATTTTCCTTCGAGTAAATCTAATTAATTTCTTTTCATTATAAGCCATATGTTTATTTTAAAATTTATATATCGTTGTTCAACAGTGCAAGCCGGACTATAATACTAATTATTATTAAATTAAAGTCACAAGGGTTTGAATTTGACTTTGAATTTAAAAAAGATATACGTTTTTCCTACAAAATATTTATGATCAAGGGTTGGAAAGGAATATTCTGATTCCTGTTTTTGTGAACATTTAATGCCTTGTTTTTTTAAGAAGCTTTTGGCATAGCAATAAGAAATGAATCAAATTATTTATAGAAATACGCCTCATTATATCCAAAAAAAATTTCCAGATACACCTACACATCAAATTAATTGGAGAAATACTGTCTAGGTAATTTCTATGGCAGGAATTTCTGTGATGATTTTATAAATAGAAGAAGCCACTAGAAAGTTCACAATTCGTTAAAATAGACAATAATAAAAAAAAATTAAATGTGGCGTGTGTATGAAGATGGAAACAACTATGTATGGCTTAGAAATTATATTCAATTTCTTAAGAACACTGTATAAAATGTGCATCTTATTTTGATACTTGATTCTAGCAAAGTGAGAAGAATTGGTAAACTACTTTCAGTATTGCAACTTTCGCAAGTGCAATTGGGAAGTACTATTTTTAATAAGACCTAAAGATTTTTTTTATGCCTTTAACGGCTTATGAAAGAAAATTAGAATTTTCCCCGCTATCAAAAAGTTTAGTTCTATTTTGTTTGTTTTTCAAATTTATTATATTTTTCATGAGTATATATTTATTTCAACTTACTTACTTACTACTTTTGACGCTCAAAAAAGAGGCTATTTTTAGAATTTTTTTTTAGAAGTTACTGGAACAAATATTGTTGGAATTCTTTTTGGGCTTAATAAATATACTCTAAAAGTAGTTGATTTTATTTTTTTTATTTACTTTTATAGTTTTTGTTATTATAAATCCCCATTAAACGGAACTGCCCGAAAAATACTTTAGTGACTTGCGGGATTGATTCAGTTCAGCAGATTCGTCTGAAACGAAAAAATCAAGAAGTTTTAGATTTAGTACAACTGTGATTATGGTCGGAACTAGAAATTTAAATATTCGTGCATAAATAACAAAATGGCGGACTTTTTTCGAAAAAACACCAAAAAGTGGTACATTTTTGACTGTTTATTGCAACAAAATAAATAGTAAAAATGAAAATTTTGACTTATTTCTAGTTTCGACTAGAATTTTGCATTTAAGGAATATGTGATTCAAATTTCATCAAGATCGGTTGAAAGGTTTCGAAAATTTCAATCCCGCAGCCCGAGAAAATGTTATTTCGAGAAAAACGCGTTTAAAGTTTTTTTTTCTACAAAATACCTCGAGAAAGCGCTCAGGTAGCAACGTAAAAGACATGGAAAAATACACTTAGCGTGCTCGGATCGTTATGAATTTTTCGCACAATATTTTTGAATGAACATAATTTCGAAAAATGCAAAAGAAAAAAATCGGTTTTTTCAAACGGTCAAAGTAGCATGAACCCTTAAGCACAAAAACTAAAAATCGTAATCCATTATAATCAGCAACTTTCAGCAAATTTTGGGTTCTCCAGATATAAAAACCAAAAATTTACATTTTACATGGTCGAAAAATACATGATTTTCAAGAATTATTTTCTCAAGTATAATAACTCGAAACGCATAATTCAAGAGCACAGTGTAATTTTTTCACATTAAAAAATCGATATTTAATGTAAAAAATCTGCCAACAGTCTGGGCGCAACTTTATTATTTTTTGGGTAGAAGTTCGGAACGAGTTTAATTCTGAGATGCGGTGTAGGTTACTATGTCACTGAAAACCTAAAAAAAGTTCGGGAAGCAGTTAGAATGGGGTCGCGCTAGAATACTTACGCCGCTGTCACATCTATCATATGAATTACTTAATTGGGTCATACTCCGGGACGAGGTCTAGTTTTAGTATAATATCAGTTGTTACGCCATTAGAAGGTTTTTCGTGATTTGGTTTTGGGCCATTACATGAAATCGGAAATGCGTTTGTAGACGATTATATAAAAAGTCTGGGGAAGTGAAAACCAATCTAATGTCTCATCAATCCTGAGAAATATGCCGAAAGCCTTACGTCCTATGGGAGTTGAATAACAAACATCCTGAACTCAACTTTTTGACGATTATGTAAGAAGCCTTAGGAAGTAAAAATGATCTCAATATCTCATTAGAACTAAGAAATATGTAAGAATTTGTGAAAACATATGCAACCCCCTTGCACTCACTTTGGGGTTGAATATAAAAAAATCCTGAAATTATTTTTTAGATATATGTAAAGAAAGCCAGAGGAAGTAAAAACCAATCCCATGTCTTATCACTCTTAAGAGATATAACGAAATTCGTGAAAACGTGTTCAACCCATTTATACTCTCTTAGGGGTTGAAAAAGGCAAAAACTTGAAAACGAGTTTTAGGTGATTATTAAATAAGCTCGTGGAAGTAAAAAGTTATTCGATATCTAGTCAGACCTGAGGGATACGGCTGAATTCGTGAAAATGTATACATCCCCTTTACACCACCTTGGGGGTCGAATTTCAAAAATTCTTGAAAACACTTTCTAGGTATTTATATGAAGAAGCCGTAGAATAAAAATGAATTTAATATTTGGAAAGACCTAATAGATATGACGAAAATCATGAAAATATATGCATTCCATTTTCACTGACCATTTTTTTCGCCCCCCTTCCGAACGCCATTGGATATCTGAAATTTTTTTAAACAAAATTACTATTCTAGTTGAGTTACATATACGTTCCAAATTTCAACTTTCTAGCATAAGCCGTTCTATAGTTAGGAAAAACATCCCTCACCACCATACCATACTACCCCTATAAAAAATTATATTTTTCCACCATGCTACTACTATAGCTCTATCTAAATACTGAGTTTCAGCTTGATATCATTATAGGCTCTCGAGATATAAAAATCAGAACTTTTTACTTTTCATCCTCACCCACCCTCACCCTCTACACCCTCATCCCTGAAATTTTTTTTTCTGCTGAGGGTCTATTAGGCCTACTTCTGGCAAAAATTTTAAGCATCTATCTTACACTGTTCTTGAGATATGAGACATGATTTTTTAAAAAAATTCTTACCCCCTCCACTTCCATACTCCACCGCCCCTTAAAAAATTTTACTTTCAGCAAACTTTATTTGTCAACCTTTATACAGAAACCAAATTTTATTTCTCTAGTGTAATTGGTTCGTGAGATAACGTAATCTAAACTTTTTCAACCCCCACCCCCATACTGCACTGCCCCCTCTCAAAAATTTGTTTGTTTGTTTGTGTATTCTCCAAGTATACCTACAGACGATTATTTAGTTTTAATTTTGTGACATTAACCGGTTAGGAGATATGGATTTTAGAATGTTTCGATCTCGGCTTTCGAACCTTTCGGACGCATTATTTTTCCCCCCACTGCCACACCCCTTCACCCATATCAACAATATTTTTGCAAATGGGTCCACTATCGAAGCTCTATACAAATTCCAAGTTCCAGCTTCCTAACATGAGCGGTTGCTGAGATCTAGAAACCAAAATTTTTCGTCTAAAACGCTTCCCCCACCTCCCCCCTCATACTCCCACCCCCCAAAAAGTGGTAACTTCAAGGGACCTACCCAGTCTATTAATAAAAAAAATTTCAATTTAATAGCTCATACGGTTTAGGAGTTATAAGCCCTCAAACGTTTTGCGTACGGCGGACGGCGGACGGCGCACAGACGGACTGAAATTTTTTTTTGCTTTTTTGGTGCTTATTAGTCATAAAACGTATAAAAAAAAATGTTCAGGGTAGCAAATTTTTTTTTTTTAAAAATCGATAACAATACTTTATTATTAAAATAATAAAGTAAAATGGATGGATGTTAATATCGCCTCGTTTCTAGCTGCGTACACTCTAGCGTCCTTAATTTTGATCTGAACAAAAAAAACAAAAAGTTTTTGTAAATTTTATGATACTAGCTTCTAGGTGACGTCGTAATTTAAAGAAAAAGTTGAAATTGCATTTTTTTACACAGTTTTAAATTTAAAGTACATATTTCGCTAAAAAAATCGACTTTAAAATACGAAAAAAATATGTAAAAAATTGTTTTTCAAAAAACAATTAACGTCATCTAGTAGAGAATATAGTCGTCATAAAGGGATCATTTCATCAAGAATCGCCAAAGTTATGACTTTACCATCTCCGATTCTTTTGAAAATGTTTGTACTTGAAGAACTACATAATTAAAAAAATAATTCAAATTAAATTTTTTGTTTCTATCTCTTTTTTTTTGTTAGTTATAGTATGTTAAAGTTTTCGCAAAAATGGTATCCGAGTCCTCTTTGAAAATTCATATCTCTGGTAATTTTTATCGTAGAATAATAAAATAGGGCTTATTTTAAAGGTTGTCGCAATATAAAAAAATACGAATGAAAATTATCCTTGAAATTTTTTTTCAAGGATAACGATTTTGTCCTTTATCCTTGAATATCTCAAAATGCGTTTTTTTATATTTTGTAGGTTATATTTTTACAAAATGAACTTGGGATCTCAAGTGGATTGGGGTCAAAAAAATCGAATTAAATTATTAGAGAACTAAACTAGCCTTAATTGAGAACCACTGATGCCCTTCGATTTTTTTGACCCCGATCCCATTGAGATCCCAAGTTAATTTTTTCGTATGTTTTGAAAAACAGTATAATATACAATACCTAAAAAAATGAAAATAATAAAAAAAAATCTGCCAATGGTCTGGGCGAAACTTTATTATTTTTCGGGTCGAAGTTCGGGAGCGGTCAAAGTCGAAGTATATCATGAGTTGTTTCGAAATTATTAGATTTCTTGAAAAATTAATTTTCTTCTTAAAATAAAAATATTTAAAATAGAGATTTTTAGCCGATTAAACATTGAAAAAGTCCGTGTAGACTATTCGAATTTTGGTATATTATGTACAATAAAAGCCCATAGAAAAAAAACGAATTTGCTGCCTTATCAGACTTAAGAGATATGATGAATTGTTAAAACGTATGCAAACCCATTACCTCCACTTAGGATTCTGATTTTCGAATAAATTGTGAAACAGGTTTTTAGACGATTTCATAAGAAGCAACTTGGTATCTCATGAGACACGAGGGATTTTGACAAATTTGTGAAAACGTAAGCAAACCCTTTACACCCTCTTGGTTCCTGAAATTCGAAAAATTGTGAAATTGGTTTTTAGGTCATTACATCAAATGCCGTAATAACCAATTTTATATCTCATCAGAACTAATGGATGGCAAAAATTGTGAAAATATATGCAAAACCTTGGGGGTTGAATATCGAAAAATTGAGAAATGGGTTTGTAGGCGATTATATAAAAAGCCTGTGGAAGTGAAAAGCGATCTAATATCTCATCAATCCTAAGAAATATGTCGAAGCTTTGAAAAGCATACAACCCCCTTACACCCCTTAGGATTGAACATCTAAAAATGGAAGTAAAAATGAATTCTATATATTATCTGATCTAAGCAATATGTAAGAATCTGTAAAAACATATGCAACCTCCTTACACCCAATTGGGGGCAGCACGAGGAAGTAAAAGCCAATTCAATTTCTTATCACTTCTAAAAGATATGACGAAATTCGTGAAAATGTGTTCAACCCTTTAATCCCCTTTTAGGGGCTGAAAAAACTTAAAAACAAGTTTAAGTCGATTATTACGCAAGCCCATGAAAGCGAAAAGATATTCGATAGACCAGAGGGATATGGCAGAATTCGTGAAAAAGTATACAACCCTCTTAGGGGTCGAATTTCAAAAAAATCCTGAAAACTCTTTTTAAGTGTTTATATGAAGAAACCGTAGAATAAAAATGAATTCAATATTTGGGAAGACCTAATAGATATGACGAAAATCGTATAAATATATGCATTCCGTTTTCACTAATCATTTTTTCGCCCCCCTTCCGAACGCCAATGAATATTTGAAATTTTTTCTTATCTAAATTACTTTTCTAGTTGATTTACATACACATACCGAGTTTCAACTTTCTGACATAAGCTGTTCTATAGATAGCAAAACCCCCCCCCCCCTTCCCGAACCATACTACCCCTATTAAAAATTATATTTTTCCAACATGCTACTACTACATGTCTATCCAAATACCAAGTTTGAGTTTTATATCATTATAGGTTTTCAAGGTATAAAAATCGGAACTTTTTCTTTTTCACCCTCTCTCACCCTCACCACCTACACCCCCACCCTCTTACTTTTTTTTCTGATAGGGGTCTATTAGGTCTACTTCTTGTAAAAATTCTAAGTATCTATCTTACACTGTTCTTGAGATATGAGACGTGATTTTTTAAAAAAATTCTCATTCCCTCCACTTCTATGCTCCACCTCCCTCTTAAAAAATTTTACTTTCTTCAAACTCCATTTGTGAACTTTAATACAGAAACCGAATTTTATTTTCTAGTGCAATTGGTTCGTTAGATATCATAATCTAAAGTTTTTCACACTTCACCCCCCGTACGCCACTGCCCCACTCAAAAATTTGTTTCCGATCTATGCTCCTGGTATACCTACAGATGTTCATTATGTTTTAATTTCGTGACATTAACCGATTAGGAGATATGGATTTTAGAATGTCTCAATCTCGGCTTTCGTGCGTCTCGGACGCATTATTTTTCTCCCCCACTCCTTCACCCCTTCACCCATATCGGTAATTTTTTTGAAGCCCTATATAAATTCCAAGTTCCAGCTTCGTAGCGTAAGCGGTTGTTAAGATCTAGAAACCAAAATCTTACGTCTAAAACGCTTTCCCACCTCCCACGTCACAGCCCGACCCCACAGAATTTGGTCACTTCAGGGCAGGGACGTCATTTGTGGGGGGGCATTGGCCCCCCCCCTGAATTATGTATTTTTATAGATTATATATAACATATGTATATTTATATATAAAAATATATACAAACATAACATCTTGCCCCCCCCTAGAAAAAACTGAAATGACGTCCCTGCTTCAGGGGGTCTACCCACTCTACCCACGAAAAAAAATTCAACTAAATAGCTCAAAGGGTTTGGGTGCTACGAGCTTTCAAACAATTTTGCGTACACCATTAGACGTACGGCGTACAGATGGACTGAACATTTGTTTTACTTTTTTCGTGTCTACTAGTCATGAAACGTGAAACAAAAACTGTTCAGTCTAGCAATTTTTTCTTTTAGAAATCGACCACAATACTGTATTATTGAAATAATAAAGTAAAATTAACCAGAAAATAGTTTTAAAAGTCGCTTTCTTTATGGTGGCCGTCGCTTCTAAGCTTTAAATGTAAATTTTAGCCCAGACTGCGGGCAAATGAATTTTTTATAAACGGAGAAATGCTGAATAAATATATAAAAATACTGCAAATTAATTGCATAAAAGAAACCCAACTGAAATAATAATTTCCGTTGAAAATATCGTTCACGATTAGGAAGCAGCCTTATTATTGTTATCTTGAATTCTTTTCTACATTCGAACTGCATTGCCCATCCGCATTCCGCGAATTCCTTATCATTTTGACAGTTAAATAAAACAAATATGAACAAATCTCGAATAATCCGCCCGTAGTTTAAATCCAATTTCATTTTATATCTTGACAAAATTTTCAATTTAGAAAATTCATGTAAAACTATGTTCTTACAGAAAATCTTATTCGGCGTTTTAACAGCAGCAATTTTCACGGACTGTGCTAAGAAATCGGATCCAGCGCGGGAAGATATCGAGAATCATTTGGCCTCGAAAACTCCCTACCGGGTGATAGCCAACAAAAATGACAAGGAAATCAAATATCCAGGTTTGTTATTCGTGTAATTTCTGTGTTTCCTTTACTGAACCGTGTGCTGAATTATTTCCAGGCTGTAAGGCGGCACGAATCTGGTCGATACATCGCCACGGTACGCGCAATCCAAGCCGGAAGTTTGTCGACTGTTGCCGAACGCATCTGACAAAAATCCGCGACAGAATTGTCTCGTCCGAACGAACGAATCTCGAAAAACAACAAATTCTGGCACTCCGAAATTGGAACGTTGCTGTGCCGGACGGTGAAGAGAAATTCCTGGTCTACGAAGGTGAGGACGAGCTGATCGAATTGGCCGAGCGGATGCAGAAACGTTTTCCGCTCCTGTTGCTCGAGAACTACGATCCGATCTTCTATAAATTTAAATATACGGCAACTCAAAGGGCTCTGAAGAGTGCCGAGAGTTTTGTTACCGGACTGTTCGGTAGACAGAATATCAAACAGGTTTCCTTTCCGGAAGCGCTGCACAAAGATCCAGTTTTACGTGTAAATTTTTTTTACGATTTTGTGACGAATGTTGGGTACGATTTTGGATTTCTTTTCAGTTTTACAAGCTGTGCAATAGTTGGCGAGCTGAAGTCGATAAAAATCCCGATTCTTTGGCCGAGGCCAAGAAATTTAATGAAGGTCCCGAAATGCAGGCAGCTTTGGAGCTGATTATGAAGAAGGCCGGTGTAACAGGATTGTCTGCTGGTAAGTGAGTCGCTTTAGTAAGTTCTGTTTAAATTATTTCATGATCAGCTTGTCAAAGTCCCGCTCGAAGTTGACTCGAATCGAAATTGTATACGCAAAATCTGACCAAGTTATAAAAATCATTTTGAGAATTTCTAGTGTCTTGTCTCAACCGCGTTTGATGGCGTACACATTTTGCTCAAGATTGTGGGAAATGGGATGAGATCTGCTTCTATAGACAAGCGCTTAGGACCAACTTAGGCTTATAGCCGGTTTCTTGAATTAACTTTGTCGTGGCTTCTAGCAATTTTTCCTTTTGTGGAGTTTAGCATGCTCTTGGTTGGTTCATGTGGTAACCCTGACCAGGCCCCTATAGAGCAAGACCCGTCTTTAGGTAATTGTTTTCATAGTAATTTTAGTAATACGTACACGCGATGGTGCTATTTCACCGTCAGCTGCACATTATCTGTGTATAATAAACATCGCAACCGGGATGTGTTCTATGCCAACAGCCGCTAACAGTCGGTTCACCTCCTCACCACTTGCCACAAAACCGTCCGCTTCTTTAACAACTCCGTTCCCCCACTTGATATCCTCCTCTCACCCTCCAACCCCGATCTACAGCTCCAACTCCTAAATCACCTACATCTTCAGCACCTGTTGTGAACGGAGGCCTTGGAGTGGTTATTTCGACTTAAAAAAGTCAACATAACCGAAGGGAAAAATGGTAAATAGACAATAGACGATCATTAGAATGGATCTTCTCGTTTGAAGACCTTCCGCCCCCTCATTCCTCTCTTTAGGGCCATATTTCACTATTTTTTTTGAGGACAGATATGGCTATGGTAGGGTGGGCTAGACGGCGCACAACAACAGCGCCAGTCGAGTTGAAGGGAGTTTTTTCGAGCTGCCGTGACCGATTGGGAATCTTATACCAATTTTATCACCCGGGTAAGTCGGCGTGAAATTTTTGTAGTACATGGGATTTTATGGTCTGAAATGCGAACAACGTACCCCCCCACAGCCGCAGCTAGCACGGAAGCTAGCAAGCAAGTCGCTCCGGTTTGCATTTCAGCCACCAATTCGGACGTAGGCGGAATTGGACCCCTGTTTCCCGATCCCCAACCTTTCCTTCGGTTATTATGACTTTTTTAAGTCGAAATAACCACTCCAAGGCCTTCGTTCACAACACACCTCATATAACTCCCCCTCCCCCACCCATCAAATTAATCTTAAGTAGCCTTAAGTTGTTCTTCTAGCACCCACAATTAATGAATTTCTTGTTAGCATGTAAGTTTTTTCATATTTTGGTGCATTGTTTCCTCTTGTTCGCCTTTTATAAGAAGTAAACTTGAATTTTCATTTATTTCTCACTTTCTTTGCTTTGTTTGCTCACGTTTATTTTCCTTGTTTGCATTTTTATTAGTAGTAAGTAAGCTTGAATTGTCATTAATTTTTTCCTCATTTTTCTTTAATTACATTATGCTTAAGTTAATATTGAATTCACTATAATTGTACCGAGTTGTAATTCGAACTCGAAGTGCCATATGCCCTCTGGGCTTGGCCGTAATACCGATGGGCTCCTTTATTTATGATCGGGCCACATCTTATCGCTAAATGTGTTGCTAACCACAAAACTCGAGAACGGCTGGACCAATTCGGCTAATTTTTTTCCAAACATTCCCTGAAGTCCGAGGAAGGTTCTTATAAAGAGAAAAATTGGAAAAATTGCTCGGAAAAACGTAAAACCCCCATTTTCGCACTAAAGGTGTTCCAACAATGTTGCTGCAATGCTTGATGAAGCAAGGCATTGCGGCAACATTGTTGGAAGGCGGTCGAACAGCCCATTCAGCGCTAAAATTGCCGTTAAATATGCAAAGCAGCGAAACTCCGACCTGCAACATTTCGGAGAACACTGCAATGGCAAAGGGTTTGCAGCAATGTAAACTGGTAGTATGGGATGAATGCACGATGGCACATAAAAAGTCTTTGGAGGCATTAGATGGAACCATGCAAGATCTGCGCAACAATCAAAACCGATTTGGTGGTGCGATGATTTTGTTAGCTGGAGATTTTCGTCAAACATTGCCAGCGATTCCACAATGCTTGTTTAAAGTCCTCCATTTTGTGGAAGCACGTCAAGATATTAAGCAAGAATATGCGTGTCGAGTTGCAAAATGATCGATCTGGAAAAACATTTTCAAAACAACTCATTGACATTGGTAATGGCAAATTCCCTTTATACATTTTGACTGGCTGGATAACCTTTCCTGATAATTTTTGTCAGTTTACTGAATCAAACACCAAACTCATTCAAAAGGTGTTCCCAAACGTTGATAAAAATTACACTGATCATGTTTGGTTGAGCGAACGAGCAATATTGGCTGCCAAAAACATGGATGTAAATGAATTAAATTTCAAAATTAAAAACGAAATTGCCGGTGAATTGAGGACATACAAATCAGTTGATTCCGCTACTAACCAAGATGATGTTGTCAACTACCCACCCGAATTTTTGAACTCTTTAGATTTGCTAGGATTGCCGCCTCACAATCTTCAATTGAAGGTCGGATCGGTGGTCATAATGTTGCAAAATATCAACCAACCGCGTCTTTGTAACGGCACAAGGCTAGCGGTGAAAAAATTAATGAACAACGTGATCGAAGCAACCATTATAAAGGGAAACTATAAAGGAGAGTACGTTTTGATACCACGCATCCCGATGATTCCGACCGACATACCATTTCAATTTAAACGACTACAGTTTCCAGTGCGGCAATAAAGAAATAATCAAACTTATTAGAAACGTTACTGTACTAACTTTTTTCAATATTTTTAACTAAGCCGGACTGAGCCACAACAACGCGTGGCCGGGTCAGCTAGTAAATAAATAAAATAAATATGAATAATAATTTTTATTTTCCTAAATTCACAGTC
This sequence comes from Beris morrisii, assembly GCA_951812415.1. NCBI lineage: Eukaryota > Metazoa > Arthropoda > Insecta > Diptera > Stratiomyidae > Beris > Beris morrisii. Next base: position 145,594,684 of record OX638310.1, read on the forward strand.
GATGCACATCTAATCTATACGGCATGTGCATTCGAAACGGCCTGGAGCAAGCATCACATGTCTCCCTGGTGTTCGTTATTCGATCGTCAATCGATACGAACACTGGAATATCTAAAAGAACTACAACATTATTACGTTGACGGCTATGGTTACGAATTGACCACAAAATTAGCATGTCCTGCAATTATTGACATGATGGAACACATAAGGTACTTGTTTTTCGTAATTGACGCAAAATGTATTAATTTTGACTCGCCTAGCCCTTCGTCGGTGCAACCGAACGCAACATTTTACTTTACCCATTCGGGTACCATACTAAAATTGTTAGCCCACTTACATTTATACCAGGACGACTTCACTTTAACGCATGCGGATCTCAATCGAAACAGAAAGTGGCGAATTAGTAAAATTGATGCGTTTGCAAGCAACTTAGCTTTTGTTGCTTTCGAGTGAGTAGCTTCTCATTTGTTAATTTTCTGGTTTTATTTTATTTTTGTTTAGTTGCGAAACGGAAACAAAAGTTCTAACTCTACATCAAGAACGAGTCGTTCATATACCAGGTTGCCCGGAAAATGAAGATCTTTGTGGTTTGGATAAACTTCGGCACATTTTAAAAGACAGCTTAGAACATTGTCACTTTAAGGAGATGTGTAAGATAACATGATAGCTAATTTGATACGTATGTAAGTAAATAAATTATTATTTATTCAGTATGATTTCGAAGAATTTTAATTAGTGTTAGATCTTGGTTGCTTTTCTTATCGCTTTCCTCTGATTTTTTTTAGCTAGATTCGTTTGATATTTTTTGAAAAGTCAATACGTCCCTAATAAATTGCAAAATAATTATTTTTATCTGAATTTAAGTGAATTTCAAACAATTACGTAATTACTGTATTATCCCGACTTTTATCGCAAAAATAATAATTGTGCGATTATTGCCCGAAAAATGCCACTCTCTTATCGTAAACTTTGAAATCCCTGTTTCATGAACATAAATTGATCTTCGATGTCACAATTGATGCTTCCAAACGCCTTGGTATTCTACGGAATTGGAAGAAATTCTTTTCAGCATCTCACTTAGCTACAATCTTTAAGGCATATGTCAGGCCGCGTCTTGAAATGCGAACTGTACTCAAGACGAGCTGCGAACTGTACTCAAGACGAGCTGCGAACTGTACTCAAGACGAGCTGCTGTCCCAAATTCTCATTTACCTTTGCTCGTATTCAAAAACATGACTTTCGACTAATTTGAAATGAGGCCGTTTCAGCTTCTATAGACTCCCTCGAGCATAGCGGAAATGTCGGAAAACACTGTATATTTACTTTCGATATTTCCATGGTAAATGTAGTAAGGAAGTAAAAAGACGTATACCTCCACTCTTAGTCGCCTCTTGTAACACTCATCTCGTTCAATCACTCTAAGAGTACCCGCAGACTAGAGATTTAAAATCGTGCGATAGTTTAGTTGAATGGTTATGAAGCTATATGGAAGAGCGCACACCGAAACTAAACAATCGTCCAAACTAAACAGTTTAATAAGCAACCAGATCCCTTTCGATCGATGTGCGACTAAACTCTCGCATTGGCCTCTATATGCACGGCGGCTTATCTAGATGCGCACACGGACCAAATTAAAAACCTCACACGACTGGTTTTCTCTTTGCATTCGGTCCTATCTTAGCAGTAGATCTGTCTGGTGTGATGCAAATTACAGCATTAATACTCTGCCAGTGGTGGTGGTAGGTTGATATGAGTACCAATTGACTGTAACAATCGGCCGGTGGTTGAGTAATGTGCGGATGAACAAAGACTAAACAGTTTAGTGGGGCAGATAAGAGTGTACGCGACTCGATGTGATTAAACAGTTGCCCAACTGTTTAGTCTCAAGTATGCGCTATGCCTAAAACTCTGACCATTCCATTTTCACCCCTAGCCTATGTAATTTTAGCTGTGCAATCGCATTAAAAGGTGACCCCCTAAGTTATTTCGTCGGCCGTAAAAGTTGATAAGTCTAATCATAACCAAGCAACACATCTTCTTGTCTAGTTAAAAATAAATTTATTTATCTTCTTTCTTAAATAAAATTTTACATTTTTCAATAGAAAAAATTCCGATCATTACACTAAAACCACGAGAATAAATAAAATAAAATATTTTTTTGATATGATTCGATATTAATACTTCTTTGAGTCTACGTTGAAAAACCTTTATTTGAACGTATCCGTTCAATAAACCCGTCTTCGTTTTACATTCATTTTGGAATGACATTTTTAATATAAAGCATAGTTAATTTAAAAAATAAAATGGTAAACAAGAAATTCAAGTTATCACATTTTCGTTCTTAAGTACTGAAAAATATCAGCTTCCTCATAGGCAATTATCATAAACTCTATTCGTTTCTATTAACAGGCCTAAAGCCACTTCATTTCAGTCGGAACGAACCCGTCGTCGTCGTCGATTACTCGACCATGGTTGTTCCTCGTCACTGGCAAGCACCAAATAAACAAAATTCCCAGCTATATTAATAGCAGCGGCAAGATAAAATACCAATCGCCATTGTCCTAATGTTTCACGTCCGTTAATAAGTAATCCGATAACATACGGTGCTAAGAAGCCGCACATATTTGCCGCTGCGTTTGTCAATCCGTACATTGTACCAGCGTATTTAGGACTTAAGGCAATATGATTCATTTGATTGCCCGGATATAAGGCACCAGAGAACGCTCCTAGACCTGCCAACATGACCATCACCCAAATCCAATTGCATCCTACGTAAGCGACACCGATCATACCAATCGATGGAACAATCGAAGCAATCGAATTCCAAAATTTATAGGAATTTTTCAGTGATATGTATCCCTTGGCTAGAAGCCAATCGGCCAGAATCGAACAGCCAATTCCAAAAATCCAACTGGTCAGGTACGGTAGTGCATTCATAACAGCGTTCGATTCAATTCCGAAATGTAAAATATTTTCCATGTACGTTGGCAGCTCGGTAAGTTGAGTGTAAAAAGCCCAAGACTGACCGCACTGCGTTATTAAAATGCCCCAAAGCGGTGCTGACGTTAAAATCGAACACCACGGAATGTCGCTGTTATCGTCGTCATCATCTAACAATCTGCCGTCCTCGCTTCTATTTCGTATCGATCTTTCGATGAAATTTTTTTCATTCCAACTAATACGAGGATGTGAGCTTGGCGTGTCGAATACTAGAAACATCCAAAATACGAACCAAACGATACCCAATATTCCGAAAATATAAAATGCTAGTGGCCAGCCTCCCATGTATTCGAGCGAGCAAAGCCATCCGGCCAACGGTAACGATATTACCGTGCCAATATTCGATCCGGCATAGACGATAGCGGCAAACTTACTTCTTTCGAGCGGCGGAATCCAATGCGCCAGCATAGCATGCATTGCCGGATATGTTACACCTTCGCCCATTCCTTCTAAAATTCGAACAATTACCAGAATCGGAAGATTCCAATTTGCTGCAGCCGGTGTAAGCAGTGTAAATATTGCCGTTATTAAAACGCCAATTCCGTAGATTAATTTACCTCCTAAAGTTTCTGCCAGTCGTCCACCAGGTACCTGAGTTAATACGTAGCCGTAAAAGAATGATCCCAGAACGATTCCTTGTGTTGCTTCGTCCCAAATAAACGTGCCTTCTTTTCGAGGTATTGTACTGTTTGTTGTGTGTGGATCTGGACAGACATCTTCAACCGTTACGTTTTCTTGTGGAATTGCTGTTTGATTTACCATCGCTACGATTGCTACCGACAAATTTACTCGCATTGCGTAGACAATAGCGAATCCAAGAAAGCCCATAAGGCCAAAGGTATGACGCGCTTTTGGGAATTTTCCATCTTCTGAAAAAAAAAGAATATCAATTAGTTATTTAGTTTTGGACGAATGATTATTTGATGGCTTGTCTCTGACCGGATACGTGCTCGTATTTGCACAATGGTACAATAAAATGAAACATGATATCGCCGGAGATCTCATTATATTGACGAACATGTGGTTTTATTTCTGGTTTCAATTATTAGCCCAGCAATATAATGAAATATAAAGCTATCATTCCGTTACATAATTCTGATATTAAAGTGTTACGAATGCGTTCAACATCCGCATCTCTCGATGATAATAAATGCTCGCTTTGGACGATGTGCAAAATTTTTGGAAGATAAGCGAGAACAAAGTAGACTTTTGTCGAGTACAACTCGGAATCAATTTGTGATTTGTCGTATCGCGATTTTTCTGAGTATTTAAGATTTCCCGTAAATTTTTTTTAAACAATTGAAATATATTTAAAAGACCTTGATCTTTTTAACTGACAATCAGCAGACATGAAAAATTCAACTACAAAACTAGACAAATGCCCTGTAGCTACAGGAACAAAAAAAATACGAAAAGCACAAAAATCTTGGATTTTGTTCGTCGCACAATAAAATTTTGATCACTTTTATCATGTGCAATTTTTTGAAGAATGTTTTAAATAGGAGATATTTGGACCTCCACCATTCATTTCAATGCTAATCAAATCCTCAGATCCTATGTGTCCCCGATGGAGGCTTCTCCACAACATAAGATCCTGGGCTTTAGCCTCTACCTGTCGCCAGGACGTTCACAAATTGCTTCGGTATGGAGCGAATTACATCGGATCCTACTTTGTCATTTCGTGACCAAACGTTCCAAAAAACTATTATTGTCCGCGGCGATATCAGGCACTGTTCCTATTCCTCATGCTAAAAAATCAAGTTTTGTTTCCAGTTTGAAAAAGTTACATCAACTTTAGAATCCATTATTTTCAGCTGAGAAAAGAGTTTAACAAGCCTTTTGGCTTTTCATTAATTTCAAAGCAGAAAACTTTTTTACAAAAGAGTCGGCAACTGTTTTTGCATGAAAAAAAAATTAATCAAAATTTAAGCCCGTAAAAATTTTTTTTTTAATTTAGTGAAAGTAATATCTTAATTTTTTAATTTCCAATTGAGTGTTAATGTCGAAGGCGATGGTTTTAAAATTTACTGAGTGTCTCTTGTTTGCAGATGACACAAAATTTGTTTAATACATGTTCTAATAAGTTATTGAGACCAGTGCTGTCGTTTTGATAAATTGTACAGTAGTGCATTTAAGTGAAAAGTAGTAGTACTTTACAAAAAATAGTAGTACATGACTTTTTGGTTCGGAATCGCAAAATAACATCGAAAATTTGGTACATATAGGGTCATTCCATCAAGAATTGCCAAAATAATGAAATTTGTGACCCTACCCTCGCCGATTCTTTTGAAACTCGAAGAATTAGTAACAAAAATTATATTTAAGTTTTCCACGTGAATTTTTATCATAGAATTAGTCTTATCCTAAAGGCAAGTTTGCGACAATTTAAAAAAAAAATTATGCTTGCAAATTTTTTTCAAGGTTCTCTTTTTTTGTATGTATTCTTTGAATAAAGCCTAAAGCCCGTGATCCAATCAATGCAGCGCTGCATGACTAATTTATCAATTTGATGTGACATGCAGCGATGAATTGATTGGATCATGGAAAACATTTCACCGCCCTTCCCTATTGATTGGATCACGGGCTATTCGCACATTTTCATACGCATTATATGAGGTCGAAATTCGTCTCCAAAGTGAGCTATGATTGTGTTCTCCTGAAAAGTACAATTTTTTTATTGATGTTCCCTTTTCTCTGTTTATTTTAATTTTTGTGAGACGTCTTTGAACTCGACTGAGTTCTTTATTAAACTTTCCTTGCGGCTTAATACCAAAATCTCGAAAAATATTGGACATATAAAAATATTGTTTATTTTCAAAAAATTTTTTTCAGGTATAAAACTGTTACCTCTCCTTAAATATTACAGCATACATTTTTGGCTTTTTTTGGAACAGCGTGAATTTTTAACCCATTCGCGCGGGATGTTGCGTACATGCAACATTTGGTTTAGATATTTTATATGTAATTCCTAGTGCATATTTCAACACAGTTTTATTTAATTATTTTTTATTGTTATTGACATGCATTTTCAAAAAAATTTACTACCCTAAAATATTGTATTTACACGTTTTAGGAATAGTATACCAGACAAAAGAATAAAAAATAATATTAAGTTGACATTTTTATGGTGAGTATGTTCGGTGAACCGCTACGAGTGGTATCTTTTGGGTGGGTGGGGGTAGGGGGGGGAGTGTTTTAGATGAAAAAATTTGGGTTCTAAATCTCAGGAACCGTTTATGTTACGAAGCCCAAACATGGAACTTATATAGAACTATGATAGTGACCCATATTTGCCAAAAAATTGTCGATATGCGTTGTGGAGTGTAAGAGGGGGGCGGGGGGGACAATGCGTACGAAACACTCGAAAGCTGGAATTGAAACATTCTAAAATCTATATATCCTCCCGAACGATTGATGTCAAAAAGTATGTTGTGCCTAGCACTGTAGCAGCATCCCTATTCCCTTATCTAATCCAGATGCTTGGATTTCCCCTCATATCTCCATTGCCAGTAGGACAGTTTTCTAATATAAACAAACTCGAGCTGCATTAAATGCATTAATATCCAAATGTAAATACATAGCTCGGTTTGTTAAGTGACCTACTGGGAATGCCGGTAATATTAAGTACGTATTCACAAGCAATATTGCTGACTTGCGGACTTGGACTTAAGCGCCGGTTCATATTGCCTGATCGAGGTCGAAGTTAAAAACAAAATACGATTGTTTGGAACTTCATGCCTCGTTATGCAATGTGTAATCTAGACTAAGGCATAGATCCGGACCTCGACAATATTGGCCGAGTGGCATAGAATTGAGTATTTTCCCAAAGTGGAACACAATACTCAATTCTGTGTCAGTCGGCACTTTTTAAATATATAAGTTTAGTTGTAACTAGTAGTAAGCTCTTAGTATGTTAGTATTTTTTAAACCGAATTAAACTGACCATCAACTCAACGGTAACTAAAACCTTCTTTCTTTTTATTTCAGCAAACTAATTCGAAATGTTTCCGAATAGAGTTGAGACAGGCTTAATTGCATCCTCGCTCTATTTGGACATTTAGAATATCCCTCCTGCACCTGGATCAACTCCAGTAAATTCAAAGTGATCCCAAATGGTCTCTGAGACGGGCCTAATTGCATCCTCGAGCTATTTGGACACTTAGAAAATTTCTCTACGCGGTGGATCAACTTCAAGAAGAACGAAGAAAGAGTTGATCCACCACTCAGGAAAAAAGTGCTGCTCGCTGGACAAGACCACAAGCAGGCAACAGTACTCCTCTCTTTCAGGTCCCACCTCCTCTCGGGACTAACCGCGTGTTCTGATCAGGTATCCCTCTTGCCCACCAAAATAAACACAACAAGTAGAAACTTTGTAATTGTTTTAAGGAATACTAGGAGATTCGACAAGGGTTATAATTTTTTATACGGGACGTGGGGTGGGGGTCAAAAACTTTGAATTACAATATCTTCCGAACGAATTATACCAGAAAGATAAAATTTGGAGCATAATCTTTTGGTGCACCAATTAACATGGTATTATAAAAAAAATGTTTTCAACCGCTTCAAAGCTGGGTGCGAAAGGTTTAAGCCGGCAAGTGGCTTCATTTTATTTATTCCAACACAGGCTAGAAATGATAACCGTGGTTATTTATTTTGTTGTGCTAGGTGTTGTTTTATCTGGAAGAAGCTTCCAAAAGAGCTGACTGTCATCTGCGTTTTGTTTACTAATTCATCAGGTACCTACACGACGTTTCAACGGAATTAGGAAAGAAAAGTAAGGTCACATCTGCAGTCGATCGAATCACCCTATAATGATTTGAATTTAAAAAAATTAGAGTCTCGCTTTCTCAAAACACAGCAAGAACATCGTAATCATTCATAATACCCTGTACAGACTATGCGTTTTAAACGCATTTAAGTAGGCAAAATTAACGAGTTAAAAAAGTAGTGTTCAGATTAAGAAATTCGTTTAATTTTTATATATGATAGCTTGACGTGATTTGTTTTGACAAATAAATATTCAGCTGTGTTTCATTACCAAATTTATTCTTTTTAAATCATTTGAAACTAAAATGTTTGCATAGCAGTAATGGATAGTGAATTTATTAGCTAATGCAGTCGTTGCACAAGCACAAAATTCAGTTTTTGCAGCATTAAATAGTTTCTTTTGAAGTTTACTTCGATTTCCGCGAGAGTCGCAGTACATGTTTTCGGTTAAACGCCTTGTAGCTACGTGTTTTCGTAAACGCGTCCGGGAAGTGTTTTCAACGTATTTAACTCGATTTAAACGCGTTAATATCGTAGTCTGACCATAGTATAACGCCAGATTTTCATGCATTTTTATGTAAATTGTAAAGCATTCTTCTAATGTTTTTTAGAATTTAATATTCGAAAGAAGAGTAGTACAAAATTGAAAGGAGTAGTACAGTAGTACGTGAAGTTCAATGGTAGTACAAATACTAATATTGTAATACAAACGACAGCGCTGATTGAGACCCTCTCAGTGGCTAAATTCTAATTCTCTCCATTTATACAGATCCCACTCGCCCTTACTTTATGATTATAGAATGAGCGATAAAATTTTCCGCAGAAACGGTGTTGTAAGGGACCTGGGTATAATAATGAATTTTTTTATTAATTTATAATTTTATTTTTATAATCATTTGGGGGACTCGGACGTTGCATGTATAGACCCTGTTTAAAATGCCCAAATTTAAAGGGTTATAGGTTGCACCGTAAAGGTTCCTACGTTTAGAGCACAAATACTTGGACCACTTTGACCATCGAAAAATTCTTAATATTAGTCAGTAAATACGTTGGGATGATTCTCTATCGACGTGGACAGTAGATCGCTTTTAATCTTCGCGAACTGCATGACGCATTATTAGATAGGCATGCATGGACGCGATCTATTCAGAAAACAAAGACCCGATACGGGTCCAAAAGTCTTACAAATACTGGAAAGAAGTCGTCACCAAATTACATTGTCTGCAACGCGAATTATTTTTATACTTTCATTTTAACGAAATAGTCACACGTTATCATGGACGATAGATAATGAAATGTAATCAAGTTTGACGAGTACGAAGTAAAATGATAAGTGCGCATCAACCAAATTCTTCTTGGCGAAATTACGAAAAAGGAACCGAACAAGAGGACGTTAATAGGAATAGTTCTAAAAGTTCCAATTTTCTAGAAATCGGCACGTTATGAATCATTAGTTCTGAGCTTAATGCATTTTGCATTAATTTGAATAATCAAATTGACCTTGGTTTGGAATCCACTTTCACAGAAATTAAATTTAAGACAATAAAATACTCTCGATTCAGAGACTAGGAGGACTCCGAATTAAGTTTTCCATAAAACAGCAATAAATCGAAATGATAGTCATGCAATAGAGACGGAATGGGTTCTTAAAGTCGATCAATTACCTGGCGTTGAACCAATAAGTGGAGTTCCATCGTTGTCTTCGTCGGTCGTTTCCGGATGAGTTTCGGCCGCGTTGATATTATGCACTTGATGGAGAGACGGCATTTTCGGTGTAGCTGGGAATTACTTGTGTTTAGCTACGCCTCCATAAACTACTGATTAGCTTCGAATGTTCCTTGTATTAAGCGTCTATAATATAGCAATTGGTGGGATTGTTTTCTTCTTGCTGATCGAATGAATCATATCATTAAATTGTCCGCCTCCTTATCGAACGCGATTAATAACTCCGGCGTTGCTTATGCTTATTAAATTGTAAACTCGGAAGCAGTAAATAAATCGCGTGATATTGTCTGGCTCACGTTTACGAAGTGAAGTTATTGAGTTTTTTTTTCGGGTGATAACGTTGCGAGTTTTTTGCTTGTTTGAGCGAGCGGTGGAATCTGAAATGTAGGTTGTACGAATTATGACGCCTGGTTCTAGCTTTGATAATAACTGGGTTAGTTGCGATGGTCTTCTAAGTGTGCACTAGTTACTCGTATTACACTAAAACTTTTTGTAAATTGATAGAATTTAGCTGGCAGTTGAATTTTTGCCCACTCGAAAGCCAACAAAACAATGAAAAACGTCAACGACACGGTCGAATAAACGAAATCATCTGTTGGATGACAGATAGGGAAACAGACCAGTCATCCGGCCAGCTAATCAAGGCTGATTTCGGAATTTAGTAAGTAGCCGAAGCTGGAGAAAGTTTGTGTAATTAACAACCTTTTCGGTTTGTAACGAAGCGGGATTGTTGGACAAGAATATGGTAGGTAATACCATTCTGGAGCTTAAAACTGAAGCTAAGTACCTAGGAATTATTCTTGACGCTAAGCTTAACTGGAAGAGAAACATTGATGAGCGCATCAAGAAAGCAACAATTGCCTTCTATACTTGCAAGAAGGCCTTTAGTAGGAAATGGGGAATAAAGCCCGCAATGGTTCACTGGATGTTCATCTCTATCGTAAGGCCCATTCTATATTCTTTATGGTGGCCTGGTATGGTGGACAGCCCTGTACAAAAACGTGCACAAGAATAGTCTAACGAAAGTGCAGAGAGCGGCTTGCTTAGGCATCACGGACGCTTTGCAATCAACGCCAACAGCTGCAATGGAGATTATGCTGCTTCTGCTGCCAATAGACATTCAAATCATGAATGCTGCTGCCAAAAGCGCCGTAAGACTAAAAGAGTCTGGTGGCTGCTGGAAATCTGCGGATTATGAGCATAGCAGAATTCTTTCATTATTTCCAGATTGTGGGCTTAGTGAACTTACCGACTATATAACTCCGTTTTTAAGCTTCGATACAGGATTCCATACCCTTTTCCCTACTAGGAGGGACTGGTATAATCAAATGTGATAAGGGAATCTGTAGTTGCTATATTCACGGATGGTTCAAAAATGGATACTGGAACGAGCCGACATGAACATTCAAGTATCCTTTCGTCTGCCGGACTACTGCAGTATTTTTGAAGCTGAGGTTTTTGCCGTAAGCAGTGCAGTGGACATACTAAATTCCGCGACAAATCTTCCCGAACAGTCGTGTATAAAGATTTATATAGACAGCCAAGCAGCAATCAAAGCCTAAGCTCCAACCTAGTCAAGTCAAAACTAGTGAGGGGGTGTAGGGAGCGTCTGAAAACATTGTGCGCAGCTCATAAGGTTCTCCTGTGCTGGATTCCGAGACACAAAGGGAAACCAGGCAGCCGATGAGCTGGCCAAAACTGGATCTGCAATGGCTGCAACTACATGCAACCCAAGCGGTAAAAATACCGCCCTATTACGTCAAGAGTAATCTTGACAGGAAGGCAATGGAGCTGACCAATGGCAGATGGTTCAACCTAACTACGTGTGAAACCTCCAGGCAGCTATGGCCAGTAATACATCCTAGAAGGACTACCGATCTTCTGAAAAGAAGTCGTATAGAGACCCGTAACATTACGGCAGTCATAACGTGGCACTGTCTCTTTGGCAGACATGCACAACGCTTAGGCGTTCAATATAATGACTACTGCAGAAGTGAAGAAGAAGAAGAGAGCGTTAGTCATCTACTTTGTGAGTGTCCCCAGCTAGCCAGCTGTAGGTTCAGAGCCATGGGCAGCTACTTCTTCTCCAGACTCGGGGACATGGCTGAAGCACGAATTAATGAACTAGCCAAGTTCATTCGCATCTGTGGCTGGTTCGACTAGCTTTTTTTTCCCTGTAGCAGTGCTACGATAACTCCCTATATGGGACTTCATTAAGGTGTCACGGGTGTGGTATCAAAATGGACCAACCGACGAATGGTCGAAGTGAATCGATCCATAGTTTGGATGGCTGCCACTATAACCTAACCTAAGCGTGTTGGGTAGATCTGCCGGAAAACAGGTCTAGCAATTTTGCTGTTCTGATAGATCATATTACAGCCAATAGAACTAAAAACTGTTGTTGGTGACAAACTTGTGTTTTAGAGGCATTGAAATCTTAACTCAATTTGCCCTGCCCCATCCCAAGAGAGATGAGGTCGGAATTTATTGAACTGCGTTTAAATGATTACGTAATGTGTACTGATGCGCTTCTGCAATTTAATCGAAGCTTTTCTCGAGTGATAGAATTGACCGTGGATGATAGAATGTCGTAAATAAAAATTAGAAATATAATTGGTTATAAAACTGAGCCTTGAGGGACGCCGGATTGATATGGAATAGAGGTGATGTCTGCCATCTACCGATGATTAGAAGCTGGAAAAGCCGATCCACACAAAATGGTCATATTTCTGTCCCGCGTGATCAAAGTCCTGAATTTACGTGTCCTGAATCGACGGATTCGAATTAAAAATGATGACGCCATTCAAGAAAGAACCGGTTTAATTAAGTAACAAAACACGAAATTTGTTAGTTATACAAATATATATTGACTTTGAAACATAGAAAATAACAATTGAGGTAGAACGTTGTTCTTTTATCAACACAATCCTATAAAATCAATTAGCAAATGTGATTCCAAATGGAAAAACCACTGTCTTACGTTTCCATTGTGTAGTGGCAATATAAAGATTTTTCCAGTACGTGCTCGTTAAATCGACCAAATCGTTAAAAGAGTCCTGACTGGTGCTCTTATTGATGTGCATTTTGCCTGCATTGCCTGTCGAAAAATATTCAAAATGATAGGAATTTTCGATTTTCGATCCGGTTTTGAGCGATTCCAAAATCAACGGTGTTTGATTCTTTTCGAAATCTTTTCCTTCGATAAACGAATGCTTGACGAACCATTCGATCGGCGCAAAATTCGATCCGATACAATTTTTATAGTTGCGAAATGTAAAAGGAATCGATGCTTGCAGCTTGCCAATGCAATTAATCCAGAACGTGTTGTAGTCCAAATCATTGACGAGTTCGTAAGCTAACGAAATATTTTCGGTCCAAATTGATGCCATTCCGCCGGTTTCTTTTTTCGCCAATGTAATCGCTTCTTTAACGGTTCGAATCGATTTCAGTACGACAATTGACGATATGCCCGACGGTTTATCGAAGTATTCTCGACCGTATTCGCAACAAATCGTTGGTACTATTGTGCCAGAAGTGTATTCTGGATTCGGTTGAATTGTTTTAGCGTTCAGTTTCTCCAAAGTTGCCAGACCAGCACTTAATTCGGCAACGAAAGCAGCATCGCGAAGTATTTCTGAGGGATATGCCCGTAGTTTCGTTTTTAAGATGGCAATAAAACGCTCTTGGCAGCTTTCTTGTACGTAAATGCTGCGAACACGCCACGGAATGACGGGATCGTCAAACGACGATGCTATACTGTGAGCAGCAGCTTCCAAGTCCCCGGATTCGAATATAAATACTGCACTGTACGGTATATGATCTTCAGTTGCCTGATCTTCGGAATAAGTTTGCCATTGATTCTTCGGTGTCATATTTTTCCCGCCCAATACTGTGCAGAAGAGCTCGTGCAGGAACTTCTCGCGTGAAGCATTGAATTTGATATCGATCGAATAGTAGCCGCATTCAAAAGCCAAGAGCACGTTATGAACAACTTCGAAAATTGAGATTCCCGACGACGCGTCATACAAGGGCGACACAGATGGAGTAACGCCCGATTTTTTCGGACCATCTCGTTTTATTCCGAGAAAGTAGCTTAGTGCGAGGTTTATATGATTCTCGACTACGAATTTTGGCAAGCAATTTTGATCGGCCTCGATCGAGACCAGGTTGACCAGGTGTTCCTTAATTTTGGCGGCAGCATTGTCGGCTGGAATGCTGGCAATTACGAATTTGTTGATGCAGTGCGACGTCAATTTGAGATTATTCATCTGGAAATGCAAGAGGAGAATTTTAAATTGTAAAATATCGTTGGTCCCGGTGAAAAAAGAACAAATAAAATAGAAAAAAATGTTATAAAACGGACAATCAACAAATAAATAACAGAAGTATACCGCCTGCGGCAGACATCGACTTTATTTATTTATTTATTGGCGTCTACCATATATATGTATATATATTTACAGACTACGAATATATAATAGTAAAATTAAGAAAAATATTTAATGATAATTGGACAAAGCAGTAACTAATGTATTCATTTTCAATATAAGTTAAATCTTCAACGTTAACTAAATCTCCAGACATTGATTAAAATAGTCTTAAAAGCAAATCTAACCGAACTTAAATCAACAAGAGAACAAACTTCATTGAATCGCGTAGCACATCGCGTAAGCGGCTCATTCATGCCATAATTTACTTTATGTGGATTGATTTGAAGAAAGGTACGAGAACGGAGTGGTCGTTCAGGCGCATTAAATGTGGAAAGAAGCGAGAAGTACCGGTGAGATTAGTCTATAGCACAATACGTCACGAGCAAACATTATATCGCGAATATGTCTACGACTCTGCAAGGATAGCAACTCAATTAGTTTGCACCTACTTATATAGGAAGGTAATCCATCGGACCAATGTAATCTTCTAACAGCAAACCTCGTAAACCTTTTTTGAACACATTCTAATCTTTTGATATGAGTGTCATAAAAATTCCAAACGACTGAGCAATATTCCAAAGTAGATCTCACAAGAGAGCAAAACAGAGTTTTTAAAGTATATGGATCGTTAAATTCCATAGAATTTCTCATCACAAATCCCAACTTAGAATTAGCTTTAGATATCATTCGATCAACGTGCATATTAAAAGTAAGTTTGCTATCCATTAACACGCCAAGGTCCAATACTACCTCAGATCGAGTCAGAGTGATATAAGGAAAATTTTGCGTAAAATGAACTGGAGAATTACACCGACATATAGTAAAGATTTTACATTTATTAGGATTCAATAAAAAAGAATTAAAATCGCACCACTCCCAAAATAGAGTAATCTCAGTTTGAAACCTAATGGAATCGATTTGACTATTCAAACGAGTATAAATCTTCAGATCATCGGCGAACCCCAAACATGACGCATATTGAAACAGATCAAAAACATCATTAATAGGAGGTGACTACCCTGCGGAACACCCGAAAGAACTGAAATGCATCTTGATAAGAATGAAGATAAACGAACATATTGTTTCCTATTATCCAAATAAGACCCAATCCACAGCAAGAGGTTAGAATGGAAACCAAGAGTACACAATTTAGAAAGCAACAGGTTTATATGTATTCTATCAAAGGCTTTCACGAAATCCGTATACAAAACATCCACCTGAAAGCCCGACTCTACTGCTTCCAAACAATAATGGGTGAAAACAGCAAGATTGGTCGCAGTAGATCTTCCAGACACAAATCCATGCTGTGAAGTGGATATATGTTCCTTAACCTCGAAGTAGAGTTTAGTTTTCACAATACTTTGCAGTAACTTTGGTACAGCAGAGAATTTAGAAGTCGGTCTGTAGTTCTCAACCAGATGCTTAGGCCCAGACTTATGAATTGGTGTTATATATGATGTCTTCCAATCATCTAGAAAAGTACCCGATGCTAGCGACATATTGAAAATTATACATAAATTAGTACATAAACAGTCCTGACAAGATTTCAGAAAACCAGCAGGTATTCCATCCGGACCCGAACTGAAACTATTTTTGAGATTAGCTAATGCAGAAGAGACATCCGCCTCAGATAAAACCAATGATCCAATATCCGTAATCGGGGTTAAATGACTAAACCTTTTAGGATCAAACGGATGAATACTTTTATTATAAACAGTTTCAAATTGGCAAATAAGTCACAAGATGATAAGTCAATGGAGAAGCACCCACTAAATTCCATCACAGAAGAGCGATGGACGAATGTTTTTTCTTTGAATTCAGAAAAGACCAGAAGAGTTTACTATCAGTTCTTATTTTAGAATCTGTAGACAATAAATATTGTTTATAGAAGAACTTGTTTAGACAATCATAATCCCTGCGTAAACTCACAAACCGTTCAAGATCCACTATCGACTTCGTACCCTTAAATTTTTCATGAGCTTTATTTCTCGCATTTTTAAGTTTCGTAAGATGCACGTTGTACCAGGGAAGCTGGATACTCTTGTTGATTCTTTTAGGAACGAATAGCGCAATACAGTCATTAACAACAGAACTAAATTTAGTGTAAGCAGCATTAAGATCCAGATCTTGAAATAGTTCTACCCACTCAATTGAGGAGAAGTAATTATTTAATGTCACAAAAATTTGCGTTAGCAAAACTATACAGTAGTTCACTACAGTTACCATTAGAATTATTATTAGAACCGAAACAATAAAATTGAAAATGAATTAGAATTGCTTTATGATGAATTGAGTTACTTAAAAGGATAAAAACTGCTTCACCAACATTCACAACTTTAATATTTTTATCAAGAAAAATAAGGTCTAAAATGCGTCCTAATGAATTTAAAACATGATTGACTTGAATTAGATCTAAACAAAAAATTGAATCAAGAAAGTTAGTTTCAATATCAGTTTTAGCATGAAATGGGATGAGCATTTTACTATCTGGACACCATGTCCAAGAAACATTGCCAAGGTTGAAGTCACCAAACACACAAATGCGCTGATCGTCGGAAAAGCTCCCGGCAATGAAATTTATATTTTCATAGTGGAGAATATATACTTCGAAGGAGCTACTGGCAGGAATATAGCTGATGATGAAATAAATTTCATTTAAAGCGTCAAATCGCACTGGGATCTAGAGTTGATCAATTTCCACTTGATTCACTTCCAAGGATGGCAATTTATTGCCAGTAAAACACCACCTGATCTCTGATGAAACCCGGAATTTGCACGATCTTTCCGATATACATAAAAAAAACCATCAAACTGCTGTTCAGAAGAATAAATCTGATCGTGTAGCCATGTCTCAGTCATGGCAATAATATCATAGTCATTGCTCGCAGAAACCTTGAAGAATTTCTGTTTTCGTCCTCGTTCCGCCAGCATTGTGATAAAAACAGGAAAAAATACATCCACTCCCATTAGCTACAGTGCGGTTGGAATGGATTCCGCCTCTACGTTTTTTGGCCGATGTACGAATGTCCTCACTTGAACACCTAACGGACAGTTCGATGACTTTAGGGCACTACTCAACAATTGGGATGGGATGCCCAACTTGAAATTGACAAATCGCAAAGTTGACATCAACACCATTCCTTCTCAACTTATGACATGAAGTTTAGTGGAAATTGACTGTATATTCTGTTGAGATGATAAACCATCATGCCTAGAACATAGCTTGTAATACCTTGAGTTTAGCCGCATACGATGATATTGACAAGATACGAGTTAAATTGAGTTATGCAGAAAAATAGGAAAATCAATTTTTTCAAATTTTTTATATTGCTGATTTTTATGGAAGATTTGAAAAAGAAAATAGTAAAATATAAGGAATTTAGGACGTATGTTTTGGTCTAGAGATCTTCCTTCCTTCTCTTTTCTCTCTCTTAGACTTAGGTAGGGTGGTGGACAACAAAATCGCCCGTCGAATTGAGGGGTACACGTTCTCAGTCCTCTCTTGACCGACTGGAATCGAATCTTATATCACCCGGGTAGGTTGGTTGAAAGGAAGCGCCGTTTTGCTACCACGACTCGTTTAACCTGGTGGTTGAGGGCTGATGAAGTAGATACATAGTTTTACAGAGACCTGAGTCTTGAATGGATTATCATATCCATCCGGAGCTGTTCGAGAAGATAATCAGTTCTCCAATCTTGTTTTTCGAGATTTCATCAAGGTTATTAAAGAAAGGTTTGCCTAGTGCGCGAAGTCTGGCCCTAGTTAGGGCTGGACACTCGCAAAGCAGGTGGATAACGGTTTCCCTCTTATTTGCATCTCCACAACTGCGGCAATTGACGTTAAAGGGATTACCCAGTCTGGTCGCGTGGTCGCCGATCGGCCAGTAACCCGTACTGACTACCGTGACTCTGGAGACGTCCAAACGGATCCTGCTCAAGAGTTCATCTGCTCTGCTCCGGCAGTAAGATGGCCATATCTTCCTAGATATGACGCAGTTGGTCAGTCCTCTCCGTCTGGAGTTCGCGTTTGTGAGAAAGTGGGTAGATATTTGTCGCTTAACAGTCCCTAGTGTGACCTGAACGGATTCTACGAAAGAGCCCTGAAGTGCAGAACTTTGCCTAGCTAATTCGTCTGCCCGCTCGTTACCCTCTATCTTGCTGTAGCATGCGAGCCAAAGCAGAGTAACTTTGGCTTGACTTCCTAAGTAGGCTAGCTCCTCTCGGCACTGTTCGACGAGTTTAAAGGAGGTGCGGTAGCCGAATCTAAGGCCTTGAATGCGGCTTGACTGTCAGATCACCCGAGTAAAGCCCCGAACACAATGCTCCCGTTCCGTTCCGTTCAGCTGTCAAAGTAGACCTTATGGGCTGACCATGTAAATGCACACAACGGTCGTAACGGAACGGATCGGAAAAGTTGACCAAAATTCAACTTTTACGGATCACATAACCTCACTTGTAGTGACGGAACGGGAGCATTGTGTTTGGGGCTTAAGTCGGCGTGAAATTTTTGTTGTACATGCCAAGGGTTTATGGTCTGAAATGTGAACAATGTACCACCAACAGCCGCAGCTAGCTCGTCGCTCCAGTTAACATTTTAGCCACCAATTCGGACGTAGGTAGAATTGGACCTTGAATCGGTTATTTCGAATCGAAGTCGAAATAACCACTCCAAGGCCTCCGTTACCAACAAAAAAAGAGGCAGTCGGAGATTTCCCGAGTTCAGAATTCATCAGGCGCTTGGAGTGTATGCCCCCGCCCAGCACACCCTACGTTAGACATAAAAAAACGTATCTTTCATCAGAAATATTACCTGATAACTAGTTTAATTGGACCGCACAATTCGCTTAATCCCACAAAAACTTTAATCGCAACAGAAGTACCGCTTGTAGCAATCCGCGGTCGTGTTATCGCCCAGTAAAATCTTATCAGCCTCAGTCCTCTGCTCCTCGTTCCACCGATTGAACTTTAGCATTTTAACCGGATCGCGAATGCCGGCAACTTGGCAACATTTTCACAAGACTCATTTATTTGCTTAATTACTAACGCGCCGATTTAGGGCCATAAAAGTCCAAAAATTCTGCGTATTTTGCGTTTTCTTAAGACGAATCGCTCACCTCTACGGAAATAGCCTCGGCCGGGTCGTACTCTAAATTGGCCAGAATGTCGGTGCTAATGTTCAGAGTTTTCGCCATTTTTCGAAACTGATAAAGACTCTACCAACCAGAGAACGAGAACTCAACTTACTGCTTATGCACGGCGCTAACTTTTTTCTTTTCAATAAAAATCCGTCCGCAAAGAAATCGAGTTGAAACTTCTAAAAAAAGATTTATACAAACTGCTCCAGCAGGTCCGATAAGAACTGTCAAAAAATGATCTTAGCGAATGCACACGCAAATTTCGCCAGTTATTTCTCGGCGAACATTTTGGAACGCGATTAGACCATTAAAGTAGCGAGTATACAAACCAATTCAGCGCCACCGTACTGCACTTAGGGTCCACGGTCCACAACCTGTTAAAATCCACGAACTGTCAAAACAGTTTGCTGTCAGAATTTAGTGTCAGTCGACGAGAAGAATTGGTGTGATTCGTGTCTGTGTTTTTTCCCGTGGATTTTTTCGAAATTTTATTGAGGTGTTTTTTTTCGTCGCAATTAGTGCAAAATGACGGAAATAAATACACTGATGAGTTCGCCGTTTATTCGAGTGAAGGTTAGTGCACCGAAACGAGGTCATGCCGAACGGAAATTAACGCACAAAATTACATAATTTCGAGTGTGTCGTTTTTTTTCGGGGGGCGTCAAAGCGACTGGCTCAATTAAAAACCACTTCCGCAAACTCACCTGTTTGTTATTGTTTTTTTCTTTTCTTCTACTTGCAGCTGGTAACGTTCGTGCATTTCATTTTCATTACAAATGCGATGCTGGCGTGGGCCCTGCCGACCGCATACACTTTTTACAACCTCCTGTTTATAGTTTCGCTTTTCTGGGCGATTCATAGCAAGGAGTCGGTGGACGCGATACACACGGTGAGTTATTTGCGAAAACCTTCCATTGTCGTGTTGGTTGTTTTCGGCTAGACAGCGGCTTTTAGTTAATTAGATTGTACTGTCCCGATTGTGAGTCATGAGAAATCGCTGGCTCGATTTCATTGCAACGTTCGAGATGGGAGCAGACCACGGCGGCAATAAGCCGACACGTAGGTTTACAGCGTCTCGAATTTCATCTTTCATCGATTTCGTCGGGAAAGTTGCTCCAACTGCTGGTTTCTTGCTGGGACTGAAGTCTTCCCAGCTTGTTAATAAATTATCGGCCGGCATATGGGCCGACTCTTCGTGTGCTGGTCGGTCGTCCGGCTACTGCACGATTCTCATACTCTGAATCCGCGCCTACTTGTTATGACCACATTTGGAGGCGACTAGCCCGCGATTCGTCATCTCCCCCGGGGTGTTTTCAAACGTTAATCTGACCTTTAAGCGACGATAAGAATTGCAATGGAAGTAAAGAACCTGGCGAGCCAGTTTCAAGAAGCGTTGAGTTTTGGTTGATAATTTTTAAGAGCTTGCTGCGATTACGGCCTTATCACTTTGCACTCTACGGTTTTTTCCCCGTTTGAAAAACACTCTGCGTAAAAAATGATTTCTTGTTTTTACGATGTTATCATGGGACCAATATTGCAAGTCTCTTCTTGCTGCTGAACTCGGAATCCTTCGTAAGTTCCTTCGGGAGCGCTTTAAAAAAAATTGTGAACGGAAGCCATCAAAAGTCAAAATAACCGAAGGATGGTTTGATGTCAATAGAACAGTGGGTAAATTCTGCATACGTCCGTTCAGTCGCTAAATTGTGAACTCAAGCGACGTGTTTGATAGCTCCCGGAGGCGGTGTGTGGGTGCTGTTAATCCGGACTGTACTACGAAACCCACCGCCTTACCTGGTTGGAAAAGTTGGGATAAGATTCCCAGTCAGTCGCGAGAGATCGATAAAGATCTAATCCTCAACTCGACTGGTGCTGTTAAGTCCGAACTAAGCCATGCTGTTCCCATCATGTTTTATACATGGTCCCAAATAGAGAGGAATGAGCAGTGAGAAAAGTCTCTAAAGATCTTTTTCAATTATTTTTGTAACGTCAGTGAGTGGCATGTTGAAAAATAAATTTCATTTAAGGGGTAACACTACTGTAACAGCCTGAAAAAAACTCTTTTTCGACAATTTTTTTTAATGGAAGGAAAGGAAATAGACTAATAATATTTAGGGAAGTTAATAACCATGTATTTAAGTATACAATAAAAAAAAATTAGTGAAAAATTTTACAAAATGGCGGCACTAAAGCCTTTCTCCCGGGGCATGTTAAATTTTAGGCGCTCTGCGGCACGCAGTTTAGCTTACGTAAATTTGAACCTAGCACAAAGAAAAAAAAATCACAGAATCTTCATGAGTATAGCTAGAGAAACACGTAGGGGAATTTAGAAATATTGAGTTTTGTGTGATTGGCGAGTATTTGAATAATTTTATTCAATTTTCGTCCAAAAACAGGACAGTTATTTGCTAATAACTATTTTTTAAATCAACGTATCGAAAATCCCGTATGTGTTCCGCTTCGAAATATTATTTTGAAGATATGGTGAAAAATTCGAATGAAGAGAATAAAAATTGTTCGAGTTATACTGCGTGCCGATTTCGAAAATCGTGTTTCGAAAAAAACCCGTTCAAAGTTTTGAAATCTGTTACATACATGAACAAATAAATAATTCTACTTTTAAAATTTTTTACCATTAATCTGCAACACCAGGACCATAAAGCTGCCCTTCTCGACTATTTAATGCTGGAGCACGCCTCTTTTGCTGCATCTGTCAATGAACGCTCAGCGTACTGGATTCGCTTAGCATCAGATTCGACAAAAAATTGTAGCATTGGACGCCAATATCCACATCCAGAACCTTCATAATCCGTAGTATGTTAGTCAGTCCATCATTAAAATTACATATACAGGGTGGGCCAAAAACAAGTTTCTTTTTAAAAATACAATAAAATGAACTAAATTAAATTTTTTCCATGTATTATGGCTTTATTAGTAAGAGTAAACATTCCCATTAATGATGGAACACAACTTCGTTCAAGTGGCTGCCTCGGCTGGCTGCGCATTCAGTAAATCCAATTTTCCAAGACCTTGTTGATGGTTTCGGGCTGTAGCTCACGGATTGCTTAGATGTTATTGGCCTCAAGTGCTTGAATCGTTTCTGGATTATTGGCATAACTTCGGTCCTTCACGGTTCCCCACAAAAAAAAGGGGTCAAATCGCAGCTCCGAGGCGGCCAATTGACATCGCCAAGACGGCTGATAACACGATTTGGGCATTTGGTGCGTAAAAGATCGATGGGCTGTGTGGCATGGCGCGCCATCCTGCATGAACCAGAGGTCGTCCAAATCCATGTCTTCAATTTCAGTAAAAAAAAGTCGGATAACATGGCTCTGTAACGTTCACCGTTGACCGAAACGTTGTTGTTCCCACTCCCACTCACTTTGGAAATAAGTTTTCAATATTTCCCAACGTTGTTCAAGCGTAAAGCGACTCATTTCGTTCCGCGGAGGTATGATACTGACTTTCTGTCAAGATTTCGAGCGGGAAACAGCTTTCAGTGTCAAAATAACCTATGATTTAAAAAGAAACCACTAGATGGCCCCACTTGAATAAAATTTTGACCTTTTGACATCCACTGACGCTACACTAACGTAATTCTGTGTGAAAATGCATCCAATGGAACACAAAAACTTTCTAGCGATATCTATTAAAAGTATTCGAGAAGTTAGAAACCAACAGATAAATCATTAGGCAGTATCTTCTCAGATGGATACCTGATCCGACGCAGGTAGTCGTTTCGAAGCAGCCTGACGCGCTCGGTAAAGAGCTCGAAATTCCAGGGAAAAATTGATTTTCATGTTTTAAACTTTTTTCCCCATATTCTCCAAGGTTCAAACAATTTTTTAAGCAAAAAAAAAACGATTTTTTGAAAATTTTACAGTGGTGTTACCCCTTAAGAAGTTTTTTTTGTTGTTTTCCGGCGTCAGTGGAGTTTCTGGTGTGAAACCCCAACACGAAATGCCCGACTGTTGATTAATCGCTGTCCCTGAGGCCATGACAGTTGGAAAACCGGGAGCGGGTCAAAATCCCGTTTTCCCAAAATCCCGTGTTTTTCAAAATCCCGTGTGATAATATTTTCTGAATTCAATTTATTTTTAAATATTTGTAAATATATTTTTGCTGATATTAGGTAACAAATTAATTTAAAGCAAAATAATATGAAATGTTTTTAAGAAAATCCACATTATTCATATCTCTATTTTCAACAATTCTTCGTATATTTTCGTTTTTCGCCTGCTGCTTTTTCTTTATAGGCCGAATTTCACCTGACCGCATTTTGGAAATAGTAGTATTCGCAACATTTCTTTTGATAGCTCTGTTATCAAATTGTAAACTCCAATATGCGGCTTACCTACGATGACATTTAGTCGCCAAGCTTCAACCGAATTTTGGGTTCTTAGAAAATTTTCCCCATCATCCGATATACTCCAAAATTGAGGCGAATAATTTGGAACGTTTGCTTTTGTTCTCTTTCGGTTTGTTCGTTTCGTTTTATCGCCCGTCAAATAGTTCTTTTTAAACCATTCAGCAATACGCTTAACATCTGAATCATCAAATGTAATCCAAAGTGCCTTATAGTACTCTAAAACTTCTTCAGGAGGAACAAACGCCAGACTTTTAGCCATTCGGATTTGAATGCTGAAATTTTCGGAATTTCCGTACTTGGCTGCACAATCCTCAGACTGAACCTTTCTCCAAATTATCTGGCCAAAATGAAAAAGCCAACCTTTATAATTTGCAGAGGGAAAGAAACTCTTTGCAGCAGTAACACTGGCCTTCTCAAAATCCGTAATGATTCTGGTTGGATTTAAAGAAATATTTCATTCACAGGCCTTGCGAAAAAGCTCATAAAACATTTCAAAATAAGCTTCTTTAGTTTTTGAGCTCATAATACAGAAAACTAGCGGCACGCTTTCGTGGTTTATTTTCCCATGTATAGTAAATAGTTGTCTCATAATGGATGGAACTACTTCAAAAGTCCCATCCATTAACCAACAGTTAGTCTCAGATAAAAGTTGGAGACTCCAACGATTACCTAACAAAATAATTTTTTAACCATTAAAGTTTTTCTCAGAAAGAAGAAAGAGTTCGCCCTCGAGATATTTCAAATTTTCGGGTATTTCAATTTCATCCAGGCTCTCTTTTAATGCATTCGCTCTAGCTCTGGATATTTTTTTCTTTTGGGCATTATTTGTTAGTAAATAAACTCTGCAATCACTTTTGCACTGGACAACACTAGTTCTTATAATTTGAGAAGGACGTAGTCCAGATTCTTTCACATGTTTTTTAACAGTTGCATTTGCATTAAACACCTGCTTTTCACATGCGAAAGGATCATGCGAATGAGGCGAAGGCCCCTTTTTAATGACGTGTTTACCATCTGCGACAATGGTTATGACCCGTCCTTTACACATATGTGACTTTCTATTCGCGCAGCACCACCTATACATTTTTTCGCGAACGTTAATATGGTACGCATAACCATCCACTATAAGTTTATCACTACTCTTATTCGAAGTTACTACTGAGATATTCATTTCAAAATACAAGTAAGCTTCCTACAACGCGGTACTTTTCCAACGTGGTTTCGTTACAACGCGGTCCAGGTAATGCGTAAATTTTTCTACAACGCGGTACTTCTATAGCGCGGTCTCACTATAACGCGGTTCAGATAATTCATAGAGTTACTGGAGATCACAAGGTTTTGTATAAAGCGCTTTGAAGCCAAAAACACGGTGAGAAGTGAGACAAAACAGCGTCGTTATATCAAATTGTTGTTGTTTTAGCGTGTGAGTGAGTGAGACCAAACAGGAGCGTTATGTCAATTTGCAACGCTAAGAACCGTCACGCTCACTAAAGTCTATTTCAGTAAAACATTTTCACCTATCCCAAGCAAAATAACATTTCACTACCGCTGATTTTCGTCATCTCGAAAAATGGAAATAAATAAACCCTGCGGAACTCGGGACTACCATACTCACTAGAATTCAAGTGCAGGCACGAACGGTAGAAATGTAGTGCCTTACACTAGTTCAGAAAGTCACGTCAGAGTCCGGTGTTCTTTTTGTCGAGTGTATACAGAAAAGTGTAGAAAGTCACTTTTTTTGTGGTCACACAATGCACCGAGCTACACGAATGACTCAACGAGACCTCCAAGCACACCGCACAATAAAAGCCGAAAGCAACAAACGAAGAACGAAGCACACACCAGAGACTTGAAAGTTGAACTTTTCGACCGAGCTTGACTTCTGACCATGTAATCCTTCTGTAAGGCTAGAAAGGATGAAGCGAACTATATAGTTTCTAAGAATGGAATTTTTTCATTGTAAGCTACCATAGAAGCAAATTTGATTAAATGTTGGTTGTTTTCCGGCGTCAGTAGGGTTTCTGGTGTGAAACCCCAACACGAAATCCCCGACTGTTGATTAATCGCTGTCATTGAGGACATAACAGTTGGAAAATACTTCACTGGATACGCCAGTTTCATAAGATTGTGTTGTTCCACCAGCTGTAAGGGTGTTTCGGATAGTAGGCATGATACACCCTCTGACGAGTCTATGCCCTCCGATGACGAAACAGCTCCTTCGGACCTAGTCCAACACAATTTTGTGAAACTGGCGTATCCAGTGAAGTGTTTTCCAACTGTCATGTCCTCAAGGACAGCGATTAATCAACAGTCGGGGATTTCGTGTTGGGGTTTCACACCAGAAACCCTACTGACGCCGGAAAACAACCAATATATAGTTTCTGTTTAAACAATTTCTTGATTGCCGCTACAGAGATCCAAAGGCGATCAGTTTTTAAGCGTTGTGAGCATTCTCGGAACCCGTCTTACTCTCCAAGTTGGCATTTCCTAAGCGACCATCTTAAAAAAAAAGTTTCCGTTTTCATTGATATTTTCCTGTGCGGTGGCCCCTGTCGGACTTCTTGGGCTAGGGTCATCTTCAATTACCTTGCTGCCTTGTTTGAAAAGTTTGTGTCACCGACATAGTACTCTAGTTCGTATACCCCGTTTTCCTTGCCAAAAATATCACACCATAGAAGCGCTAAGCTCCTAAGCTCATCATAATTTTACTTCATTATTTTTTAATAATAAAGACTATCTTATCGCGCCTATTATTTCGTTCTCGTTTTTTTTTCATCTATATTTCTAATTTTATCCCTCATTCGTGAGAACTTCAAAAATTATACCCCGCCTGCAGATTACACCAGTGCAAAAACGATTTCAAAATCTCAATTTTCGTTCGCAGTAAAACTATGCAACATTTCACCTTTATATTCGCTTGTTACAGTTTTATTTCCAACTCTTCTATAGTTCAAATTTCATGCATAATAAAAACGCCTCTCAACAAACCACAAAGCAGAAATTTGATACGAAATTGATCATAACTGGAGCTCTATCAAATTTCATACCATACTCCGATCTCAAATGCTTCGCGTCTAATTCTGTCAATGATGAAACTTTGATTACATTCAATTTATCCATGGGATTGGATGTGTACTGTGATTGAACTTGGAATAAATTCTAATAAAATTCGATTGCATCGAGATGAAAAATAGAGCACAATCCCAGAATAAAATCTACTCGAATAAAATTTATTCACTTCCATGTTAGATCTCAATCGATAGCCACTACCTGTAACTGTAACACCCTCCTTATGGGTCAGGTTAATTGGAGAGTTACGATTAGTGTTCCTTCCACGGCATCGTCAGCGACATACTAAGTAATCCGGCCACAATTCTCATTCCAAAGTGCATTTCTTAAAGCAGGCTTTCTTACTATATAATTCCTTAACACGACAAGGAATCGATTTGTCCCAAGAAAAGAACAGGAGGTTAAGTGTAGATGGTGCCACCGACCGCGATTTGAATTATTTAGTTTAGTCGGGGCCAAGCGTTCGTCGGAGTGCTTGATGACTATTTGCACGAAAGTATTTTAATGACTCGAGTTTTTTTTAACGGGTGATATATGCGTAATGATTAGAATCATACGTCTTCCGGTTTTGTCGGCCTATGAACTTTCGGGTCACAGATAGTCGGTGGGCTATTTCTACGACCCACCTACAAAACTAGTTGGTTTGTTTCGAAAAATAAAAGAGCAGTGTCATTGTAAATGTTAACACAGGCTTACATAGGTCTACGTTTTGGTCTGGCACTATGTTATCTGGTTTACTATTTAATTAAGCCAGACTGCTCATATCTCTTGTGTTTTTGCATAAAAAATTCAAGATATCAATTCTTACAAAGTATTTATTTACTTCTAGATAAGTTTTATTATCATAGTATTTTCGATAAGATGCATTTGGAATGGTTAATTTTTTTTTTAAATAATTTAGAATAAAGAGATACGACCCAAAACGGTACCGTCTTAACACCAACTTTTTGAATCACAGAACTTGGATTATCTATCTCGATTATTCTATATTCTATATCGATATCTATCTTGATATTTCATTATATAAGTACAACTACGAAGACGTCTGAATTTTTTGAGCAAAGAAAAAGAGGAATGAAACAAGACAGTTGGTCGAGATTTTGAACGTGAGCACAGAATACAAATAAATGAAACGTTTGCTATTCGGTTAAATTCATCAACAACTTTGCGACAGCCCAATTGGATCATTGGTCTCCAGTCACCTCGATAAAGCGGTCGCATTCACCAGTTGGAAAATCTTTCTAGCAATTTGAACAAAATACTAATAAAAACAATTCATTAATATTTCAAGAAAAAAGATCAAATCGATTGTACACTACAGAATAATTTCACTTTGTGTTCATACGGCGTGCAAAATATCGACCAACAATAACTGAAACTGTATACAGAAAAATGATCGGGGAATATCAAATGTGCCTTTAGAATCAACTATTTTCAGTACAGTAGTTGGTAAACAAATACGTAGATTGAATGCAGATATTAAAGACACAATATTATGTGATCTGATTCAGTGTCTGGACATTGCATCGCAGTTAAATTTGGGGCTGAATCGCCACCATAAATTCTTATAATGCTTGGAAAATTACAGGGAATCTATAAAGATGGCCAGATGCGGTTTCAAGAACAAAGCAACATGCTATTAGAAAAGCGTGAAAATTCCGAAAACGATGAGAAAACTCAAATGACGCAGATATAAAATTCATCTTTAGCCGATCATTACTAAAATTTTCCAAATAGATGAGTGAAAAGTATTTATCGTTACGTTCGAGACGAAAACAGCTTAATAAGATCCGCACTGAAAGCTTGATTTCGTACTCGTTTTCTATTTTGGAATCATGTGAATCAAAAGTCACTAGTAACAAGTTAAATTTGGAGCTTCAATTGTTGTTCACAAAAATTACTGATCACTGCTGGTTCATAAAGTTCTGTGACAATATGAATAATGTTGCGCTTTAAGCTATTATGAAAACTGGGAATGCTTTTCGGTACCATACAGTTTCGGTGGCTTCGATCGCTTATAGATCCTTGTAAAATTACTTCGATCTGACGCGTTTAGGGAAAGATCAGCTTACGAATCTCAACTTAGGTAGATGGAATCGTTTAGTTTCAACCTTGTCCAGATAGCAGATTAGTCATTTGCAATTATTTTTCAATTCACTAACTAATCGCAAGAAAAATTCGCCAGACGATAAGATAATGAGCAATGAGTTCAATGAGTAATACGCTTGTTTATTATTGTATTTACACTTTACGTAAACTTTAATCTAGTTTTAAACTTGTGATTTAACACAAAAAAAATGAACACCAAATCGTTTGAAATTTTATTTTAGGCTGTTCTAATAGACGCTTGTAGCATTGTCTTTGATTTGATATGCATCATTACGTTTTATCATCTAATGAGTGAGTTATTTTTTTTATTTGCTTTTAGTTTCATTAAATTTCAACCAAACCCACTGATCGGATATTTTTTTGAATTTTAGATGGATGGGCATTAGCATTCTCCATCATAAATTTAGTATGTCGTCCGTTTTCGGCTTTATTACTTCATCGGGAATTCAATGAACGTGGCGGTACAATTACGGCTGCAACGATATTCCCGACAAATCAACAGCGCAGTTACGAAGACATCGATCGGCCAAATCAACCGGTGCCGACAAATGCACAAGGGCCAAATGTGGCTAGCATTTTCTAAGACACTACATCACAACATCTACTTATAAAATAATTTCTTTTCTAGTTTTATTAGTAATCATAATCTTATGGTTAACGATGAGTTTATTTTATTGTTTTTGTCTAATGCAATCGACAGCATTTTGTTTATACAAATTTTATACGAAATAGCAATTTAAGGTGAATGTTTTTCATTTCGAACCGATTTATATATAAATACTGCAATTATTATTCTGGGGCCATATGATCTAACGATCGTTGCGCAACGTTTAAGCTACCGGCGTCGGTGAACATGGTATGATGGAATTATGTCCTAACAACATCCTTATCCGCGACGTTCAAAGCCAACGTATGCATGGTACTAGAATGGCGAATTCCTAGTTGAATTTGGCTTAAAAAAACGAGCAACGGATTACATCATATGGTCCCTGCTTTTGTTTTGATTTTTTATATGAGATATTTAATTTATAATAAGTAACTTCCGTATACACAGACTTTGGAATTGAATAATGTTAACGATATGTACAAAAAAAACAAGAAATAACAGTGAAGTTTAAATGTGCCTTATTGTAGTTATTTCGGAATTACTGAAATTGAATGAACGAATGATACTGGAACATTGTGTCCCTAGTTTCACGCGATGCTTGAAGAATCGATCTGAAATCGACCTTAATTGTATTAGAAACAACTCGAAATTTCAATTGAAAGTTTCATTCGTTAATTCACTTAAATACCTAAAACGGAATAATCCCACTATATCCATGTTACATAACATTGGTTTCTGTTAATTATTAAAACACATCTATAATTTAAAAACGGTATTTACATTCCGGCATCACCTTAATCTTTTAAAAAAACTTCACCTCGAAATCTTTATTCTTTCCATCCAGAGAAAGAAAATCATACGACAATCATCAGCATCTCCATTAAATTTAAATTAATCTGAAATTAAAATTTGTGTTCATTTTACTTTATTATTTTCTAATAATACAGTATTTACTAAAATACACATTTACTCTGTATTATTTCAAGAACTTCTTTAGAATACGCTAACTTAACTTAAAAGCTACTGAACAGATTAAAACTAACCAAATATAATGGTTAAGAGTAACACGTGATATTCCCCACAAGTTCAAGTATCAAACTGTTAAATGTCGTTAACATAGTTTAGAAAATAGTTCTCGAAATGCTATTGCTAGTCTAATGATGAATGAAAATAGCAGAATTATTTTTAAATGTTATTGAGATTTAATAAAATTATTTAACATCAACTATTTACATCTATACAAAAAATATTATACGAATAAATTAAGGTAAATTGTTAAAAAAAAATCAATTGTTAAAAATATTTGTATTTATAATGGATATTGGAAAAAATAACAATAATAAAAACTTTAAGCACCACTCATTAACGTCATAATTTATTGTATCGATGAAGCTTGTGCATCTACAACCAACATACAATTTTACTCTTTGAAGAATGAGAGAAAGACAGAAGAATTCTTTTGCAGATCTAAGCGAATATTAAACAAAATTTGGGGATTAATTTGAGTTATGTTTAGTTTAGGCACGATTACAGAGAATCATTTTGAAAGTGCTAATTTCTGATTAACTTTGTTCATGGCGTTGCTCATTCTGTACGTTCATACTGCAAGTCCTGTTTGTATTCATTGCGTATAATATGAACCCACGATTCATTGATTTACGGTGTTGTTTCTGTCAATATTGTAATCAGTAGAAGATTTGACGCTGATCGGTCTCGTCAATCAAATAGTGCTACCTGTTGGTACATGTCTTATTTCAAACCATTCTGAACATGATACGAATACTGTTCTTACAATTGATGCACTCATGAAAAAAAAAATCTCATACTGTTTCAATCGCTCGTTACAATTTTTCTAATGCTATGTGATGTCACTTAGGCGTCTACAGTGCCTCTCATAATCAATGGCGCGACAGCCCAAATCGGGTCAGGGCCTGCAGGATACATTGTCTGAAGTCATCTCGGTTCAGCGCCCGCGTCCTCCAATTTGTACATCTAAGAAGCGATCTGCAATCTGCGTCAACTGATTCCTCGTATCTTTTCCGCGGTTTTCCCACCGGTCGTTTGACATGAGCTCTACCTTTCAGTGTGCGTTTGGGAATTCTTCCGTCATCCATTCACTCCACAAGGCCTGCCCATTATAGCTTTACGAAATTTTATAAGAGTCGATGCGGCTGGGTCGTCATAGATGTTATACAACTCGTTGTGCCGGATACGCCATTCGGTGCCTTCTCTTATTGGTCCCAAAATTCTTCGAAGAATACGTCGTTCAAAAGCGTCTATTGATTTTTCAGACGCTCCACGTTTCGCTTGCATATAGTAGCACAGGTCTTATTATGGTATCGCGAAGTTTGCTCTGCCTGTGGACTTTTTCGATTTTAAGATCGTGAGAACCGTGAAATACGCCTTATTTGCTAGTGTGATCCGTTGTTTTACTTCGTCCCGTTCGTTGGCGTCTGTTACAAGGTGTGCTCCCAAGTATGAGAAATGATCCACATTCTCCAGGCTGTAGTCTCCCATGGTCATATTTTGTCTAGTTGGCGCGTTTCTTCTTGTTTGGGTCATAAACTTGGTCTTATTCTCATTGACCCTTAACCCGACATCCTTTGCTGCTGAGTCTAGACAATGGAAGACTTCCTTCGTGTCTGGAACAGATCTGGCCATGATGTTTATGTCATCCGCGTACACCACTAGTTGAGTGGACTTGATTAGTAGGGTACTTCTGGTATCAACGGGTACCTTTTTGATGACATATTTCAGGGTGAGATTGAAGAGCATGGGAGCGAGTCCATCTCCCTGCTTCAGGCCGGATTCTGTTCGGAAGCTTTGGGTAAACTCGTTTTGTATCCTTACTTGGGATTCAGTGTCAGTCATGGTCATTTTTGTTAATCGGGCGAGTTTTGATGGAATTCCGAAGTCAAGCATTATCTTATATAGTACATTACGATCTATACTATCGTAAGCCTGTTGGAAGTCCACGAAGATCTGGTACACGTCAATGTTATACTCTTAGCATTTTTCTAGCACTTGTTCCACTGAGAATATCTGGTCAATGGTAGATCGTCCGGTTCTAAAACCACCTTGGTATTCGCCGATAATACTTTCTGTATAAGGCTCTAATCGATTCTGAATTATGCCTCTGTAATTTTCACATCGCAGTTTATCTCCTTTCTTATAGATTGGACATATAATGCTCTTGCGCCAGTCGTTGGGTATTTTTTCTTCAATCCAAATTTTTGTCATGATTTTGTGTAGGAGATTGGTGAGGTATGGACCACCTTCGTTTAGGAGATCCACTGGTGTTGCATCAACTCCAGGTGATTTGTGTAGGGCAGCTTCCACTTCTCCGACAGTGGGTACCGTAGTTGATACCTGCTCATCAGATGGAGCACTTGGTTCAGCAGCTTCTTCAAGTACTCAGCCCATCTTTGTTTAATTTATTCTGCGTCACTAAGGATACTTCCTTCGTTGTCTTTACAGAGGTTAGTTCGTGGCTTATAGCCTTGTCTTATTTGTTCGACGGCAGTATATGCGGATCGTAGATTATTTGAGTTCATGTGGTTGCTTAGGTTTATAATTATGTCATTGTTGTGTTTTCGTTTCTTTCGTCTGCCGATTTTATTTGATAATCGCCTAAGCTCGTCGTATCTTTCCTTTTTGGCTCTCGTCGGTCTTTCAATGTAATCCTTGTAAGCTTCATTCTTTTTCGTTATTGCGTCACTGCAATCATTATCGAACCAGTCATTACGTTTCTGTTGGAATCTAAGTCCTATGATCTCTTCTGCTGTCGTTTTGATACCATCTCTCAACTGTGTCCACTCTTGATCGATAGTTGTCTCTTCGTCAGTTAGTAACGCTTCAAAGCGTGTTTGCAGCGCTGACCTATAAGCTGACGCGACAGTCTCGTCCTTTAGTTTATCGATATCAAATTTGGGTGCCCTGCCCTTTTTTGAATACCCACATAATGCCACTCGACATCGATATGGTTGGAGTCGCAGTTTGCTCCGCGAAAAGATCGTACGTCTAGAATGCTGGTCGCAGCCCTTCTCTCGATCAGAACGTGATCAATTTGGTTGAAAGTGCGGCCATCCGGAGATGACCACGTTCTTTTATGAATGTTGCGATGGGGGAAGCATGTCGAGCTTACAACTAAGTTTTTGGTAGTAGCGAAGTCGATCAGTCATTGGTGGTATCATGGAGATTGTGCCTTCCGGTGGTTCCTCTGTGTGTCTCCTCTCGTCCAACTTTGGCATTAAAGTCTCCTAGAAGTATCTATGTTGTTGGATGGTAAAGAATCAAATATTTGCTCTAGGGTGTTGTAGAATATGTCCTTCACTTCATCATCTTTTTCCTCTGTTGGAGCGTGACAATTTACCAGCCATACATTGAAAAATTTTGTTTTTATGCGGATCGCACACAATCTTTCGTTTACGGGTTTAAAGTCGGTGATTACGTTTTTAAATTTGTTATCTACCACGAAAGCTACTCCAAATTCCCTGCTCCCCGAGGGTTTTCCACAGGTTAGTATTGTGTGTGTTCGGAAGTCATTAATCTCGCTGCC
The DNA here is from genome assembly GCA_951812415.1 of Beris morrisii. Taxonomy (NCBI): domain Eukaryota; kingdom Metazoa; phylum Arthropoda; class Insecta; order Diptera; family Stratiomyidae; genus Beris; species Beris morrisii. The sequence goes on from OX638310.1 coordinate 145,628,450, forward strand.
AAGCCATCTCGTTTCTTGGACCGCCAGAATGTTGGTGTTGTATCCCGAAACTTCGTTAAGAAGCTCTCACAGTGCACCTGTTCTGTAAAGGGAGCGAACGTTCCAAGATCCAAAAGAATAGTCCTTAATGCGTTGCCAGAGTCGTTGCCGTTGATCCAATCTTATCCGAGGCTGTAGTCCTGCTTTCGGAACAATAAGTTTTTTCCGGGGATGAGTTGTTAGCCCATCGCCCAAGCCCCCAACCTGGCGGGCCAGGTCTATAGCCCATAGACATGCGAACAACTTTCAGCCGATTATGGTGTGTTGGAGTTCTCACAGCTATGCCGCGAGTCCAACTACACCGGTTTCAGACCTACTTCCTGAGCCGCACTGGTGTTACTGGCCATTCAGGATGTGTTCATTCGCTCCTCCTTATCTCAACCTAGGCTTGCGACCGGCTATGGCGGAATTTGGAGCGTTGTTGCATCCGAAAATGGCACAAAGAGGCGTCGTAAAATAAAATAGTCCTTCTCTCAAGTGGTGAACTTCTTGAAGGACTAGTCGGCGCACATTACTCAAATTTTTCGAACTTAGGTATAACGACGGAAGCGAATAAAAACTGTTAGTTTAAAGTAGTTTTTGCGGAAAATTCTTAAAGTGGAGTAGAGTGAAGTTTAAATAATAATCGCATAAAAGTTCAATTAGTTCGCTTATCTACAAACATTGAAATCGTGGGCTTGAATGGGCTTATCACCAGTGGCCTAAGTAAAAGAAAAATGAAATAATATTTGAAGTAGTATCAGTCGCATCATGTCCCAAACGGGAAAGTGCTTTTACTGTAATTCCACCAAGGCATATTGCGGAATTCGTGAAAATATACTGAACCTCTTTTCATCCCTTTTGGGGTTAAAACAGAAAAATCGTAGCTGGAAGTGTATTTAAAATCTTTCAACTACCAAGTAAAGTTAAAAAATTTATTTAATAAAAACTTTATTCAAAATTTTTCGATCTTAATATTAAAGAAATAAAATTAATAATCATATGTACAAACAAAAAAGACATAAATATATAAAAAATAATAATAATAAAATTAAAAACAAAATAGCAGGCAGTCATAGCTCTCATACACTCGAGGAAAAAAAATATGTCCTCTTTCTTTAAATATAATTCATACTGCCGGACTAGACAAGCTTATACTCATTTTTACTAAAATCAGTAAAAAAAAATAAAATAGAAAAACAATAACTAAAAAAAATCTAATCTATATCTGATCTAGTTAGTGATCTTTTTCGTCGATCTCCGAATCGAACTCTTTTCAGTTGTTGGAAGATCAGTCGTTGTTGATTTCTTCAAAGGTGGCCTATAAGTTGGCAAATCGATTCGAATTTGTCGCGGATCTTTTAGATCGCTGGCAAGATCGATTTGATCGGTTCGTAGATCCCACGACGAGTCGCCGACTTTATTCGCATAGTACGATACTGTCGAAATTGAACGTTGGTGTGCGGCAGTTCGTTTGCGATTCGATCGCGTCAAATCGAGAATATTTTTACGCTGTTGCGATTCGGACGAGAGCAGATCCTTTTCGTCGCGGCTACTTCTTCGTTGCGACTTATTAAAAGCGAGCTCTTCGAAACGCGGAATATAGCGAGGTTTCCGATCGGATTCGTCCTTATCATTGCCGAATCCGAAAAATCTAGGTGCCTGTTCCGATATCAACGGAAGAAGGGTTTCGCGAGCATAACGTTCGGCGCGTTCGAGAAGCTCTCCCAGACGGAACGGAAACAATTGTACAGTCATTGAACTACTGTCGCGTGATTTTTGAGTTCTTACGGGCTCGTAATCGTCAAGAGGTAGTTCTTTTACTCGACGTACTTTCGGAGTAGTTGCTTTAAGGACCGGCTCGACTATTTCTTTCCGATCGAAATCGTGCATTTTGCGACCCTTAATTGTTGTCGAACTACTGCTGCTACTACTACTTTGACTGGCTTTCAAAATCGGCTCGAAGATCTCACGCTCTTCACTTCTCAGGCTACGGCTTGACTCTGAGGCTTGGTCACGATCTAAGGAGTTGCCTTCTAAGATCGGTTGCCACGGTAGATTATGATACGAATCTTCATGCTGCTGAAGTGTGTAGGTTCGATTATTTGAGATTTTGAAATTAGCTCCTAAGTTGAAAACATCTTTACGATTTTTCACGCTTTCAATACCGTCCTCGTCATCTATCCGATCTTGACCTGCCTGTGTTATGCCCTCCCCGTCGGATTCTTCTGTAGTTGGTGGAGTTGGTTCGGGTTCGTCCGGTATTTCACATACTCCAGTCTGAAGATTCATGTATATTGGGGTGCCCGATGAAAGCGATAAGGACGGCTTGCATAGTGAATGGCTTCGTCCGAAGCTATCAGTCAGTACGATCTTATCGATATCCCAATGGGGAAGACCCTTTGAAAGCCATCCGCTGTAGGATTTGTATTGTAAGGTAAGGCTTGTTGGGAATCCAAGTGCAGGATGTGGAACTATGATTTTCGAAACAACATCTCCAGCGAAAAATTCAGCATCTTCTTTCCTACGGATAAAAAATTTTTAGCAGTCGTTTTAAATCTACTCCTTACTCTTTTTCATTTCTTCTTACTCTGTTATCAAAAATGTTTCATTGAGTCCACCCTCTCCTTCTAGTGTAGCTTCCAATTTTCCAATTGTCCTTAACGGTAGGTCATTGAAGGAATTATGGATTTCAATATGAAACTGATGAGCACAGAAGGGCTCTTCCTCCCGAGTCACTAGGTATAGTTGACCCCTACCCGTTGAACGATCGGCATAGTAGCCCATATTACCACATCGTGGGTCGCTGTTGATCTCATTGTCCTCTTTTTTGCATGGAAAACATTTTCCTTGAAGGAAATCTTCATAGCTGCTACAAGGAAATGCTGGAAACTGGCATCTCGGCGCTACAGAATCGATGAAGAATTTATAGGCTCGACGATGATTACACAGCGATCTTCCTTCGACTTCAGCGGCTTGAGCTGTTCAAGAAATTCAAATTATTTACGTCGATGGTTCTGGTCATTCAATCGAGATCTATTCCTGTAACATTTCGCCCTACTTACACCAAATAAAATCTGTTACAGCTCCGACAAATAGATTCGAGCAGCCGTGTTGTACACGTCCCCCATTCGGGTAGAAATCAACATGACCCATCGGTTGCCAAGATCCCAATCCTCCTAATATTAAATTTTCACCATTCGAATGAATCACATCGACGAAATTTGCATCATTATTATCCAGCCTAACTTTAGGATGTTGCGACTCGAAAAGAGGTCCAGCTGGGTCTAGACCTGTAATACGACTTAGTCCAGGTAATTCGGCGCCTGCAAACCCAGCAACATGAGCTCCCAAACTGAATCCTATAATATGGGTTTTGGACAAATCGAGACCCTTATACTCCTTCAAGTTATTCAGAAGCATGGCCAGCTGTTTTCCTACAAGCCTGGTATTGGCTGCAGCGCGTACATAGTTGGGAAGGGTTGCTCCATTCTCCCAATCGACGCATATCACAATGCAGTTTTCCTGAAACACAGTTATTTTTTTAACCAATCGTAAAATTAAGGAAATTCGCTGTCAATTCTAACCACTGCCATTAGGGCTGTTTTCATCTCGTAAATCCAGACATGAGGACAAGCCGATCCGAAACCATGGACAATAACTCGCGTCGACAGCTCGTCGAATCCGTGCAAATCGTCTAGCGTATAAGAAGATTTGGAGAAAGGTGTTGTGGTCTCACCACTTCCTTCAGTGGTACTTTCATTCGAAGATTTTCCAAATGCTGCCGACATATTGGCAAATGGTAGCTCCAGTAACGGACTGTCGCTTCTAAAACAACAAATGGATGGAAATGATTGTACAAGCTCGAATGATAGCATTATGACGACTCTCATACCTGTTTTTCGTTGAGTAGAAATAAAATTTAGTGTTAATTTCCTCAGGTGATGACGGTAACATTTCCAAGTAGCTGAATAGTCCGGAATCTTCGAAGCATCCCAAATCATCGTAACAGACTTTTTTAATTGCTCGCTTTTTTCTACAAAAAAATCGTAGTTCAATGGAATAGTTAAATTATAAATTTTTTTTATAGATTATACCTTTGATGCTTATGAGACTTTTTGGACCACTCCATCATTGAACGCTGTACGGCTCTAATTACCTGGACATCGTTTACCTCATCCAGGGCTTCTTCTTGTGCGGTAGGCCATTTCATTCGATTCTCTAGAAATATGAAAGTTGGATTTAGTTCAATTAGGCGTCAAAAATGATCTTCAAAGTAAAGAAGGTTGGACTCGTAGAAGAACACCAGAAAAATGGTGTAGAATATCCGGCTCGACGCCTGGCTATCCAGTTCGATAATATTTTTAAGGTGACACACACATGTTCCTAGACGGAGTGAATCTGATGTCACAAATAATCGGATGTGAAAATAATTAATCTGCGATAAGCTAAGAACTTGTCCCCGGTAAAAAAACAAGCTTTAAGATAAGACCAAGATCAGATGGAAGGATGATGACCAGAAACTATAGGTGGAACATTATTAATAAAACAAAACCAGACTTGGTCTGCAGCACCATCGCAGAAATAGGAATGGAGTTTTTAATAGTTTACACAGCCCCACAAGTCTGTCACGCATAGAATACTGCCACGGATCAGTAGCGTAATTTTAAGGCCCTATCACACCCCGTTGAACACCAAGAAGGGAAAGTTTTTTAGGTGCTATCGGGGCTTACTTTAATAAAGTTGAAGAAACGAGAGCAAAAAATGCAATAGAGTTAAATTTTGAGTATATAAAATATGAGATATCTTAGGGAATTTAATACAGTATAATTTTTATATTGTAATAGCCGTGTAACGCGGCTACGCTCGCTCCGCTCACGTTGTTCCATCGCTCCTGTTACCCCCGTTTCTCCCGTTGCTCCCGATTCTCCCGTTGATCCATTGCTTCTGTTGCTCCTGTTTCTTCCGTTGCTCCCGTTACTCCCGTTGCTCCGTTGCTCTCGTTACTCAATACTCTATCCACCATCCTCCATCCCTATCCCCAATCCACCATCCTCCATCCTACATCCTCTATCCACCATCCTCTATCCACCATCCATCATCCTCCATCAACCATCCCCCATCCTCTATCCTCCATTCACCACCCACCATCCAACATTCACCATCCCTCATCCCCAATCCACAACATCAATCTACATCTATCCACCATCCTCCATCCACCATCCTCCATCTACCATCCCCCATCCTCTGTCCTCCATCCATCCATCCACCATATTCGCCATCCACCATCCTCCAACTTCCATCTCCCATCTCCCATCCTCTATCCATCATCCTCTATCTGCCATCCCCCATCCTCTGTCCTCCATCCACCATCCACCATTCGCCATCTACCATCCACCATCCTCCATCTTCCATCCTCTATCACTATCCTCTATCCACCATCCATAGTCCAACTTTACCATTTAGTAATAGGAACGCATAACTAATACACCGAAAGCGAACAAACTGCCGCTAAATCATATGAAAAACGCTCAAATGTTGAAATAACTTGCGTACCACCAATTGTTAAATGATTTTGTTAACGCAGAAACCATCGCGGACGTGCCCTCAACAAATCACCAAAGTTTCATCGCAATCGGATGAGTGGTTTCGGAGCGTATACGGGACAGACAAACAAACAGACAGACAAACATTTATTTTTATATGTAGAGATTATATGAAGATCTTTCAGTATAGACTGCATCTTTTCGAAATCGTTCCGTAAAATTCTTATTTTTCGGTCAAATTGGGTATACGACTAAAGTCTTGAATCGGGCCTCGAATTTCTCTATAATTTCTTTTTAATATTTTTCAGGGCTATCATCGTCCTTACATTCGATTTAAGTTTTCTATTGAAGTTCCGCAACTCCTTTAATTTTTGGCGGAATTTTTTTGCGAATGTAATAAAACCTTGGCTTGAGTCCAATATAACACAATATAACACAATCTGCGAAGGGTCTTTGAAATTATAAACAATCATTCGAACATGAATACCAGAATTCTCATTTTTCCTCGAATGGTTACCATACAAAGTCCTTGCCTAATTCGAAAGTTCTTCGCGATAAAAATAATTTGGTTTTGTATGCTGCCTGTTACAGAATATATACAATTAAGGCTAATTCCATTGATGTTCAATTAAATAATATCAGACATAGATATCCTTCAAACTTCTGATCAGTGGATTGCTCAACAAACGGATAATATCTCAAGCTAACAAGCTATTAATCTGTTAGCATCAATTATTTCAGTTAAAAGTTCAAGTTCAGATATGACCAACATATGTTCAGTGCCTTCAATAGGTCCCAAACAAACGTCCTTCAAAATTAAGGTCAACCAATTTTTTTTTTGGAGAAAATTTTATTGTCCGCCTGCATTTAACGAACTAGTTGCTTACCAACAATATTTACACTTCATCTAAAATTATCTAGATCGCCACTCCGCTATAAAACACATCCCAACTGCAATGTTTTGGAACAATAACCCAAAACCTTTCGTGTAGTTGCTTAAGGTTTACTCCAATTAGGAATGACATGAGTTGAGAGACAGCTTAATATTATATTGACTTTATGGAAATTTTGATTTATTTAGGGAAGCCCTAGACTATAAAGCGGAAACAAAGAGTGGACATATTTGAAGGGCGAGATATTAAAAACCCCAATTCAAAAGACTGCGTTCTAATTTTGTGTGAATAGAGGTACCTGTCTCTTAAATCAGTTAAATTTAAAATGTACGTTGAAATCAGCAGAATGATAACTTTTACGCAATTAACCTTCAAAAAATCTGATACTAATGGGCAATTTAATTTGAAATTTGTGCATAGCGCCTTTGTTAATAATTTTACAATAATTTACGCTTCATCACTGATACGAAGAGAGTAGGTTAATATGGTGCTGGCTGCATCACATACTTTCTATACAAATTATTGTAACCCATTCACTCTACGGTCTACAGGGAAACTTTACATTTAGAAAATCGGTTAAAAATGTTAAACACTCGATGCCTACACACGAAAAAAAAAAATTTCAATAAATAAATCATAAATTCCACTTAATAAGCAAATTTAGTGCGATTATTTCTATTTTTTTTTTCAATCCTGCGATTATAGTTTCAACGAGAAAAAAGTGAAACTACTAAATCTAAGCCACAGAGACGGCAAAAAAAATTTACGAAAAATGTAAACAGTTGTAAGCGTTTCATTAACAAGCAGTAAACCTGGCCTAATGTTACCTGAACATCAGAAAAGAACAAGCACACATTGACCGGTTGGATTGTTGTTAATTTTTTTGTTAAAGGTTTTTAATGCCACTTTTGGATTAAGGTCAGTGTTAACTGGTCAGTATGGTGATCTGTTTGCTTCCTTCCGCTTGCTTTGAATTTTGATAAAAGATGATTTAGTTGAAATCGAAAAGTGTTAAGCGATCAAATGATTATTTCATTAGCAGATGTTTTTTTTATCGGTGAATTGCAGTAGGTTTGGTTGGGGTCTTTCTGGTGATCGTGACTTTTCTGTTAGCAGTTATTTGGGCAAATTTAACGACTTTCCCGCCGTATCTTGGCTTCTTTTAAAAAATGTATTTATTAGAAGTATGAAAACGAAAGTGTTTTTGAACTCGAAAGTTTTTGCGATATTTGATATTATAATTTTTTGGGTGATTTATATAGAATACAATGATCGCAAATGCACATCTTAGCACTGCAAGAAAAGTAATTTTTCGGATGTTTCCAAGATATAGGAAAATTCCTTGTTCCTTGAAGACAGTAGTCGGAAGAAAGGATCCAAATTTTACTAGAAAATGTGGAAACTCTCAGTACACTGGACTTACTTTATTTATTTGCTCTGCAGATTAGAGGGAGGGAAATTTATTCGAGTGAACACAGATTTTTTGGTACTAATCTAAATTGCTGAGATTGAATAATAACTAAAGCCATAGACCTAAGAAATGCTGCTCAGATGACCAGCACCCTGAACAAATTAGTAGGAAAGCTAGAAAAAAACCTTTCAGAGTCTCAAATCCTTAGATCTTCACTTACTTCGTCTAAAATTTATTCAAATGATCGCATTTCTCTTAAAATTGTTCGTATAAAAAAGTTTTTTTTCTTCTATCCAAAAAAACATGAAATAGCAAAATTTTAGGAGGGTATTTTTATGGAAATATTACTTTGATCAAAGCATTGTTTTAGAAGATACAGAAAAAATAATAATAATATTTTTTTATTTGCTTAGCTTTAATAATTTTCGGTCCATTGGAATTAGGTTACTGTGGAAATGCGACTAAAGCTGTAACACCCTGGTTTGGAATATTTTTGAAAAGTGAAAATTTAAACATGGTTTTATTTTTAATACAATTTGATCCGAAAGCTTTGTTAAAATTATTGAAAATAATTAAATATAAACAAGAAAAACAAATATATACTAGGTATATGCTTATAGGTTTTTCATCTGAAACAGCGAAAAGTCTTGAACGCTGAGCTCTGGTGTGAAATTTGTACAGACAAATATTAAAACATGAGTTAGTCATAATGCGTTCAGCATTTTTTAGAAAAAATTATGTGGTAAAAGAAAATTTATATAGTAGCCAAAAATAAAAATATTTTGAAATACCGAATAGAGTTTTTGCATACGGTAATCCTCCTGAATATAAGGAACAATGTACTCCCCCTCAAATTCTGTGATTTTACGTTGTAGGGAAGGTAGACCCGAAAAAATTTATCAAAAATATATTAGTGCGTAGCTACTCTGTAATCAAAAATCGTAATATCAAAAAGATTCTGTTTTTACTTTATTATTTCAATAATACAGTATTTCAATAATAATAATAAAAAAAAAAATGTCCTACTCTCAAAAATTGACGTAAAAATTTTATGACTAGTAGACACGAAAAAAGCAAAAAAAAATGTTCAGTCCGTCTGTCCGCCGTACGCCGTATGCCGTAGGTATACCGGTGTACGCAAAATTGTTTGAAGGCTCGTAGCTCCCAAACCCTTTTAGCTATTTAGTTGAATTTCGTCGGTAGACTAGGTATACCCCTTTATGTAGACACCTTTTGTGGGTGGGGGTGTGAAGGGGGAGGTGGGGGAAGCGTTTTAGACGGAAAATTTTGGTTTCTAGATCTCAGCAACCGCTTATGCTAGGAAGCTGAAACTTGAAATGTATATAGAGCTTCAATAATAGACCCATTTGTAAAAAAATTGCCGATATGGCTGAAAGGGTGAAGGAGTTGGTGAAAAATAATGCGTCCGAAACGCAAAAAAGCCGAGATTAAGACATTCTAAAATCCATATCTCCTAAACGGTTAGTGTCACGAAGTTAAAACTTAAGAAACATCTCTAGATATACTAGGAGAATAGATCGGGAATAAATTGTTTAGTGGGGCAGTGGCGTACGGGGTTAGAGGGTGAAAAACTTTAGATTACGATATCTCACGAACCAATTGCAAGGTTGACAAATAAAGTTTGCTGAAAGTAAAATTTTTCAAGGGGGCGGTGGGGCATGAAAGTGGAGGGGATAAGAATTTTTCTAAAAATCACGTCTTATATATCAAGAACAGTGTAAGATAGATGCTTAAAATTCTTACCAGAAGTAGCAGAAAAAAAAGATTTGCGGGTGAGGGTGTAGAGGGTGAGAGTGGTGGAGGATGAAAAGGAAAAATTTCGATTTTTATATCTCGAGAACATACAATGATAGAAATCTGAAACTTGGTATTTAGATAGAGCTATAGTAGAGGCCTATTGGAAAAATATAACTTTTTACAGGGGTAGTATGATACGGCGGTGGGGGGTTTTTTCCTATCTATAGAACGGCTCATGCTACAAAGTTGAAACTTGGTATGTATATGTAAATTAACTAGAAAATAAATTTAGTCAAAAAAAAATCTCAAATATCCATTGGCGTTTGGAAGGATGGGCGAAAAAAATGATCAGTGAAAATGGAATGCATATATTTTTACGATTTTCGTTATATCTATTAGGTCTCCCCAAATATTGAATTCATTTTTACTTTATGGCTTCTTCATATAAATACCTAGAAAGCTTTTTCAGGATTTTTTGAAATTCGACCCCTAAGGGGGTGTAAAGTGGTTGTATACTTTTTCACGAATTCTTTCATATCCCCCAGGTTTAATTAGAAATCGACTAACTTTTCACATTCACGGGCTTGCGTAATAATCGCCTAAAACATGTTTTTCAGTTTTCCTTTTTCAGCCCCTAAGAGAGTACAAATGGGTTGAACACGTTTTCACGTCATTTCTTTTGATAATAAATTAAATTGGTTTTTACTTTCTCGTTCTGTCTTCATATTTATCTATTAACTTCTTTCAGAATATTTGGGTATTCAACTCCCACTCCAAGTGTGTATAAGGAGGTTGCAAATGTTTTCACAGCTTCCTACATATTGCTTAGATCTGATAATATATCGAATTGATTTTTACTTCCCAAGGTTTCCTATATAAGCGCCAAAAAGTCAATTTCAGTATTTTTAGATATTCAATACTAAGGAGTGTAAGGGGATTTGAATGGTTTTCAAAGCTTCGACATATTTCTTAGGTTTAATGAGATATTAGATCGCTTTTCACTTCCACAGACTTTTTACATAATCGCCTACAAACCCATTTCTCAATTTTTGTATATTCAACCCCCAAGGGTTTGCATATATTTTCATAATTTTTGCCATCCCTTAGTTCTGATGAGATATAAAATTGGTTATTACGGCATTTGATGTAATCACCTAAAAACCAATTTCACGATTTAAAATTTTTCAAAACCAAGGGGATGTGAAGGGTTTGCTTACGTTTTCACAAATTTTTCAAAATCGCTCGTATCTCATGAGATATTGTTGCTCCTTATGAAATCGTCTAAGGACCTGTTTTACAATTTTTTTGAAATTCAAACCCCAAGTGGAATTAATGGCTTTATATACGTTTTAACAATTCGTCATATCTCTTAATTCTGATTAGGCAGCAAATTCGTTTTTACTCTTATGGGCTTTTAGTGTACATAATATACCGAAAATTCGAATAGTCTTAAATATATTTTTTTTAAGATCAAAACTAGCTTTCCAAGAAACCTCATAATTTCGAAACAACTGATATACTCCGACTTTAACCGCTCCCGAACTTTGACCCGAAAAATAATAAAGTTTCGCCTAGACCATTGGCAGATTTTTTTAATCGTAATTGAGTGAGTGAGTGAATTTATTTCAGTATCCATGACGGTAGCTCGTGCGGATAATATTCATTAAAATGAGCTAGAGAGTAAAGTTCGAGTCGAAGGTGAATTCGGAGAGGTAATTGAAGCGTAAATTGATCTTTGTGATTTATTTTCTAATCATTCTGTTAAAAATGAATTTAAAAAAAAAAAAATTTTAAGTTAAAATTTATGTCGCTCTGAAATTAATAAACGAAGAAAGTATTATAAGCTCTATTCAAGTCACACGATCGAGTAGTTTGACAGGTATTACTAATAACACGTGACTCCGTCGAGCCCATTCCAGTTAGTTTATGTGCTTTTCTTATGCTCATGTCTGACAACAGGTAGTATTTTTAAATTTATTTAAATTCAATTCAATCAATCTATAAGAAGCTATAATTGTGATTAGTATCATACTAACAATTTATTTTTTGGCAGAGACACTTAGGCCCGTTCCTACGATGTTCAGTTAAGTTCTAACTGGGACTTTAACTGGCAGGTTTTCATACAAAACTTCCAGTTATAGTTCCAGTTAGAGTTTAACTGAGGATCGTAATAATGAGCCTTAAAATAATAGTATCAATAAGAAAACGATTATAAAAAAAAATTAAAAAATAGTAAATAACTATTAGCGATATATCAAATTTTAGCAATAAAAAAAATACATTAGAAACGCAACCACTTGAATTGGCAATTTATTAATTCCTAATTAAACTTTAATTGGCAATTAGAAAGTGGCCCACACACCGACCTTCTTCTAATGTTGAAAACGATAGTTTTAGTTGAAAATCGTTTTTTAATGAATCGACCACTCAAGCAACAAATGCATATCTCGTGAATTTTATGACCGAGAATAAAGTTGGGAAATATTAATTTTTTTTATAAATGGAGTTTCATTTCATGTAAATTTATTCTTATTAAATTCATTTTAAGGGCTCATATACCCCTGAAATTTTCAAAAAATTGATTTTTTTTTTCTTACCGATTTTTATTTTTTATACTTTTAAGAATTAAAAAAAAATTTGAATTTAGAAAATTCCACTCCATTACAAAGTTATAGCAATAAATGTCACCAGACATCGGTTTGGTACGGCTTCCTGGCTAATTGCCGCGCCACTCTCAACAGCAGCGTTTAGTATTTATTTTTTCGTAAAAGCTGGGTTTCATAGAAAACAGGGTCATTTATAGGACCATCTGTGAAAAACACGAAAATACGAGAGGAAGAATGTGTACAGTACGAAGCTGGAATGGGAGACTAGCCGTAAGTTCACTTTGTACCTACCAAAAACTTTAAACGCATTTTTCTCGGAACCATGATTTTAGACTTGGTCGGCACGATAACTCAGTCAATTTTCAATATTTTTCAACTTTTTTTTTTTTTAAATTTTGATAACTATTTTCTCTATAGTCTGACGAGAGGTTTTTTTAATTTTTTGCTTGGAAATTTTTTTATAAATTATCAAACGCAATTTTTTTCAAAAAAAACTGATTACTAAAGTTTGAAATTCTGTAACTTATTTATTTTTGAAAAAAAAAAAAATTCCCTCCTTGAGACTATAACTACTACATTATTTTACAAGATTCTTTTTTATTTTTGCAAATTGAATTATTTTTGGTGAAGTTATGATGCCGACCAGGAGGCGCCATGGTTTTCATAAGTAGTCCGTTTATACCCGTAAAAAACAATGTCAATATTAAAAAATAAAAAAAAATTTTCTTTTTTTTTATAGCTGAATAGTTAATAAGATATGTGAACTAAACAAATAAATTTTTTTTTCACCATACAACCTTTGTAATAATTTTTCAAGTTTACTCAGTTTACAGTGCGTGCAGGGGTATGTGAGCCCTTAAGAAAATTTATACAAATTGAGCTTTAGAACGGTTTTCGGCATTTATTTCCTAAAGTCCAATGGAAATTGTTCATCTAGCCAAGATTCTAATAGGTAATACTTAGATATTATAATGATCATTAGGATAAATGGTTATATGACAGAACCTAAATGGGAATTAACAATTAATGGGCATGAAGAGTGCGCCGTGTGTTTTTGGTAAGAGTAGCGTAGTACTGAAGTATATTCCGCCATTTACGAAAATCTATGAAGTTGTAGCTGAGATTAACAGATACTAACGAATTATTAACATTATGATTTGAAATTGTAACCACAACCAGGCCCGTGCGCACGGGGGAGGGTGGGGGGTTGGGGGTTTCAAACCTCCCCCCCCGCAATTTTTGATGTATATTTTCGAGGATGACAATCATACGTAACTTTGGGTCCTACGCCCTTCCATTATGAAAACCGGTAGATGTTAAATTCAAACGTAAGCAGGTAGTGTGACCATTCTCCAATGACGCTTTCTATAGAAAGCATCAGTTTTCGATCAACCTTGGTCACAAAAGAACATATTTCAAAATGTGTACCACGTATGGATCACGCTACGAAGCCATGTTGGGTGTTAACATCCAAAAGGACCAAAAATGACCCGCTGTGACGTATGTACGTATGTAAATGGGTGTAATTTCATTCCGATGTAAAAAACATCGATCACCTGATGCCTGATCGTGGCCTTGTGCGGAAAACTAAGAAAACGAATTTTAGTGAAAAAAAACTGTTTACGTGCGTTTGAAAAGAATACTTGTCCATCATTTTTCGTAAAAGGTCTGACTGTGTTTTTTAGTACTGTTCTAATACGTTTATTGGCTGATGTGGAATTTTAAAGCCAAGTGAAGAAACCACTACTGTCCATCAGACACGTCGAAAAAGGACTCGCTTGAATCGCGATTGGAAGAACGTAATTTTGTAGTCGAAGCTTTTTTTCTGTAGGCACATCCAGCGGACTGGTAAACATCCGGTAATGGGCCATGGTTTGAGGCTTATTCTCGCCAAATACAGATTTGACAATTTGTACATTTTCACAGACAATTTGAATGCTTCTAAAATGGTGAAATTACATCAGTAGGCTTTACTACCATCTGTCCAAAGATGGTTTATATGAAAAAATTAAAATTTGGTACTACAAGATGACAACGATCCAATTCATTAAAGTCGGCTTTGTACTGCGTAGAAATAGGCAAGAATTTTACCAGTGGTGTATCTTTACATCACCTCGAGACAAATTCCACTTTGTACATGCGTGCGAGACTCCACCTCTTCCTTCAATATTGCCGTCTTTTTCATTCCTCGTTAACGATACCAGATAGTTACTAGTAAATTACCTGGAATACTACCAGTGAATATACCCGTTATGACTATCTACGAAATTAACCACGCTGCATACCTATTGGAAAATCTTATGATGCAGAACACCAAATAAAACTTTTTCGAAGCCGGATGGTGAGTGTAGGATGTATGATAGTGAATTTAATTACCGCCGCTCTTGCAGGGACTATGACGAATTGGATTGACCATCACATTCATCAGATTCAAATCCCTTTACGATATCCTGCGTATGGGCCGATATCCTGCGTATGGGCCTAACCACAACTAATCGCACTGAAAAGGATTAACACATTCTAGTACACTGTTATACTCGGTCGAATTCCCGACCTTCCCACTCCTACAATTCCTTGCTTCTCGTATTTTTTTGAAAAAAATTAGTTCTGTCGTATTTTGATTGCTCACCAATCCAAATCTGAGTGACTTATCAAGACAAATCAATCACTATAGTCACGCACTAATCCCGTTATAGTTTTTTTTAACCCGTGACTTGATTAGGTGACAACCATAATTGATATAATAATAATACATTTTTTTGTAGCGGTACCACGTTACCCGTGCAAAAATTTTAATGGCATTAAATTATTAAATTATCTCACAAGAATAATTTAAATATTAAAAATATATATATATTCAAATTGATTTTTGTGGTACGATTCAAGTGATTCGCTTTATTAGGTATAATAACTACACCTTTTTTCTTTTTAATAAAGTTGTGTATTTCTTCATTATAATCACTCGATTTTAAACCGAATTGAATCTAAGCAGGAAATCTACCAAAAGCTCTCGGACTTTAAATCCGAAGTGCATGTAATATAACGTAATAAAAAAAAATGTCTACACAAATCTTTTAGCGTTTTTGTTCGCACTAAGCTCATAAGTGCAAGCGAAAGTTTTTATAATTCTCAAGAAGAAATACAAAATTATGATATAACTGAAATCATGCACAGAAAATGATTCAACGGCTCTGTAAACTTAGTTAGGAAATATTAGCAATCGAACAATTAGGGTCTGAGTTGATCTTCTGCATACATGATTAGGACTGTGGGTGAAACACTAAACTATAATAAGGTGGTCATAAACATATCACAGCTGTAGGTATTAAAAAAAAGTTTAAATTATTACCTGTAGTTAGAGCGCAAAATACATATGAAACGCACAGGAGCAGGACCGGCGAACTGGTGAAGTAGTACATTTCGAAACTAGTTTATCGTCGGTATTTTGAAGGATCTCTGCCGTTCGGATTGCTAAGCTGTTGCTACTTCCAGGAATCAATTGAATTTGGACATCACTGAATCGAAGTACACTATTACATGATTATTGCACAGCACTTTATAGCGACAATCAGCTACTCGAATCACCGGACAACTTTTATATAGGTATATATTTAATTTCACTTTCGTTTGGCTGTTTAGTAATCGAAAAACACTTTGTTTATTTTTTCACTGTACACTTGCTACCTTCACAGCTCGTAAAGCCACCGGAAAGGAATTTTTTTTGTACCTTATTTGCGTTAATTAATTTTATTTGCACTAAACTTTATCATTGCAATCAAAAGTGAGCACAATTTTGTATCTGTTGAGATAAATTTAATGTAACGAAAAATATGTTGTGTCTAGGTAATGTACGCGAGTACTTGGACAAAGTGACTAAAGAAAGATCCAAGTAAAAATTTAACGCGGAATAGTGCTAATGTCGAAAAAAAAAAATGTTTTCTACTTTCACATTACAAACAGGCGGTAGTTGGGCTTACTACACAGGTGAGTCGCAC
Source organism: Beris morrisii (assembly GCA_951812415.1). NCBI lineage: Eukaryota > Metazoa > Arthropoda > Insecta > Diptera > Stratiomyidae > Beris > Beris morrisii. Next base: position 145,644,677 of record OX638310.1, read on the forward strand.
GATGCGTGTGCTTTCACTGGCCGGTGACAAATAAAATAAAAAAAATATAAATAAAAGAGTTTAAGTTTTGTCATTAAAGAATTCGTTGCGATGATGATGGCTAACCAATTAGAAAGGAAATAGTCCGACGACGACACTAAGTTGTATGCAGTAGAGTAGAGAGTGTTCGGAGCATTCAATGGCATGCATTCGCGTCAGGAACCTTCTTCAGGTGCCAGGTCTTATTGTTAATACTGTATGTTATTTATGCTGTGCATTAAGCGATTATGCAACATAACTTTATTGTGTGAATAGATAAGTGAAATTTTTTTTTGTTATAAAACATTATCAGGTCGTTGCGCCAAACATTTCACGATCAGATTAGTGATTTCATTGGATTTTCGGTTATTATATAACTTGTGTCTTTAAGTAGAGTATTTTAATCTGATGCATCATCGAGAAGAAATTTAGTTACTGTTTGGGGCTACTAGTGTACTAGTGATCGATGTGTTGTTAAATCTCAAATATAATAAACTCAATAGAACGACCGACCAAAATTGGTTGCAATTTTGTTGAATGTAACTTGTACAGTTTTTGCACATATTACTTCTAATCTAACGTCTTCCATGTAGATATCTTTAGGCCCGTTCCAACGATGTTCAGTTAAGTTCTAACTGAAACTTTAACTGACAGATTTTCATGTAAAACTTCCAGTTAAAGTTCCGATTAGAGTTTAACTGAAGATCGTAATAATGGCCCTTAGATATTCTGACTGATTGCACTATAACGTGAGAATGCTTTTGTTTGAAAATATCGAGCACAATCCAAATCTATTATATAAGATTATCCATAAATTTAAAATTATTTCAAATCCATGTGGGTAAATCTTGTGTGACTAGATTTTGTGGAAATCAAGTTAAAAATCTATTCAAATCAGTTTGAAATGCCAGAAATTAAATTTGACCACACTATTCACTGTCAAAAATAGGTACATTTATAATATTTTTTAATTCACTTGAACCGAATCGAAGGTTTTAACAAATATATTTTTATATTTCTTACAAATAAGGAATTTTACAAAGAGAATAGTGAAAAAAGGACAAAAAGGTCTTATGTAGGGCAAATAAAATAAATTTGAGAGCAAAAACATGGCAGTTTTTGGAAAATCAAATATTTGACCATAGCTTACTTTTTCTTTTTTTTTTTCCAAAAAGGTCATAATTACTGAATACAAATAAAAAATTTTAAAAATCGCAAGACGATGGTATTTCAAAATTAATATGATGAAATCGAACAATGTAAGTCCTAAACAACATATTGATTTGTTAGAAAACTGGTTGGGGACGAAATCCTAAGAAATAAAATCGCCAAAAAACTCCGTAAAATATAAATCGTCAAAATCAATGTTCCCAAAACTAAAAGACTCAAATGCTCAGGCTAAGGATGGTTTATTACTTCATTATTTCTTTAGCAGTAAATTATGTGTGGCAACCAGATTTAATTCATAAACTTATTTGATGCCTTGAATTTATTGGCATTTCTCAACCAAACTCAATGAGTTTGCTGGCATCCCCCTAGTACATGAATTATCTAACAAGTTAGAACAGAATTTCTTAAGTAAAATTAATATTATTGATTTGTTAAGATTAGTTTGTAAGAACTAGGTATAAGCTTTAGATATCTGTATAATAAGTCATTGGATTACTCGTGAATTTTTATTTTCAACCAATTGTTAATTATTTCCTATTTTACTCACTTACTTCTTATCATTTATGTACGCTTAGTTTTAGTTAAATATTATTTAGTTTTTCTGACCATTTTCCTTAAATTAACTATATTAACTACTCAATCATATCTAACGGCTTCGTGCCACCTTCTTTTCTCCAGGCTATAAAGAATTCTTATCTGATCTCCTCCAATTATATAAAATATAATCACTGAAATAAAATTATAGTACGATCAATAAATGAATGTATGTATGTATGAAATGCCTTGAATTTTATGTAACAAAATATTTTTTTATTTTAAATTGTGTAACAGAAATATAAACAATAAATCAAAATGAATTAACTTGAATGTATTTTTAAATATAGAGCTATTATAGCAGTTAACTTTAAAATTTAATTTTGTGTTTTACAAATAGTGCCTTCCAAATTCATAAAAAATGGGTTCGTTAAATGTATATTTTAAAAATAACATATCCGAACTACGATTGTACTGTAGTCAATCGTGACATATAAGTGTAATATTTAATTTCTATTAAGGGCTCACGTACCTCTGAAATTTTCAAAAAATTGATTTTTCTTACAGATTTTCATTTGTTATACTTTTAAGAATTAAAAAACAAAATTTAGAATTTGTAAAAAAATTTTTTAAGAAAATTCCACTACGTTACAAACTTATAGCAATTAATGTGACTTGGCTAACTGCCGCGCTCCTCTCGACAGTTGCGTTTCGTATTTCTTTTGTTCGCAAAACCTGGATTGTTTAGAAAACAAGGTCGTTTATAGGACCAAGTTTATAGAAAGATACAAGGGGAAGAAGGTGTACAGTACTAAGCTGGAATGGGAGACTAGCCGTAAGTAAACGTTGTACCTACCAGAAACTTTAAACGCGATTTTCTCGAAACTATGTTTTTAAACAGTGTCAGCACGATAATTCAATTTTCAATATTTTTCAATTTTTTTTTTTATAATTTGATAATTATTTTCTCTATAGTGTGACAAGAGGTTTGTTTAATTTTTTGGTTCGACAATTTTTTATAAATCATTAAACACAAGTTTTTTTTTTTAAACTGCATACTCAAGTTTGAAATACTGTAACTACTTTATTTTTGAAAAAAAAAAAAAAATTCCCTCCGTCACACTATTATTACTACATTATTTTACAAGATTCTTTTTTATTTTCGCAAATTGGATTATTTTTGGTGAAGTTATGATGTTGACAAGGAGGCGCCATGGTTTCCATCAGTAGTCCATTTATACCCGTAAAAAATAATGTTAATGTTAAAACAAACAAAATTTTTTATTTTTTCGTTTTAGTTGAATAGTTAATAAGATAATGTGAACTCAACAATTAAATTTTTTTTCACCATATAACCTTTATAATAATTTTTCAAATTTACTCGGTTTTCAGCGCGCGCAGGGGTATATAAGCCCTTAAAATTATAGTTTTTAGCAAATCCAGTTTTTTTTAGAAGTATGCAAATATATTTAACAAACATTTTTAAAGTCTTCTACAAGTTGAAAACTTGTTTAAGTTGTAGCATAGTTTGATCACAAAAACACACAGAAAAAAATCGATAATTCGGTGCAATTATATGATCCGAATTAATTAAAATTCTGTATTTTAAGAAATAAATTGCAAATTATGAAAATTAAAAACATGACGTAGCTTTGCTCATGAATGGTCCCAAGGCACAAACAATTTATGTAAATTGCGTTACGTTTTTAAGAATAATAAATAATAACAATTTTCATATTTTGAATAGCTTCATTCCACAAATAGGCTAATAGCACCCAATTCTGGGCTAGAGTTTTTCAGAAAATGAAAAATTGGTATTTTGAAAACTTGTCAAAGAGTCAAAAGTAATAAAAGTTTTCGGCGGTTAAATCCATTCAGCTCCATAGTGATGATAAGTGAAACGTGTTGCATAATGGGCAAACAGTTTACCGTTCTCCTATCATTTTTTTTTTCTAAATAAAAAATTGCAGAGTGGTATTTTAGAGAAGTACATTATTATCCAACAAAATCCAAATAATCTTAAAGTCTCACAATAGTTTGGGCTCAACTTCAGTATTTTTTGGGACAAAGTCCGATACGCGTTTAATCATCAAATTTTTATTTGCCACATTATTGAATTTGGACTATTTTGACGAAAAAAATTTAACTGAACTTTTCTTAAAATTTTTTGAGTCAAATATTTGACCGCATGGTATATATGAAGACGTGGGTTCAAATCTCTGCTAGCAGTGGCTTAAGAAAAAAATGGTGTAAGTGTAACAGTGCAGGAAATATTTCTTTCTCCTCAAGCAAAACTCCTAAACTAAATCAATTGCGGAACGCTAACACAATATCATAAAAAGAAAATAAGAAAAAAGTTTTCGTAAAACAACAAAAATATTATTAACTTCCTGTAATCAAGAAGAAGTTGATTGATTTGTTGAAAATTGCATTCAAATTACGTTATTTACGTTCACTCAAATTTGGTGCGCTTGCAATAAATTTAATAAATATTTGGCTGTTACTCAACACCAGCTGCACTAACTCGATCATCGTCTCTATTAAATCAACTTACAACTTTTGGGACAAACGACCTTTTTCATCGATTTTATGTAAGTATTTCTTCTAATATTGCAAAATTTATCGAAAACCCAGCAAGTTTTTTTTTAATTCGAAATCAGGCATCGTACAAGAAAACCTGATGCATTTTAGCATTGTGTAAGACGGGAATATATCGCGACTGAAGAAATGTCGCATTTGATTTTATTTTTTTCTTATTACATTTCTTATTATCTAATCGTTTAAATCGTGAAAGGTAATTATGTATTATTTTGGTCCGCAAAAAGAAAATCGTTCAGCCACAAAATTGATGTGATATAATAGAATAAAGTAAAAAAATTTTAAGGTGTCATCCAAATCAAATTAGTAAAGTAGTTTTTTTGTATCGTTAATCGAAAATGACATAGTGACACAGTTGTATTTATCATTAGGTTATAAAAAGCTATTGAATTTTATCGGAAATAAGATCAGGCTAAAGAGTGAAAAAAATTTACAAGCTCCTTTTGTTAGGTTTTATAATAACCAGCTGCGAATTGTTACATTTTAAAACTGCACATTAAGCGACAGAGTAAAAATGGGCTCCTGTGAAGTCACTTAATTTTCAGTGGTTCAATTTATATAATTTATGAATAATTTACGGTCGAAAGCAATTTCCTGCGAAGTTTTGAGTTATTAGTTGGCTCCACTAACTTATTCAATACTTTTTTATTATGCATTGTTAATATGTTTCCACAACCACAGTATCATAGTTACATGGATAGTGTAAGACAACACCAAAATTTGCAAGTTTTTGAAAATTTTCCTAAAAATATTCCTTTTTTATTTTTCAGAATGTTTTTCTTTAGAGACGTTATAAAAGTTGGAAACTGTTTTTTAAAACTGCTTCGACTGAAACTTTTAGTCATAACATTAAATAATTAATTTTAAACTTAGTTTTAAAGTATCGGTACATTATGTACCTATCAATTCCTCTCTTGAGAGGGCGCACCTGCATACCCATGTGGCATGCAAGCGAATAAAACCAGTAAAGTAGTGATTCTCAAATGCTTTTCGGTATGATTAATTTTTTTACTCAGAGAATCACGCGGAAAACTACAATTTAAATTTGTATAAAATTTTAAAACCAGACAAAATCGTTTTTTCCACATTTCAATCTTTAATTTGTAATTAACAATTTTCCATACCAATTGCAAACTTGATGCATTAAACAAAATACACGCAATTTCCGTACAACATTACCGGCAACAAAAGTGGTAATATCGCAAGAGCATGTACGGAACTACACCTGAATCGGCATGTGAACATCGTGAACGGTGCAAAATTGTTTAATAGCCAACGATAACGCTCATTCGGAAAAAATCACATTGATCTGCAATTGACTTATTAAACCGCGAAGACATTCGCTTCGTATACACGTTTTACAAATTTCTGCGAAACTTTTCACTTAGCTAACGATATACTTTTGAATTTCACCGGGTTCGAGCAAACTACCATTTCGAGCGAACTGAAAGCGTTTATTGTCGGACCGATTAGGTTTATAATAGTACTTATTACATTATCGATTTGAAAGGAAACTGAACGGAAATGTAAGACGTTTCAGTTAACCGGCGAGGAAGTGATAATATTGTAATTTGCGTAGAAAAGGCGTTGATTGAAGATAAGTACACTGACACATAAATTACGTTAGGTATTATTATTTTAAAATTTTCTATCAGACCCGTCAATGTTAAGGTCAAATCACTGCACGATCATAGAATTAAGAAAATTGAGATCAACTGTATACATTATGTCCTCGATTAAGGTGATCTTGGAAATTTTGTAATTAACCCAACAGAGCAGGTAGTAACTTCTTATTGTCTACTCAAAATTTAATTGAAATGCATTTTCTCAGATTTTCTGTAATATATGGAGATTTATTTTGAAATTATGCACGAATCTATGATAGCTGAACATATGTTCAGTTATATGTGAAATTTTGAATGTCTGTGCCAAATCAGCCTATGAATAATTTAATAGTGGTCGGCATTAGAGCATTGTCTTTGCATCGCACGGAACACTTTTAAATTTGGCTTAATCTTTTACACTTTTGGTGAATAAAATTCAATACCTATACGAATGATAGGTTTAGATAGTTAATTGAGCTGATTTCTTCATTTCATTGAAATAGATTTGACCTCTGATTTTGAACTATTACAAATATTTGTAATCAATTTCCATTTCCTGACTGTAATTGAGATTTTCAATTAAGGCGCGTCGTTAAATTTCGGGCTAATTTTTGGAAAGTGTTAAAATGCGTTTTTTTTCATCTTTTGTGTATTCGTTTATGGAGTTTGTACTATTGCACAATTAGCGGGAAAGCTCGAATTTATTAATGAAAAGTGAAAACTGTAACACGTTATTTTTATTTTTTTCGGAGTGATTAGCATTTAAAAGCCTAGAATTGTTTATTGCATAATAACGTCTAATGAAAAGACAGTAATTATGTTTTGTTCGTAATATGAAATCCGTTAGGTCGCCAGCGTTATTGTCATCTCCAACAAACTCACTAACCATAAAATGATCCATTGGGTTATACATTTTCTATTAAATTGTTCGATGTAAACAAAATGTGTGGTACTATGTCCATTAGTGCATAAATACTTGTTTAAAGTACAGGTAGGTTATTCTGGTTTGTATGATTGGGAGTGTTGACTCGAAGCGGTACTTCAAAGATGAACTACCACCCAATTACGATTCCATCTATTGCTGCTTATGTCATAGCGTGATGCTTGTTTTAACTTATGAATTTCTAGACAACGGTATCCAAAAAAAAATGGTTATGAAATTTCTGCATCGGGCGATATATCCAGCCAAAGTAGAGTAATGTAAATATTTGTAATAGGCGCCCGTAAGTCAATATTCTCGCCTTTTAATTAATGCGAAATGTGAAATTAATGTGAAAAACAGTGCAGTGTATAAAACTCAAATAAAAAAAAGCTGTTTGAAAATGTACGAGCAAATAGTAATTTGAATTTTAAAATACGTTTCAGGGAATACAAAGTGTAGAACTTAAATGGAATTGCTAAAAACTAAAATAAAAAAAATTTTCTTTATGTTTTTTAAAATTCGTGTTCTTTAATACTCTCTTTGAAGTACAGTTAGCGATAAATTAAGATGCAAGACCCAAATAAAGTTGTAAAAGACGGTGTCACATGGCTACTCTTAATCACAAATATATACAAATTTATTTTAGTTATTAATTTAACAAAAACAACTTGAAATAACGTTGATGGGGTCTTTATTCGAGACGCATTTGGTTCATATTTTATCCGAGACACACTTTGAACATAAAGTTTCTGGCTTAAGTCTTTCGTTTTTAATCATTGTGAACTGTTGCTTCAAATATCACAAGGAAGGCAAGCGAAATTGGATTAAAATCGGATTCAAATATGAGAACAAATTTAAAGGAATAGTAAAAATAATTTTAGAAACGAATTTTACTTTATATTTCATTTTTTAATACATGCCTACATGTAACACAAATCGCTGAAGGAATCGTCAAATATTGTCCGGGAAGAGGTTAACTATTTGAGAGGGTTTACACGTGCCCTCGAATAAACTACAGATTTAACGTTTTATCATATATGGAATAAAAATCCAGCATCAATTCACACACATGATTAACTTATTGATAAGAGTGACGGAGAGGTTGTGGTTGAGAGAGCATGTGAGTGTCGGTCATAAGGGATCGGTTGATTGAAAAAGCGACAAAAGACTGAAGAATTCGCAAAATGTGATTCGTGCGATTAATTAATAAAGGTGTGATACCTGCGTTCTGTGTATTAGCAATGTTCCGGATGTGAATAAGGTAATAAATGTCTCCTTAAGTGAAGTAGAATTTTTTAATAAAATAAATAAATTTAAGTTGTTTTATTTGGAATATCGGCGAACCACTAGCTTGGAAAATATAGGGGTCGTTTTAATATTTCCAAATTCTAATTTTTGATGACTGTGCAGGTGAACTGTATCCATCCGTGAGCACATAAAATTTTTTAATTTTAAGTGTTAATAACAAAAATTTCTGCAATGCTGGTTAGTGGTTTAGATTCTCTAGTTATTATAGTATAACATCATATAAATATATTTGGGGAGAGAACTAGCTTCGTAAGACGAAGCGGAAAAAAATATCTTGCAACAGTCTGGGTCCAACTTTATTATTTTCTAGGTAGAATCTGGAAAGCGTTTAATTCTAAGACGCGGTCCAGATTATATAGGTACATAACGTTCCAAATAGCCTTTTGATTATTGTTTAAATTGTGTTCCGGGTTACCCATACGGTAGCTCCTTACACCAAAACCTCCAAACTTGGTTTTTCTACTAGAGGTCTACTGGCCCTAACACCTGTAAAATCTTAATTTTTCTTGAGATAAAATTTTTTTTTAAAAATTTTGCTATCCTGTCTCCCTCAAAAATTTTTTACATGCAATAAAAATGTTTACCTTTCTCGTTTAATTGGTTCGGAATATATTGTAATCCAAAATTTTTTAACACTGTCCCCACCTCCCTCTCAACCAACCAAAGTCAAAAAATGTTAACTTAATATTGCAGTGGGCTTATGAGCTACGAGACTTCATATGTGTTTGCGGTGTTTACGGCGGACAGACAGACATTTTTGTAATGGTTTTTTTTGTCTACTAGTCCACATATATGAATATGGACAATTTCAGGGTTGGGCATTTCATGTCGATCTACTTTATTATTAAAAACAAAAGTAAAATTAGTTCATATAATATTTTGCTGTTTATTCTATATATTTAATGTAAAGCGGAGTTCTTTAAAATTTGTCTTTTTGAGCAAGATGCCTAACGTAACGAATTCTGTTTAATCTCAGGTATACCGCGTTTTTATGAGTTTATGATTGTTACTTTTAGAATTTGTGTACATAAATATCAGGTTCAACTTTTTATAATTACTTGTTCCTAAGAAATAAAAGTTTACACGATTTCCCCGTATATGTGTTCATGGAAATTAGAAATTCAAACTAATTTCATAAAAAAAGTCGCCATTTGTATGTGAAAATAATTATAAAATTCTTGGCTCGGACAAATTCCATTTACATCGCATTCCGAAAGAATTTTTTTCCGTAAAGTGTAATTTCAGCATGCACCATTTAACATTGGCAAACTTTTCTTTTTCATAGCAAAAATAGCTAGAGGAGTTTTTTGCACACAATATCCACGGCTAAAGAATGTTTGCCAATTAAAGCGATCAAAAGAAGTTAATTCTCATTGTAACAAATTGCTAGTTTATTGACATATTCGATCACTGTTTACTTCATTGTTACTATCCAAACTGTAAACTGTAATTAGTTCTAACCTATATTCTGTAGTGGCAAAGAATAAACTCACGGATGGCTAGTAATTACAAACTCGATGAATATCTCATACGTAATAATTAACGTGTAGTTTAATTAAAATTCCGGAGCAAGGTAAATTACGTGAATGATATTTTTTAATTATACAATATATGGGTGTAGTTGTACTCCGGATTACTCTGGATTAATTGTTCATCACAATAGAGTCAGTTATTTTTATTTTCCAAGAATAATTATCGTCATTGTGATAAGAACTCATTCTGATAAATCATAGAAATCTTTGACTAACAAATTAAATAAAAAATAAAACGTTTATAAAGTTTTAGCTAAGTTTAGATAAGTATCTAAACGGTTTGGCCTCAACATTAAATTCATTATATTTATTCATTCATATACTCGTAGCAATGGCCTTAATTACCTTGACAGATACTGACCTCGGTAAGATCGTTTTCTTTACCTTACTTAGTAGAAAAAAAAATTAAGAAATCTATTTTTTGTAAACCAATTTAACGCATTGCAAATACAAACAATTTTCTGTTGAGTGGTCGATTATTTGATATTGTCCTTGAATTAGCCGTAATGTGACGAGATCTTGAAAATAAACACAAGAAATATTTTGTATGTTAATAATAATTGACATTCGTATTGGTGGAAGCAATAATGTATCATAGAATCTGTCAGTTTGTAGGTAACCTTATTATGTTTTGATCAAATTTAGAATATAGTTAAAGCCAAAATGCGATAGCAAATCATGGAAAATTGTTTGAGATTTAAGATATATTTTCCCGATTTCTATGGGCAACCGGTTTCGACATAAAATCTATTACCATAACAAGTATTCATTCCATCATTTCAAGGAGTTTTTGAATTTTACCTAATTTCAATTTGGCACATAAAACTGTTAAATGAAATCAATGTATACAAATGCCTAGTTTCGTGCATTTCCAAGTTATCGTGCTACATACGCAACCACATGTTTCCAAGGTTTTCCTTGGGAATTAACTGTAGAAGTAAAGAGAATTTGTTTGTTTTCGGTCCATGTTATTCATGTGAAATTTCACCTGTTCTCAAGGGTTCTAGCAGACATTAGATAACAATTAAATTATATCTACCTAAGACCAAACGTTCAGTCTGTGTTATACAAGCTGTTCGGGTTAGATTAAGATTTATAGGAATGTAGACTTGTTATTTTATTCAAATTAAGAATATTTTTAGTTAAAGATGTTTAAGGTCTTTATAGGTTTTTGTTTAAGGTCTTTTCAAGTTAACGAGCAATTAGTCAATAAATAGATTTAATAAAATGTTTTGGCGAAATGCCAGATTGTGTATGTATTAATGAATGTAATATTACAGGTTGCAGTCAATTTTTTATAGCTCGAATTTTCCCTAACTCGAGTTTTCCCAATTATAGCAAGACCAAAAAATATATTGTACATATATAGAAAATGCATCCTCTAAGACCAAATCTCAGAAGTTGTTAGCTTTACCCGAACTAATTTTTAGGGTTCGATATTTTTTACGTTATTTGTTTTTTTGATGATGCGTCTTATGTAACAACTATAACATGCAGTAAGGTGGAGATGAAGCGATTTCTTAGTATTATATTTATTTAACGATTCACAAAGCTATTGGACCTTGTTTTTGTGATACTATTTTTTTTGACCACAGTTCGCTTTTCACAAAAATTTTGTTTGGCAGTTTAAATTTTCTAGAAAAAATCGTTCCGAAAAACTAAATTAATAATTATAGGTGATTATTGAGATATCTATAAAAATCATAACTAACAAATTTGTCCTCTCGAAATTTCAACGATTATTTGAGTTTTTATGCGTCCAGTGTAGAGGACGAAAGTTTTTGATTGACATTTGTATGGTGGTTTAAGTAGGAGCCGATTGTGGTATATTCAACCATTGTAAATTCAATATGGTTAGGTTTTTAACTTAACGCATTCCCAAGTTATCATGTTAGCGGTGCCAGTACGATTTATGCATATAGTTTGAAGTGAGCTATCCGAAGAAATTGAAGAACTTCGATTCATTTTTATAATAACGTGTACTCGATTTTTTGTGCGTTCAATATAGATGACGTACTAATTTTTGGATGACAGTTGTATGGTAGTGGTTCAAGTAGGAACCGATTATGGTATGATGATTTATTAGAAATTAGATTTTGCTCTAAACATATTAGTGTTATTGTTTAAAGTGTCTCAAAAAATTAAAAAAACTTCGATTCATTTTTTGGGCAAAAACCATTCAAGAATAATTTCAGTTTTGTAGCTCAGCACGTTCTCCAATTATCGTGCAGATAGACGGAAAGATAATTGGGTTTTTATAAATAAAATAGATTTTTTTTCAGCGGAATCTCAATATCTCAAGAATTGTCTTGAACGAATTGTTAAAATGTACCTATTAAAATTTTGTCGGCAATAAGTTTTAAAAATTGTATGGTGAACTGTAAAATAATAAGATTTCAAGCGATTTACTCTTCTAAAAACTTACAAAACATTAACCTAAATATCTACATATAAAATTTTAAGTTCAGTCAAACCCTCATTTGACCGCATCTTTGACCTAAAAACTAACGAAGTTGCGCACAAATTGCTGGATAATTTTCCATAGTTTAGACCCGAGTGTAAAGATTTCAAGAAAGAAAGCACTTGAATTAGGCCTTAAGAACCAATTAAAACAAAATTGTATTGCGGGTATATTCTTGCATATCTTAATGTTCTGTTGATTTAACTGAATTTGGGTTAAGTAGGTACTCGTACTTTCAATCGATTCGAAAACTATGTTAAGTCCAGCAAAATAATATGCTTCTCATGTATTCACATATTATAAAACCTTTCACTGAAAAGTTCTCAATTCTATTAACCCAGATACGGTTGTTAACGAATTATTGATTGGGTTCGTGCCTTAATCCGTACCTTGAATTTAAAAAAAAAATAAATAAAACCAGATTTTAGAAATCACTGAAATTAATTACTACGCAAGTTGTTATCTTTCGCTTTTATCTAGCTTTGATTTTGTATATTTCTATCGAAAAATTTGTATTAAAATGTGTACTACATATTCAGTTGATTATATATTTAAGAAAAGTTTCTTAATTTATTTCGGTCTATTTTTCATAAATTCATTTTAGAGATAAGCCACATCATTTCTCGTATGACACACAGGTCTTATTCCACTGGAGTATAATTTTGGAAAGTACGAATACAAAGTGAATTGCAGTTAATACGAGATACTCTTGGTTATTCGTAATTTCCGTGGTTAACAATTTATTTTAGTAAAGCTGCAAAAAGAAAAGAGTAATGGTTGGAAAAAGTTTCTGCAATGAACATTAAAATAAAGTCACAACGGAAATATCCACGACATACAATAGTTTTTTCTTAAGCAAAACTAAACTTATAATTTCGGCTACTTTTAAATTTGTTCGTGGCTTAAGCAGATCGCACTCAAGTGATTGTTGTGATTTTAACAAAACTGAAATACATTATCACTTCAAGATTTTTCAACTATCAATTCCAATTAGTCAGAACTTTCATAAATCTTGCGTAATAGATACTCTTCGGATTTCGATATATTTAAGTGTGATGAGACGAATTCTCTTATTTCCGTATTGACTAAATTTATGAATTGGCTAAACATTGAAATCTCAGTCATATGTTAACTTTCCGCGACGAAATTTCAAAGACCTTAATTAAGACCTTTACGAAATTATCAATTTCATCTGTTGTGGTGACGATTTTGGTGAAATTTTGGCTTAAATCGCACTCTTACAAAAGAAGGCAATAAAGAAGAAACTCTTTGGTCATATTTTCAATACTTTTCTATTTTATGTATTAACATTAAAAAATAGCATTAATCATATTACGTATTATTTGGAATCTTTAGTATCTATTTGAAATTCTTGGTCCAATGGGTTTATATGATTTTAATTTTATATGCCGGATATGGACTTGTTCGTAGATTGTATTCATGAAGAGCTGAGCTTGAGAATTAAAGACGGCGCATGAGTAATGACAATTTTCGTCTTCAGTGAGATTTTAGCCAATAGTTTCTATTGTCCAGAAGTGTGATTTTATGTGTGTATAGGAAGTATTATGCATTTCTTTTTTATTTAATTTCAATTAGATTTGTAGATTAAAGAAGAAAAAGAAGTCTTTTGTTGTGGATTCATATTAAAGAAGTGAGTTGGAAATTTGAAACGGTTTTAATATCTAAGAAGAATTGGATTAGAACGTTTTTAAAGATAGTTATGATCATATGGGAAACTCATCACTAGTTTCATTATAAATGGCCATCGGTAGCCTAGTGGTCTTCTAACTCTGATATCGTAGGTTTGAATCCCGCCTAGTCATGGTCTATGAAAAATTATACTAGAAGAGTTAACATCGTCTTCCTGCCCTATGCCTAGGAAGGAATTGTAAATGAACTGGAAAAGGGTTTGTCAACAATATTTTCTAGTACTTTTCTAATACTGTGCAATATTTCATAAGAATGAAAGTCGACATGTTAATGTTTACCTACATATTTCGAAAATCAGTGGCCAATTACTTGCACGCATAGTACACGCTATTTGTATGTCAGTAAGTAACCTTCGGAAGCTACGATTACTGACCTGAACGCTTCCAAGCAATACTGACTTAATCAAACTACTGACTACTGTAACTCTACTAAAAGACTTTTTTGAAAGTAGGGATCTTCAAGCAGTGACTACATAGCCTACGGTTTATGTTTAAATTTATAGATTCAAATCGGGTACACCTTAAAACGATCTAAGAAAAATATTGCGAAGCTACTCTAGCCTAGAAAACGACGGAAATAGACATTGAGTGTATCGAAAAAAGGGTCGTGGTGGATCATTATTTAAGGAAATAAATAAATTTTAATAGCCAGAAATGAAATACCTTGCTTAGTCGACATAAAGACGGAAAGAAATAAAATAAGTTAATTATAGCGGAGAAATGAGGAACAAGTATTTGAAATAACGTTGGCATGGTTTCTGAATTTTGAAAAATGTACAACGCACAAACATTTTTTTTTATTTTAGTCGAATTGCATATACTGTACACAGAGATGATTCACATACGAGCCATCTAGGTGATTCCTTTTGGATCCACCTAAAAAATTACAAAACAGAAGTTCAATGATTTATATAGTAATCGTAATTGAATTTGCTTGTGAATATATACTTCATCGAGGTGAATCATTATTTATTGTCATGTGACGCTTTTGATTTGCTTGACTTTATTAGTCCTTGATAAATGGTTCAATTGAACTCGAAATATTTTATTTATTGTCAAATTTTTAAAATTCTAGCCAAAGCTGTGCCTGAGATAGAAAACAACATCCTTACCACAGAATTTAAAACTGAACAAATTTTTGACCACATCGATTTATCGTTTCTGAAATGTACTTTTATAGATAATTTTTTATACCACCATATAAAAACAGGAATATATTGATTCCGTAATATTTCAGTTTGTCCTGTATCATATCGACTATGAGAAATATTTTAGTGCATTTATCTGTGCAGATATAAAATAAAAAAAACATACAACATTATACATTTTTACGATCTACTAACTCCAAAATTTTAAGATATAAAAATTTCAGCTCGATCTTTAAACTTTTTCATTATTTAAAAAAAATTAAAGGCCAGGCAGTATAAATTTAATTGTTCGTCTTAAACTACTGACGATACTCTTTTTTAATTGCTTTCGGTATTTTCGCTACCTAAAATGTCAGTGTTTTATTTTCATTCCCAAAAAGATTTAGTTGATAGCCTTTACATTAATTTGATATAAATTAACCATCCAATTTCCATGACATTAGTCACAAAGCGATAAATTTCGAATTACTGGAACTGAAAGCATTTATAAATTTTTATGAATAATCGAAAAAAAAAATATTTATTTTAAATTAAAAAATTAAATTTTAATCCTGATTCAATTTACTGCACTTATTTAAAAATCATTTAAATAAGAAACCTTCCGAGGTATCTACGTTTTTATACTAAATTCGGTTATTTGTATTTATTTTCTAAACAATTTCAATTAAAAACCCTAAATTTGATCTACAATTGGCTGGAATTGAAAATTAATTAATTAATTCAAATAAAAGAAATTAGTATAAAACATCATAAGTTAAATTTTGAAAATTTTTTTCAACAAACTTAATTTTCTCTCCCGTTTGCATAAAATTTCGCATCATGTTTTAAAATGTTCTTCGAACTAACGGATTAAGAAACCGAAAAAAGATGGACAGACTATCAGATTCTGAAATTTTAGGCAAAAGGTAACAACTTTCATGCGTAACAAACATGAATATAAAAAAATATGATTACAAGTTCATAATTCATAGGAAAGACTTCGATATCAGCCTCATGCGTTTGGTTGGGATTATTTTATGATATGTCCACGGATGAGTCAAGACTACCCGATGACACCTCCCTTGAATCTAACACAATTTTACACTCCATCCAGTAAAAGTTGGTCATCCCTTTTTATGCTCAGAACTTGATTAGAACTGCTTTGTTTCGAGTCGAGTAGCGTCTCACCTCAAGCCCAGGAAACGTAGCAGTCTTCTTATAAAAATACTAAATTCTAACACGAGAAAATCCTGCCTTATGATAAATTTTAAATTTAAAATGAAAAACGGTTTAGTATTTGGTTTCACCCATCCACTTGAAATTCTGCAGATTAATTTAAATAACCGAATTCTTTGAAAGTAGATAAGGTTTCTGGCTTAAGTCTTTCGTTATTTTATGCTGTATCGAAAATTGAAAGCCCCTGGAAACAGCATTTAATTTTTTTTTAAATAAACAAATTAAGAAAAGGGTATTTTTTTGAAGTATAAAATAAATAAAATGAATTCACCAGATTTGATACTAAAGGCTAATTTAGTGCAATAAGTAGCGCAGTATCTACGATTTGTTAATGGAGTAGATAAAATCAAATAAAAATTTCGATGAATGTAGAAAGAATAGTGGATCGACGTTACTTTTGTTAAACTTTATAAGCCTTGAACTAATTTTCTTTGATTTTGACATTCGAGTAGCAATTTTATTACCAGAAATGCAATTCATGGCACAATTTTTTGTAGAAAATTTGTACGCTTTTCGAATTTAGACTCGTGCCTTGGAGTGATGATTTGCAATCTATTTATTGGTCTATTTACTGGTAGATGATTTTATTTCTATCTTCATAAGGCAGAAATTTGGTTTTTTCCGCAATATTATTGGCATTAAAATTTTCATATCGGTAATTATAATAGCTATAGTTTATGCGGCCTTCAGATTTAATTATAAATTTTGAACTTATGGATAATTACTGAAAAAAATATGGAAAAAGGAAACAAAAAATCAATTCTTTGCCGAGATTGATTCACAAATTTTGAATTTCTTTTCGCATACCGATTTTCTTACATCTATGAATAATATCGAATTCGTATCAGGTAGATAATCGTATCATGCATATTCTATCCATAATTGAGCTATTCAAATGCATAGCTAGCCGTCGTGGCATCTATAGTACAACTTTATTCAAATTTTAAAGACCCATTGTGTCTCGGATTGTTTTGCTCTAGCCGAATAAATTTTTAGCGAAACGGGTGGCAAAAACTGTACAGAATTTGTAATTCTATGTACGTTTAGATCATTCAGATACTGGCCACATTGTGAAAAATTGCACATAAATTTAAACAAAACTAACTGGATACAACGATCTAAACGAAGACATTTAGAAACATCGGAAAATGTTAGAAAATCGCTACCACTTTACGAATTGCAATAGAGTGTAGTGCACTACTTGCCAGACACAATGTCGGTAAATTGAGTAATAGCGAAGTCTTTCAAGCGCTCAAGACAGCAATTTGCCGTAAACAGAGAGACAAACATATCGTTGCCAACATGTTCTGATATTGTCTTAAGAGGTCTTAAAAGGGTATTTCAGAATAATTTATAGTCAATTTGGTGTTTAAAACATGGTGATTGAGTGGATTTTCGAATACCTCGGACCAAAGCAAAAAGAATTCCCTGTCTTTCTTCGCGATGTTATAAAACGTTGTGTGTATGTGTGGAGAAAGTTGGACGGCCCCATTCATTTTGCCGAGTGCCAATTCAATGAAAACAACGCAAGACTACTGATAGTCACACTTAAAGTCCATCAAAAAAAAAATATTCAAGATGAGCAGCATACATAATATGAATTTTTTGGTGAAAATTATGCTAAATTAAAATAACCATTTCGAAAGATTTTTGAATGCAATCACAAACACGCATGGCTCGCTATGAGTGACCTTTCACTAAAACCACAAAGTTCAAAACGTTTCATGTAGCAATTAAAATAAATAATAATTCGTTGTGATAGCACTATGTTTGCACTATATATGCTACCTGGCCACATCACCTTGTAATACTTTTTGTATTGCACTTTTACTTGAATCTGTTTAGCACATTTGGTCCGATTTTATAAAATTTAAATAAGCTCCTCTATTATCTCGACAGTTTCGTTAACCTAAGGCTATTTGGTCATCAAAGAGCACATCTTTGATTCCGCAATAGTCCACTTATCATACAAAGTGATATTTTCTTTTCTATTTATTACAACGATTTTAATGATTCGAACAAATATTTCACATCTATCGATAAATCAAACACATACGAGCACTCGAACCGAATGAAAATAACGAACCAGTAGCGTTAGAGTTTGGCGAAATAGTCGCGGTATCGTTGCGGTATCGTCTCACATGAAAGCTAAGAAACTAACTAACAGCACCTGCTGATTTACCTGCGGTTTGATCAAAACCGTCGCGAGCTAAAACATAACTGGAAAATGAGAAACGATGTGAACAAGTCAAGCCAAGGGCTCAAACTGCATGATTTAAGTTTGCTCTTTTTCGCTTTAGACCACACGCTTGAGCTTGGCTTGAGCACAATCTTATAATAAAAGAAACGAACAGTGTTACCGTACCGCTGTCTGATTAAGTTTGCTATTTGAAATTTCGTCAAAAGCGGATTGAAGAATTATTTTTTAAGTCGAACTCTCTGCATCTCGAAACATTTTTGTTACAGATTCGTAATGTTCCGAGTTATGGCGAGATACTAGGCTATTGTAACTATAGATTTCTAATCGATACTTTTTAATTTGGTATATCGGTGTTGGTTTTAGATAAAACATTTTGGTTTCAATATATTTCAGCAATGAAGTTAAAACTTGGAATTTATATATAATACTTGAGAGAAAATTGTCGACGTGTATGGAATACTGTATGAGGTTTGTCTGGATACTGCGAAAACTAGTATCGAAAGTAGTATAAGTCATATACCCCATGAAAGGTTCATGGCACACAGTTTAAACTTCGTGACTATTTCTCACCGAGGTTCACCGAGGGCACCACACCTACAGCGGCACTTGAGATAATTCTTCATCTTTTACCGCTGGATATTTTTGGGAAGAGTGGAGCAGCAAAAAGTGCCGTGCGACTAAGGGAGTCAGGCAACTGGGTATCGAGACCTGGGGGGCACAGCTGCATACTCGGACGATTTATTGAATGTAACCCATTAGAGGATACAGACTACTTAATTCCGCAACTCGATTTCTCTAGGAAATTCTCGACGAGGATCCCTAGCAGAGAGGGGTGGAATGTGGATCAGCCTCATTAAGGGGACATTCATATCTACACAGACGGTTCAAAGCCAGACGAGTACGGGTGTCAGAGTATTCTCCGCCGACCTGAACCATTGCGAGTCATTTAGAATACCGGACGGCTGTAGCGTATTTCAGGCAACTGAGATGATGGGGATCGGTCAGGCTTGCAATCTGCTAGAAGTGCAGTGCAGAACACACCCATTGTCATCCTAACAGATAGCCCGGCGGCGATTAAGGCGTTCGACTCACACTTGATCAAATTCCGCCTTGTGAGGCTATGTAGGGATAATATTGGTGCGTTATGCACTCATTTAAACATAATAATTTCTTGGGTTCCGGGCCACAGCGGGATTCCGGGCAACGAGGCTGCGGATGAACTCGCAATGGGGGGCGTGGTGCTGGATAAAGCACTAGCTCTTTCAGTGAGGAGGCCAATCGAAGACATTAAGCACGCGGTCGACGTAAAGGCCATATCAGAGGCTAACACTAGTTGGTCAGGCCTCACATAGTGTCTCGTGGCGAGGCAGCTCTGGCCGACCTTAAATGCGATCAGGACAACGTTAGAGGATATAGGAATACTCTTCGTATCCTAATTGGTGTACTGACGGGCCATTGCCTGATCGGCCGGCACACCAGAAGATAGGTGTTGCGGACGTTGTAGATCTGTGCCGCAGCTGTAGTGAACCGGATGCCGAGAAAAGTATTTTCCACATGCTTTGCGAATGCCCTGGTCTGGCTTGGAGGCGAACGTACTTTAAAAGGCCCATAGACGGACACGCATGCGTGTCATTCTTCCATGAGTGTATCGGTCTGAAACTTGAATATGTGGATCTGCCATTATGCGGCATGATGGAAATCAAAAAAAAATTTATTTTTATGGGCGGAGCCAAAACGTATCGCGATATGCTTGAATGACACACATGCGTGACAGTCTATGGGGCTCTTTATGTACGCGCTTCGCTATGGACTTGGGGCGAATTCGCAAACATTAAGCTAGACAAGCAGATGCAGTTTGTCAGGCTGGAGGGGTAGTTTATCTAAGATGTGGCCTTGGGCACACGGGTACTTCTTACAGTACATGTGTGATCACAACGGACCCATTGGCGGTTTATGTGTTTGGTCACTTAAAGTGGCCACCCACCTAACCTAACCTAACCTAGTGACTGTTTTTTGTAGGCATATTTTGGAGTATAGTTAAAATGAAATGTTTATGAAAGGTAATTTCATAGAGTGAAAAAACTTATGACTACGATATCTTATAAATTATAGCAGAAAAATTCATTAATTAATTGATTTATGAATTGACGAGTATATGTTAAGGCTGACTAAATACAAAATTTTTGACTGACCGGTAGAACACAATTTTTCTCAAATATCTCTTCTCAAATTTCAAGAACCTTTTGAGTTAGGATCTCGGAGTTTGCACTTGCGGTAGACTCAATAGGGATCTATTAGTAAATTGTGGGAAGGGTATGAGTAGTGGCGAATGGTGGAAGAAACTAAAGATTGTGATTTTATATTTCGAGATTCGCTAATATTAGAACAAATTCTGTCACCCAATATTTTATTGTTGTAAGCGAATTGTCAGACTCAACCAGAGTAAAATTTAGTTCGGCTTTAATATTGGTTGGACTGAGACCTTTCAAATAAAAGTATTGTATCACACACGAATACCAATTTTTTCCATCTTTAAAAATTCACTGAGAGAGGTCGCTATTCATGTCTGCCAAATAAAGACTAAACAACGTAGCGTCTTCAAATTTCAAACTTAAGCCTTATAAGGATGGTGCTTTCTACGATAGTATTATCTTTCAAATAAAAACACTATCTTTACGTCAGGCTAGGTACTTCTGGGACAGCCATAGTAAAACCATCCTTAGAAAAAAATATGTGTACCTAATACTTAAAATTAGAATAGAAATTTGTCGAAAATATAATGAAGTCCATATAAGTTCAACAAAAATCTATACAATTGCAAAATAATTGTTAAACATAATAATAATTGAAATGAGTAATTCATATTTGAATCGAAGTTTTGTTATTGTTATGATTACGTTGTTCACATTCTTTCCAGGAAATATTAACAGCTGAATATAAACAAATAATGAGAATTACTAATTAAAGTGAGACTAATTTGCAAAATAATATTTTATTACTTTCTTCTAATTTAGTTGTAAGTAATTAGTCCAATCCTAAGTGGTTGTTGTCGTTTTTATTGGAATATAGGCTGGTGAAATTAAAATCATAACTTAAATTACTCAGAAGCATAAAATCTTTTACTTGTTTCTGTGTAAAAAAACAATTTGGGTGAGGTCTTCTATCACTTAATAATTTTTAATAAAAAATGAACATATTGATTGATATACACACTTTTGATAATAAAGAATCAATGCCGCCATAAGATCGATATCTAACCTATAAAATCGATTTATTAACTCTCTCTTTCACGTAAGAACTTGAGATAAATAAAGTGATAAAACTTTCGAATGAACCGTAGCATGTTTGTGTACATCTCGATTCCGCTATTAGTGCGGTTGCAAGGAAATCTTAAATATGGGAGTGAAGCAGTGAAGATTGTCGTAGATCATGGATACTGCGGATTGCGGTTGAAACAAGAGGAAGCGCAAAGTGGTTCTTTGATCTTCCCGTACCGTTTGAAAAAATAAGCAGAAACGTATGCATATGATCACTGATCAGTTGATACGCACGTACAAGCAAAACTGGGCATCTAGATTAGTAACTGGTAACTGGTTTTTGTACGTCTGCAAGCGAGTCTCGACTGTCTATGCAGAAAACGCTGAAAGCTTGAACTGGGCCGTTGAACTTTCCAACTTTTTGTAGGTGGTATGGTGTTATTATTGGATCTTGTCTTCTGGTTTTGATGAAAATGCCAATGGTCTAGCTGGACACAACTTAAGATTCTGTAGGTCAAAGTTTGAGATAAGGCTAATTTTATGCTACAATGTTTTAGCGAATTTTTATGTTCTGGATAATACTGCTTGGTTTGGTTCTTTTCACTTTTCATACGACTCTTCTCTGTCATAGGGCTATCGACAGCTATCATATGTTGATAACAAATAATATACATACAAACTCAAATTTAGTTAGAATCGGTTGAGAAAAAAAAATCGACCAACATCTACTCTGTAAATCATTGCACAAAGAACAAACTTGGTGATTATTCGAAGGAAGGGGAGTATGTTGCAAATTAAAATTGTTTAATTAAACTTTTGCATCCTCCTCACATAAACGCTTACACATTTTTTCAGGTTTTTTTGATATTCAACTCTAAAGGAGGTGTAAGTGTGTTGGATACGTTTTCACGAATTTCGCCATATATCTTAGGTCTGAGAAGATATTGAATAGGTTTCTACTTTCACGGGCTTCATATTTAGTCGACTAAAAACCTCTTTCAGGATTTCCAATATTCAATTCCTAAGTGGGTAGAAAGGGGTTGTATCTCTTAAATCTTATTAGATGTTGGTGTGATTTTTACATCCTAGGACTTATTATATCTATATGCCTGAAAATAATTATCAGGATTTTTCAATATTCTACGCCTAAACCCTACTAACAAACTACCTTCCATCAGGCCTTACCGAGGCTACGAGGCAGGAAAATAGATTTGGTAAGGCCTTATGGAAAAAAGTTTGCTCCTAGGGAAGTGGTACGTTTTTACGAACTTCGCAATATCTCTTGGTTCCAATATGATTTCGATAACCACGGACTAGTTATTTAATCGTACAAAAATAAATTTCTGGATTTTTCGATATTCAACCCTCACATCGGGGTCACCAATTGTTAAGGGTCTTAAATAAGCATTCATCGACGTTTACTAAGAACGTAACTTTATTAAATCATTTCGTAAATTGCTTTGTATATTTGGATTAATAAATTTATATTATAGATTTAAGTTATTAAATTCGTTACAAACTAATATCACAGATTATGATTATCACATGTATTAAAAACTATTATCACAGTTAATATTTTATTATTACAAGATTGAAAATTTGCAGCTTTTATTTTACTCTCTTGGCTCTTTCTATTTTTTTCAACTGACGCAAGAAAAAATAATTTTTTTAATTTTTATTTCTGCCGGTTGCTTGATTTTTAAAAATCAAACAAGCGGTCACTTTGTTTTTGCAACGTGTGGAGTGATTGCAAGACACCCTGTAGCACACACCCCACAAGTAAATGCGATAATCGCATAAAAAACAACTTCAGGAATGTTTCAAAATTCAACTTTTAAAATTGACTAAATATACATTTTCACGAATTTCGCCAATTTCATTAAGTCTGATAACGATGTGGTTTTTACTTCAACTGTCTGTTTATTTTAATTATTTTTTTGTCATTTAAATCACTACTAAATGTTGAAGTTGTATGTTTATTATAAAGAACTATTTTAGTGACAAAATTAACTTTCCAAATAAACTCATTGTCTCGAAACAACCAGTGTTACACGTCTCCTACTATGACCCAAAATCGTAATACGTGATTAAAGGTAGCATCGCTGCTCGACATTAACCTGGACTCTTTAGTCCCGAACAATAATAAAGTTGTAAAATTTTTTTTATAGTGTTCAAATAGTTTCAACTAATTATTTGATCGCCTTTTCTTAACAATTACGAATCCGAGGCAACTGAGTACCTACTGACCTACCTAAAGATTTTCAATTGAAATAGACAATTATCATATATTTACAGGTGTCTACATACTTTCAGGCGAACTTACGGACATTGTATCTATTAAATAGCTACAAATTTAATTCTTAGATGTCTCTGGCATATTTCAAAAAATATAGGGTGATAAGTTAACATGATCATTAAATTGCAAATCCAAGCCGTAAAACAATGTAACACATAAAAATATTCCCCGGGCGAAAAAAGTTATAATGTTATTTATTTTGATCGAAAAATTGCACAGCTTGCCCAATTGACCGAAAGTCGGAAATGCGTTTAACAAGAAAGTTGAAATCCTGTTTCTAGAATAAGTTAGCTAATAGGAGGTGGTCTCAGTCTAATCTAAATAATGTTATCTGATAACAACAAAACGCTTCAATCTATATAAAATCTTCCATTCTTACGTTAAATTTCCGTTGTTTGAGCAGTTCTTCTTCTGAAAGCCTTGAAATTTTTTTGGAATAATCAAATTACATACAGGATGTCTCAAGAACACATTATGTAAAGAAGTTAAGTTTTGGTTCTTAGTTCAATTTTAATATTTTCTGGCAAAATGTCAAATATTTAGACACTGATTTCAATAGCTCATACAAAAATATTTTTTTTGGGGGTTTTCTAATTTTGAATCAGTGTAGATTTTTTTTAGATCGGTTACAACACTTTATTATTATTATATATTATTATTAATTAAAGTAAAATTAGAAACGGTTACTTGTATCACATGAGTTTCATTTATAATTATTTAAATTAGATCAATACAAATATGAAAATGAAGAAAATAATGAAAAAATATTTGTGTGAATCATCGCCGCATGTACTTTTTTTCCAAGGCGCCTATCTAGCTTTGTCTAATCTTTTATGGAGTACCTCAGAAAATAAATACATAATAATAAATTAAATTAAATTCATCAATTCTACGGATCGTTTAGTTTCTTGTAATTTATAAACGTGCGAGATAATAATCTTCGTAAAACTGGAATTGGCACTTGATTTTTTTTTACAGATTTTTATTTTTTCACTTTTAAGAATTAAAAAAAAATTTTGAATTTAGAAAATTCCACTCCATTACATAGTTATCGCAATAAATGTCACCAGACATCGGTTTGGAGCGGCTTCCAGGCTAATTGCCGCGCCACTCTCAACAGCAGCATTTAGCATTTATTTTTTCGCAAAAGCTGGGTTTCATAGAAAACAAGGTCACTTATAGGACCATCTGTGAAAAACACGAAAATACGAGAGGAAGAATATGTACAGTACGAAGCTGGAATGGTTACCAAAAACTTTAAACGCATTTTTCTCGAAACTATGTTTTTAGACAGTGTCGACACGATAACTCTGTCAATTTTCAATATTTTTCACCTTTTTTATTCAAATTTTGATGACTATTTTCTCTATAGTCTGAAGAGAGGTTTTTTTAATTTTTCGCTTGGAAATTTTTTATAAATTAATAAACGCAAATTTTTTTTAAAAGGCTGATTACTAAAGTTTGAAATACTGTAACTTATTTATTTTTGAAAAAAAAAATGCCCTCCGTCAGACTATAACTACTACATTATTTTACAAGATTCTTTTTTATTTTTGCAAATTGAATTATTTTTGGTGAAGTTATGGTGCCGACCAGGAGACCCCATGGTTTTCATAAGTAGTCCATTTATATAAAAAAAAAATATTTTTTATAGTTGAATAGCTAGTAAGATATGTGAACTCCACAATTAAATTTTTTTTCACCATATAACCTTTATAATAATTTTTCAAATTTACTCGGTTTTCAGAGCGTGCAGAGGTATGTGAGCCTTTAATGAAACGGAACAGACGAGAACTCAACAAAACGTGGCGAAACGAAATAAAAATATTACGTAAAGAGCGAATGCTAAGCTCAGATTTATTTAATTATTAGCCGCGTACCGCGGCTACGCTCGCTTCGCTCACGTTGTTCCATCGCTCCTGTTACTCCCGTTGATCCCGTTGCTCCCGTTGCTGCCGTTGATCCATTGGTCCTCTTTCTCCCGATACTCCTGTTACTATCGTTGCTCCCGTTACTTCGGTTGCTCCCATTTCTCCCGTTGCTCCCGTTACTCCATCCACCATCCACCATCCACCACCCTCCATCCATCATCCCCTATCCACCATCCCCCATCAGCCATCCCCAATTTCTCCCGTCGCGCCGTTGCTCCCGTTACTCTATCCTCTATTCAACATGCTCCATCTCCCATCCACCATCCTCCATCCTCTACCCACCATCCTCCATCCACCATCCTCCATCCTCCATCCACATTCCTCCATCCTCTATCCACCATCCTCTATCCACCGTCCTCCATCCACCATCCTCCATCTTCCATCCGCTATCCACCATCCCTCATCCTCCATCCTCCGTCCTCTATCCACCATCCTCCATCCATCATCCTCCATCTTCCATCCTCCATCCTCTATCCACCATCATGCATCCACTATCCTCCATCCACCATTCCCTATCCACCATCCCCCATCCCCCATTTCTCCCGTCGCGCCGTTGCTCCCGTTACTCCATCCTCTATCTACCATACTCCATCCCCCATCCACCATCCTCCATCCCCCATCCACCATTCTCCATCCTCTACCCACCATTCTTTATCCACCATCCTCCATCTTCCATCCTCCATCCTATATCCACCATCCT
The DNA here is from genome assembly GCA_951812415.1 of Beris morrisii. Taxonomy (NCBI): domain Eukaryota; kingdom Metazoa; phylum Arthropoda; class Insecta; order Diptera; family Stratiomyidae; genus Beris; species Beris morrisii. The sequence continues at coordinate 145,671,280 of OX638310.1, forward strand.
CCATCCACCATCCCCAATCCCCCCATCCTCCATCCTCTATCCACCATCCTCTATCCACCGTCCTCCATCCACCATCCTCCATCTTCCATTCGCTATCCACCATCCCCCATCCACCATCGTCCGTCCTCTATCCACCATCCTCCATCCACCATCCTCCATCTTCCATCTTCTATCCACCATCCTTCACTATCCCCTATTTAACATCCATCGTCCAACTTTACCATTTAGTAATAGGAACGCATAGCTAATACACCGAAATCGAACGAACTGCCGCTAAACTATATGAAATACACTCAAATGTTGAAATAACTCACGTACCACCAACTGTTAAATAATTTTGTTAACGCAGAAACCATCGAGGGCGTACCCTTAACAAATCACCAAAGTTTCATCGCAATTGGATGAGTGGTTTAGGAGCCTATACAGGACAAACAGACAAACAGACAAACAGACAGACAAACATTCATTTTTATATATAGGGATAAACTAGACGTTAAATTTAAAAATTTTAATATATTTTTAAGTGCGGGAAAAATCGAAACTTTTATAGCTCCTCCAAGTAACCATCTCCGTGAATATCATGCTTTAAATACTACAGGAACACTAAGTTCTAAATTAAAAGGATAACCGAACAAAGTATCAAATAATTTATGAGGAGAAACAGAAACTGGATTTTATTTAGATATAATTTTTTCATTAACCAATTAAAATAAAAAAATCCATATCCATACACACTACGAGTAACTTAGTGAAGGGTTTTCCAATAAGGACTTGACAACTTTTTTTCAAAATAAAATGCAAACCATTTGAGATATTTCAAAAACTTTATTATCGGGTTGAAGTACAATCAAAACATTTATGAATGGAACTCGACTTCGTTCATATGGCCACCGCGGGCACGTTTGCAGCGGTCGATTCGTTGGACCCAATTTTCGATGACTCGGCCACACATTTCGGCCGAAATGGCTGCTATTTCGTGTTCAATGTTGGCTCTGAGCTCTTCCAACGTCGTCGGCTTGTTGGCATAGACCAACGACTTGACGTGGCCCCAAAGAAAAAAGTCCAGAGGCGTTAAATCGCACGAACGAGGCGGCCAATCGACTGGTCCATTTCTTGAGATAACACGCTCATCAAACTTACTCTTCAATAAATCGATTGTAACGTGTGCTGTGTGGCTTGTGGCACCGTCCTGTTGAAACCACATGTTGTCCAAGTCCATATCTTCCAATTCGGGCCAAAAATAATCGGTAATCATGGCGCGATAACGATTACCATTCACAGTAACGTGACGATCATTATCGTCGACGAAAAAATATGGCCCTATGACGCCGCCAGCATGCAAACCGCACCAAACAGTTATTTTTTGTGGATGAAGTGGTCTTTCATGAAGCACATGTGGATTTTCACCGGACCAATAACGCATATTTTGCTTATTGACGAACCCACTGAGCCAAAAATGAGCTTCGTCACTGAAGATGATTTTGCGATGAAATTGATCATCTTGGCGCATCTTTTCCAGAGCCCAATCGGAGAACGTACGTCGCTTCAAATGGTCCATCGGCTTCAATTCTTGAGTCAGCTTGATCTTGTATGGGTGTAAACCAAGATCCTTACGCAAAATTCGCCATAACGTGGTCTGGGCGATGCCCAACACTTGAGAACGCCGTGGAATTGATTGATTTGGATCATTTGCTACGGACGTTTCAACGGCAGCGATATTTTCGACACTTCGACCAACCCGTTGTCTCACTGGCACGGCAACATCACACAACGAATATGTAGACTCAAATTTTTGCACTAAACTTGTTACTGCCTGTCTACTAGGGCGAGAATTACGACCGAAAATCGGAGTTAACGCTCTTAAAGTAGCGGTCACCGACTCCGAATTTCTGTAGTAAATTTTTATAATTTGCAGACGTTGTTCCTTCGTGTACTTTACCATGATAAAAATGTTAAGTTTACTGAATAAATTGACAGTGACAGTTCGATGATTAGTGAAAGGGTGCGTTCACAAATTGAATTCAAAGTTGTCAAGTCCCTATTGGAAAACCCTTTACATATATAGGTAGTAACTATAAATAAGAAGTATTACTGATTGCCATCTTAGTAAAATACTTTAAAATATGAGTAATGATTAGAAATTTTTAAAATAATTATCACTCTACTATATTTCAATAAAATTATTATAATTTTTGGAAAAAGTAATAACCGTCATTTTTATATTCAATAAAATTGAAATTATTATTTATTATTTTTGATGGTTTTTATAATATTTAAATTAAAAAAAACTTATTTCTTCTCTGTTATAATTTCCTGTAATTCTTTTTTTCTTATAAAGGTAAGCACATTTGGATTAGGAAGTCATTTAGCATGTAATTAGAGTTTTATTCACAATCTAGGTATCTATGTATTTAAAACTGCTTCATTTTGATAACGTTTGCAGCAATATTTTTTTTTTGTTGAAAACACTATGACTAAATTGGTTTAAAAATCTAAATTTTTTGCATTCAAAAACTGATTAATTAACTTTAACTGGGGTTGTTATTTTGCGGTCAGCGGGAATAAACCATATCCACTGTATCTTCAATTGGAATTAAAACTTTAATTAAAAAGCTTCTCGTAATCTTGGCATTTTTCCTCAAGTAGTTTGGAATTTAAAATGCGTCATATATTTGCAATTGGAAAATGGCTTTAATTTTCTCTCGAACTGTACGTATTCATACAAGTTGCTAAAACTGTAAAGCTTTTCAAGTTCATGCAGTGGAGGTTACAACCATAATAAGCACATAAGCTCGAAATTACTTTCTTTAGTTTAGGGAAAATAAATTGAAAATTGTTGGGGTTGGTTTCTTCTGAGAGAAATTTACAGTGATCAAATAATGTTAAGATTACAGTAGAAAAAATTTTTATTTAGAAGAAAATTTCTCAAGATCGGGTACAGCATACATAATACATAATTTCGACGCTACATCAAATGAAAGGAAATTCGATTTCGTTAAAAATAAGCTACAACATCTTGATATGTGATAATTAATTTTGAGGATATAATAGATTACGTGAGTGATGGTACCTGTCGGAAAATTAACATTTATTTCACAATATATATCAAGGAATCGCCCCTGAAAATGTTGCCAGCCAATTACCGGATACCCTGAATACATCAAAAATAAATTCCTCAATTCAACGACTTTTTAGTTTTAACAAAGCAAATAAAACAAGCAAACAACAATTAAAAATGATAATTTAAAGTATTGATCTTAAGTCTCGTTTTAATTGTTTATATTGTTGTAGATTTTCAAAAATAGGGCCAATAAGTATGTAAAAATGCTTTTGTATTACGTGTATAATACTTCAATTTTCATAATTATTACATCGGGTAGAAAATCACCTGAAATCTTTTGATATTCCACATTACTCCGGTTACTGAACGCAAAAGTTTGCGGAAAAATAATTAACTGTACACTTATATAGATGCTTTATTGTTATTTTACTTTATTATTTTTTAATAATAAAGTATTATGATCGACCTGAAATTTAAAAAAAAATTTGCTACCCTGAAATTTTGTATTTTCACGTTTTAAGACTAGTAAACCCCAAAAAAACAAAAAAAAAAATGTCCGTCTGTCCGCCGTATACGCCGTACGCCGTACGCAAAATCATTTGAAGGCGCGTAGGTCCCAAACCCGTTGAGATATTAAATAGAAATTTTTATGGTGGGTAGATTGGGCGAACCCCTACGACTGGTATATTTTCGAGGGATGGGGGTGTAAGGGGGGACGAGGGGAAGCGTTTTAGACGAAAAATTTTGGTTTCTAGATCTCAGATACCACTTATGCTAGGAGGCTGAAACTTGGACTCAATTGCGAAAAAATGGTCGATAGTGGTTAAGGGGTGTGGAAGTGGGGGGAAAACAATGAGTCTGAAACGCATAAAAGACGGGATTGAAACATTCTAAAATCGATATCTCCTGAACGATTGATGTCAGAAGACTAAAACTTTGTTGTTGTCCTTAGGAATACTTCAAGATTAGACAAGGCCTAAAACTTTTAAGAGGGGTGGGGGTGGTTGGTGAAAAACTTTGGATTACAATATCTTTTGAACCAATTACACCAGGAAGATAAAATTTAGTTTCTGCACATGGGATCACAAGAGGAGTCTACTGAACGTAAACTTTTTTAGGGGGGAGGTGGAGCACGAAAGTGGGGGGACAGCAATTTTTAAAAAAATGTAATTTTTATATCTCAGAAACCGTATCAGATATGATCTTGAAAATTTTACAGGAGTTGGGATCGGTAAACTTCTAGAAAAAAATTTTGGTGGTGTGGGGGTGATTGTGAAAGGGGGTAGAAAGGAAAACATTCTGATTTTTATTTCTCGAAAACCATAATGAATAGAAAGATAAAAATTTAGAGTTATTTAGAGCCACTATAGAGACATCCTAGAAAAATAAAATTGTTGATAGGGGTATCAAGGTACGGGGGAGAGGGGTGGTTTTTTATATCTCAGAAACGGTTTTTGCTAGAAAGTTGAAACTTAGTACGTATAAGTAGATGTGCTATTAGAGTAATTAAAGCAAAAAAAAAGTTCAGATTTTTATTGGCGTTCAGAGGTTGAGTAAAAAAATATCCGTGAATCCACATTTTCACAAATTTCGTTAAAACTTTTAGACATGTTGAGCTATCAAAGCAATTTTATTTCTGCGAGCTATTTATATAAGCGCCTAGTAACGATCTTCAAAATTTTTTGATATCCAACCCCTAAGGAGGTGTAGATTGGTTGTGTACATATTCACAGATTCTGATATATTTCTAAGGTATATTGAGATTTGGAATTCACTTTTACTTCTATAAGCTTTAAACGTAGTCGGGGAAAAACCGATTTAAGTATTTTTCTCTATTAACCCCCTGGGGGTATTGTTCAAGTTTTCACTAATTCCGAAAATCTCTTAGGTTTAATGTGATCGAATTCGCTTTTACTACTATGAATTGTTCTATTGATAAAAAATACGTAAGTAAATAAAAAAAATCTGCCAACAGTCTGGGCGCAACTTTATTATTTTATGGGTAGAAGTCCGAAACGTGTTTAATGATGAGATGTGGTGTAAGTTACTATGCGACTGACAACTTAAGAAATAACCAGGAGGCTATTTGGAACGTTATTTTTTAGGTTCTCAGTACCATAGTCACCTACATCGCATCTCATCATTGAACACGTTTCGGACTTCTACCCATAAAATAATAAAGTTGCGCCCAGACTGTTGGCAGATTTTTTAACTAAAAAAGTATTTAATATTTAATATATCATACCTGTATTTAAAAAATCACATCATAATGATTAAAATAACAACATATTGCAAAAAAAAAAACAATTCTAGAATATTACATTTAGGAATTTAAACATTTTGTAATACAGTATTATAATAATTTAAATTAAAACAAACGCACGATATTTAATTTTTTACTTTCATAAAAAAGACAATAAAGAAGAAATGATAAAATCCACTTACCTGGAAACTCGTGCCAAAATTTCAAATCGAAGGCAACATATAATTTTGAAATTATTTTTTTTTATCGAATATATTTGTTATAAAATAATAAAAAATGTAATTCATCTACAGAAATCTTTCTTTGTTTTGTTTTGGGCTTTCCACATAATACTGCCACTACACACAGTAAAATAAAACTAATCGATTGAGTATATTACAAAAATTTACGTAAGTAGTGTATTTTTTATATTATTTAATATTATAATTTTTTTTATTATTTAATATTATAATTATTGTCTTTTTATTTAAAAAAGTATTATATTAAAAAAAATTGTATTGCTCTATAATATAATAAAATTATAACGTATTTGTCTAGTAGTGAAAACAAATATAAGGTATGGTCTTAATTTCGACTGAGCTTGTTCAAATTAATTTGTTTTTCTCAATGTAGAAACTGGGTGATGCAATATTCTTCTTTGTTGGCCTAAGTGTCGATATCCTTGCCACATTAGTGGTATTTTTTTTATCATCATCATATCTGAGATGACGATGGCTATAATCTTCACCTATTTTTCTGCTCCACAATCTGCTTTCAAAGAAATAAGCAAACATTTGCACGTCTTTTAATATATTGTTCGTTGCGAAATTTATTCGATATCAAAGGCATACTTCGCCATGTCGAGTTGAAATCGAATCGTATTCGATTGGTAAGACGTATCATAGGTTGTGATAGTACAGAGCTGCGACTATTCAAAATGAATAGTATCGAAAACAAAGCGATATTCTTGGAGGTCTTCTAGAAGAGGGTACTTCTAAGATAAGCACAGAGTTGTAACAACGCTCTAACCTGTTGAAAGAATTGACGACCTCTTTAAATGGCGCTGACTTATTTTTCATGGTGCATGATATTTCCATTGTTAGTGGGTGGGAATGAAAACTCCGATCGACCTTCAACCATGTAAAGCGGTTTCATGTAAACCACAATAAAATCTTGCATTCAACAGATGACAGAATTCGGACCAAAATCCATCCAATTAAAATCGTTACAAGAGCATCTCGCATAATCCGTAGGCAGTTTTTAATTGCCCGAAACACCTAAACATTCATCACGGAAAGGCCTCATTCGCGTCGTAGCGCGCACATATGAAGCTCTGTCGAAACATTTTCTACATATTCACCGAAAAGCAAAGATACACAGAGAATAGTCTTACAAATTGGTAAAAAGATAAAAAAAATTAAAAAAATTAAATAGTTGTACTCAAATACCCACCAGGCAGTACCAAGCATTGCATCACATCAAAAACGATGAAACCGTGTATTGCACGAGTATTTTTCGAATCTTTGCAATCGCTCGCAAGCTTACCTAGATACACACGATTGCCCGAGCGCTTAGAGCCTAACATGAAATGCACAAAAGATAGATTGCTTCCAGAAATGCATCTCGAAAGGTCTTAAGCCGGGGAATAGATTGTCCGATTTCCGATGCAAAGTAGGTCTAATCGGAATAACCTTCAAAAGACGTTGTCACTTCGCCGCACTGTGCGCAATCTTTGTCCAATGTTTATCATATCGAGAAATACCACGATATGGAAGTTATGTAATTTTCACCTGGCGCAAAGAGGTAGAGTAGAGGTATGTTTGCTACACGCTCACCTGGTTCGCGGTATGAATTTGCCAATATTCGTAAGCATGGTTTAAGTTTGAACGGTGTCGTGTCTTAAGACTTGCCGAAACTATGGCCAGTTCAGTTTTTCATTATGTTCGGTTGCAGCTAGGAGTGTCTTTTGCTATCGTTTTGTTGTACGGGGTCCATCACGATTTAGTTTAAATCAATTTTCGATATAAACGACATTACAATAATCCGGTTATGATCGATTTTGACACGGTAAAATGTGTTTTGTGCATGTAATAAGCAGTGAGACTCGATGACTTTATTACTGTATTTTTTGTAATCTAGTGATCAAGTGATTTAAAAGTTTTCTGAGTGAAAAAAATTAAATACCGTTTATTGGATACCCGCTTTAGACGTACTTGCACTTTGGAAAATTAAAGGTATGCAAGGTAGTTTGACCATCCGAATTTAGCATATTTTATTGATAAAGTTGGTGCATTCACTTTATACCCTGAAGGTCGTTCTCAGTACTACTTTTACTTTTACCGCCTCAAATTATAAATTAAATTTAATTTAAAGCCAATAAAGCTGCGTGAATAAATTGCGACGGCGGTCGATAAAGGTTAATAATATCATTACATGACCCAATTTTTCACTTTTTCGAACCTCGGAGAAAGATTTCTGTGAATTGCATAAGTTTTTGTTTGGGTTTGTGGAAAGAATTTGCACGAAATAAAAATAATTGTCCCGGTTTGTTTATAGTTTTCGTTTAATTTAAAATTATATTGTACGGGTACGACTAAAAATGATCGTGCTGATAATTGTATCTGTAGATAAATAATTGATGTTTATATAAGAATATCTTAAGGAGCTTGCGTATCCGATCTAAGAAAATAATGTTCTCCATTTGTGGTTAAGTGATCGCACTTATCGATTTAGCTGTAATTAAGTGATAGCAACAGTGACGCACGAAATAATTTTTTTTATGAGTTTATAAATTGGAGCGTTAGTTAGAAGTAATTTAACATTTTGTTTTAATGGATCCTGTTGCCATAAATTTAAATTTTCATGGCAAGATGGCAGATATTCTCAGTAGCGTAGAACATTAATTAAAATTATCATTTTTTTAAGTTTCTTGTATACTAGTTTCGCTGTGTCCACGACGCCTTCGAGGTGCTTCCCTAACTAAGTCCTTAAATGTTGACCAATTAATAGTGAATCCATAAAGTTACGAAAACCTTACACTATCTTAATTTTTCACAGTTTGAAGACACGAATGGGTATGAGTATATATCATGTGTTTAGGGAAAGGTGTTTTGGATTTTGACTTGTTGAAGGTGTCATCTCCTTTCATTTCAAAGCACCAAGTAGTCTATTAGCATTGCGACAAGAACCTGCAAATTTTATGATTAAAAATTCGAAGATTATACTGCACAGTGCGCACCCACTCTACACCACATCAATGCTCAAAACTTTACGGAGTCGGAGCAAGAACGCAACAGAATTTTGTTCGAAACAAATACGCAGTAGAGAGGAAAACTAACAAAATAGTTCCAGGGCAAAAAAGGCTAACAAGCACTGGTTTCGTTTTTGCTTGGAGTTTAATCTCATTTATTTGTGCTCCCAAATTTATTTGTTTCATTTTTGCTATTTAAAGTTACTTTTTCGATTTTATTCGAATCAAATTTATACTTTACCGTTTTAGTGTGACATTAAAAGAAATACTGGCACTTGAAGGAGGTGGCTGTTTTTCTTATTTCGGCTTTCCGTATACAGTTGAAGATTGGTATCAACATACACAGTGCGACAAATAAGTTTCGAGACTGGTCATGGAAAACATCATTAAAAGAAAAAATCTGGATATTTTTTATATTTATTTTTTATTCAAAATATTCTCCTACAGTTTCAATACACTTGTTACAGCGATTCAATAGTGATTCAAATGCGTGTTCTCATTTTTCTGTTTTGATTATCGAAATGTTATTTAAACAACATCCTTTCAACTTCAATTTCAATTTCGAGAATCGGCCAAATCAGGTGAATACGGTGGATGATTCAACACAGAGACTTGATTCTGATCCAAAAATTGACGAACAATGATTGAGGTGTGACTCGGCGCATTATCCAGTTCTTTGGATCACGATATTCGGGTCGAATACGATGGATTCTGGCCATCACACGTTTCAAAACTTCGAGATAAAATTATTTGTTGCACTGTGTGTAGATTATTTTGAAAAAGAAACATTTTAAAAAGTACTCAGTTTATATACCATACATATCTCATGATAGTCGTAGATTCGATCGCACCTAGTCACTTAAACCATTTTCTTAATTTTAAAATGTTTTTGTATTATTCTACGATTGATAAGAAATGCTACCGATATATTCTGATTCCGGACTTTTTAAACATTTTGGAAATCTACTTCTTCACGCTATTTCCCAAACTTTTTCCAAGCTTTATTTTTTTTTGTTCTTTTCGCCTGGGAACATCATAAGCAATGTAATTGTTCTTTTATTACGGCACAGGGGAGGTCGATCTTAGCAATTTTTAATCGTTCCATAAAGAATCCGCTTAATTCGCACCCCGGTTTACTCGTTAGACCGTACTCCAATATACCCGGATAAAGTGTTATATCGGAACTGAGAGAAACACCTTGCCGGAAAGCCGAGATATACAAACTAAAGACATTGACCGTAATTCGAATATAACTTTGTCTAAATCAAATTGGACCACACACCAAAATTTTTATTTAGAAAAAATTACGTCTCCCAATGACCCCCCGTTATTTGAAACCTGATACACTTTAACCAGCATCGTGTCACTTGTGTTGACATCCATCAGCTTCAAGGTAAATAGCCCAACAGTTTCGAGTTCAAATGATTAATGTCCATCGACGTCACCTGTAGTCATCATGTAGTTTACCTTACATTTAAGTCGACCTTGAAAATTATCTTGCCAAAAAATTTCTTTAGCACCTGTAACACCTTAAGATTGTCCAAACAAGAAAATAATGACTACGATGGTGAAAAGGTGTGGTACGAGAAGTTTTCGGGTCCGGTAACTTCGTGCGATATTTTTCGCTTTATTATTCAACAACAAGACAAGTGTGTCGAAAAGAAGGTGTTGCGCTCATAATTAGATTACGATCGCTAATAATTTGTATTCGATCTTATAGTCAAGTGGAGTAGAGTTTTAAGCTACATTTTGATGTATGATAAAATATGGCATTCGTTCGGACAACAGTTTCGAGTGTCTCAATTGAAAGTGGACATTGAATCAAGTTATGCACTAATTAACCGTGTTATATCATTTTCATTTGCAATATGTAGGTACAAAATATTTCTATGACAGTATAAAGTATCATTTTTAATTATGTTATTTTAGATGTGGACCCATATAACGAAGGTAGACTGGAATGCGCTCAAGGCGATAGTTAATTTGTCAACTTTACAATATCTTTCCTGTCACTTTATGTGAACAATATTATTAGATTTAAATTATTTTTAATTTACAATTTTAATGATTTGGTTTGCTATAAGTGCGGAGAAAATGGTGTTAGTCTATCGTCTCCGTGATCGTGAGTTGCCCAATTAAATAGTGACAAATCTGTATTAAAATATCGGGTAAATGTATCAGGTCCCCAAAAGTATCAGTATCAACCTGTTACTTATACAGCAAATCGCTGAGACAATCCATATCAACACATGGACTTATTTTTAATCACACTTATAGAAAGGAGTTCCATATAAATCTGATTGGCAACTAGTAGGAAAGGAAAAGTTGTGAAGAAGACTTCGCTGAATGATCCCCGCCCGATTATCTAAAATTAAGCAGACATCAGAACCGAACCCTAGTGGGAGCTCTGACTGGACATTGTCACATGAGGAAGCATCTCAATAGGATTGGTCTCTCTGAGACTAAAATTTGCAGAATATGCAATGACGTAGACGAAACACCAGAGCATATCCTCTGTGAATGTGAGGGTTTAACTCACAAAAGACTTCGTCACTTCGGTCAGGGTTTCATGGACCCATCGGAATTCCTGACCATTCCTCTTCGCAAAATACTAGGCTTCATTGAAAGCGCAGGGATTGAAGAGGAATCATAGTCAAACCGGGGGGACGTCACTTTAGGCTCAACTGTGGCTGCAGTGACAGAGGTTAACCATACCAACCCCTATTTCCAATCTATCTATCTATCTATCGCTGAATGATACACGAATTGTCTGTTGAAATAATTATAGGAAATTAAAAAGCTACAACTGCCAACATCATTCCGAGTCGATTTTATAGACCAAACCATTCAACACCTAAAATCCTACAAATAAATATACACAGATCCTCTACTTAACTATGCAAATCAATGTAAATCATTTGCAATTAAGCTGAAATGCTCTACAGATTTCGTCTAAAGTATTAATACTTTTCCCAACAAAATCCATGCACCAATTACTACAACACTTGGCAATAGTAAAAATTTTTTTTAAACACAATTACTTCAACCGGCTTTAGGTCTGCACTTAAAAATGTGTTAACAACCGCTTATAGTGTACCTGTCGGTCGATTATTAAGTAATAGTAGTACAGAAATTCAGCACTCGATGCATTTCATGTTGACTCAATCGGCTAAGTGAGTGTATAATAAAACTCGGTATACATATAGCCGACCGTATGTTGATGATATGTTTGCGATTTACTTTAAAATTCATCACCAGACGATTGCAGGTCAATCCTATACAAAACGAAATATCCGCCCTCCACATGCACCTGAGTGACTCAGGTAAAATTTATTTTCCAAACGGCCTTGACGGTCATTCGGTTAACGAAAAACAGGTATGTGTACCTACAAAAATAATAAGAAAAAAACCACTTTGGATTGAAATTCGTTGCAACACCTTGTGCGTGGATACTGCGTAAGTAAGTAGTGTGCATTTTGACTAAGTGGGTTCAAACTATTGAGGTACGGTCGGTATAATACTTACAGATTTTTTTAAAAAAATAAAATAAATGCCTCAAATTGTTTTACTTAAGGGAGACCTTGAACTAAAGATTTATCTGAAAAAAAAAATTGATAATTTAGTAAAAAGATTACATCAAAATTAAACGTTTCTTCGCAAGATACCCAATTACAAATGGTTTTAGTTTCAATGAAGTAAAATGTGGGTATATAGACATACGAGAATAGTTATGGGTTTTTGGGATCATAGTTAAGTGCATGTGGGCTTAATATATTTTTTAAGGAAAATTATTATTTTAAAAGATAGAAAATATATTTCAAAATAGTTGAAATTTTTACAATAACAATAGTTTTTACGTATAATTTGTAGTTTTGGCTGTTATAAATATAATTGCGCAACCTAAATATTTGGTGATTAAAATTTTGATTTATAGTTAAAATTGTGGAGCGATTGAAATTTATGCAGTCTTCAACACCACAAAAAATGACTTTTAAAAAACTTTATTATTATTTTCATCAATTTTGACATATTAAAAAAATATGTAAACTTTTTCAATTCCGTCTGCCGGTTAATTTCTTTGAGAATGGCAGTGATGCAAAAACGTTTGTCGACAGCAGAAGAACATTAAAGTTGCCTAAGAATTTTTACACCCTGTTTTACGTGTATGTAACTTTAATTTACTTCTACACCTTCATGGTGTATGGGAAAAGTTTCATTTCAGATTTATCCGGTTTTTGCACTCACCATCCTCGTAAGACATTGCATTCTTCAAAAGTTATGTTTCTTAATTATTCCACTAGATAGTGTAAAATGTTATAATGAAGCTGAAGCACGAGCTAGTTTGCTGGTAACTAGAGTATATTTGCTGAAAATATTCATTTAGCTGTTTTAGCAAAGCATGATTGAATTTTAAAATTAAAGATAGTTATGCCTGAAGGTACTGAAGTAAATAATTACAAATAATTACAACTAATTACAAATAATTAAAAACAAATTGATGAAAGCAGTGATTGAAGGGTGACCGAGTAGACAACGACGATTCTGAAACTGAAGTAGTTCAAAGAATAGTCAAGGTAGCTTCATCTATTTGGCCGTCTATAGACCGCTTCGGGATTCTTTATATTCTGAAATTGAGCGTGCACTCCTGGTTACTCTTCCATGTTTAGTGGTTTCAACTGAAATTTGTAGTTAACAAGTTTATTATGAAGTTACCTTACATTAATTTTAACAGGTTGCGGCTAGCTAGTATTTTGGGATTCTAAAGAAACACTAATTTAGCACCAAAAAAAATTGTTGATATACCACTTTTTAACAGTTTTATAAACAAAGAACATGATCTTTTGTGTTTTCAGGGGTTTGAAGGAGTATAGGGGTGGTAGATAAAATCGCGCTGGAGTGTAGGCCAGAAGTGGCGCTCGATCCCTCTGTATTCCACCAATTCGATAAGTAGGGGAGAAGCACCAAATATTGGATAGGTGCGCAATACTGGATACCGTGCTAAAATGGGATCTAAATACCGCCATCTAAATTTAGTGGCGGGAACTGAAATATCAAAAGAAGTTAGTCACTTCTGTGATGCCAGCAGTTCCATATTTACTGTCACTTGTTTCTGAAAAATTGCGAAGCGTTCTTGCACACAACAAGTTCTTAAATTAGTTCCCTTCAAACTGCTCTTAAATACAATATGTATAGGGTGTTTTTTTAGGTGCATGAGAACTATCGATATCGATAACTGTGGTTTGACAGCTGAGAATGTCAAACTGTGTTGACCTTTCTGTTCAGTAAGGTTTGGCAAGTCATCATGAATCGTTTAAAGCCAGAACAACGCTTCCAAATTGTGGAAATTTACTTTGAAAAGAATAAATCTGTTCGCGAAGTTGATAGAGCACTTCGTCCATTTTACGGTCAAGATAATCGGCCTAGTGAGCAAGCAATTCGTGCAGTTATTGATCGTTTTCGCACTAATTTTACTCTTCTCGATTCAAAACCATCAACAAGACAAAGAAATGTGCGGTTTACACGCTGGCGGCATCATCAGTCCTTATTTCTTTCGAAATGAGGAAGGAGCTGCCGTTACGGTGAATGGCCAGCGCTATCGAGCCATGCTGACTGAATTTTTGTTTCCAAAAATTTATCAGCTAAACATCGCCGACATTTGGTTCCAACAAGACGGCGCAACTTGCCATACAGCGCGCTTAACAATCGATTTATTGCAAAATCAATTTGGTGACAACTTGATTTCCAGAAGTGGTTCTGTTAACTGGCCCCCTCGTTCGTGCCATTTAACGCCTCTGGATTACTTTTTATCGGGCTATATTAAGTCATGCGTTTATACCGACAAACCAGCAACTCTTGAAGCATTGGAAGCCAATATTCAAGCCACTATTGAGTGATGAAATCTAGGAAAAACGCATTTGACGAAAAAGAAAGTTTTGTTTCATCAAGACAAGGCACTTGTTCACATATCCGTTTTCGCGGTGGTTAAAATTAATCTGAGTTAAAGTTCACCATATTCTCCAGATTTAATACCCTCAGATTATTTCCTCTTTCCAAAATTAAAAAAAATGGATCGGTGGTCAAAAATTTGCAAACAGAGAAGAGGTGGAGTCTGCGGTTGACGATTATTTTGAGGAGCTCGACAGTTCTCACAATAAAGATGGTATCGAATTAATCCAACATCGCTGGGAAATGTGTATCGATCGAAAAGGAGACTATGTTCAGAAACGAAGATATTTTTTCTCAAATTGTTGTGTCTTCTTTATTAGGTCGGTTACTTCTGGGACTACCATAGTAGATACGTGTCCCAAATATTGGATATCCAGTTTTGGGGTACATAAGTCTATATTATTATTTTTGAGATCATTTAGAAAAAATAATAATAATGAGGAATTGATGAAATTCTATAAATTTTTTTTTGTTTTTATTTCAAAGCTTATTAGTTTATTAATCTTTGTTAATGTATTGAATAAAAAATTTTTAATATAATTCCATTGTTTTTTTAAATTTTGAAAAAGTATCCAGTATTTAGTGCGTCTCCCCTACTACATATTATAAGATGAGATAAAGCAAAAACTTTTAAAATAATGACATCATTAGTCGAAAGGGAATGTAAGCAAAAAATATCAGATGCCCATTAGAACAGAAAGAAATTTTTTTTGTGTAAATCCGATTTTGACTAAGACCGTAATTACGTGTGAATAAAAAATTTCAACAAAAACAGAAGCGAATTTTTTTCAATTCTGTTTCAACTATTTTGCTATTCAGGTTCACTATAAAACTGTTGCTGATCGTAGGTCACTAGCTAAAATCTGGCTCGACGGAACAAAATGTGTTCGATACTATTCCAAAAAGGACGATTCATTTCAACAAGCTGAAGTGATTTTTTTTTTAAAATCATTTCAAAAGTAAAGCTTTAATAGTAAAGTTTTACCAACTTTACATTATGAACACGGAAATTTAATTTTTCAATGGAAGTGGAAACAATTTTATAAAATTACAGCAACCATTTTTTGATTTGTAAAATTTTTGCGATCTCAAGTATCTACTAAAACTAGGAAAAAACATACTGCAGTCACGATCGGCTGCAAGCCAATCGTATAATACTCTAGATGAATACTTAACTCCGATTTATATTGTAGTTGGGGATAAAGTAGAATTACGCGTGTGTATGTTGTATGTCCTTTATTAAGGACTGCCATTAGATTGCTACTGAAAACTAAAAGACAATATTCAGTGTTTAATTTCATATCTTAAACTGGGTGAGTCATCGAACAAAAATGTCCTTTTTGAAGGACTTTCGCATGGGAGGTGCAGGAAGGACTCACTCGATTCCTTACATATTTATGCTTTTCCTTGGAACCATTTAAAAATGAACGTGTACAAAATTTCAAATTCGTAGCTTGAAGCGTTCAAAAGTTATCGAAAAATATTGTTGAACACGTGTCTTAAGGACATTTTGTATGGCAGGTACCAGAAGGAGTAAACAGATTTTGCTGATTAGTAAACTCGAACTTTGTTTTCACTCAAAACTAATTTGTACAAAATTTCAAGTTCATAGCTAAAATAATACTTGAGTTATAGTGAGTTTCGTAAATTAAGTGAAGGCTATTTGACAGGATATTTGTATGGCAGCTACACGAAGGACTAACAGGATTTTCTTCATAATCATATATTTAGCTCCAACTATTGGGAAAATAACACACACAAAATTTCAAAGACGTAGCTTAAACCCTTCTGAAGTTATCGGCAATATTCTTGAACACGTGTTTTAAGGACATTTTGTATGGCAGCTACCAGAAGGAGTAAAAGAATTTCGCTGATTAGTTAACTCGAACTTCCTTTTCACTCAAAACTAACTTGTTTAAAATTCCGAATTCGTAGCTGAAAGATTACTTGAGTTATAGTGAGTTTCGTAAATTAAGTCAATACATTTTGACATGATATTTGTATGGCAGCTACACGAAGGACCAACAGGATTTTCTTCATAATCATATGTTTAGCTCCAACTATTGGAAAAAATAACACATACAAAATTTCAATGTCGTAGCTTAAACCCTTCTCAAGTTATCGACCAATATTCTTGAACACGTGTTTTAAGGACATTTTGTATGGCAGCTACCAGAAGGAGAAAAAGGATTTCGCTGATTAGTAAACTCGAACTTCCTTTTTACTCAA
Organism: Beris morrisii; assembly: GCA_951812415.1. NCBI lineage: Eukaryota > Metazoa > Arthropoda > Insecta > Diptera > Stratiomyidae > Beris > Beris morrisii. Next base: position 145,688,008 of record OX638310.1, read on the forward strand.
AACTAACTTGTACAAAATTCCGAATTCGTAGCTAAAAGATTACTTGAGTTATAGTGAGTTTCGTAAATTAAGTGAATACATTTTGACAGGATATTTGTATGGCAGCTACACGAAGGACTAACAGGATTTTCTTCATAATCATATATTTAACTCCAACTATTGGAAAAATAACACATACAAAATTTCAAAGTCGTAGCTTAAACCCTTCTTAAGTTATCGACCAATATTCTTGAACACGTGTTTTAAGGACATTTTGTATGGCAGCTACCCGAAGGAGTAGGACGATTTTGCCCGTTAACGAACTTAGCCTTACAAATTCAACCAAACATCCAGATTCAAAATTTCAAGATCCTAGGTGAAGGCGTTCTTGAGTTATCGTGTTCACGGACAGACGGACGGACGGACGGACGGACGGACGGACGGACGGACGGACGGACCGACGGACGTCAGACGGATTTGAGGTTTTTGGCCACAAATAAACAAAAAATAATATATAACTTTTTTTCGTTCGAGGCTTGGTTCTATGCGTTACAAACTTTTGGGCTGGATTAAACTTATAATACTCTATATGATTTCATCTAGAGTATAAAAATTCCTGGAGTGATGAATGGTTTTACTCCTATGAGGATAACTTTAAAAGTCCTACTTAAGCTAGTGCAATACCCCAATGCCCTTTTTCGAAAAGTGAAAAAAAACTTTATTAACTATTAAGAAAAATAGATATAACTTTTAACTATTAATTATTTAATTCGAATTACAGCTGCAGATCTTATTAAGCGTACTAAGCCATCCGAGAACCGATTTTTGCAGTTTATTTTTTAATCGCATATGGACCAGCTTTTTCAAATAATTAAATATTCGCACCAATTAAAAACGGGTGCATATTAATGTGTTTAAATTCTGCGTAAAAATTCATCTCGCATGATGAATTATCATATTAAAAATTCGTTTAAAATAAATTTTTCCCCCAAAAACAATTTGTGTGAAAAAAACATCAAACCGAAAAACGTGGCCATTAATTATCCTGTCCACTCGCAAAGTGCCGGTTCCAAGAGTCGTTTATAATACAATTACTGACATTCAACCTGGGTAAAATTGTCGTCCACATATCTGTCACAGGTATGCTAATTGTCTTGTAATTTGTGTATCCATCACTGGAAAGCTGGCAGTCTAGTGTTGCGCTTGAAGCGTTAAGCCAAACAGGAGCAGGATCCCGTGTGGCGACGAGCGCAAATTAAATGATGGAAAGCCGGCAATAAAAAGTGTCGTCTATGTTTACACGGGGTGGCGCATAACAAGATGGGATCAGAAGTGACGGATTTCATTTTTAATTTTTTCCAAGCTATCTGCAGTCTCATTCGCGTACCAGCTACGGCTGCTGGACATCGTCACAAATACGAACATATGTTTCGTTTTGAACATTTTAAATGAAGACAAGTGGCGAAGTCATTTTCGCTACGGCTATATCCTTGTAGGATATTTCATTTTTCGCTTATCCGACCTGTATAAGCCCAGTCACACACTAGATGCCGTTGTTACCACGCTTGTCACGTGCCCCTAACGTACATTAAACTACCCGAACCCCCGAATATTCGTTCCTTGGCTACTTGCCATCCATGGCAATGATATCGCTCCCTGGTTTTTCACTTTCCTCCGTCACCCGCACTAGTGTAGTTTTATCCTTGCACGATGTTAGCTTTTATGGCGTTCATTTTTTTTCCAAGACTAGTTGAGCCACTTACTTTCGTTCTTGGACTTATTAAAATTTTATTACCTCGGCAGCAGTTCATGGGATAAAATTTTCGCTAAATCGATTGTGGTTAAGGACCTTTTCTTTTTCACGATTATCATTCATGGCAGGATGCAATGCGACAATCGAGAGGATTTCGCATTGTTACGATCTGTAAATTTCATTGGTAATTGTATGTTATGCTGGTTGGATTTTTTGTCCTTTTTTCATACATTTCCCATAAGAGGTTGCCAAAGTTGGGATTTAACTACAAAAGCAATTGATGGCTCTATAGTTAGTCGTAACAAATAGTCTAAAGTGAAGTAGTGAATTTCTATTTAAAGGAGGAAAGGATGTTACATTTTGCTATATTTTTAAAAACTTACAATATCCTCCGAACCAATTATACCAAAAAGATAAAATTTAGTTTCTGTATATAGGAGAACAAGGGGGAGGTGGAGCACAAAAGTAGGGGATTTGCCATTTTTCAAAAAATTAAATTTTACTTTATTATTTTTTAATAATAAAGTATTTACATCTCAAGAAGATATGAACTTAAAGTTTTTTCAGAAGTCAGGTCCAGAAGACCTATCGCAGAGAAAAAAAGTTGAGGTAACCAAAGTTGTGGTAACCAACCATCGTTGTAGGGGGTGATGGTGGGAGGGGAAAGGAAAAAATTCTGCTTTTTATTTCTGGAAAACCGCAAAGGGTAGAAAGCAAAAAATTGACGACTACATAGAGCCTCTATAGAGACACCCTAGAAAAATTGTTTGATAGGGGTAGCAAGGTACGCGACTACTGTTCTTAATATTAATGAACGCCGTTAATTAAAAGAAATTCTTCGGATTAATGAAAAAATCGTTACCACAATGTAGAAAATCATGAAATAGTTTTCATGATATACGAACCGTACATTAATATTATCAATCTCGTTTCATGAAAAATATTTTCATCAATTTATATATGTGGAAAGGGCACATATACTCTCAGAAATCAATACCTAGGAATTTTGATGCACGCCTTCATCATATTGAATAAAAAGTTCTTATAAGCAAGGCATCTTTGCTTGGTATTCGTAAAACATATTAATTCTATTATATTTATAGTAATAATGAACACATTCATTATATTGAAGAAAACGACTATCGCACAGCTCAAGGTTTCGGTTTCTCTGTTGGCTGCTATTTTTTGTTAAGGTTCCCACACACGAGTAGATAATTGTTGGCACGTAATCAAATGGTGTCAATTATTCCGCAGAGAAACAGTCGCAGCAGCAGAAAAAATTTCGCACAAGTGTCTGGGAACCTTTATTCGTTTTCATGTGGCATAAAAATCCGAAATTATATCCAGTTCCACGTTCATAATATTAATGTTCAAATTCATCACATTGATATCAATATATGCATTAATATTATGAACGCAGTATTGAATACAGTGACAGGATTAATTGCAATTATGAATTTATACTTTAATATGAGGAACAACATTAGTAACATTAATTATTCTTTTCATCAATATTATGAATTCGTTCATCGTATTATACTGAGAGTGACACAGTTAATAGTAGTAATGAATCAGTACTTTAATATGAATTACTGATATCATCAATATTATGAACTCGTTCATTGTAACAATGAAATTTTACACCGTTTCTGTTATTGTGTGAGTGTCCAAAGCAGACCGACAAAGAATGAACGGTTTTGCGTAATATTAAAAACTCAAAAACATTGATTTTTTCATTATGATGATGTAGATTTTAATTGGTTGGATGTACCTATTTTGTACAGTGTAGAATAATTAACGCAAAAAAAGTTCAGATTTTCGTTGGCGTACAGAGGTGGAATAAAAAAAATTTCTACTTAAAGTGGTTGTGTACATTTTCACGAATTCCGATATATTCCTTAGGTCTAATGAGATATCGAATTCAGCTTCACTTCTAAAAGCTTTAAATATAATCGGGAAAAAACCCGATTTAATATTGAAAAATACTTAATACTTAAATACTTAATACTTAATACTTAAACCCTCGCGGGGGGTTTTAAGTATTATTTAAGTTTTCACGACCTCCAAAAATCTTTTGGTTTTTACTTCTATTGAATTTTCTATTGAAAAAAATACATTGATAAATAAAAAAAACCTGCAAACGAAGTTTATGGGCAGAAGTCCGAATAGAATAACCAGTAGACTATTTGGAACGTTATTTTTTAGATTGTTAGTGGCATAGTAACCTACACCGCATCTCAGCATTAAACGAGCTCCGGACTTTTACCTATAAAATAATAAAGTTGGGCCTGGTTTATTTCTGAAATTAATTGTAAAGCAATTATCTGGATCTCAAAATTTTTAATTGCAATCCTGATAAAAAAAAAAGAGAAGAATAGAAAAATTTCCAAAAAAATACGGTACCACATTAATCGAGCTTTGCTCGAATACTGGAATTTGTCAAATTCTGTTCAACACTTTTCCATAGGGACAGAAAAAAAATTGACCAATTTTAGTTTTATATGTAGATTTGAACTACGTAACTATTTGAACTATTCAATAAATAAAGCGTCAAATAAATGGGTTGAACTTTAAATATCAAAAATAACGTGGTTATTTGCTTTTTGACTTGTGAACTTCTTCATAAGTCAAAAACCTCGCTATAGCGATTTTTTTCAGCTTTTCTATTCCCCCTGCTCGGGATAAATTGCGCAAAGTTCCATAAAAACTTATACTGATATTTATCACATTTCATTTCTTTCAGATTTTTCTTTCCTCATTTCAAAAGTATTTGTGGAAAGATTCAAATCTCCTTAATATTTAGATACATAAAAGCGAATGCAAATTACCTACATACCATAAATAGAAATAAACCTAGCAACATGTGACATGACAACCTTTACTCTGATTAAAGCCAATTAAATTCGCCTATAAAAAATCATTAGAAGCATTGGCCTTGGCTTGTAGCTTGTAGCTCGGTGACTTCAACAAGTATGGAAACTAGGAGTCGGCCCCATTTGGAAATCTAATGGATCATAATCACGAAAACTGCCGAAAAAGACCCCAGAGCTGCACACTGAGCAATTTAGCGCCTCTATAACTTTTATGCGATTCCGCTGATACCTCTAATTGCCACTATGTAGGTACGCCCAGCGCCTAAGACGTTAAAATTTTTACTACAGAGAGTAAACTAGGGAATGTGTTACCAAATCAGTTACGGCATGAAAATCTAGCCGAGATAAAAATGACTTAACCATTTTATTTAGGGTGTACGGCGGAAGGTGGAACTTTTATTCGGTTCCTTGCACACTAAAAAAAACCGCTCGAACATCAAATTGTAGTCTCCCATACTTTCAGCAGCTTTCACTGCTTATACTCTACTGTTTACATACTTACATTTGAACTAGATGTGGCTGCTTTCTTGCCAAAAATTAACCTTCAAACATTTTTTTTGTCGTTATAATACACACCTATTTTATGCTAATAGATTGTCTACACAAAAAGCAAATAAGTAAACACCATACTCTATAGTGATCATCATTTCGATCATAATATCACTAAATACCGACAAATATAGACGTTACAAAACACCCTAAAGTTATGATACTCGTACATATGTGGTGCTAAATTCCCAGGCATTTTGTTAATAAAGAAGCAAACCGAAATTTAAATGCCAAACTTTTATACAACCAATCGGACGAATTTGATTTATTCAATGGCACCACACTCATGTGTAAAAATCGCGATTTCGATTACGTTGGATGGTATTATCATTGCTAATTAAATTGACGGAAAATTGGTTTGTTTACCTATTGCGAAGTTTTAATAACTCGCGTAGTGTAAATTTTATAACTGGATACTGTGAGTAGGTTAATCTGCTTAATAAGAGATGCAGCGCAATATTTAGACATGACATGAGAAGTATAAAGTAAATTAGCGCGTATGTTGAGGTACCTGCTATGCAGTTGTTTGGATTTTAAGGTGGAGCTTTCTTGCGCTGCTAAATGTTATGCACAAAGTCCAACTATGAACTAGCGATTTCGCAAAGAAGAATGTTAATTGCTACCTGGAAATTAAGACATTATCGATAAAATACACTGTGATTCGGTAATATGATGGTTTGTAAAAATTCCGTGTTGATGTTCGATATACAATTGATTAATTATGGATATTAAATTGAATTAAAATTCAGTTATTATTAACTTGAACGCATCGTTATTGTTTTCATTAAAAGAGCCATCAAGTTTAATTTTTTTAAAGAAAAATTTAGAAAATATACTGCTAGGTAAGTCTCTCACTACCCGAAAAATGCTAATGGCAAAATTGGCACCTAAAGAAAAAAATAGAACATAGACATCGACTTCTGACGCCAAGTTTCACTATTCCGCTCTAGTGAAACAGAATGGCAACTGCAACCTTACCAACTGAGAATATGAAAAACGGATTCCAACCATTTATTGTATGTGAAATTAGAAATTTAAGTCTGAGCACGACTTTGCAGTCGTAATGCCGACATACAATCGGTGTGTTCTAATGATTGTGCGATGAAGTTTGTTGTCGAGATCGAAGTTCTGTTTTAGGCTAAGTTCTTGTTACAATTGACGTAAAATCAAGATGCTATACGGAAAAGAAATCTGTAAATAATTTTGGCTTGACCGACGCACATAGGGGTATTTTGCCAATCTAGCTGGCCAAAATTATTGTTTTTCCATTTTATCAGTCTAAGGCTGGACGCACACTGAAAGAGCAAACCAGTTTTAGTCAAAAACGTTTTTGACTAGACAATTTTTTTCGTTTTTGTTTAAATGCAAGTTTAATTTTTAGCCGCACACTGATTAGTCGCGTGACTTGAAGCTGAAATGTCAATCACTCTTTTAATAAAATATCACTTCGTTTCGACAGACCTGACGTGAAATTTCATTTGTCGGTGATTCTTTTGGGACTTTCGAACAAAGGTGAGCTCTATTTTTATGAACTTTTCGGTTTTTGCATGTTTTGTATCGGAATAACTCTTTTCTGTTCTTTCAAAGTGTACACAAATTTGAGAGAAATGTCGCACGACGAAACTACCGACATTGCTGTAATCTTAGGAGTCTATAGGGAACATATGTACATACATACATATTAGGTTGTTGCAGATGAAATGTCGTTTTTGGTAGTGCAATTTCAAACAATTGTAACTTTTTTAAAACTTAATTTTATTAATCAAAATAGTCACCAGCATATGAAATACACTTCTCCCAACGAGATACAAGTGCTTCGCTCACGTTGTTCCATCGCTCCTGTTACTCCCGTTGCTCCGGTTGATCCCTTTGCTCTTGTTTCTCCCGTTGATCCATTGCTCCTGTTTCTCCCTTTACTCCCATTTCACCCGTTGCTCCCGTTGATCCGTTGCTACTGTTTCTTACAATGCTCCTGTTACTCCCGTTGCTACCATTTCTCCCGTTACTCCCATTTCTCCCGTTACTCCCATTTCTCCCGTTGCTCCCGTTACACCATCCTCCATCCACCATCCTCTATCCACCATCCTCCATCCCCCATCCCCAATCCACCATCCTCCATCTTCCATTATCCATCCTCTATCCACCATCCTCCATCCCCCATCCTCTATCCACCATCCTCTATCCACCATCCTCTATCCACCATCCATAGTCCAACTTTACCATTTAGTAATAGGAACGCATAACTAATACACCGAAAACGAACAAACCGCCGCCAAATCATATGAAAAACACTCAAATGTTGAAATAACTCGCGTACCACCAAGTGTTAAATGATTTTGTTAACGCAGAAACCATCTCGGACGTGCCCTCAACAAATTACCAAAGTTTCATCGCAATCGGATGAGTATACGACCCGTATACGGGTCAGACAAACAAACATTCATTTTTATATATTGAAATTTCTAAAAAAATTCCTAAAAATAGTATTTTTTACCGTCCAAAGTAGTATGAACCCTAAAATGTTTCGACATGAAACGACAATTGATTCGCTAAAATATTGTTTAAAATTCAAAAAATTTAATGCATTTTTTCAAACATCCAAAATATTACTATCACATTTCCAAAAAAAAAAAAATTCTTTAAAAATATATGTTCTTACCTGGTTGTTCAAGATCCATTACTGTATTTTCGAAGAGTAAGACTGAATATAAAATGTTTACTTTTTACCTGAAACGGTTTCACTTAGGAAGCCAAGAAAAATACGTGCACTTGTCGCAACGGTCAAGTTCAGACTAATCTTACGGCATCATGCGCAGCCGAAAAAAGGTTGGAAAGGGTTGACTTTAGTTCTCTGTTTAGTTAACTTAAATAATAATATCCTTTTTTCAACCTGCTTTAAGATCTTGTACATTTAATTTGGCCAGCTAGTTTGGGAAAATACGCCTATGTGCAACGTGCGGATTTTTTTTATATGCAATTAAAAAAAACATATTTCAAATTTGTATCGAAGACCGGTCCTGAGATCCTCCGTAGAGTGTGTTCCTTACTACTCCTATTCAAAGTTTTCTTGGTAGAATATACTCCTGCATTAGCTTTCTATAAGACTGAAGTCCTGCCTTTATTTACTAACACCCTTCCACTTTAAGACATAAGAATGATTTTGGAGGTATTATTACTGCTACACTTTTTGCCAAAAATATTGACAATAGTATTTAAATTGGTCAAAAGACGTTGATAGCACGCCAAAAAGATTTAAGGATTTAAAAAAAATAAATGTTTAAATGTTTTATTTTGGATCCACCCTCCCGCCTTCAGTACGCTATTGCAGCCATTCTGCTTTAAGAACGCTATAAACTCAGAAAATCTTTAAAATATTTTGAACTTAATAAAATACATAAATATTTTGAACTAAACAAAATTTAGATCTTCTTTAAAATTTTCATATAAAAAACTAAGTTTTCATGAATGTAACAATATTCCTGTAAACATGTAACAAATAACAAAAATTCTTCCACTGCTTGAGGTAGTTTCCACACGGGACCCGTTCTAACATTTATAATTTTGACATTATCAGATTTAAGACAAATAACGCCACATTTAGTCCTGAAAAAAATCACTTCCCTCGATTGAAATTGAAACGACACGATATGCCCTCGGGTGTGTCGATATCCCGATGACGAAAACTAGTTTTCGGGCCAATTCCAACCCAATTTTCAACACCATTATTATACTCAATAGCCTATAATCGCTTTAACGTTGGTTGAGTAACGTCCTTCACAAACAAAGTGAAATTGCAATTAACAGATTGGTCTAACATCGAAAATTTCAACCTTACAAAAAAAGTTGTGAGACTAATGAAGAACTAGGTTACTGAAGAAGATGAATCCTGGTGATCAATTCGTGATTGGGTTTATTACGTCATTGATAATATTGACATTATATCGTTATGAATAGAATTTATTCAATTTGGAACCAGACGACTTAATTTAAATTATTCTTGCAAAGGATTAATTCTACCCGAACATGGATTAAATATTTTCGGAACGTAATTAATAATTTTTGAAAAAAGACTTCTTCAATCCGTAAGTGATAAGTAATATACGAGTATTGTCCTACTTAACAGAGCAGCATATTAATGTTCCATTTATCTTAAATATCAGATGTGTAAAGTAATATTAAAAATTATATACATAGGTATGTACTTAAAATTAAATTAAAAACTTTTGATGTAAAAGAAGGGGTTGGTGACGGGTGCCATAAATCCATTCTGGTTAAAACACAGGACAGATAAGTTTTTTCCAATTCCAGTCTGCACTCTAAAGTAATCACCATCTTAAGAACAAATTTGATCTGACCTACCTCTTCTGAAGCGGTATATATACGTGTATCTCTTCAACCATCTTTTGCTCTTCAAATACTAATTTGAACTTTTAATGATGTTATCTTAAAGAAAAAAATGTTTTTTTTTTTCAGCTTTATGTAAAAGTAGAAAAGTTAGTCTGTCAGAAACTAGCCGCTTCCGGTTGTTAGCATAGTTCCTATATATCGGCGGAAAAAAAATACGATGAAGAATTTCAACGACAACAAGAACAACAACAGAAACAAGAACCCTGACGAAAACTAAACAAGGCACTCTATAAATCAACCAACAAACTGAAAAACTTATACCCCGCGAGAAGGAAAAGTCAAATAGAAGAAGTTCTTGCGAAAAAGTCTTAAGACGATTGGCTCTCACTTTTCCAACGTTGTGAAAACTTTTCGTTTTCATCAAACGAGGAAATGAAGAAAACCTCAATTAAGTTTGATGGTTAGAGAGAATTCCGATCTGGCTGCGAAGTGATGTACAGTTCTCATTTATTTCAAGGATGTAGCCGTATAAATCTCGAAAAGACATACGAAATTTTACTGGCTTTGAGCGTAACTTCTTATGGGAATGGATCTTTTTTTGAATTCGCAATTTTAATTCATTGCACTAGAATTTGCGGAGTAAGTTCTAGGGAATACCAAGTCGGTATTTTATTTAGTGTTTCAGAAAAGTGATCAATTCTCTTTAATGGGCTACGAGTAAGATACTTCGCTTTCTTCCAAGTTTTACAATGAGCCCGCCCCATCACAACGATGCATAGTTAAAACGTTACTGGCCTTATAGTACTGAATCTATTAATAATACTTTAGTGTCACACAATAGGTGTGTTTTTTTGCGCACTTATCCAGAACAGAGCAGGTTAGAAAATTTATATACAAAACAACAACAACATTGTTGTTTTTATGACGTTTTTATAACTTTTTTCCATAGATAGTAGGCTAGATTTGAGAATTTAACGCGAATAGCTGCCTCAGTGAGCTCACAGGGGCAGCTATCTATGGAAAAAAGTTATAAAAAAGTCAAAAAACAGCAATGTTGTTGTTATTTTGTATATAAATTTTCTAACCTGCTTTGAACTGGATAAGTGCGCAAAAAAACACACCTAATATTTCTGTCGCTATACTTAAATTTTTTTTTCTAATCTTGCGCCTTGGTTTGCAAAAACTTCAGTTTTACGGCACAATCCGAGCTTCTTTGCAAGGTGCGCCAAAATTTTGAACCAAATCCAACAAAGTTTCAACTGGATCCTAAAATAATTGTTTTCCCCTAGTTATACTCTCAATGACTGTTCGCACCAAAAATGGTCCGGTATTCGGTGTGACTTCTGTGGTATAAAAATTAATTTCAGGATTTTGCGATATTCAACCTGTAGAAGGGTGTAAAACGATTGTGTACGTTTTACGAAATCCAAAATATCACTTCGTTTTGAAGAGATATCGAATTGTTTTTTTTACTTTAAAGAACTTTCAATATAATCGCCTAAAAATCGGTTTCAGAATTTTTTATATTTAACCCATAAGAGGCTTAAATATTTTATCATCTATATTTTTTGAAATAGAACAAAAATCTGCCAAGAGTCTGGTCCTAATTTTATTGTTTTTAGGTAGGAGTCCGGATTACATTTTATTCTGATATGCGACAATATAGAGAATAGCTAGGAAGCTATTCGGAACATTTTTTGTGGGTTTTGAGTCGCATAGTATAACCTACACCGCAGAAAATAATAAAGTTGCGCCCAAACTTTTGGCAGATTTTTGTGCTTTCTATCCGTAGTAGTTCACGAAATATAAAAATAAATTTTTGCTTTGCATCCTTTACCACCTTCATCCCCTATACAAAACACCGAAATTTTTTTTCTCTGCTATAGATCTACTGTTCCTGATTTCTTAACAATTTCAAAATCATATCTGATTCGGTTCAATAATTTTTTTTTTAAAAAGTGCCTTACCCCACTTCCCTTCTCCAACTCACCCTCAAAAACATTTAATAGACCTTGTTAAGCTAATACACATTCCAAATTTTACTTTATTATTTTTTAATAATAAAGTATTGTGATCGACCTGAAATTTAAAAAAAAAATTGCTGCCCTGAAATTTTGTATTTTCATGTTTTAGGACTTGTAAATACCAAAAAAGCAAAAAAAAATGTCCGTCTGTCCGCCGTATACGCCGTACGCAAAATCGTTTGAAGGCGCGTAGCTCCCAAACCAGTTGAGATATTAAGTTCAAATTTTTATGGTGGGTAGATTGCGTGAACCCCTACGACTGATATCCAAAATAACCATGAGGCTATTGAAAAGATATTGTTTAGGTTGTCAGTTGCATAGTAACCTACATCGCTTCTCAGTATTAAACGCGTTCCGGACTTCTACCAAAAAAATAATAAAGTTGCGCCCAGACTGTTGGCAGATTTTTATCTTTCTGGTATTATTAGCTCGAAAGATTATCCAGTTTTAATTTAATACCTCACCGGGTTTGTGAGCCGTCTTCCAATGCGTATAAGGCGGACAGGCAGACTTGTTTGGTGTCTACTAGTCCTAAAACGTCAAATCGTCCAATAAAATAAATTCTGAATGAAATTTGGCCATCTTTGTTTTTAATGTTAATTCCCTTCTTTGGGTCGTCATAGTAACCAACAATTCCGCAATTAGGAAAAGGAAAGGTAAAAAAATAACGACGCTGGTGAATTCCGGGAGTCATTCTGCAAGCAATTGCTGAACTTCATCGCCCAGCTTTCAGAAATTACAAACACGGGAAGCCCGTCAGGCTAATGGGGTTCGTACTCGGTTTCAGCTCAAATGGCTTTCGTTTGTGCACAATTGTTGCATAACTTTAGCTGGGTGAAAACTGAAAAGGTAATGGCCAGCTATTTTCATTAAAATTTCATAAACGTCAGGAGCCCTGTAATAGAGTTCCTATATATATTTTTTTTATTTCCTCAACAGGAACAAATTAAAAGCAAGAACTAAAACAGGACTGTATTATTTTTTCCCGATTTCCTCTTCTCAATTTCAACTTTTCCATTTTTCTGTAATTTTTTTAATAAATTGGGGAGGAAGCATACAAGCAACAAAAGGATAAGAAGCTGAAGCTTCATAAAAATTGTAATTGCATGTCATTTCGAGCCGTTTATAAAAGGTTTCGGTTTGCTTTTCGATACGACAAATAGAGGGCAGTTGTACGAGTAATGTTGCGCCAGTTGCGGTTGCCACTATTAGAACACAAGGCGTACTAATGGACTGTTAATGAATGGGTAGATTTTATTTCAGTTGGTTGTTATTTCTTTGCAGATGGCTCTTTGCTGGTTATTCGGTAATTTAACGAAAATAATTTCATACACATTTATAGGCCGCTAATGAATTGACGGAAGGTGGGTGTAGAGTTAAAATTACCAGTACCATGAAATTGAGTATTACAACATTATCATCGTCTGCCTTATTGTAAAACTTCATAAAAATGTAATTTTGGAAAATAAACAATCAAAGAATTTTTGAAGTTATTCTTATGACTGAAATTAGTGTATTAAAACTTGTATTAATAAGAATTAGGAAATTTGCATTTAGAAGATTGGTAGAGAAAATATGGTTTCTTGTAAACTATACCGTCATTTATTGAAAACACTTTTGCATATGACCTTTGGAGTTGAGCTAACTTTCTGATATATGTACAGGCAAATGTAAAATTTGCTACATACAGGGTGGGCCAAATACAAGTTTCTTTTTAAAAATGCAATAAAATGAACAAAATTAAATTTTTTTCCATGTATTATGGCTTTATTAGTAAGAGTAAACATTCCCATTTATGATGGAATACAACTTCGTTCAAGTGGCTGCCTCGGCTGGCTGCGCAGTAGCGCATTCTGTCACTCCAATTTTCCAAGACCTTGTTGATGGTTTCGGGCTGTAGCTCACGGATTGCTTGGATGATATTGGCCTTAAGTGCTTGAATCGTTTGTGGATTGTTGGCATAACATCGGTCCTTCACGGTTCCCCACAAAAATAAATCCAAAGGGGTCAAATCGCAGCTCCGAGGCGGCCAATTGACATCGCCAAGACGGCTGCCACCACTCCACAATCTGCACCAAACTGTCACTCTCTGTGGATGCATTGGCTTCTCGACAATAACGTGCGGGTTTTCCGAGCCCCAGATGCGGCAATTTTGTTTGTTAACGTAGCCGCCGAGATGAAAATGCGCCTCGTCAGAAAAGATGATTTTTCGCCCAACATCGTTGTCCAATTCAAGCTGCTCTAAGGCCCAAATTGCGAAGCGATAACGCACCGGATGGTCGTGCGCCTTCAATTGCTGAGTCAATTGGACCTTGTAAGCGAATAATCCGAAATCTTTGTGCAGAATTCTCCTCAGGCTAGTGCGTGAAATGTTGAGGCGAGTTGATGTTCGTGGAGTGAGTCTCATACTCTCGGCTACAGCAGCCACATTCTCGTCTGTGCGCACCGTACGACGACGGGGGCCATGAGTGTTGTCCACTAGCATGCCAGTCTTACGAACTTTTTGCACAAACTTGCGTAAAGCAGGCGCGGTGGGTGCTTCATTTCGGCCAAAACTTCTTTTTAAAAAATGCGTTGATCTTCTAGTACGTAGTTTCGCTAACCATAAACGTTTTGCCACGACGACATCTTTTATCATCTTTTAGTCACTAAAAAATTATTTTTCATGGAAAACTTCATTTTCATTCTATTATGTAGAGCCTCCACACTAAAGCCATTAATTTAATTAAAATAATTTCAATTTGTTTGAATAACTCCTGAGTATGGTCACTATATACACAACACTCTCTACCTAGGGTTTGGCAGATACGTCTAATTCGGTCGTTTCTGTACTAGAAATTGTAATTTAACCTCACAAAAATCGCCTGTTTATGTACTAGTTCGCCTGTTTTTGTACTACTGAACATTTTGTTATCAAATTGCCTTTTTGGAGTGTGTTAGTGCGAATATAAGAGTTGGAAAAAGCTGTCGGTTCCCTTCCACAATTCTAGTACTTGTTTTTCTTTGGTATAGAAGTGTGTGTGCGCGAAATTGTGGTTTCCAATGGAAAATATCTGTATTTCTTTCATTTCTTTTATGGAAATTTACAATTTTGCAGCGAAAAGTCAATCATTTCGAATGTTTATAAAGCAAAATCCCATAAACATGAAAAAAAAATTTTAATTTACTGGTTTTTCACCTTGGTACGCATCTGCCAAACCCCTCTTAAAGGCTGTTTTGGTGTGAGTGTATACAGTAACCCTACTTCTGAGGAGCTCAGATCAACACTCCAATTAACCGGAATAATCACTTTTTTTTTTACACTTACTTTTACTTTATTATTTTAATAATACAGTATTTATTAAATTGTACAATTACATTTTTTTTTAACAGAATTTATGTTTAATTTTTTTTCATTAAATGCAAGTTGTAGTTTATCTGCAAAAAAAATGAATGTAAATAAAATGTTGTCACCAATAAACAAAATTAATAAAAAACCTACCGAACTTTTTTGTTATTTTCTTGTAATCGTGCTTTCAAAATCTACGAGTATATTGCTGCAAAGGTCGGTTCTAAAATATAATAAGCCTATAAGGAATTGTGTGATACTCCAAAAGAAAAACTGAATTAATATTTAAGTTTTAGTTTAGTAGAGTAGAATGCATATCTATATCTAAATGGAGGATTTCAATAGTTTGAGGTGAAGTGGAGTTAGAAAATTATACTCCATTACAAAGTTATAGCAATAAATGTCACCAGACATCGGTTTGGAGTGGCTTCCTGGCTAATTGCCGCGCCACTCTCAACGGCAGCGTTTAGCATTTATTTTTTCGCAAAAGCTGGGTTTCATAGAAAACAAGGTTATAGGACCATCTGTGAAAAACACGAAGATACAAGAGGAAGAATTTGTACAGTACGAAGCTGGAATGCGAGACTAGCAGTAAGTTCACGTTGTACCTACCAAAAACTTTAAACGCATTTTTCTCGAAACTATGTTTTTAGACAGTGTCGGCACGATAACTCAGTCAGTTTTCAATATTTTTCAACTTTTTTTTTTTTAATTTTGATAACTATTTTCTCTATAGTCAGAAGAGAGGTTTTTTTAATTTTTTGCATGGAAATTTTTTTATAAATTATTAAACGCAAATTTTTTTTAAAAAACTGATTACTAAAGTTTGAAATAATGTAACTTATTTATTTTTGAAAAAAAAAATTCCCTCCGTCAGACTATAACTACTATATTATTTTACAAGATTCTTGTTTATTTTTGCAAATTGAATTATTTTTGGTGAAGTTATGATGCCGACCAGGAGGCGCCATGGTTTTCATAAGTAGTCCACTTATACCCGTAAAAAACAATGTAAATATTAAAAAAAAAAAAGTTTTTTTTATAGTTGAATAGTTAGTAATATACATATGTGAACTCAACAATTAAATTTTTTTAAAATATAACGTATAACCTTTACAATAATTTTTCAAATTTACTCGGTTTTCAGCGCGTGCAGGGGTATGTGAGCCCTTAACTCACTCAGCTGATCGACATCAAGTAATTTAAGCTCGGTGTTTTTCTGACCCAGCGTCATGCACTTAGTGTGAGAATTAATATACCCTAGCACCAAATTGGTTGAAATATGAGGTGATCTTCAGTGCACTATTACCAACCTTATTCATGAAAGTGGTACGTCAAATTTCGCTAGTTTAAAATTCGTGAAAATGAATTTCGGTTCTATATCGCATATATGGACGAATCCTCAACAATACCAGCAGCTGTAAGGATGTTTCGGATAGTAGGCTTGATACACCCTCTGAGGCAATACCATCCAATGACGAAACAGCTCCTTCAGATCTAATCCAACAAGGTTTTTGATCCCAGTCGGGCTTTCGTGTTGGTGTTTCGCACCAGAAACTCCGCTGACGTCGAAAAACAACCAAACAATTTTTAAAATTAGCATCCATGGTAGCTTCTCCCATGAATAAAATCCATTCTCAAGATTCTCAACTTAGCTTTTTGATACTAATGATACAAACCGTTTCAATTTCGGACTGGATTCACGAATTCTTGCAAGCTACCAATATTAGGTTATTATTATATTACAATCGTATAATTACGCACAGAAAATCATTCCCTAGAGAGCTACAAGGACGGATATAAGAATGTGGAAAAGTGTTAAAGAAGGTACCAGTAATAACTTGAATTATTAGTGAATGAAACCTTAAAAAATTTCATACTTTTAATAAAGCGTTCTGAAATTATGGATGTCAGGATGTTGACCCATTAACGAACTAAGTCTTATTAATTACATAAAAGGAGTTGTTAACAAATTTCGTCTTCGTCGTTTCAGAAGAAAGAGCAGCAACCGATTGAAGATTTCCGGTAATCGCGAATTATAAAATTTTTTTTCGTCCCGGAGTTAGTAACAAAGTTTTTGGATCGGATTAAACTAATCTATGACAAAAACAGAAAATAAGTTCTCAAAAAGTTTAAAAAAATTTACCGGTCTACAATTTCCAGCAGAATCCAACATGCAACTGCGTCTGGTAGGATAAATGTCCCCATTACTCATAGTAATCACAGAAAACACAAAGAATAATACGAAACCTATTGCAGAATTAAATTTCATTATTATAAAAAAAAAATAAAGATTGGTTTGTATGAACACTTCAAGCAACAATTTCAAACTGTGAGTGGCTTAACAAAATATTTGCATTTAAATGTTTGTATTTTTGTGATAAGCCTATAATCTGTTCATGTGAAATTGATGTATCATTATAACTTTTACTAATGCATAACTGTGTTAACCAATTAACGGCCGTTATTAAAACTTTTCGGAATTTTCGAATGATATTTTTAGGCTCCACAATCAAATTTCTGAGTAAATTCCGCCTTGAAATTGATAGCAATACTTTGCAATTTAAGAAATAATAAAAAATAAAATTCAAAGTTATGAATTAATTTTATTTTGAAAATATTAACATATCTACTGATTTCTTAGAAATTATTAATCTCTGAATTTCTACGAATATAAAATTTCTTATTATAGCAATAAAGAAGTATTGAATTGAGTTCCAAGGTTGATCGAGTGAATACTGCAAATTTGTGTTCTGGTAGAATTTCATATTTCAGTGAAAATTGTTATTTGTCCAATCTATTGTAAAAGTACAAACACGTCTTACCACGTCAGCAACCACAATGGTCAAGTGTTTTATAAAGGGCATGGGTTAAAACTCCAATGAGTTATAATTCAAAATTTAAACAGTCTATGCGTTACTTGTGTCGATGCAGGCACGATAAACAATTAACTTTTCAAATCCCGTATTTGTTAATTTTTAAGGGTGCCTCCATCGACACAACCAGTGCTATATTTCGACTTTGACCACTCCACTATCGTAACTGTGATATGTAGAAATCAAAATTTTTCGTTTAAAACACTCCCATACACCCCCCCCCCCTCATACTCTCCCCCAAATACAACATTTAAAGCGGTGCTATTTCCCAAAAAAAATTTAACAAAAATTTCTGAACGGGCTTAAAAGGTGTTTGCGTACGGCATATACGGTGGACAGGCGGACATTTTTTGCATTTTTGAGATCTACTAGTTCTAAAATATAAAATACAAAATTTTAAGGTTGGGAATTTTTATTGAAATTTCAGGTCGATCGGAATAGTTTATTATTAAAAAAAATAAGTGAAACATAAACTTGAGGCATTGATGCTACCCTATACCTCGCAAGGAGTAATATAGGAACTGAAATGTAATTTGGACTGGCAGTAATTCTAGAGGTTTCTATATAATAAAATAAGAACAGAATTAAAAAAAAATCGTTTAGTATTATAATAACGAGGAACTTTAAAATAGGAATAATCACCTGAATTAGTTGCTTAAAAATTTTTCGGGTGTCTGGTGTGCAAAGTATACAGACGAGAAACTTTATTAAATCAAACGAAAAAATCTGCCAACAGTCTGGGCGCAACTTTATTATTTTTTCGGTAGAAGTTCGGAACGAGTTTAATTCTGAGATGCGGTGTAGGTTACTATGTGACTGAAAACAAAAAAAAAATTCGGAAAGCGGTTAAAATGGGGTCGCGCTAGAATACTTACGCCGCTGCCTCATATAACATATTAATTACATAATTGGTTCATACACCGGAACGAGATCTAGTCCTAGTATAATATCAGTTGTTACGCCATTAGAAAGTTTTTCGTGACTTGGTTTTGGGCCATTACATGAAATCGGAAATGCGTTTGAAGACGATTATATAAAAAGTCTGTGGGAGTGCAAACCAATCTAATATCTCATCAATCCTGAGAAATATGTCGAAAGCCTTACGTCCTATTGGAGTTGAATAACAAACATCCCGAAATCAACTTTTTGACGATTATGTAGGAAGCCTTTGGAAGTAAAAATGAATTCGATATCTCATTAGAACTAGAAAAATGTAAGAATTTGTGAAAACATATACAACCCCCTTGCACCCACTTTGAGGTTGAATATCCAAAAATCCTGAAATGAGTTTTTAGATATATATAAAAAAAGCCCGAGGAAGTGAAAACCAATCCGATGTCTTATCACTCCTAAGAGATATGACGGAATTCGTGAAAAAGAGTTCAACCCGTTTTTACACTCTTAGGGGTTGAAAACGGAAAAACCTTGAAAACAAGTTTTAGGTGATTATTAAATAAGCCCGTGGAAGTAAAAAGTTATGCGATATCTAATCAGACCTGAGGGATACGGCTGAATTCTTGAAAATGTATAATCCCCTTTACACCCCCTTGGGGGTCTAATTTTAAAAAATCCTGAAAACACTTTCTAGGTATTTCTATGAAGAACCCGTAGAAAAAAAATTAATTCAATATTTTGAAAGACCTAATAGATATGACAAAAATCGTGAAAATATATGCATTCCATTTTCACTGATAATTTTTTTTGCCCCACTTCCGAACGCCAATAGATATTTGAATTTTTTTTTAATCAAAATTACTTTTCTAGTTGATTTACATATACGTACCGAATTTCAATTTTCTAGCATAAGCCGTTCTATAGTTAGGAAAAACACCCCCCACCCCCGTACCATACTACCCCTATAAAAAATTATATTTTTCCAACATGCTACTACTATAGTTCTATCTAAATATTAAGTTTCAGCTTTATATTGTTATAGGTTCTTGAGATATAAAAATCGGAACTTTTTCCTTTTCACCCTCCCCTAGCCTCACCCTCTACACCCTCACCTTCAACATTTTTTTTTCTGCCGGGGGTCTATTAGGCCTACTTCTGGT
The DNA here is from genome assembly GCA_951812415.1 of Beris morrisii. Classification (NCBI taxonomy): domain Eukaryota; kingdom Metazoa; phylum Arthropoda; class Insecta; order Diptera; family Stratiomyidae; genus Beris; species Beris morrisii. Next base: position 145,707,791 of record OX638310.1, read on the forward strand.
ATTGTATTTGAGCATCTATCTTACATTGTGCTTGAGATATAAGACGTGATTTTTTTAAAAATTGCTTACCCCCTCCACTTCCATGCTCCACCGCCCCCTTAAAAAATTTTACTTTCAGCAAACTTTATTTGTCAACATTTATACAGAAACCAAATTTTATTTCTCTAGTGCAATTGGTTCGTGAGATATCGTAATCTAAAGTTTTTCAACCCCCACCCCCGTACGTCACTGCCCCCTCTCAAAAATTTGTTTCGAATCTATTCTCCTAGTATACCCACAGATGTTCATTAAATTTCGAGACATTAACCGATTAGGAGATCTGGATTTTAGAATGTCTCGATCTCGGCTTTCTTGCGTTTCGGACGCATTATTATTCCCCCCACTCCCACACCCCTTTACCCATATTATCATTTTTTTTTGCAAATGGGTCCACTATCGATGTTCTATATAAATTCCAAGTTTCAGCCTCCTAGCCTATGCGGTTGCTGAGATCTAGAAACCAAAATTTTTCGTCTAAAACGCTTCCCCCACCTCCCCCCTCATACTCCGACCACCCAAAAAGTGGTTACTTCAAGGAACCTACCCAGTCTATTAATAAAAAAAATTTCAATTTAATAGCTCATAGGGCTTAGGAGTTATAAGCCTTCAAACGTTTTGCGTACGGCGGACGGCGGACGGCGGACGGCGCACAGACGGACTGAAAATTTTTTTTGCTTTTTTGGTGCTTATTAGTCATAAAACGCATAAAAAAAAAATTTCAGGGTAGCAAATTTTTTTTTTTTAAAAATCGATAACAATACTTTATTATTAAAATAATAAAGTAATATGTACAAGTCAATTAAAGGTAAGATCACTCAAAGTCGGATTAGTTTATTTTATATTATCAAATCTAGGGATAACATTTTCGCTGACATTTTTCACAAACAATCTTGATTGTATTACGAGTATCTGATCAGTTCAGATCGCGAACAAAAACACGAACAAGTAAAAACACATCAACGCCTTTCTACCTGACTTCTTACAACTTATTTAATCTTACATAATCTTAGTAGGCTTATGGAGTAGAGCAGTTTTACAAAGACTTACTTGATTTTAATGTAAGGATCAGCCTGTGAATTTAACGTATGAAAAAGATAAATACGTAATACAAACAGATAGATGATTAATTATTTGATTGATTGAATAATGAGCGCTAATTGTATTATAATTATTTTTTTATAAACTTAATTAATGACTTTGTTAGTTTCTTATGAAGAATTTCAAGTTTTTACGAAACTGTTGACATGAAATGAAATTAAATTTAAGGAGGTTTCTGGTGTGATCTCATATCATGTTAAATTTATAAACTAGATTGGAAATTGTGATTGAATTATATGTAGTTTTACATCTGAATTATGGTTATATTTCCGACAAGCCATCGGTCATCAATAGCCCCAAACTGACCAATTTTAAACCATCAAAAAATTGTATGATTTCGGAATTCTTCGTTATCCTATCGTACTTTAATTTCGCTCTGGGAACTCTGAGTAAAATCAATCGTAAGCCTGAATCAATCTGATACTTCGTCACTGATACTTGTCGAAATTGATACATATCAATTGCATCAGGCTTTTTTATATCGATTAATCGAATTCTATCAAATTCAACTACGGTTCTTGAACTATAGTATGACAACATGAAAATCAACATGGATGGAACCGGAACTGGAACTGAAACACATACGTATATGGTATTTAAGAATGATAAAGTATCATTATTCATACGAGCTAATCTAGGTCTTTGGTGAACAGAAAGTGTTCAAAGAATTGAATTAAGTGGAGTTACGCATATTGGGCTTATGCATATATTTTTGAGATTATGGATAAACAATCCCTACGTTAGTCATGGTTAGTGGATGGCTAAATGAAGATTGCGCTAGTAAGTCGAAAAATTCAAGATGATGCTCAAGATTGTATGACCGGCTATCAGCTTGTGCATGCAAACCGCTAAATATTTTACTTGACATATAATTTTTTTTATTGAGATATTTGTTATTGTTTTATAGATGGATGACTTGGATCAACACCAGTAGCCATTGATTTTTCCCCTTCAAATTACGATTTCGATGTCCTAAAGAGTAGACGCACTCAATCGGTTTTTCATTGCTCGTTGATCGAATTTATGTCTCTAAGCTGATGGCGATTAAGATTTATCTTAAAGCCTTGATTAGCTAAACATTACTATAATATCCGCTTTGCATTACTTTGTAAGGTGAAGTGAATGTCGAACCGATTATCATTATATAAAGATTACTTTTCTCATTGAATTGTAAACAATTCTTTTTTAGCGCTTTTTATATTAATGAAATGATGTAAATTGGTACAAAAAGGTCATACTTTGGCTGAACTTAAAGATCAGCTTCTCATAAATTTTGGCTTTCGAAATTAGCTATGTTGCATCAATTATTCCGTTTATTCTGCAACAATAACTCCGTTTCTGGGCAATGCAAAATGGAGTATGGTTGCTGTATAGGACATCGCAATGTTTAAATGATCAATACCGTAATGCAAAAACAATCCACTATCGCCTACTAATACACATATACAGACTTAATGAAATAAGCCTTACTGGTCCTTTTGAGAGAAAATTAGAACTTCTTAGGATTTTTTTGATTTTACTTTATTATTTTCTAATAATACAGTACTGTGATCGATTTAAAAAAAAAAAAATTTGCTACCCTGAATTTTTTTTTTCGCGTTAGACACGAAAAAAGAAAAAAAAAATTTCAGTCCGTCTGTCCGCCGTACGCCGTACGCCGTCCGCCGTACGCAAAATCGTTTGAAGGCTCGTAGCTCCCAAACGGTTTGAGATATTAAATTCAATTTTTTTTCATGAATAGACTGGATAGGTCAGTTGAAGTGAATGAATTCAGAGGGGTGGGGGTGTGAGGGGGAGGAGGGGGAAGCGTTTTAGACGGAAAATTTTGGTTTTTAAATCTCAGCAACCGCTTATGCTAGGAGGCTGAAATTTGGAATTTATATAGAACTTCGGTAGTGGACCCATTTGCATAAAAATTGTCAATATGGGTAAAGGGGTGTGGGAGTGGGGGGAAAAATAATGCGTCCGAAACGCAAAAAAGCCGAGATCGACACATTCTAAAATCCATATCTCCTAAACGGTTAAAGTTACAAAATTGAAACTTAATGAATATCTGTAGGTATACTAGGAAAATGGATCGCAAACAAAATTTTGAGTGGCGGCAGTGGCGTAAGAGGGTGGATATCTCACGAACCAATTGCACTAAACAAATAAAATTCGGTTTGTGTATAAAGGTTGGCAAATGAAGCTTGCTGAAAGTAAAATTTTTTAAGGGGGCGGTGGATCATGAAAGTGGAAGGGATGCGAATTTTTCTAAAAAATCACGTCTCATATCTCAAGAACAGTATGAGTTAGATGCTTAACATTTTTACCAGAAGTAGGACTAATAGACCCCTATCAGAAAAAAAATTTTGTGTGTGAGGGTGGGGAGGGTGAATAGGAAAAAGGTCCGATTTTTATATCTCGAAAACCTATAATGATATCAAGCTGAAACATGGTATTTAGATAGAGCTATAATAGTAGCATCTTGGAAATAATTTTTTATAGGGGTAGTATGGTACGGGGGTGGGGGATGTTTTTCCTATCTATAGAACGGCTTATGCTACAAAGTTGAAACTTTGTACGTATATGTAAATTAACTAGAAAAGTAATTTAGATAAAAAAAAATTTCAAATATCCATTGGCGTTTGGAAGGGGGCGAAAAAATGTATCAGTGAAAATGGAATGCATATAATTTTCACGATTTTCGTCATATCTATTAGGTCTTCCCAAATATTGAATTTATTTTTATTCTACGGCTTCTTCATATAAATATCTAGAAAGTTTTTCATGATTTTTTGAAATTCATCCCAGAAGGGGGTGTAAAGAGGTTGTATACTTTTTCACGACTTCTGCCATATCCCCCAGGTCTGATTAGATATCGACTAACATTTCACTTTCACGGGCTTGCATAATAATCGCCTAAAACCTGTTTTTAAGTTTTTTCCTTTTCACGAATTTCGTCATTTCTTTTAGAAGTGATAATAAATTGGATTGTTTTTACTTTCTCGTTTTCTCTTCATATTTATCTATTAACTCCTTTCAGGATTTTTGGATATTCAACCCTCAAGTGGGTGTGAGGAGGTTGCATATGTTTTCACAGATTCCTACATATATTGCTTAGTACTGATGATATATCGAATTCATTTTTACTTCCTAAGGTTTCCTATATAAGCACCAAAAGGTCAATTTCAGTATTTTTAGATATTCAATCCAAAGGGGTATAAAGGGGTTGTATGCTTTTCAAAGCTTCGACATTTTTCTTAGGTTTGATTAGATATTAGATCTGCACTTCCACAGACTTTTAATATAATCGCTTACAAACCCATTTCTCAATTTTTCGATATTCAACCGCCAAGGGTTTGCTTATGTTTTCACAATTTTTGCCATCCCTTAGTTCTGATGAGATATGAAATTGGTTATTACGGCATTTGATGTAATGACCTAAAATCCAATTTCACTATTTTTCGAATTTCAAGAACCAAGAGGGTGTAAAGGGTTTGCTTACGTTATCACAAATTTTTTAAAATCCCTCGTGACTCAGGAGATATCAAGTTGTTTCTTATGAAATCGTTTAAAAACCTGTTTCCCAGTTTTTTCGAAATTCAAACCCCAAGTGAAAGTAATGGGTTTGTATACCTTTTAACAATTCGTCATATCTCTTAAGTCTGATAAGGCAACAAATTCGTTTTTACTTTTATGGGCCTTTAGTGTACATAATATACGGATATTTGAATTATCTACACGGCCTTTTTCAATGTCTATTTTAAATTACAATCTCAATTTTAAATATTTTTATTTTAAGAACAAAATTAACTTTCCAAGAAACGTCATAATCTCGAAACAGTAATAATAAAGTTTTGCCCAGACCATTGGTAGATTTTTTAAATTACAATTAAACAGAAGATACGGATGCGATATTATTACATATTATACGTCTGTATCTATGGTATCCATTCCGCAATGAGAATTATTAAGGTACGAAGTTGAAATTTGCTGAGCAAGTTAATTGAAGGGTAATTTTGATGAAAGAATTCCTGTTCTAAGTGGTTCTTTTTTACCTCGAGTATTAAAAAAGCATAAATTTAAAACCTAGTACATTTTCCCCGAATGATACTACCACACGATCTACTAACTAATTTTTATTTTCCATTTAGAAAGACGCACCAAATGAAAATGTTGAAAAAAGTGTGCGGTCTACTGGTACTTCTACTGATAGCCACAGTATTCCCCTATGGCAATGGTAACCAACACCATGAACAGCAACATAGCAGAGTTAAACGAGGTTTTAATCCATGGGGATTCTTCGAAACCGTCTTCAGCATGGGTCGCATTATAAAAGATGTACGAATAACAAAAGTGAACAAAGTTCTGCAAATCAAAACTAATTTTCTTTTTTTTTTCCAATTTCGCACTTTTCAGCAATACAACGAAACTGTGGTAACGCTAAATCAAGTTTATGATGTACTAGCGGACGGCTTTACTGACGTCTCAACAAAGAATCCTCCGCCAGCTATGGTTCGTAGAGTCCGCTGAAAACTTATTCCCTTGCTTCTCGGCGAATAAGTTTCCTGCGGACTATTGTTATACTACGTGTGACTGGTGCACGAAACAACAACGAAGACGGTATAACATGATGAAAAACTTTTTCGTTTCAGGACACGACAACAGCATCGCCAGACGGCAGTACGACAACAACAACGGAAAGGTATCGGATTTCCCGATACGAATTGGGACGAATCCTAAATCGTAACTATCGTGGATTGAAGAAATTATTCCGTATAGAGTGGAACGATGCCCTCAATGTAAGGAAGCCCTTTGCCACGCTTGAAGTGGACACTTTGTATCCTTTCTTACTGAAAACTTTATCCTGCCAATTTTCCTGTTGATGGCTTTTTTTCTTGTTGTTTTCTTTTCTTTTCGCAGCAATCCCAATATAACATTAACGACTATCATCGAGACGTTAAGAACGCTATTGCCAACTACGCTGAGTTTAAGAACGAATCGAAAACGTAGCCGGAATGGAAAGTTTCGAAAGTTGAATGGACAAAAACGGATTAGAGTCGGATATTCAGTAGCCTGGACACAATTTTTGCCAATTTTGTTCTGTGATAATTTAGGAAGTAGTTTTTCTGTGTATGAAATAGAAACGGTTTACGGATCGAAACAATTTTTTTATACTCTTATTTCTAAGCGGTTGAGGCGTTCTGTTTAAGGGATCGATGCAATTATTTATTATTATTGTTTTTGTTTAATCTAAACTTTGTATTTATTTGTAAATAGAACTTTATTTCGAAAATTTTCTTTAAGTTATTTTAAACGTTTCGAAGAAATTTTACCTTTTCTTTATTATGTTAATAATGAAGTATTTTGATCCAATTAAAAAAAAATAAAATTGTGATCCAATTAAAAAAAAAATACTACACTGAAAAGTTATTTTTTCACGATCTGAAAGACCCAAAAAATTAGACTGGGTGTACCCCTTTAAGGCGAGACTTTTTGGAGGGTCAGTGCGTGAGGGAGCCATTAGATGGAGTCTTTTAAACGAAAAATGATGAATTCTATATCTCTGGAATAGCCTATGCTAGAAAGAAACAATTTGGAATTTACATGGAGCTATGATAGAGGAGCCATTTGCAAAAAATAGTCTACTTGGGAAGAGGAGCACATTCGAAACACTTAAATACGATATTAAGACATTCTAACATTCATATCTCTTGGCTGATTCATGCAACAAAGCTGAAACTTAGTGTGTGCTAGGAAGTTGAAACTTTGGCATTTTAATAGATCTGTGCTGAGAGGGATGTGGGAGAGGACGAAAATATTAAACCCTAGAGCGCTTAAAAGCTGAAATCGAGATATTCTAAAATTCATATCTCCAGAACGGTTTAAGTCACAATGTTGAAACTTGGTTACTGTTTGTAGGCGTAATAGGAATGTTTATAAGAATTAAAATGTTCAAGGGGAGCAAGGTGTTATGGAATTTATACATAAAACAGGCAGTGGTAGGACTTGTGAGAGGGGGGCAGGGGTAAATATTGAAACACTTCGGTTTTTATATTTCGAGAGCCGGTAAAGATACAAAACTGAATAAAAATTTCAGATTTACATTAGCATGTGGCGCTGCGGTAAAAAGGGGTAGGCTAAAATTGAGTTCATATAATTTCACGAATTTCGTCATATCTCTTAGGCCTCCTGGGATATTGAATTGATCTTACTTTTACGTGCTCTTGTGGCAAACGCATGGAAATTATTTTTAGAAATTTTTCGATATTCAACCTTTAAGGCGATGTGAAGGGATGTGCGTTTTCACGAATTTTGTCTTATTTTTTAGGTCTGATAATCAATCGAATTGGTTTTAACTTTCACGGTTTTTTTATAGTCGACTAAAAATCGATTTCGGGATTTTACAATAGTCAGTCTTTAAGAGAGTCGGATGTAAAGATTTTCATAAATTTCGCCATATCTTTTAGGTTTGATCAGAAAATGGTGTTGGTTTTTACTTCAATGTGGTACTCATTTTTAGTCATTTTTATACTCTAGATGAAATCATATAGAGTATTATAAGTTTAATCCAGCCCAAAAGTTTGTAACGCATAGAACCAAGCCTCGGACGAAAAAAAGTTATATATTATTTTTTGTTTATTTGTGGCCAAAAACCTGAAATCCGCTTGACGTCCGTCCGTCTGTCCGTTAGCAAGATAACTCAAGAACGCCTTCACCTAGGATCTTGAAATTTTGAATCTGGATGTTTGGTTGAATTTGTAAGGCTAAGTTCGTTAACGGGCAAAATCGTCCTACTCCTTCGGGTAGCTGCCATACAAAATGTCCTTAAAACACGTGTTCTAGGATATTGGTCGATAACTTCAGAAGGGTTTAAGCTACGGCATTGAAATTTTGTATGTGTTATTTTTCCAATAATTAGAGCTAAATGTATAATTATGAAGAAAATCCTGTTAGTCCTTCGTGTAGCTGCCATACAAATATCCTGTCAAAATGTTTTCACTTAATTTACGGAACTCACTATAACTCAAGTAATCTTTTAGCTACGAATTCGGAATTTTGTACAAGTTAGTTTTGAGTGAAAAGAAAGTTCGAGTTTACTAGTCAGCAAAATCCTTTTACTCCTTCTGGTAGCTGCCATACAAAATGTACTTAAAACACGTGGCCGATAACTTCAGAAGGGTTTAAGCTACGTCTTTGAAATTTTGTAGGTGTTAGTTTTCTAATAGTTGGAGCTAAATGTATGATTATGAAGAAAATCCTATTAGTCCTTCGTGTAGCTGCCATACAAATATCCTGTCAAAACGTCTTCACTTAATTTACGGAACTTACTATAACTCAAGTAATCTTTTAGCTATGAATTGGAAATTTTGCACAAATAAGTTTTGAGTAAAAACGAAGTTCGAGTTTACTAATCAGCGAAATCCTTTTACTCCTTCTGGTAGCTGCCATACAAAATGTCCTTAAGACACGTGTTCAACAATATTTTTCGATAACTTTTGAACGCTTGAAGCTACGAATTTGAAATTTTGTACACGTTCATTTTTAAATGGTTCCCAGGAAAAGGATAAATATGTAAGAAATCGAGTGAGTCCTTCCTGCACCTCCCATGTGAAAGTCCTTCAAAAAGGAAATTTTTTTCGATGACTTACCCAGTTCAAGATATGAAATTAAACACAGAATATTGTCTTTTAGTTTTGGGTAGCAATCAAGTGGCAGTCCTTAATAAAGGACATACAACATGCACACACGTAATTCTACTTTATCCCCAACTACAATATAAATCGGAGTTCAGTATTCATCTAGAGTATTATACGATTGGCTTGCAGCCGATCGTGACTGCAGTATGTTTTTAAATAAATTTTTATATGAAGGGCGTTAGAGCCAGTAATGAAAATTGGATTTTATTTCTTCTAAGTTATTCTGTCAAATAAACTCTTTAAGCAGCCACTTTTTCATTTTGACTTTGACCGCGTCCCGAACTATAACTCGAAATTTTAATTGGCGTTTTAAGGGTGGTAAATGTGTCGACACTTTTTTAGTACTCGATTTCAACCACTTTTCGGACTTTGTCCAGAAAAAAATAAATAGGCTCCACGACTTTTGGCAGATTTTTTTACAATAAGAACGACCCAGTAAAGTGTGCTGCATAAGAAATAAATTTAATAATTTTAAAATAGGTGAGAGAGTTTCAAGTACGTAGTATAACAAAAATTCCTCTTGAATCTAAGTTTTGGTTTTTAAGAGGCGACATTCACTTTCATAAGGAAGTTCACCGTAGAACTGCTAGTACTAGTTACTCGTTAATCATCACACTACTTTAATTTTCTCTCGCGTTTTGTTTTCATATTTCTCCAATTAAAATTCACTTATGGCACGTATATATGTAGACAAAGCAACAACATATTCCAATTTTCGCACGGATACACCTCGTTTCCTGCTTTAAATGTTTTTTTTTTTAAATTTAACATAGCGCTACTAAAGCACTTTCATATCCTGAAGCAACAAACATAACAGAACTTTTGAGCAAAGTGTAAAAGAAGGGAAGTCCTTCCGATGGAAGTAGTAGGTGTGCAGCGAAGGTACCTGTACTTGAAGTACTCGTACATGCCAAGTAGGTGTACACTAAAAGTACAAATGATTGCGAAAAGTATAGAACATTTGGAAGCGGCAAATATTTTTACTTAGTGTATTCGCACATATTTCTACAAAATAACTACGTATATATTATACAATATTAGTACGTATAGATATGCGCTCCTTTTTTCCTGTGCTCCTTATGGGAGTTATGCCAAAATAAAGTTTTTCGACAATCAGTTCTTTACGTGCTTCCAGGAAGGGATCTTAAGTGCCAAAGCAGTCAGAAAGGTTAGTGTATTTGTATATCAGTCGTGTGCATAGTCGGGTTTGTTGAGCTAATTTTCGGGAGTTTTAAGAACTTTCACATACTCTTTTTTTCTGGTTTTTTTTCTATTTCATTCCGTTGTAATTTTCAACTCGTAAAAGTTTTATGCATTTACTTGCAGACTTATTTAGAAGGCGTGAAAATTAAAATATTACAGAGAGTTTCACGATTTCGTAAAAGAATGCAACCATACCCCTCGCCAGAAAGTTCAAGGTAAAATGGCAGGAACATAAAGTTGCAATGGTTTTGGTGCCGCAGCTACCAAACATAATTCAGCTTGCAGACACAAAGTGGGTATTACTGCCATGCAAGTTGACAAAAAACTGACTGTATAAACAGTTTTTCACCCTTCAAGCTAATTCCCGGCACTGGCTTAAATCCACAATTATGCCAAATGCACTACCCCGGCAGGTACAAAAGAACTACCCGACATAATTCACATATATAAAATCTTGGTAGTCTAAAACCAGAACATAAATCCAGGATCAGGCGAGTGAGAAAATATAAAGGTATGAGCACAAATCGGCATCCGCAGTGAATGTAATTGCAAAAATAATCGAGTTTGTGCTTTTGAACAGTGCGCAAAAATTGGGCTATGAAAGAAATTCCATATTATTTTCACACCTTTTTATTTGGTACAACGATTTAACTCTACATGAAAATCAAACTCATATAGTTTTAATAATTTTAAGGTACTTGATAGATCTAACTCCATGCACAGTTAACAAACTTCTCATAATTCTAGTCTCGATTCTTCGAACCGATCAATTTTCATCTGCCACTACAAATCTTTGTATTATGCTTCTGTGTTCAAACTTCAATTACGCGCGTTTCTTGAACAAATTTTGGATGGAGTGAAAAGCTTTTTGTTTGAATGAAATTCTGTTCAACACGAAAGCTTGCTCCATATGGTATGTGACTTTGTTAGTAGAACTTTTCAGGTTCGTGTCTCGTCTACATGGAAGTAAATATTTTTGCGGGTAATGTGAAAATAGCTTATAGATCACTACAAAATATTTATTTCCAAGTATAAATTATTCCGCAATTGCTTAGGGATTGAGTTTTTCAAGACGGTTTTCTTTTATTTTTAAAAAAATTGTTTTTTCTCATTTCAGAAAATCACTGTAAACTTAACCAATTAAACAACGTTAGTCTTCCCTGAAATAATTAATCCCAATCGATACCGCTATCTCTCAACAAATACCGAAGGTGAAATGAAAAACAAATAGCAAGGATCAATAAATTCTATCCACCAGTAGGTAACTCCACTATGTTGGTACTAATAATAATAAGGAAAAAAAACAGGAAACCCCCGGAAAGAGTTAAAACACTTTTTGCCCTTTAATCTTCCATTTACACAGACAAGTAATTCGTATCAACATATGTACATACAAACTAGTCTATCGTATCCATGGAAAGGTGGAGCTGGCTATTAATAGCAGCCCTTACCGGTCAAACGTGATGGCAAAAGTAGAGGAGTAGCTATCCATATGCATGCCCCGTACGGGGGATGATAAGAATGTGTAGTATGTGAGGGATGGTAACCTCTTTGATTACATTGTTTGTTAGCAGAATGAAAATCCCCTGGAGATCAATAAAAATTAGTCTCACGTCCTAGATAACATTTCGTTGAGTTGAAGAAGAGCAAGCCACTTATACAGGGCCAGGGATGTTCGTTCATCTTTACTTGTCGTATCATAAATTTTTCTTCGACATACCGACGAAAGGTGGTAAGGGCTTAAATTAACCCGGCCATGCAATGAAAATGAACCTGTTATTCCGGATCTGAAGTACAGTAGTTTGAAGTTGAAAGATGTTCTTTGAAAGGAGTTTTAATTGGACATTATCGATATTATAAAAGTGCTTAGTGGTAGATTCTGCCAGTATGAACTTAATTATTTACTAAGGAACCACTAAAATAAACTACTGAGATAGAACATTTTTTCTAATCTGAACATGAAATGGTTCTTACAATTTCATATGCCTTATTGTTAGGCCTTCACAGTCGTCATAAGTTTCTAAGCCCAATATGAAATAAATTTAGTTGGAACAGAAATTTGCTACTTTAATTTCTTAGAGCTACTTTTTTTACTATGCAATATATTTTCAGTTTGTGTAAGGTGATAAAAAAAATGTTTAAAAAAAGAATGTGAATCCAGATGGAACTTCTCGTTAAGTTAAAATGCTTCGAGACAGGTTTATAAAACTACCCCAAACTATAGGAAGCGAAAACGCTATATACAGCCACTATAGAGGTATTCTAAAAAAACAATTTTTGATAGCGACAGCAAGGTACGGGGGTGGGGTGGCTTGTAATATCTTAGGGACGGCCTATGCTATAAAGTTGAATTTTAGTACGTATATATATGTCACTGCAGTAATTAAAGCAAATAGCGTTTAGCTCTTATTGACGTACTGAGGTGTAGTAAGAAAAGGTTGTTATAGGTTTTTTTTTCCACATTTTCACGAATTTCGTTTTATTTTTTAAGACATGTCGAGCTATCAAATTAGTTTTCCATCTGCGGCCTCTTCATAGAAATGATTGTTAAAATTTTTCGTTAAGCAACCCCTAAAGAGATGTAAAGTGGTTGAGTTCTTGTTCACGAATTCCGATATATCTCTTAGGTCTAATGAGATATGGAATTCACTTTCGCTTATAAAGGCTTTAAATATAAACGGGAAAAACCGATTTAAGCATTTTTCGAGATTAAACCCTTTGGGGTGTCAAGAATTGTTCAAGTTTTTGAATCTTCTATTGAAAAAAATACGCAAATAAATAAAAAAAAATATCTGCCAACAGTCTGGGCGCAACTTTATTATTTTAAGGGTATAAGTCCGGAACACGTTTAATGCTGAGTGTATGTTACTATGCGACTGATAACCTTTAGGATATCCAAAGAGTTATTTCTTATTTGGAACGTTATTTTTTAAGGTTGTTAGTCGCATACTAGTGATCGTGTGGTGTGGATTTCATACCGGAGGTGTAATTAAACCGTATTTTTTCGTCAATGAAAGTGATCGCCATGTTACGGTCAATGGAGTTCGCTATCGTGCCCTGTTGGAAGACTATTTTTGGCCAGAATTGGATAGACTTGACATCAGTGATATGGGGTTTCAACAAGATGGTGCCACATGCCACACAGTTGGTCAAACAGTTGATCTATTGAAGAAGAAGTTCGGTAATCGTAGAATCTCGAGAAATGGTCCGATCGAATGGTCAGCTCGCTTGTGCGATTTAACGCCGTTGGATATATTTTCATGGGGTTACGTTAAGTCATTGGTTTATGCAAACAAGCCAATAACGTTCGAGGAGCACAGGATCAATATCGAACGCGAAATTTCCAACGTTCCGGCCGAAATGTGAGGAAGAGTGGTGCAAAACCTGGAACAAATTTCAGCACGATATCGCAATTGTTCTGTGTTTTATTTAAATACAAAATTGTTATGTCCATATTGAATCGCCCTTTAGTTGTTCGTGCAACTGATTTTCGTAATACCTACACTTAAGAGCTGCGGACATCTGAGTAGACAAATCCGTTGATGCTCTTTTTTGGAGCAAAAAGGGAATTAATACAAAAGGGTCATTCCATCAAGAATCGCCAAAAATGACGAAATTTGTGACCTTACCATCTCCGATTCTTTTGAAAATTTTTGTACTTAAAAAACTATTGAAAAAAATTATTGGAATTCAATTTTTTGTTTCTATCTAATTTTTTTTTGTTAGTTATAGTATGTTAAAGTTTTCGCAAAAATGGTGTCTGAGTCCACTTTGAAAATTCATATCTCTGGTAATTTTTATTCTAGAATAATAAAATAGGGCTTATTTTAAAGGGGAAGGTTGTCGCAATATAAAATAAAATCAATGCTTCTCAATTATTTTATAGAAAAAGGGTAATTCCATCAAGAATCGACGCCGATTCTTTTGAAAATTTGTGTACTCGAAAAATTAGTAACAATAAAAATTGGAATTTAATTTATTCTTTCTATCTCATTTTTTTTGTAAGTTATAGTATGTTAAAGATATTGCAAAAAAAGGTGTCCGAGTCCTCTTTGAAAATTCGTATCTCTGTAAATTTTTATTCTAGAATAATAAAGTAAGACTTATTCGAAAGATTGTTTTATAAAAATTGTCGTAATATAAATAAATACGAATAAAAATTATCCTTGAAATTTTTTTCAAGGATTACGATTTTTTTTTTATCCTTGAATATCTCAAAATACATATCTTAATTTTTTTAAATTTTTTGTATATTGTATGTTATACTGTTTTTCAAAACATCAAAAAATTAATTTGGGATCTCAAGGGGAATGGGGTCAAAAAAATCGAAGAACATCAGGAGTTCTCAATTAAGGCTAGTTTAGTCCTCTAATAATTTAATTCGATTTTTTTGACCCCGATCCCCTTGAGATTCGAAGTTCATTTTTTGATATGTTTTGAAGAACAGTATAATATACAAAATATAAAAAAATAAAAAAAATTAAAGATACGCTTTTGGCGATTCTTGATGAAATGACCATTTTTCTATAATATAATTGAGAGCCACTGATTTTCTTCGATTTTTTTTACCCCGATCCCATTGAGATCCGAAGTTAATTTTTTCGTATATTGTGTAAAACAAAAAATAATAAAAAAATTTTTTAAAAAAAAATCATTTTGAGATATTCAAGGATAATGAATAAAATCGTTATTCTTAAAAAAAAATTCAAGGATAATTTTTATATGAATTTTTTTTATATTGCGACAACCTCCCCCTTTAAAATAAGCCCTATTTTATTATTCTAGGATAAAAATTACCGGAGATATAAATTTTCAAAGAGAACTCGGACACCATTTTTGCGAAAACTTTAACATACGTTGCGAGCTAGGGGTTCGCCGGGATTTCAAGTAAAACACAATTCGGTTAAAATAAAAATAAGTGATTATTTATTCTTCGCACTTTAATTCTATTAGCACAATTATTCGCACTGTATGGCAATACCGCCCGCTTTTACATAGCACTTGTCTCGATCGCACTCTATCAATCGCTTTCCACCAATACGGTCGCGTACTAGGTGTCTGTCACAGTCGACGTAATAAAAATTACTATATCCCTCGCTGAAAGCTTTATCTGCTTTTATACCAGTTGTCTGCAGTCGAGACTGTTCTTGAATCTTAGTTCGGTGGTGTGTGTAGAGGGTTCTAGTGAGCTTGCGATCTTTCCATTTGATCCTCTACGCTGTTCTAGTACATTCGAGCACATTCGATAAGAAGAGGGGTATAATCGTGTTGATCCGCTCTCCTTATATACTTCAACTAGGTTTCTGATTGGGTTACTTTGTAGCTAGGTATTCCATTGTTTATGTTTCCCTTATTCCTTATTGATCGAGTTGCGCGGTTGCCAGGCTTGCACGTAACAATACTATAATTAACAAAAAAAATGAGATTGAAACAAAAAATTGAATTCCAACAATTTTTTTCACTAGTTCTTCAAGTACAAAAATTTTCAAAAGAATAGGAGATGGTTAGGTCACAACTTTGGCGATGCTTGATTCTTCTCCGTGTGCGTTAATTTTTGAACAGGGAATCCTGGCAATTATATGCCTACGTTAAAAAGAGTACAAATGAAGGCGAAAACAAGCACTGAACCCATCTTAAAAGAGGGCTCCGCAATTTATCCAAGGATGTTCGTTTTTCCACCTGGGTACCTACTGAAACTTCTTCATTTATCAAACTCGATGCAAAAAGCCACTAAATAAACGCTTCCGCTTTTTTTCAATTTCAATCATTACGCTGATTTTTTTTTCCCCATTTAATTCCTGATGCCAATCGTCAACGAGCTCCTTTTATAACATTCTGTTCACGCTTAGTCGGACTAAAAGAAATAATTAATCAAAAATAAATAAATCACATCAAAAACACCAGCTTTCGTTGTATCACAATTGAAGTACTTCACTTGGAAAAAAGGTCACTGGTTGTTGTCATGGTGGTACTCGTGCCGGAACAAACGAAAGTCAAACTTTTAATTGAATCACATGCCAAAATACCGTATTGATTAAAAGCCCTTTTTTTACGTATCGGTCGGTTACCGCTTGGCAGTAGAAGCGAAAAAGGGGAATAAAAAACTGCGATAGAAAGTCACTAAGCCAAATCATCCCCGTAACTAAACGCTCTCGTCCCTATTCCATTAAAATTAGACAGAAACGGGATACGGATCAGGCTGGCTTTTTAGTCCGTAATTTTTATTATTCGCTTTTCTTAAATTTTTTTTGCGTCCTTTCTGCTCCTTGGTTATTCGAAACTTTTTCTTAACCCTCCGCATAATGAAAAGATTGTTTTGATTGATGCTACCCGCTTGTGCTCTTGATCTGCATTTTATTTCGATTTTACGGATATTTCGCAGAGTATACAAAGAAGAGAAACGTTGGGGCTAAAAGCCAAAATATTTATTTCCAGCTCATTGAGCATTAACGAGATTCGAGAGAATTATTTCACTTTGAAATGTATAATGGTGCGTTTACACTCACCCCTGAGGCTCGCCTCGAGGCGAGCCTCTACCCCCATCAGGCCATTGCAAACCGGTTTTCGTCGGCTGTGTTCTTTGCTGTGTTGAAAGCAATTTACACTCAACATGCCTCTGCGGCACAACTTGCCTATAAGTGCGAAACGACAGAAATACGATGAGCTGCGAAGTGCATGCTGCCACAGTTCATTGTATGTGTGTACACATATGGAAGCGTGCGTCGGAGAAAAAGTTGAAGAATGTTAGACTCTTGCGACTCCACGAGCCATCTGATTGGTTGATTTTTTGGTGGGGATAGAGGCTCGCCTCAAACGCTGAGTGTAAATGCACCATAAAATTGAGGAAGAAAGGATTCAGAAAATCAATTCAAAGAGATTTTCATTTGATTTGTTGTTTTTGTTTGGATTGATCAAAACGTGGTTTTGGTCTAACCCAGTGGTGTATCTCTAATAGCTTCTGCGTATGAAAAAATTGTAAAGCCTGATTTCAATAACATCAAAATCAGACCTGAAGCTGGCTTATCCGAAGAAATGACCCTTGGTGTACGCACATAACATGAATCACTGATGAATCACACATGAATCTACTCCGGAGGAAAAGTTGTAAAATCTGGCTTCACTCAGACCGAAATGCAAGGTATGATTATTGCCTGTACGCTTATAATATTTTTGCAAGCTAGGGTTCGCCGGGATTTCAAGTAAAACACAATTCGGTTAAAAAAAAAATAAGTGAGTATTTATTCTTTGCACTTTACATCTATTTGCACAATTATTCGCACTGTAAAATACCGGGCAATACCACCCGCTTTTACATAGCACTTGTCTCGATCGCACTCTATCAATCGCTTTCCACCAATACGGTCGCGTACCAGGTGTCTGTCACAGTCGACGTAATAAAAATTACTATATCCCTCGCTGAAAGCTTCATCTGCTTTTATACTACTTGTCTGTAGTCGAGACTGTTCTTGAATCTTAGTTCGGTGGTGTGTGTAGAGGGTTCTAGTGAGCTTGCGATCTTTCCATTTGATCCTCTACGCTGTTCTAGTACATTCGAGCACATTCGATAAGAAGAGGGGTATAATCGTGTTGATCCGCTCTCCTTATATACTTCAACTAGGTTTCTGATTGGGTTACTTTGTAGCTAGGTATTCGGTTATTGATGTTTCTCTTATTCGTAATTGATCGAGTTGCGCGGTTGCCAGGCTTGCACGTAACAATATAACAATATGCATCACACCACCCTCTGTAGTACTTGGAGCTGATGTACACATGTTGACAATTTAAATTATTCAAAAATTTCCATCAGGATTTTTTACAAGTAATGTGTTTAATAGTTTATTAATTGCTGTATTGTAAAAAATTGCATAGACCGGCTGTAAGGTATATACAGTGCTGGAAAAAAAATTGATCAAACCATTATGGTCAGATATGCACTTAGTGTATGGTTTTTGCCATCGAAAACGAATGGTGGCGAAATCAGAATATCGTCGACGTTTTCCAAACAGAGCTGTTCATCCTAATCGAGCTGTATTTAAAACCATCGATAGGACAGTAGAAAAATGTGGGGATTCTAATAATGGAATCAAAAAAGGACATTCACTACGTCTATTTCGGAGAAAACGGACTTCAACCTGTTTTTTCTTAAATTTTCAGAATAATATTGATGTTTGATTCGAAATGTTTCCGGAACGTTGACGTTAGTGTTGAAGAAGAACTAACATCCTTTCAATCAAGATTGAAATCGTTGTTGTAAATTAGTAATTCAGATGCTACCGGTCAAAAACTACTGCAAAGTACGATGAAAATCCTTCGCTCTTAAAATCCTTAATGATGCAAAAAAAAGACTTAACCACAAGAGATCTCCAATCACTAATATCCTTTTTGCAGCAAGAGTGTGAAACACCTATATCAGTTTTTTATGCATCAGAACAGATATTTAAAAAGCATACAGTCCTGTTAGTGATATCCTAGGGAGCATAAAGCAAAATTTTTTTTAAGAGATAGTTTCCGTTCGGGATGTGCTGCTATACTAAATGTACCAAAAGCAGGATACATTGATGTTAAACTTTCTGAAAATTAAATCTTTGGGATCGTTCATACGAGATATAATTGAAAAAACGGTTTAATGTTTAAGGTGTGGGGCGGGGGTAGGTTGTGGATGGCTACAAATTATACCTTTCCATATCACAGGAACCACTTAGGATAGTGAATTAGAATTTGATACTTATGTAGAATTATGCTAGAGATACACTATGGAAGCAATTTTTAGAGCGGAGTAGTTACTCAGAGGTGTGGCTTCATGAAATGCATGGGGCTTCATATTTCAAGACGGTTTATATATATCAGGTTCGAATACTTACCCCTAATTATAAGTTTGAAATTTGGTCCGTACAAATTTGTACTGCAATTATTATAAAAATATAATTTTTGATAAGGGTGACGTAGGGGAGAGGGGGACGGAAAAATGTTTATATCTCAGGAATTACTTAAAAATGTAAAGTTTAAAAGGTGTACTTAGCTAAAGGGTGTTACTCGCTCTCGAGCGAGTGCAGAAAAGTGTAACAAAGTGTAGAAAGTGTATGCAAAAAGAACAAACCTAATAACTCGTTCCGAAGTTAATTGTGAACCACGCATAAACATCAAATACTTTTTAACATCTGTTTTGAAATTTTGGTAGATCAGTCTTTGGCAAATTGTTGGTATGGTGCATCATGTATATTGCGTTCTCCTATTGGATGCATGAGCAAAACCAAGTTGACAATGGATTTGCGACCAAAATCTTTGAGGCTTATTTCCATCTCAGTGGCTACGCCAACAAGCAGAATTGCAGAATATGGACTGATGAAAATCCAAGGGCACTCTTTGAAAAGTCAATCCCTATTGGTCGTGTCTGCTAGATTTCTCGCAGATTTCTCGCAGATTTCTCGCAGATTTCTCGCAGATTTCTCGAAGACATGTCGACCTGTCTGCGAGATTTCTTCGAGACGCCTTATGGGAAAAATACACGGTATCGAGACAAATGCACCCCGAAATCTCGGAGACATGTCTGCGAATGTCGGGATAGCAATTTTCTTATTAGTGCAGCGCCATCTGTTTGATGATAGCTTGATGTGGATTTGACTTTGTGCTCATACATACTTCAAAATAAAATACACAAAAATATTATTTAATGCACTGTTTATTCAATATTTACCGAGACGAACATTCAACAAATTCATATATATAAATAATTAAAATAAGCGCGTATTCCTTCAAGCCGGTGACAAAATTTTCACGTAGGTGCACATCGCCTGAAAATAAAAAAAGGTGTAATGAAATGAAACGTGGGGAAACACGGGCGAAGTTAACTTACCACAAAAAAAACTACATATTATATAGTGACACATCTCATTTCGCTTTTATTAAATCCGAACTTGATAAGAAAACTTAAATATTCACTTCTTGCGCAATTCATTTTCTTCGCCTAAGTACCAGATGACATTTATAGTGTCCGACTAAATGCGGCTGTTTTCTGCACTTCAAATATTTCGGGGTGGGAGCATATGATTTTATTCCTCTCTCTTTCTATCTAGTGATGAAGAAAGGCTAGCACTATGCTGAAACCATAAAGACAATGTCTCGAAAGAGACTCGCGACCAACTGAGATGCATCCACAAAAAGTCACTGTGTGGTGTCCATTTTGCGCTGGTGGAGCGATTGGGCCGTTTTTCTTCGAAAATGCAGCTGGCAGCTCTGTCACAGTGAACGGTACCGTGCACGATCACCGACTTATTGGATGATTATGACATCGACGACATGTGGTTCCAGCAAGATGCCAACGCAACAAAGGTATTAGTGCAGCACAAGTTGCCCAGTCGAATAATCACTAGAAACAATTAATTGGCCACCGAGTTCGTGCGATTTGACTCCTTTGGACTTCTTTCTTTAGGGTTATTTACGCCAATAAACCCACCACCATTCAACAACTGAAGGGCGAGATAACAAACAGTATTGGGGTAATTGAGGAGTAATTATGCCGTGAAGTCATCAAAAATTTGGAGAAACGGCTCGAGATGTGCCGATGGAGCCCTGGCGAGCATTTGATTTCCATACTTAATTGCCATGGACCAAATAACATTTTTTAATTTAACTAACTCCTTCATCCACTTGTTTTTAATTTTGATTTAACTTCGGAACGAGTTATTGTAACGTTTAAACAGGCAAGGTTTTTTCTTTGTACTTTTCCTTGGCAAATTATTATATATTTTCTATTGTTTTTCCTCATTGCCTTGTGCTATAATTATTACAACTTAGCTGTTAAGAGAAAAAGTCTAATCTCTAAAACACGTTTGCTCTGTTAACACACATTGAATTATTATAAATAAATATTGTTTGAGTTTGAGTTTGAGTTATTGTAACATCCTTTATATGAATTTGGAATGTTTGAACGTTTTTTGTGTAGTCTGGCGGTAGTGGTAAAACGTATTATTTCGAGCGAAATGCGCTATAGTTTTGGAAGCATTTCACCCATTAATTCTCAACTTTTACTATTGTTACATTATTTTGATGAACAGAATTTGCATATTTTTTGGATGCATATTGCCATTGAAGAGGAGGAGGGGGAAAGTTATGGGTTCACTTAAAGCGATTTTTCTTGATATATCACGGAAACGGTTTATCTTAAAGCAGCGAGACTTTGTAAGTTTGTGTAGGTATACGAGGCAAGGCACAAAAAATCTTATTCTGAGTAACAAAAAAATATTAAAAATTTGAGCAAGGCTTTATTTTTTAATACATTCACCCTTAAGTCGAATACACCTAATGGCTCTTTCATGAAGTAAAATGATGGTTCATCTAAAGTAATGTACCTCCTTGCCCTCAAATTCGTCACCCCCAAAACGGCGACATCTGAGGTCCCGCTTAAGGTTGGGGAATAGGTAGGCTAGGTCTTCTTTCAGTCGGTTGCCAATGAAGGGAACCACAACCCATATTAATTTTCTAAACAACTATTTTCAACATCGTTTTTTTACAGTCCCTTGAGGCATGAGGTAAGCTAAAATCTGTAATGCATTCGGATAAGATAAGAATTTTACAATTGATTTTTATTTTAAGAGACAATTATAAATTACTAAATTGCCACCGGTAGATGGTTGGCTACATCTTAATTAAAATATTTGCCCAAAAACCGGCTGTTTTTGTCTCATGCTAACTTACAATTTTTTAATCTATTTTTATTGAGCTCGGCAGAGGTTTCGACGTATCAATTTAATAAAAAATTCTCAACTTTCCGTACGACTCTAATCTGCTTATTAATAAAGTTTTCAAAGTTAGGTCGTCTTCGTACCGAACGTCCGTATACCAACTTTCTGGTAAAAAAAAGACTTTCCTTATTTTTCATCACATTTATTTGTAACGTGAAATTTTCTGAAGCTATGAAACCATTCACTCAACTCGATGTATAGGTGTACACTCCACAAGTTCACATTATTTGACGAGAAGACGACGAGAAGAAGCTGTGATTTGTTTCATCATTTCGCTCCCCGAAAACACCGTGAGCCTATAACACCAAAAGTCCATTTTGTTTAACACCAAATCGCTGTTAAGTTGCCCATTCGCACGCCATCTTCAAACTCTGAACGAACGCAATTCCGACTGATTTTCCAAAGTCGTTGCTATTTAAAGCTGCCAGGGTGGACTTTTTGCTGACAAGATTAAAAGGACTGCGAGGAGGAAAACTGACTCCCAAGGAACTCAATAAAGCGAAAGGTGCAAACGAAAAGGGACGACAAATTTTTACCATTGTCGTTCAAAAGTAGTCACCATTTGTACCAACTTCTGACATGCACAGTGATAAGTCGAGGAAGAAAAAATTCCGCATTTTTCTATTGAGTTTTTGTTTTGTTTTTTGGCTCGTTCTTGGCATGAAAACCACTCAGGGATTTACGGGCGTAGAAAACACAAACGCAAAAGTTTTCCTTGCAAAGCTTCACGTTTCGTATTATATCCTTTTCCATATTGTCGTCCTGGACATTTACTACAATATAATACCCAAGGATAGTTCGAGCATAGTGATAGGGCGCAAGAAACAGGACATATGACACTCATAATCAGAACAAACGACCAAACCGCTACGTACTGTAATCGTAGCGTCAAGATGAAGACGTCCTCAAGACGGACGGAAAATTATGTGCCACTGCCTTGATATTACCAGTCCAGAAAAACGGAATAAACCACAAAAAAACCCAGTGTGGTTTTTCCATCCCCTGGAGGTGGCTCCGAATGTTTGCTGACGGAAAAACAAAAGTTGAGGGCGGTGAAAAAGGGTCAAGAAGCGACCACCAACACTAGGGGCATTTCCATTTGGCTCCTCGTTTTGTCTTCTTTTTTCCCGTAATTCCATTGTGTACATAAAACACTTTGGCATTATCCTTTGGTTAGTTAATTATGTGTGAAAATAAAGTGATCCAAAACTCCATCAGCCCCAATCCTTATAAACCCCAAGAAAGAAAGACTGCACGAAGGAAATTCTTTTGTTTAGTCCTTTCGCAGGAGAACAGTGGCTCGTTTTTGGTAACGTGCACAGGACGATTCTTTCTTATCCATTTGAATATTTAGCAGTTGGTTGAAGATCCTTTTTTTGTATTTCTAAACTCTTTTCTTTCAATTGTTCAAATTCCAGACCCCTTTCACTTGTGAATTAAGCTCACTTTTTCGCAATACTAGGACTCGTAGTATAAAATTCGAGTGGATAGTTTGCACTATGAGGCGCTGTAAGTAGTATTCCGTGACGAATCCTTCTGGGTGTCCTTTCTCACACTTTCGAATTTCGGCGTCAATTGATTGTTGTTGCTTTCGTTTTCTTAATGCTCCGTCTTCATAATAATGCTATTTGCCGTTGTCCTTGTGCTCGGGAACAATAAAAACGTCGTTCACTTAAACCACTTAATGTGTTAAGCGTTGATCCTTCTAATGAAATATTAGCTCCCTTAGAGAATTAGACAGGGCGCAAGCGATACGAATAATATTATTAGGTGGATCCACCTTTCCTCCTGTACACGGAAAGGTTGTTTTTAGTTGGTGTATTTCATTTGTGCACTGCTGCTCGTAGCCATTAAATGCGTAATAGTAGTTAAAGGATGTTCCTTTTCCCACGTGTGTTGTTAATAAATTAGATTTAACGAGGATTTTTGCGGTTATATAGCGAAAACACCGAAAAATACAGCTCTAGGCGATTAAATTCTTAAGGCTAAGGGAGCGTTAATTGTTTACGGTGGTGGCCTTTTTTTGTCTCGGTTTTTTTTTTTTGCTTTAAGCTTAGGGGTGGTGTTTTGGGATTACATGGAATTTTTGTTAATACGTTCCAAGTGTAAAGTGTTTATACGAGGAATTTTACACAGTTAAGCGGGTTTATTTCCATTTTCATAAAATTCTGTTAAATAAATTACTTCCTGTGGAATAAAATGAATTTATTTCGGTTCTATTTTAACGGCTCGAAGTAGATTAAATCGATTGACTTTATTTTTTTATGAAAGAATGCGAAATTCAAACTGCTTCAATAATTTAAAATAAATAAAAAAAATCTGCCAATGGTCTGGGCGAAACTTTATTATTTTTCGGGTCAAAGCTCGGGAGCGGTCAAAGCCGGAGCATATCATCAGTTGTTTCGAGATTATGAAGTTTCTTGGAAAGTTAATTTTGTTCTTAAAATAAAAATATTTAAAATATATATTTTTATCCAATCAAACATTGAAAAAGCCCCTGTAGACTATACGAATTTTGGTATATTATGTACATTAAAAGCCCACACAAGTAAAAACGAATTTGTTGCCTTATCAGACTTAAGAGATATGACGAATTGTTAAAACGTATACAAACCCATTACTTCCACTTGGGGTTTGAATTTCGAAAAAATTGAAACAGGTTTTTAAACGATTTCATAAGAAGCAACTTGATATCTCATGAGACAAGAGGAATTTTGAAAAATTTGTGAAAACGTGAGCAAACCCTTCACAACCCCTTGGTTCTTGAAATTCGAAAAATCATGAAATTAGTTTCTAGGTCATTACATCAAATGCCGTAATAACCAATTTTATATCTCATTAGAACTAAGGGATGGCAAAATTTGTGAAAACATATGCAAACCCTTGGGGGCTGAATATTCAAAAATTGAGAAATGGGTTTGTAGGCGATTATATAAAAAGTCTGTGGAAATGCAAAGCGATCTAATATCTCATCAAAGCTAAGAAATATGTCGAAGCTTTGAAAAGCATACAACCCCCTTACACCCCTTAGGATTGAAAATCTGAAAATACTGAAATTGACTTTTTGGTTCTTATATGGGAAACCTTGGGAAGTAAAAATGAATTCGATATATCATCAGATCTAAGCAATATGTAGGAATCTGTGAAAATATATGCAACCTCCTTACACCCACTTGAGGGTTCAATATCCAAAAATCCTGAAAAGAGTAAATATGAATACAGAACGGGAAAGTAAAAACAATTGAATTACTTATCACTTCTAAAGGATATGACGGAATTCGTGAAAACTTGTTCAACCCTTTTATATCCTCTTAGGGGCTGAAAAAGGAAAAAACTTAAAAACGAGTTTTAGGCGATTATTACACAAACCCGTGAAAGTGAAAAGATATTCAATATTTGATCAGACCTGGAGGATATGGCATAATTCGTGAATGAGTATACAAACCCTTTACACCCCCTTAGGAGTCGAATTTCAAAAAATCCTAAAAACGCTTTCTAGGTATTTATATGGAGAAGCTGTAGAATAAAAATGAATTAAATATTTAGGAAGACCTGATAGATATGACGAAAATCGTGAAAATATATGCATTCCATTTTCACTGATAAATGTTTTCGCCCCCCTCGCAAACGCCAATGGATATTTGAAAATTTTTTTTATTGAAATTACTTTTCTAGTTGATTTACATATACGTACCAAGTTTCAACTTTGTAGCATAAGCCGTTCTATAGGTAGGAAAAACATCTCCACCCCCGTACCATACTACCCTTATAAAAAATTATATTTTTCCAAGATGCTACTACTATAGCTCTATCTAAATACCAAGTTTCAGCTTTATATCATTATAGGTTTTTGAGATATAAAAATCTAAACTTTTTCCTTTTCACCCTCTCCCACCCTCACCCTCTACACCTTCACACCCAAAATTTTTTCTGATAGGGGTCTATTAGACCTACTTCTGGTAAAAATTGTAAGCATCTACCTCACACTGATTTCTTAGAAAAATACGCATCCGCTCCACTTTCATGATCCACCGCCTCCTTAAAAAATTTTACTTTCAGCAAACTTCAGTTGTCAACCTTTATACATAAATCAAATTTTATTTTTCTAGTGCAATTGGTTCGTGAGATATCATAATCTAAAGTTTTTTACCCCCCACCCTCGTACGCCACTGCTACTACTCAAAAATTTGTTTGCGATCTATTCTCCTAGTATACTTACAGATATTCATTAGGTTTCAATTTTGTAACTTTGGCCGTTTAGGAGATATGGATTTTAGAATGTGCCAATATCGACTTTTTTGCGTTTCGGACGCATTATTTTTCCCCCCACTCCCACACCCCTTCACCCATATCAGCAATATTTTTGCAAATGGGTCCACTACCGAAGTTGTATATAAATTCCAAGTTTCAGCCTCCTAGCATAAGCGGTTGCTGAGATCTAAAAACCAAAATTTTCCGTCTAAAATGCTTCCCCCTCCTACCCCCCTCACACCCCCACCCCACAGAATTTGGTCACTTCAAGGGGCCTACCCAGTCTATTCATAAAAAAAATTCAATTTAATAGCTCAAAGGGTTTGTGAGCTACGAGCCTTCAAACGATTTTGCGTACGGCGGGAGACGTACGGCGTACGGCGGACAGACGGACCGAAATTTTTTTTGCTTTTTTCGTGTCTACGAGTCATGAAACGCAAAAAAAAATGTTCAGGGTATCAAAGCAGCGTATTTTCGATCAAACCTTTTAAATTATGTAACTGCCAAATGTAAGTCGTTAGCAAATTTTAGTTAAGATTTTAAGCGAATGTTGCTTGTTCGCTGATTAAGCAAACTTATCGAAATTTACTTAACTTGCTGCCAACGAAAATAAAATTTATTAAGCCAGTGGGATAATTGGTGAAAATAAGTAAGGTGCGATAAAATGTTGTTTAAATTTATAAGTGAAGAGCAAAGAAAAAGATCAAACTTATTTTGAGCAAAATCTCTCTACTCCTTGAAGTACTTTCAAATATTAATATCCCGAAAATTTTGATTGATTATTTGGGCTACTAATCTTGGATTTGGGATACGGAATGAAAACCGGCACTCTGTAACAATAAAAATTAGGGCAACTTTATCATTTTTTGGGTAGAAGTCCGGAATGCGTTTAATGCTGAGATGCGGTGTAAGCTACTATGCGACTCACAACCTAAAAAATAACGTTATAAATAGGAAATAGTCTCCTGGTTTTTCATTAGGTTGTCAGTCGATTAGTAACATACATCAATCTCAGCATTAAACGCGTTCAGGAGTTCTTCCCAAAATTTAATTTTTTGCGCTTAAATTTTTACAGATTTTTTTTTTCAAATTTATTTACGTATTTTTTAAATTTTAATAAAAACATAGGCGATAAAATATCGACATAGCCCTTTTGTGGCTATGAAATATATTTTTAGGCGATTATATAGAGAGCCCGGTGTAAAAAACAATTCTATATCTCATCAGACCCAAGTGATATGTCGGAATTCGTAAAAACGTACTTTACACCCTCGTAGGGGTTGAATATAGCAAAATTCTAAAATTAATTTTAAGATCATTATATTGAAAAACCATAGCGAATTCGATCTCATTAAACTTAACAGATTTGTCGGCATTCGTGAAAACTTTAACAGTACCGTGTGTTATGGTGTTCAACGTTTAATTTAAAGTCCTTAGAAAAGAAAGCATGAATTGGATATTTTATTAGATCTAAGAAATATACCGAAGTTCGTGAAAATGTACACAACCACTTTAACCCACCCTCTTAGGGGTCTGATATCGAATATTGTTTACAAACGTTTTTAGGCGTTTATTTAAAGATTCTGCAGAAGCAAAATAATTTGATAACTTGACATGCCTAAGAGATATATCAAAATTCGGGGAAAGAGGAAAAAAAATGTTCACTAATTTTTTCACTCCACCTTTGTACGCAAATTAAAATCAGAACTTTTTTTTCCTTTAATTACTTCTGTAGTTGCGTAGTAAGTTTCACCTTTCTAGTGTAAGCCGTTTCTGAGATATAAAAAACCACCCCGCACCTCCGTACCTTGCTGTTCCTATCAAAAATTTCAATAATGCCTCTGTGGTGGCTGTACTTTGTCGTCACTTCTTAGCTTTCTATCATTTGCGGTTTTCGAAAAATAAAAATCAGATTTTTTTTCCACCCAGTCGCACCATCACCCACTACACCTGAACCCCCTAAAATTGTTCTCTCTGATAGGTCTAATGGGCCTAGGTACATAGGTAGGTACGCGTGGCCTCTCGTGAGAACACGGACGCACTTAGAATTAAGAAGGTCCGCTGTGTTAGTGGGCCTAAGAACCTCAAAAATTTTACATTCAATAGACTCCACTTGTAATCCTATGTCAGCCTAAATTCATCTTCCCGGTACAATTGGTTCGGAGATACTGTAACCACAACCCAAAAGATGTCACTCGTAGGGGTTCACCCAATCTACCCACCATAAAAATTTCAACTAAATATCTCAACGAGCTTGTCAGGTACGGGACTTCGAACGCTTTTGCTTACGGCGGACAGACGGACATTTATGTTTACTAGTCCTAAAACATTTTTCGAAATGAGCTAACTAAGAAACTAGAACACCTCTAGTTTCTGGAGACTTTTTGAGAAGTAGAGATCTAGAATATCGACCTAATTGTTTTGGCTGTATTGTAAGTCACTGTAAACTCTTTAGTGTAGAGTAATTTGCGCTCACCTTCGATAAGAGAAAAATTGTATGTATCTTCAAGTGTTATACTAATTTTGATAAGAACGAGTCATCTCAGGTATATGACGTCATCTTTTCATAGTACTACCTACCCATAAAAGTATCGCTTAACCACAAAAAAACGTAACTATACCTCAAAAAATGTGTTAATCTTAAATTCTTCAACAGTAAATCACCTTATCGCTCAGATAAGATACGTAACGACTTGATTATTTCGTCATACAAATGTGAACTTTTCCACAAGTCAATCAGTCCGGAAGGTACGGTGTAAGCGTCCGCATCAGCCAAATTATAAAAAAAAAATAGAAAAATGAAATCGATACATTTTCTATTCATGGCGCTATTATTAATTGCGATAATCAATCAGTGTAACGCGCGACGAGTGATATTCTACACTAAGAACACCATAAAAGTGGCTCATTTATTTGGTACTAGTGCTGCCGGCGAAATTTGCAGAAAATGTTTCGACAAGGACCACCGAGGACGTTGTCGCCGCATAGTTTCCTTCATTCAAAGTAAGTTGTGATCGATTAATTTAATTACGGATATTCGAAATATTGTAACCTTAATTAAAATTCATTTCAGCAGATTCTGAGGGATGCTAGAGTAGTGAATCTGTACGAATAATGGATTGAATGTGCCAACGCTAGTTTTTATTATTTATTTGATGGCTTTTTGTTAAAGCTAGTATGTTATTGTAGTTATAAGAAATCGAATCGTATTATAAATGTAGATATTTATAGAGACTTAAGTTATCACACCTTTTTTACGGTATTGCCTTGTATATTTTTTTATTATTACACAGCTTTCATTGTCGATTGCGATAAGATAAAATTGTTTAAATAACTGAATGATCGTTTTTTTTACTTGAATAAATAATAAGTTATGTTTGAAGCCGGATGACTTTTGGCGCTAGAAGGAGATAACATTTTTGCGTTATTCCAAATAGCAAGCTTGATTAAGATTATATTTTTTGGAAGTAGCATGAATAAATAAAATAATTAATCTCACATTATCATTGCAATAATAAAGTAATTTATTTATTAAAATACAGTTATAATAAATGCACACTAAATTTAATTTTGGATATTAGCTTATAAATTTGAATTTCACAAAAATTTGGAAATAGTTATTAGGTTTAATATTAGAAAATAATTTAAAAAAAAAAACAGAATCCAGCTCCTTGGTTATTCTACTTCTTTCGGCAAACTCTCATTTTTACAAATTATTTAATTTATTTACAAAATATATTGAAGGTTTAAAAATAAAATTACCATGTAGATGTTCTTAAAAAAGTGTTATTTTAAACTCTGAGACGTAAGAGAAGGAAAAAACCTTTTGCTAGGGTTTTTTATGGCTGAGCCTTAACATGCTATTTCGGATTCGGATAGCTTGTATACAATAAACCGCTGTAATCAACTACTCCGTGCTTTTAGTATGACGATTAAAAGAATAATTTTTTCAGATTTCAATTATTCAGGGAATTAATTATAATCGAGTTGGAATTCTTACAAAATTGTCAGTCCCAAAATGTTGTATTTTTACAAAGTGTTCAGTTAGCTGTACACATATTGCTTTTGTGCTTTAGAATTAAAAATCGTTATAAAGTTAAAATTTGTTCACTGTGTAGTGGGTGTGAGGGTGGATAACACATACTGGATTCTATACCTCACAATCCGCTTTTATAGACGAATTGAGCCTTCGGCCATAATATTGAACTAGGAAGATATCGAAAGCCATGAATCAAGGTATGCAGTGTCATACAAAAGTGGAGTGAAAAAAGAGTCTGAGATTTCGAATAAAGGAATAGGGCAAAATTTTGTAAAGATAACTTTCAGATAATATGCCCTCTATATTAGGTGTGTTTTTTTGCTCATTTATCCAGATTAGAGTAGTGCTTAAAATTTATGTACAAAATAACAACAACATTGCTGTTTTCACGATTCTGTATAACTTTTTTCAATAGATAGTAGGCCAGATTAGAGAATTTATCGCGAGTAGTTCACCCTGTGAGCTTACTGGGTTAACTATGCCGGCTAAAATCTATATTCTAGCCTACTATCTACAGGGAAAAGGAATAAAAAATAACAAAAACAGCAATATTGTGGTTGTTTCAATATAAATTTTAATCACTACTCTAATCTGGATAAATGCGCAAAAAAACACACCTATTGTACGTATGCCTAGACTAAGCACGCTTTTTTTATTGTTCTTTTGTCCGTTTTGAGTTTTCTCTCCAAAAAAAAATTTCCTTTTCGGTGATATGCTGTTAGCCTATCACCGAAATAATTGAAATAAAATAGTAATTGTAGTAAAATAGTAATTCTATGTCAGTCCCAGAAATATTAAAAAATAGGAACGTCACAATTATTGTCCAATTTCGACAGTACACTACGAGCTGACTAAATTCTATCTGAAAAACTTGGTTATAAAAATCTTAGTTAGTGATAATTAAAAAGTTAGTAGTTCGGACTTCACATGTAGCCTTTGAAAAGTTCCTGTCTATACAAATACAAGTTCCCTTAAATTTTATAGCATACGCTATTCTTGAGATAAAAAATTATTAATTATGCATTGAATTAATTAAGTCCAGAAATTGTGTATGTGTTCCATGGCCATTTACTAAAAATATATTCAATGCATGTTAGTTGTACAACATATTCACGTTGGCTAGTTTAGATAGTTCCCCTTTTTTCTTTTCATTGTTTTTTACTTTATTATTTTTTAATAGTAAAGTATTGCTATCGACCTGGAATTTCCAAAAACCTTGCTGCCCTGAAATTTTGTATTTTCACGTTTTAGGACTAGTAAACTCCAAAAAAGCAAAAAAAATGTCCGTCTGCCCGCCGTAAACGCCGTACGCAAAACCGGTTGAAGGCGCGTAGCTCCCAAACCCGTAGAGATATTAAGATGCTTGTTTTTTCGTGAGTAGATTGGGTGAATCCCTACTACTACTACTAACTATGTATTCTTTGGGGGTGGGGTATGAGGTGGTAGGAGAAGGGAGCGTTTTAGACGAAAAATTTCGGTTTCTAGATCTCAGGAACCACTTATGCTAGGAGGCTGAAACTTGGAACTTATGTAATACTATGATATTGCACTCATTTGCAAAAAAAAACTGAAAAACTTTGGATTACAATATCTTTCGAACCAATTACACCAGGAAGATATAATTTTGTTTCTGTATATGGGATCACAAGAGGAGTCTACTGAAAGTAAATTTTTTGAGGGGGGAGGTAAAGCATGAAAGTGGGGGGATACAAAAAAATGTCATTTTTATATCTCGGAAACCGTATTAGATATGATCTTGAAAATTTTGCAGGAGTTGGGGTTTGTAAAGCTCTAGTAGGGGGGGGGGGGGGGGGGAAATTGGGTGTGTGGGTGTTGGGGGTGATGGTGAAAGCGGGTAGAAAGGAAAAAAATTCTGATTTTTATTTCTCAAAAACCGTAATGAATAGAAAGCTAAGAATTTAGGATTATATAGAGCCACTATAGAGACATCCTAGAATAAAATTTTTGATAGGGGTGTCAAGGTACGGGGGTGAGAGGTGATTTTTTATATCTCAGAAAGGGCTTATGCTAGAAAGTTGATACTTAGTACGTATATGAAGATGTGCTATTAGAGTAATTAAAGCAGAAAAGAAGGATAGCCAATAACTTCATTTTTTAGGTTGTCAGTCGTATAGTAACCTACACCGCATCTCAGCATTAAACACGTTTCGGACTTCTACAAGATTTTTAATTTTAAATTTGAATTCCTAAAGAAAGTTTAATTCCCTTCTTTACCCGTCAGTAGCCAGAGCCAAAATTATTTTAATAATTTTTTTGCTACGTACTCTTCAACATTCCATAGTTTTCGAATAAATTTTACTTTATTATTTCAATAATACAGTATTGTTATCGATTTTTAAAAAAAAAAAATTTGCTACCCTCAAAATTTTTTTTTTTACGTTTCATAACGAGTAGACACGAAAAAAGCAAAAAAAAATTTCAGTCCGTCTGTCCGCCGTACGCCGTACGCCGTACGTCTACCGGTGTACGCAAAATTGTTTGAAGGCTCGTAGCACCCAAACCCTTTGAGCTATTTAGTTGAATTTTTTTTCGTGGGTAGAGTGGGCAGTCTCCTTAAAGTGGCCAAATTTGGAGGGATGGGGGTGTGAGGGGGGAGGAGGGGGAAGTGTTTTAGACGGAAAATTTTGGTTTCTAGATCTCAGCAACCGCTTATGCTAGGAGGCTGAAATTTTGAATTTATATAGAGCTTTAGTAGTGGACCCATTTGCAAAAAAATTGCAGATATTGGTGAAGGGGTTTGGGAGTGGGGGGAGAAATAATGCGTCCGAAACGCAAAAAAGGTGAGATCGACACTTTCTAAAATCCATATCTCCTAAACGGTTAATGTCACAAAATTGAAACTTAATGAGTATCTGTAAGTATACTAGGAGAATAGATTGGAAACAAAAATTTGAGTGGGGGCAGTGGCGTACGGGGGTGGGGGATGAAAAACTTTAGATTACGATATCTCACGAACCAATTGCACTAGACAAATAAAATTTGGTTTGTGTATAAAGGTTTACAAATGAAGTCTGCTGAAAGCAAAATTTTTTAAGGGGGCGGTGGAGCAAGAAAGTGGAGGGGATAAGAATTTTTCTAAAAAATCACGTCTTATATCTCAAGAACCGTGTAAGATAGATGCTTAAAATTTTTACCAGAAGTAGGCCTAATAGACCCCTAGCAGAAAACAAAATTTTGGAAATAAGGGTGTAGAGGGTGAGGGTGGGGGAGGGTGAAAAGGAAAAAGTTCCGATTTTAATATCTCGACAACCTATAATGATATAATGCTGAAACTTGATATTTAGATAGAGCTATATTAGTAGCATCTTGGAAAAATATAATTTTTTATAGGGGTAGTATGGTACGGGGGTGGGGGGTGTTTTTCCTATCTTTAGAACGGCTTATGTTACAAAGTTCAAACTCGGTACGTTTATGTAAATCAACTAGAAAACTAATTTAGATAAAAAAAAATTTCAAATATCCATTGGCGTTCGGGGGGGGGGGGGCAAAAAAAATTATCAGTGAAAATTGAATGCATATATTTTCACGGTTTTCGTCATATCTATTAGGTCTTCCCAAATATTGAATTAATTTTTATTCTACGGTTTCTTCATATAAATACCTAGAAAGTGTTTTCAGAATTTTTTAAAGTTAGACCCCTAAGGGGATGCAAAGGGGGTTGTAAACTTTTTCACGAATTCTGCTATATCCCCAGGTCTTATCAGATATCGAATATCTTTTCACTTTCACGTGCTTGCGTAATAATCGCCTAAAACTCGTTTTTAAGTTTTTTCCTTTTTCAGCCCCTAAGAGGGTATAAACGGGTTGAACACGTTTTCACGAGTTCCGTCATTTTTTTTAGAAGTAATAAGAAATTGAATTGGTTCCTACTTTCTCGTGCTGTCTTCATATTTATTTATTAATTCCTTTCAGGATTTTTGGATATTCAACCCCCAAGTGGGTGGAAGGAGGTTGCATATCTTTCCTATATAAAAAAGACAAAAAATCAATTTCAGTATTTTAGATATTCAATCCTAATGGGTGTAAGGGGGTTGTATGCTTTTCAAAGTTTCGACATATTTCTTAGGTTCGATGAGATATTAGATCGCTTTTCATTTCCACAGACTTTTTATATAATCGCCTACAAACCCATTTCTCAATTTTTCGATATTCAACCCCCAAGGGTTTGTATATGTTTTCACAATTTTTGCCATCCCTTAGTTCTGATGAGATATAAAATTGATTATTACGGCCAACCAATTCACGATTTTTCGAATTTCCAAAACCAATTAGGTGTGAAGGGTTTGCTTACGTTTTCACAAATTTTTCAAAATCCGTCTTGTCTCATGAGATATCAAGTTGCTTCTTATGAAATCGTTTAAAATCCTGTTTCACAATTTTATCGAAATTCAAACCCCAAGTGGAAGTAATGGGTTTATATACGTTTTAACAATTCGTCATACCTCTTAATTCTGATAAGGCAACAAATTCGTTTTTGCTTCTATTGGCTTTTAGTGTACATAATGTACTGAAATTCGTATAGTCTACACGGACTTTTTCAATGTTTAATCGGCTAAAAATCTCTATTTTAAATATTGTTATATTAAGAACAAAAATAATTTTTCAAGAAATCTAATAATTTCGAAGCAACTCATGATACATTCCGACTTTGACCGCTCCCGAACTTTGACCCGAAAAATAATAAAGTTTCGCCCAGACCATTGGCAGATTTTTTGACTACCTTTCGAATTCTTTTCATTGCCTTCGTTATTTGCAATTATCAAATCCATATTTTCTCAATAGGAAAACATTTATTTCTAATTGTCTCAACAGTCTCTCACTTTATCAGAACACATTTTCCGTACTATTTTTTATTTCTGGATTGGTTTATGCCATTTGAGAATGGAAAACTAGAACATTGTTCATAAGTAGTTTAATTTATAACTAATAATTTGGAAGGGTTTTTACAAATACAGAAAAATAAAAATAAATAAAATAAAATAAAATTTGAATTTTTTCATGGTAAGAAGCAAACATAGAAGCAAAATTTAAGAAGTTTTTTGTTGTCTTCCGGCGTCAGAGGAGTTTCTGGTGTAAAACCCCCAACACGAATTCCCCGACCGGTAATTAATCGCTGTCCTAGCTACTGCCATTGAGGACATGACAGCTGTAAAACTAAATTGGATGTGATGGCAAGAATTTTCACTAGTATATAATTCGTGGATAATACAATTGGTTTCAATATCGCATATATAGAAAAATCCTCAGCAATACCACCAGCTGTAAGGGTCTTTCGAATAGTAGGCATGATACACCCTCTGACGACTCTGTGCCATCCGATAACGAAACAACTCCTTCGGACCTAGTCCAACACAGTCTTATTAACTAGCTTCTCCAATGAAGGTTTTCCTCAATGGCAGTAGCCAGGACAGCGATTAATTATCAGTCGAGGGTTTCACATCAGAAACTCCTCTGACGCCGGAAAAAAACAAAAAAAAATCTTAAAAAATAAAGTTAAGATTTGAATTTACACCTTTCAGTGATAAAAGTGTTCGTCTATCCTCCGTACGTAATCTGCTTTGACATCGCATACCTGAAGTGATGATTTTTTTTTCAGGAATAGTTTCTGCCAAAAAAAATTGGTTAAAAATCTGTAGAAATTACGAAAATTATGCCTCTTCAATAAGAAAAATTTCCATATAAAATAGGTCGTTTTTACTTTATTATTTTAATATAATAAAGTGATTGATCGTGCGCTGTACGCAAAAGTGTTTGAAGACAAGTAGCTCACAAGCCCGTTTAGATATCAATTTCAACATTTTCCGGTAACCAGATTGTGGAG
This sequence comes from Beris morrisii, assembly GCA_951812415.1. NCBI lineage: Eukaryota > Metazoa > Arthropoda > Insecta > Diptera > Stratiomyidae > Beris > Beris morrisii. The sequence goes on from OX638310.1 coordinate 145,743,686, forward strand.
TGGGGGGAGGTGGGGGTGTAGGCGAACCAGGGTTTGGTCCGCTCCACACTTGGCACAAGTGTGCACAAAATTACTGCCGGCGTCTGGGGGCGTAGAACATTTAGGACCCGGTCCGGCTGAGTCCTCCTAGCGCCTGTATCCAGGAGCGAGTAGAAGCTGCTTCTTCTAGCACTAACAAGCGCTGTTGTTCTAACCCTGAGAAGGGCGGTGCGTGCTGATACTCTTTTAATTTAGTGCATCAGTTCTGATAAGAACTGATGTCCATCGTTACTCTTTCTAATAAAAGCCCTAAGAAGAGCTGGTGGGAATCTTTGCGTGAAAGATTGCTCACTCCGAGAAAGACTTTGCAGTTGTTCCAATAATAAAGGTGCGACTTAACGCTGCGACTTCTAATTCAACACTGACTTATTTCTTCTAAAACTAACCTATTTACATCTAAAAATATCAGTCTTGGTATTATTATTTTCAATTCATTTTAACATGCTACTATTGTTTTCTTTTGACCTAACGGTCGGCCTATAATGCTAAGTGCATTTCACAAAATCATGGTCCATTTTTTCTTTTTTGACCTAACGGGTCCAATTTAAAATACCACTTTGAATATTTTTGTGTGCCATTTAGCTGGACACAGTCACGTCCATCTAAATAGCCCAAGCGTCTTAGACGGAAAATTTTGGTTTCTAGATCTCAGGAGCCGCTTATGCTAGGAGGCTGAAACTTAATAATTTAACATTAATTTTTCCAGAGTGGCCAGCCATCCAAAATTTAAGCGAATAAAGTTGGGCCCCAATATTTGATAGATTTTTTCACTTCTTTAATCTTTTGTAGAATTATAGCGGAATTTTTCTTTTACTGTCAATAAATAACAATAATAGCTTCATATTTTCCTCCTTTCCTAATTTACACATTCAGTATGACGGTAATTGCTTATCTTACTGGATTTTATTTTACAATGAAAAGTACAAAATGTTTGTTTTCAAGTGGTGTTTCAAGTGGTCTCTTCATTTTTGCCCAGCTTCTGAAATAAATCCAAAGGAAACCACTTCATCAAATTCTCTTTTTGCGGGTATTTTGAAACCACCCTACCGTTACGAAATAAACATAAATTACCTGGTTTCGTGAGTTACGGTCAAAGCTTTGTGCTGTAGTTACATTCGTAGAGCGTACTTGCACCTGGTTTCCATGGACGAGTATCTGATTTCGACTTGCTGTAGTACAAGCGACAGGAAATTAAAACTGTTCAGCATGACGTGGATATATTCCAGATTTGTCTGCTATGGCAAGCTAATCACAGTCCAATTCCTCACCTTGCTTGAAGCACCTGCAAATTTAAGGTCCTTTGACTAGACATATCACAAGCTCAACTTTATCTCTAAATGTGTATGTGTTCGTTCTCCAGCAATAACGAGATGTTACTGTCACCAAAAGTGACTAAAGATAAAAGCTACAGTCGAGTGACTCGGAAGCATCCAGAGATAAGTGCTCCTACAGATGACATAACGTCGATCCTTAAACCGAAAACCAATGAAAAAAGATTTTATTACCGTTGGGCTCAACTTCATCTACGATTTTCGGCTGTCGATTCTTTCCGCGTCGTTTACCTTCCTCAGTCACTCTCAATTAATTTCTAAGTGTCAACAATTGCCGTTTTCTACTCTTCTTTTCTGCACACCTGGATAACATAAATTGGTTCCGCACATAAGCGTTCCAGTTAAAAGACGGGAGCCTGGAAGTCAAATCGCAGGTGAAAACTATACACCGCGACGAGAGGTGCGATCCGAGCTCAGTAAAGCGGTAAAATAAAACAACCCCTGAACCACCACCGAAATGAAGTCAAAGTTGAAAACGGCGGTGGCGTCAAACGAAAGGAACACGGCAAAAGAAGCCTTTGGAGATGACATACACCTTGACTGGCGGAATTAATTTTATTAAAGGGTAGTTACGGTAATGTTGAAATAAAAACTGGAATGCTTCCCTTTTCTGCACGGATGTGTGTGCGTGTGTGTGTCAGTGCCAAAGATAACCTAATCTGCACGACGCTATGACGAAGTTTAGCTTTCAACCCGCTGCACGACAAATTCGAAATTAGTTGGAGCTGTAAAGTTAGCCGAAATTAAATTTTCGGTAACTTGCTTGCGAAGAATCTCCTCAGTGGAAGGGAAATGGGGTAGGTCTTACTGGCGTTGATGGTTAAATTACACTCCGTTTCCGAACTTTCTTTCGGCTTTGAGTTGAGCAATTGAGCTCTCTTGAAAGAAACGGAATCTAGATTCCTAATATCACAATAAACCATTCAAGGAGTCAAACTTTTTCAATACCTTGTTAATTTTTACCAACTGTACAGTGTTTGTTTAATCCATAGAGATATAAATAATGGAGACGACAAGACGTCGTTTTTGTATGAAGCACTTTGAAGCATTTTGAAGCCAAATTGAACGTTTTTGTATGGAGCGTTTTATGCCAGGTGGCAGTGAAATGCAAATAAAGGATGTTTTTTTTTTAGAGGCGGAGAACTTTAAATTGGCAACACTGTTTTCTGTTGCAGCCGATTTGACAGTTCCCGGTTGTTTTGGGGTTAGTTTGGTTTGCCAATTCATCATGAATAGACTAACGCCGGAGCAACGTTTGGAAATTGTTCAAATTTATTTTGAAAACCATGGTTCAATTCGAGAAACTCATCGGGAATTACGTGCATTTTATGGTGTTCATAATCGTCCATCAGAAAGATTAATTCGAGAAAGTATGGGTCGTTTTCGCAATACGTTTACTCTAAACGATAATACGCATCCCATAAGACGTCATACTGTGCGCATACAACAAGCGATTGATGGTGTGCAGCGTAGGGTTGATGATGATCCAAATGTGTCAATTCGTCATCGTGCTCAACAATTAAACTTGTGTCCATCCACTGGAAAATTTTGAGTAAAAATCTTGGTTTACGTGCTTAGAAGATTCAACTTGTGCAGGATTTGAAGCCACACGATCATCGTTCGAGCCGTACATTTGGTGAATGGGACGAAGGAACATTGCTATTGATCCACAATTTCATTTGACAATTTTGTTCAGTGATGAAGCACACTTTTGGCTAAATGGCTATGTCAATAAGCAGAATTACCGCATTTGGAGCAATGATGATAATCCAGAAGCCATTGCCGAAACACCATATCATCCAGAAAAAGTCACCGTTTGGTACGCTTTATGGGCCGGTGGAATCATTGGTCCATTCCATATGTCTTCAAAAATGATGATGGTCAGAACGTTACAGTCAACGGTGAGCGGTACAGAGACATGATTACTAACTTTTTCGTACCTCAATTTGAAAGCATTAATGTCGCAGACATGTGGTTTCAGCAGAATGTTGCCACATGCCACACAGCGCGCGATACAATTAATTTACTGAAAGAAACATTTGATGATCGATTACTTTCACGAAATGAACCTGTTAACTGGCCACCTCGTTCGTGCGATTTGACGCCATTCGATTTTTTCTCTGGGGATATATAAAGTCCCGTGTCTACGCCGATAAACCAGTAACTATTGAGCACTTGGAAGCCAACATTCGACGCATTATTGCCGAAATACAGCCTAATTTACTGCGAATAGTGTGTGAAAATTGGACTTCCAGATTACGCCATGTAAGCGGCGGTCACATGCCCGAAATCATATTCAAATATTAATGCCATAAAATTATCTTTCAAATAAAGCCAATTTCATGGATATTAAAAACATTTTTCTATTTTTTATATCAATTTAAAGTTCTCTGCCTCTAAAAAAACACCCTTTAGTAGCCTAGTATTCAAATGGTTGGTGTTTTTCGTGTTCAAAACCGGGGTGAGTAAGATGCTAGATGTGAGTAAGATGCTACTAATAGCATAGTGTTAATTGCCGGTCCTTTGCGTAGAATCGTCCGGCTCCAAAAGAGCCGCTCGTCATCTCCAGTACATATATCTCTATGGTCAAATCCAGCGTTATAAATGTAATGCTGTATCAATTTCCACTTACAGTTCATTATTTATTTTGTAGTGATGTTACTGGCTTGAAAGGTATATAATCTCATTGATCACTCCTGTATTACTCCTTTAAGTCAGAAAAGTTTATGCTAAGATGCTGAAACTTGGAATTTATGTAGAGATATGATAGTGGAACAATTTGCAAAATTGTCCATATTTGTGGAGGGCTGTTGGAATGAGGAAAAAAACAATACGTCCGAAATGATCGAAAGCTAGAATTACGATATGTCGTTCCATATCTCCGCACAGAGTTACGATAAGAGCACTCCAGGAAATTTTGGATAGTGAAAATATAGAACAGGAGTGCGTGTTTTGCTTGTAGCTAGTGAACTGCTTATGCTAAAAAGTTTAAACTAAAAGTTTAAAGTTTAAATAATGTGTAGATGTTCTAGACAATTAATTTATGGAAAAAAAAGGAAATTATTTGCATTGGCATTCGGTGGTGGAACAACAAGTTTGTTCGTGGAAAGGAGTTTTGTACATTTTCACGAATTGTTTCATATCTTTTAGGTCAGTCAAGGTATCGAACTAAATATGGTTTGTTTAAGTTTTTTGTTGTTTTCCGGCGTCAGTGGAGTTTCTGGTGTGAAACCCCAACACGAAATCCTCGACTGTTGATTAATCGCTGTCCCTGATTAATCAACAGATCTATCACCAGCTGTGACTAAAATATTGTGGCTGCGCTTGTGATCGAATAGTTTTTCGCGCTCTGGCGCTGCAGTCACAAGAAAGATCACAATAATTGCTACACATAGTTGGAGACACGTGAAAATGATCAAGTGCTGTCAGTGTCAATGATCAATTCGGCCTTTACAGGTGTACAATGCAAAATTGTGTGCTCTCAAATGATTTGTCGATTAATGAAAATGGATCAGTTGCGTTCCTCAACTTTCGGAGTGCGGCTCTTCTTAACGCACTTAAATTACTCAAAATGTAAAACAGTCATCTAAATTTAAGTTGCATTACTTTTGTCCAGCTTCCTTCAGTAATAACAGCACCAAATATAACAAACGTTCCATTTAATAGTAAGTATTGAAACTTCACGAAACGTTAAATTTGTTTGCCTGTCTCGCCATTGTGATCATCTATTTCAGTAAAGTCACCTCATTTCAGCAAAGTAACAATTTTGTGATGTTCTTTTAAACCGTAAAAGTTTTGACTTATGCTAGAATATGAAAAGTCACAGATTTTCTAAAATTGTCACTCTCAGCTAAAATTGATTTGTGACTGTACATAGAATAGATCAGTATATCTTATAAGACGAAAAAGCTTTCAATAAGCTTTCTTTACTAGATTCCAATGTTTTTCGTTTATTATTTGTTTAATATTTATTATTTTACGGCCGATGTGCACTGTATTTAATTTAACCTAATTATTATTTAAAAATATCTATAAATTGACCAATCGTCTTCTTTTTGAATAACAGAATGCAAAAGACACAAAATTTCATTAAAGAAGACAATCGTCCTACTCTTTCATGTTACTAGATACTGAAGAGTATGCTGCATGCAGTTGCCAATCCTTTTCTTAAATTCAATAGTGTTTAGAATCTTCTCCGTTGATTAAATCTTCGGTTAATTTTTAGAACATCCTTTAAATAATTAACATTTGATTTTTAGATTGATTTGTTTAATTTAACTTTCAATCACAAATCCGTAAAATAAAAATTAAATTCACCAAAACAATTATAAACTTTTGCGATGAAATTTGACATCATGATTAACAGCATTAAACATGAACCATGAAAAATATAAATTAACTTTTTAATATAAATAAATTGATATATTTTTATTGACTTGAGTCGTTAATAGATTTCGGTTAAAAATTTGCTTTAGTTGTTAATAATTATTTATTATTTTAATAGTTGTGATCTACTTGAATGTTTTATTTAAACTACAAGATCTAAGCAATATTTTCGTAACTTTACAAAGTTTCACATTATTTTCTTGTCTTGTACTAAACTCAATATTGTAGTTGCAAAGGCTCCAGCCTACTCTCTAAAAAAATTACAAACTGTGTCTATATATATTTAAGCATTATTGAAATAAATGAACTATGAACTAAACTACAAGATCGAATTGAATTTTATTGAAAAAATGATTTCGTTGACGACTTTGATTGACTCTTAAATTTCATAAAGTCGTCTAAAACTCTAGCTGTATTGACAGTGGCGAAAATATTACTTAAATGAAAAAATTTCAATTTCGTTAAACGCCACTACACTACCATCCAACAATATAGGCGGTCACAATTATTTTTAAAAAAATTTTCTCAATTGGTTAGGGACATTTGTTTTTCAATGGAAACTTCACACTACTGTCCCATTTAAATTCAAGGCAAATTGAATTGAAATTTATTTTATAATAATTTCTTATTTTAAAAATAATAAAATTTGACTTTAAAATTTCTTATATTATTTGAAAAAAAAAATGTTTTTATGAAATTTATTCAATATCAATTTAAAAGTATTAATAATTATTTATTATTATAAAGTTTTTAAATATTATAATAATAATTCTTTGTAATATAGTTTTAAATCTAAATTTTTATATTATAGAAGCTAGATATTTTGAAAATTAAAAATTAAAAAAAAGATACTAAAATAGTGGGTTCTTGGGTTCAGATGAGATATCAATCATTGCCCAGGTGTTTAACAAAATTGTCATTTTTAGAATTATGGAAACGAGTTTTGTGAAAATGGATACTATTATTGAGGATTATATGTTAGAAGGAAACCACTTATGAGAACAATGAGAAAAAGCTTGATTTGGTGGTTTTTTCGATTGCAGCTGTAGATGACTCAAGCTCAGGGGTTGTACTAGATGTTGATTGGTGAGTAGAAGAATCGCTGTAATCGTCATCATAGCTGTCTTCGTCTTCGTCGTAATCTTCTGCGTCATCGGCGCTGGGCACGGTTGTAGTCTCAGCTTTGGGGACTTCAGTGGTATTCACATCTGGTGTTTCGTCGATATTAGCTTCCTCTGTGTCGCTACTGTTGAAGGCTGGAATGGAAACTTTGGTTGGACCCGTTGATTCCGTAACATCACCATTTTCACTGTTGTCGTAATAATCAGGTTCTTCGTCCTCTTTTTCCGTTGTCGTTGTCGTAGGCGGCGTTGTGCTTGATGTTGGAATAATAGTTGTTTCCTCTTTGGTGCCGAACCAGCTGAAGGACGAACGATATGTCGTTGTAGGTGGTGGCGTTGATGCTGGTAGCTGAGGATACCATGTAACCGGAGCGGGATTTGAAACATAAATCGTATTTTCAGTGTTGTCGTAATAATCAGGTTCTTCGTCCTCTTTTTCCGTTGTCGTTGTTGAATATGTTCTAGGCGGCGTAGTACTTGACGGTGGAATAATCGTAGCCGTGATTGATGGAAAAATGTCCGTGTAAATCGGATTTTCATTTTCATACGGCTTTGTCGTATATTCCCACGGCTTGGGGGTGGTTGAAGTTGTTTTCTCTTTGGTGTCGAACCAGCTAAAGGACGAACGATATGTCGTTGTTGATGGTGTCGTTGGTTCTGGTTGATAAGGACGCCATGTAACCGGAGCAGGTCTTGTAATCGTCACACGTGGCCGATCGTTACGAAAAATCATTTCAATTTCCCGCTCAGAACTACCGAATTGTGGCGGCCGATCGACCGTATCGAACTCTTCGACAACTTCTTCAACATATTTATCACCGCGAAATCTCGATGGAATTTTTCGCGAATATTTCACATAAGCTACCGATGCTAAACATGTGTGACATGTTACAACGAAAACAATGAAAACTGATAAAATCGATCGGTTCGCGACCATGTCTCCGCGTTCACTAAATACCCACGTTCGGATTGATTAAAATTTTCTGGCAAATTCCTTGCCGGGCGAAAATGTTCCGAGTAGTTTGGGAAAACTAACCACGCAATTTTATTGATAACCTTTTCATTATTGCGTGGATTAAATTAATGCGATTTATGTATTCATTGCTCAAGAAGAATACGAGAGATCGGAAATTTATTTTTAACCCAAAGACGTTCTTATCAAAATGATTTTTGTTCTTTTACAGTAGCCTAAGATTGTTGTGGCTCTTGTTCTGATATTTTAAGACTTGTTTCAAAAAAAATATTTGTTATTATAATAAACACGTAAAAAAAGCTAAAATATATACAGTTCTTACTGTATTGAGATTTGAGGTTGGGTTATAGGGAGTAAATCCACTTTGAAGCGGGGCTGAAAAAATATCGGTTTTTTATATATATATATTTTAAGAACGGGCTAGTATAAGAAAACTAGATCTTTGTACATACATAAATTTGGGTTGCCAGAAGCGTTTAAAACGGGGCTCTTACTAGCTAAAAGTATGCTAAAAACTTTATATCTCAACAACGCCTTATACTGCGAGTAGCAAGTTAAAAATCGATTTTTCTAGCTACTAAATTTTTTTTTAATGAAATGGACCTAAAGCAAAGACGACAATGGTGTTGGAAATACAGGAGTTGTAAGAATCCAGACATTTTGATTTTCAAATATGTATCTTGAATAGCCCGGTATAATAAAAATCTGGAAAGTACTATGAGCAAGTAAGTAGATATGCCAGACAAATGTTTTAATATGGCAGTAGTTATTGTTATTTGTTATAAAGTTATATGGGCTGAGCGTATGTTTCTGGGCTCGAAAACGTTGTTTTGAAAATATTGAATATTTTGAAAAGTTCTTGATTATTTTTTATGTTACGGTATAGTCAAAATATACCCTCAGAAAAAAAATGGTTCATTTCAATAATTTTTTAACTGTTTTTCTAGTTGAAACACAGTTCACCAGAAAAATAGTGATAATTGAAGTTAAATTAACTAGAATTCATTCTTACAATAATATAGTACATTCTTCTTATAAATTGTTGTTTTGACTATAATAAGGTAGGATGTATCTTGATCATAGTTTTTACTATAATACTAGTAATATTTACCAAAAATTATAGTAATAAAAGTTAAATTTATACATACTTACATACTCCTTTTTACGAGACCGACTTACGAAATATTATTTAAGGTAATTAAAAACAGTTAAGATATGCTCATAGAATTTTATTTTTTATAACGTAACGTAACTAAATATTATTAAATAATGAAGTTATATACTTCAATCTAATAATGTTTCTGTTTTCTCAAGTATTATTCGTGTGTTGTGCATTTGTATCATCAACGATATAAGCTAATATGTACATATATGTACTTTCGTACATTTCACACGGAAAAGCAATAAAATATTTTTCTTTTCTTGAAAGTACTTTCCAGTACAAATATTATTTTAGGGAAATATATCCAAATTACGTACGTGTCTCTGCAACTGAACCTTGAACATAATAAAAATGTTAGACCATTAATAGTATAGTTTTAACAGAACATAGTAAACGTTTACCATATATTGATCAATTTTTTCTAAGAAATAGTTCTTGTTTCAAGAAAAGTAGAAATCTCACTAGAAAATGGTTCAACTTACATAAAAATAGTATGGCACCAGAATATATTTCTATGTATTTAATCAGAAAAAAAGTATATCCCAATCAGTATAGTTTTCTAATAAAATTATACTGATGAATATAATAAATTCTTTCTAGTTTTCTAGTTGAATCTAAAACCTAACTATATTGTAACTATTTCTTAACTAATTTTATAATTTTAAGAGAATTTCTAGTTAACTGTTAAAAATTTGACTCAACTAGAGAAATAGTTGCATTTTACTATAAATATTTCTATCAGTGTACCCGTTCTTAAAAGTTTTGTTTCATCATCATTTATCTACAAAAAAGGGTAGTTGACTAAAACTGTTTTTTTGGAATTTTAAAATATTTAGTAACCTTTAGTAACTAAAAGCCTAAAAATTGACGTTCCAAGTAGACTTCTGGTGATCTTATAGATTGTCAGTCGCATACACCGCATCTCAGAATTAAACGCGTTCCGGACTTCTACCCAAAAAATAATAAAGTAGCGCCCAGACTATTTGAAGATATTTCTTTATTATTTTAATAAGTAAGTTAAGTATTGTGATTGATATAAAAAAAAACATGTTCCTACTTTCTAATTTTAAAGAACTACAAGATCCCAAAAAAGCGAAAAAATTTTTAACGTTTGAAATGGAAAGGATTCCATTTTAGACGAAAATTTTTGGTTTCAGTATCTCAAGAACCATTAATGGTACATAGTTGAAACTTGTAATTTATATAGAACTATGATAGCTTAGTAAAGGGCAAAAAATACCCAAATATGAGAGTTACACAGAAAAAATGAATAGAAAAGCTACCTAAAAAAATAGGTGTTACATATTAAAACATTGACTGATTTTCAACCTACTACTTCATTTAGACAAGACATCTCTTTCAAATTAGTTATTCTATTGACGCAATTATTTAGCTACACAATTAGTTGATTCTCCCATTTTGGAATAGCCAAAGCAGCTATCTATTTGACTAGGTGAACTCTGTATTCAACTAATTTGATTAGATGTGCTTATAGATTTTACATTTTATTAATAGAAATTCCTGGATTGAATGTCATTTTAGAAATAGAAAATATTTGTGACTATAAATAAATAAAACATAAACAATAATAAAAATTATGATGATATAATTTATATTTACACTTTTTATCTAATCTACCGAAAACAATGCGTCCATGAAACCTTCTATCATCATTATCGGTAAGTTCGTTTAAAAAAAAGAAAATAATGAAACATACATGTAGATATACCAGATAAGACATTAATTCCGAAAACATGGAATGCACTTGGAACTTTCACTAAACTTTCGCCAACAAATTATGTTTTCAAATTGAAGAACTATAATATCGCGACCGTCCGGATTATGGAAAATCGAAAATCGAAATGAAACAGTTGGTGCCTATTTTAAGTAGATGGTTTCCAACTTTTCGTTTGTTCGACTACTTGAATTCGCGAAATACTAAAGTCGGCAAAATAGACAATTTTGCTACAAATATGTGAGTTTGTCTAATGAAATTAGTTGGGATAAAATATCCATGAAAGTCACCTAAATAATTAATAAATGTGTCTAATACATTTAGGCAATACTTCAATTTTTCGAAATTTTAAGAGTAAGTAATGGCGATTAGAGAAAATACATAATTTCGTAGACAAAAAGAGATATGATTACTCCACTATTCAGATATGTTAACTTCAAGCATCTTGAATTGTAGTACAAAATTTCTCTCGGAAATAAAGTAGATGTGTGAGTCTTTTTTGAAAGATAGAAGCTCTGCTTTTTCGATGCTTTTCAGTCTATCCCAGTCAAGAATTTAACAATGTCAATAAGTCAATAATGTTTGGCCTAAAATGTTGCAAAGAAATTCGATTCAGACGTAAAGTTATAAGACAAACTTTCAAATTCTAAACTCGACCCTAGTTTTAACTCAGAATTAATTCCTATATCATTTCGACTTCCTAGTTTAACAATTTCTCGAGAATAAGAATGAACATTATTTTCCAAAGATCTTTGTATGGCAGCAACGCGAAGTACTCATACAATTTTCTTCATAACAATTCCTCTATAAGCAATCACTGAAACTTTCAATTGGACAAAATTTCAAATTTGTAGCTTTAGGCGTTCCGAAGTTATTGGTTAATATTCTTGAACACGTGTCTTAAGGACTTTTTATATATATGTGAGCTACTGGAAGCAGTAGAGGACTTTCAATGCCTAATAAACTTAATTTAATAATTTAATTTTCTCTCAAAACTAATTTGTGCAACATTTCGTCTTCGTGGTTAAACGATATCTTGACTTATGGGTCATTCCATCAAGAATCGCCAAAAATGACGAAATTTGTGACCTTACCATCGCCGATTCTTTTGAAAATTTATGTACTTGAAGAATTAGTGAAAAAAAATATAATTTAAATTTTTTGTTTCTATCTCATTTTTTACTTTATTATTTTCTAATAATACAGTATTTTGTTAGTTATATAGTATGTTAAAGTTTTCGCCAAAATGAAAGTTAATTTTTTGATATGTTTTGTAAAACAGTATGTATAACCTATAAAATATCAAAAAAATTTTTTTTGAGATATTCAAGGATAAAGGACAAAATCGTTATCCTTAAAAAAAAATTTCCAGGATAATTTTTATTCTTATATTGCGACAACCTCTCCTTTAATAAGCCCTATTCTATTAGTCCAGGATAAAAATTACCAGAGATATCAATTTTCAAAGAGGACTTGGACACCATTTTGGCGAAAACTTTAACATACTATAACTAACAAAAAAAATGGGATAGAAACAAAAAATTTAAATTTTATTTTTTTTTCACTAATTCTTCGAGTACATAAATTTTAAAAAGAATCGGCGATGGTATGGTCACAAATTTCGTAATTTTTGGCGATTCTTGATGGAATGACCCTATAGTAAATTCTGTAAATTAAGTGTCGATATTTTTACAGGATTTTTGTATGGTAGCTCCACGAATGGCTAATGAGATTTTCTTCACATTCATACCTTTAACTGCAACTATGGAAATTCAACCAATACAGGAGGCTGTCGGCCAATATTGGTGAACGCGTTTTTAAGGACTTTTCTATGGCAGCTAAGGTAAAAGGCGCTTGGTTGAAGAACGTAGCCTTACAATTTCATGTGAATTTCAAAATCCTAAGTCAAGGCGTTCTTGAGTTAACGTGCATAGAGACAGGTGGACTAACGAACAGCAAGAGCATATTAGGTATAACTTTATTTGTTTAGGACACCGTTTCATGCGTTACAATACTTTGGGCCGGATTAATCTTATCATACTCACAGATTTCATCTAGAGTATATTAGCGTTTGTAGCATATCTTGAAATAAGTTATTGACTTTTTTTTTATTTTCTTGAGCAAGTTTTTATATTCTTAACCTTGAAAAACTTGAATTAAGATTTCATTTCAGTATCGGTTCTTCCCATGATTCTACATAAACTATGTAGAACAAGTTGCGTTGGTACTTCCGTGGAATAAGTAGATAATAATTATTCATTCACTTACAACACTTACCTTGAGTACCAACCAAGTTGTTGACCACATTAAAAAGACAAGTATATTTCCTTAATCTTCAACTTGATTCTGAGAATTTTAAATTATGCACGTGAAATCGTATCTAAAAATTAAAAAAAAAAAACAGTATCAGTCAATTAAATAAATAGTTACAAATAATTGCTGAGACATAATCTTACACGGCGCAATAAACGCCTTTACATAAAGATAACTTTTGAAACAGATCACGGACGTATTCAACATACTCGTAAACAAACCTCGTTTAGTTTATTGTGTCAAGTATAAGTGTAATCTGCTAATGAAATTCTCTCTCGGAATTAATTGCAAGAAGGACTTTCATTTATTTATCATTTATACGTAATTTTTCATTTCGCGGTAGAACATTTAGTAGTGCCTTATGCTAAACTTATTCGATTAGTAGCAATAAAATATCCTCGTAAAAATGCAGTTCGGGAGTGTTGCAATCACCCTAACTTGTTTACTACTGGCGGTTGTATCCAAGACGAGCGGTACCTGCTTAAGTGAAGAAGAACTATCCGAAAGGAGTGGTTTCAATAAAGTGCTCCATAAAGTCGGATGCACTCTACACAAAGGTGCAACAAAAATTCGGGAAGGTGTTCGCGATACTTACCAGAATATTCGGGGGCGAATTGCACCCACCAGAAATCCACAACCCCAACCACCACCGCTAACAACGATTCCGACCACAACGGACTTTTCCCTAGACATTCGGGGTGATTTTTCAGGACGTTCGCTGCAGGCTCAAAAAGTCGAGACGACAACCCCAATAACAATTGGATCCAAGATGCTCTTTGTGACGCCTTTGAAATGTTCCAATGGTCAACACCTCGATCATACAAATCGCTGCCGCCAAGGATAAACATTTTTAAGAAGTTCTTCATTAAAATTAGTGGATGGTTTTTGTGTAAGAAAGATTTTGTGCACATAATAAAAGTATTAGTACCTAGAAAATGATTCAGTTGTGATTTTATGGTATAAGTTATAGTCGGAATTAAATTATTATCAATGTTTTGTTCATCCGATTGTAGCCTTGTGACCTTTTTTATCAATTGACGCTGTGAAGTGTTTTTTTTCGATTTAGTTCTCCTGGAAACTGATAACATTTCGTAATAAAAAAAAGTTATCTTGGAATGGAAAAAAAAGTTACGCCATATGAATTAAATATTACAAAAATAAAATATTTTCCAAAAGCCTGAACGCAGATTTATTATTTTATGGGTAGAAGTTCGAAACGCGTTTAACGCTGAGATGTGGTGAAACGACTGACAACATACAACAAAACACCGGAAAAAGTAAAAACCAATTTGCAACTAGATTTGTGAAAACGTATTTTTACACCTTCTGACGGGTTGAATTAAAATAAAATCCGGAAAACGGTTGCTTGGCATTTACCTGAAGAAACCGTAGAAGTAATTAATTCGATATTTGAGAAGACCTAAAAGATATGATGAAATTCATGAAAATAAATACACACCATTTTCAATAAAAAAATTTCTTGCCCCATGTCACCAATGAACATTTACAACTTTGTTCACCTACATTACTTTTCTAGTACATCTACTGCACAAAATTCAATTTTCTAGCATAAACCGTTTCAAAGGTTATCATAACATTTCCTCGCATTACCAAACAACTTCTACCAGCATTTAAAATTATTTTTTAGAGCGTGCCACAACTGAAGCTGTACGTAAATTCTTCAAAGTTTCAGCTGTCCATCGTTGATAAATTTATTTTTCTTTTTCACTCCCACACTCTCATCCCGAATAAATTCCAAAATCCTTTATTAAACAGTTCTTCATATGTGAGATGTAACTTCTTAAGAAAAACCTGTCAAACCCACCCCACTACCGACTGCTAATTCAAAAAATTTATTTCCATTATTTTTGTATACAAATTTATTTCACAATAATGTGTGAGGAAATACAGTTGGAATTCGAACGTTTTAAAAATAAAATTTTTGATACGATTTCGCTCAGACTGTGAATGTGATTTTTTTCATATTTAAGTCAGAAAATTTTACTAAACATTGAACCATATTTTCACCCTCAAATTTGAAAAAAAATTATTTGATAGTATCCCCTACTGCTACCTATCTGCAATTTTGTTAAAAAAAAATCTGCCAGTGGTCTGGGCGAAATTTTATTATTTTCCGGGTAAAAGTTCGAGAGCGGTCAAAGTCGGAGTATATCATCAGTTGTTTCGAGATTATTAGATTTCTTGGAAAATTAATTTTGTTCTTAAAATAAAAATATTTAAAATAGAGATTTTTAGACGATTAAACATTGAAAAAGTTCGTGTAGACTATTCGAATGTCTGTATATTATGTATAAACTAAAAGCCCATAGAAGTAAAAACGAATTTGCTGCCTTATCAGACTTAAGAGATGTGATGAATTCTTAAAACGTATACAAACTCGTTGGGTTTGAATTTCGCAAAAATTGTGAGACAGGTTTCTCATGAGACATGAGGGATTTTGAAAAATTTGTGAAAATGTAAGCAAACCCTTCACAACCCCTTGGTTCTTGAAATTCGAAAAATCATGAAATTGGTTTTTAGGTCATTACATCAAATGCCGTAATAACCAATTTTATATCTCATCAAAACTAAAGGATGACAAAAATTGTGGAAACATATGCAAACCCTTGGGGGTTGATTATCGAAAAATTGAGAAATGGGTTTGTAGGCGGTTATATAAAAAGTCTGTGGAAGTGAAAAGCGATCTAATATCTCATCAAACCTAGGGAATATGTCGAAGCTTTGAAAAGCATACAGCCCCCTTACACCCCTTAGAATGGAATTTCTAAAAATTCTGAAATTGCCTTTTTGGCGCTTATATAGGAAACCTTAGGAAGTAAAAATGAATTCGATATATCATCAGATCTAAGCAATATGTAGGAATCTGTGAAAACATATGGAACCTCCTTACACCCACTTGGGGGTTGAATATCCAAAAATCCTGGGAGAAGTTAACATATAAATATGAAGACAGCACAAGAAAGTAAAAACCAATTCAATTTCTTATCACTTCTAAAAGATATGACGAAATTCGTAAAAACGTGTTCATCCCTTTTATACACTCTTAGGGACTAAAAAAGGAAAAAGCTTAAAATCAAGTTTTAGGCGATTATTACGCAAGCTCATGAAAGTGAAAAGGTATTCGATATCGATCAGACCTTGGGGATATGGCAAAATTCGTGAAAAAGTATACAACCCCTTTACACCCTCTTAGGGGTCGAATTTCAAAAAATCCTGAAAATGCTTTCCAGGTATTTTTATTATGAAGAAGCCATAGTATAAAATTAATTAAGTATTTTGGAAGACTTTCTAGATTTGACGAAAATCGTGAAAATATATGCATTCCATTTGACCTGATCATTTTTAACGCCCCCTTCGTACCGAGTTTCATCGTTGTAGCATAAGCCGTTCTATAGATAGGAAAAACACCCTGCACCCACGTACCATACCACCCTTATATAAAATTATGTTTTTCCAACATGCTACTACTACATGTCTAAGTTTCAGTTTTATATCATTACAGTTTCTCGAGATATAAACATCGGACTTTTTTCTCTTTCACCCTCCCCTCCCCCCCCCCCTCACCCTCTTCACACTCACCACCAAACTTTTTTTTCTGATAGGGGTCTATTAGGCCTACTTTTGGTTAAAAATTCGAAGCATCTATCTTACACTGTTCTTGAGGTGTGAGACGTAATTTTTTTTTAAAAATTCTTATCCCGTCCACTTCCATACTCCACCTCCCTCTTAAATAATTTTACTTTCATCAAACTTTATTTGTAAACCTTTATACACAAACCGAATTTTATTTGTCTAGTGCAATTGGTTCGTGAGATATCGTAATCTAAAATTTTTTACCCCCCACTGTTTATCATAATAATGTACTTTAATTTAATACGAAAAAGAATAAATATTAAATAAATATTAAAAATAATTGAAGTAAATTGATATCAGAATACTCAGAACTTGATTAACATTGCAAACTGATGTTACGAACCGTTTACATGGAAATTTATAAACCAATTATCTGAAGTACTTTTGTTCGTCGTTGTGAATTCTGAATTTTCTATGAACCTTGAAGCCAGAAAATAAAGTATGATAAATTAATAATGTTATTGAAAGTTTAAATCAAAAGAAAGTGTACTACGCTATATTGTGGGTCAACAGATTTCTGATTTGTTAAAATATCGAAGATCTTCTTCGTTATTGACCCGACAGTGCAATTTTCCTTGTTCTGTTCTTATTAAGAATATCAAATTGAAGCTTCACAAATAAGATAATAAATTGATTTGTTTAATTTTAAAAAAATGCAATTACAGTAATTAAAAAAAATAAAAATAAATACAATTTAATTCAGAATTTACTGAGATTCATATTTCAGAACATTCACTAAACATGAACCGAGCCGTATAAATTATAGAAGACGATATCGAGTGGTAGGTGAGACCGGGGACAATAGAAACAATGGCCACAATGAACGCTGGTTTAAATTAAGTTTCAAAGTGTTCAACGAAGCGTCTCTAAATGCCCCTGGTAGCTATTAATAAACCGTTGAGTAGAGTCAAAAGTGAAAGTATATATATCAAAAAATATGTTTTTCCACCATCTGTGTAAAGTTTTCCCATCATCAAAAAAGAGTGTTAAAAGGAATAAAAACGTGACTATCAGGCTTCAACTATTAATATTTGTTTAGTTTAGTATATTTCCTTTAGTTGCAATAGTTTAAATTCATACGTTCGTACGAGGTTAAGAAAACAATTGAGTGTTTAGATCAAAATGTGTTGTGGGGACAATTGAAACAATAAAAGCGTGAACAGTCGAAATGTGTTTCAATTCGCAAATTAGCCTTGCAATTGTCCTTTAAATATTCCTTGAGCATCCCAGATACATGAAGACGAAATTCTATGGCTGAAGAAGATTGGTTTTCTGGATTCATGAAGCATACATCCATAAATCATGAAGCATAAACCCAGAACTTTCAATTTGCTGCCCTCAAACTACAAGTCTTTCACGAGGAACAAGTTATAACATCACGAATGCTACACATTTTTGACAATCTGACTAATTATGACAATTTTGGATTATAATAAATACATATTACACTTAATCTAAATGCTGTTTCAACCGTCCCAGGCACGGGGACATTTGAAACATGTCAACGCCTTCAATATTCTTAAAAATATCTCTTTTGTCAATACCTCACAACATAATATTATTTGGATAAAATTTTGACGTATTTTTAAGAAATTAGGCTTGATTTTAAATGAAACCAAAAAGAAGGTTTAGATATTATGTATCAAAAATTGAAAGAAATATTTAATAAAAAAATTTTGTGCAGACATAGCATACCTAAACCAACTGCTTCTTCTATAGCACTGCATACCGAATTGCGCGTTGACGTCTTCGATAATATTCCTCCAATACTTTTCTTTCTTTCAATCTCAGTTTTTTCAGAGCGAATCCACAACGTCGACCATTTTTCCGGGGATAACTTATTTACAGCATTTTAAAGTCGAACGATGCAACCAGAAGCTTCCAGATTTATTTTTTATTTTACTTTACTGTTTTATAATGATAGAGTATTGTGATTGACTTGAAATTTAAAAAAATAAATTTGCTACCCTGAAATATTATATTATTACGCTTTAGTTTAAGGAAAGAAAATGGCCATCTGTCAGCAAAAGAGCCACTAAAAAGCATGCTCCAAAATATTTGATAGGAGTAGAAGAAACGTACGGGGTGTGGGTAACTTTCCTATCTCAATGAGGGCTTATGCTAGAAAGTTGAAACGTGGTATTTTTATATAGATGTACAACGAAAGTAGTATAAGCAAAAGCAAAAAATCCGATTTGCACTGACGTACAGCGGTGGAGCAAAAGAGATTGTCTGTGGAAATATTGTGTTTAAATTTTCACGAATTTCGTCATATATCTTAGGTCTGCCAAGATTTGAAATGAATTTTACGTCTCTGGAACCGATATCAAGATTTTTCGATATTCAACCCCTAATGGGCTGTAAGAGGATTGTGTCCGTTTCAATGAATCTCGAGATAGCCAAACCAGTGCATCTCTAGATTGCAGAGTCTACTCGGATGCACGATGTTATTCAAATACGGGAAATTGATTTAAGAAGCGAAATACAATTTTTTTAAACGAGTTTCTGTTAATTCTGTGTTCTTTAATTAAAACAAAATTTTTCAATTAAAATTTATTTAAATTTAATCTTTAAAAATTTATTATAATAATCAAATGAATTGATCAACTTGAATTTGATATATTTCAAGCAGTCCGGCAATGGTTGGTATGATCTGGAAGTTGCCCGTCAGGACATTTCAAAGGTGCATCGAAAAGGAATCGATCGTCGATATCAGGTTTAGATTTTGCCTTTGTATCAACCGAATTTGGGGTTACTAGATCGGCTTCTCCAGCTAACTTTGTTGCTTCAGTTGATGTTAATGTTGATGTTGTTGAAGTTGAAGTCACATTACTTTCGCTGGACTTATTCGAATCGTCATCGTCCGTAATCGATGCGACCTTAAGTTTCACATATTCGTAGCCTTTTTGAACGGACTTTTCGACCTTTTTCACCCCGCTCTGAATACTACTACCGACATCGCGAAAAAAATCACCGATCGCACTCAATGTATCTTCTTCACTGGACTTACTATCATTTTCTGGTTCGGACGGAGCTGCACTAATTGCTGATAACAACAATAGCGAACAAATTAAAAGAATATTCACACGAGCTTTAAACATGTTTGTTTGGTCTTTGTTTTATTAAAAACAACAACTTTTTATTAGCGCACACGGTTAGATATTACTCGGACGCGATCATTTACTTTACTGAGGAATCTATGACCTTAAAATAACTTGTTGCATAAGAGGAGTTTTTGTATAACCAGTTTTTCACATACAAACATATGAAAAGTTATTACTAAGTTTTTTTCGGGTAGAATGTTAACAATTGAACGAGAATGTATCACTGTAATTTATAAAACAAAGTGATGTGATTGGCTAGAACTTAATTTAATTTTCACAAAATTAATTTATTTTTTTTTTGCAAATATTGGAGCACTGGACAATTTTTTCAGACACTTGACTCGAGATCAGAAGGAGTTAAAAGCCGAAAACACGCACTGGCCGAATAATTTATATGAAAACTTTACGGAGGTCATAGTACTTTATTTGTATGCATAATGTGAACCTGATTGTAAAATATTTCTTGTGGTAGTTACGTAATTGTTGATTTTGTATCATATGTTCGAGTACGAGCGTAATAATTGTGTGTTTAAGCAAAGCTTTGATTGGCTTAATGAGACCGGTTTAGTGATCGCAGATTTGAGATTTTCTTTTAAAATCTAATGTACAAGTAACTTTGGTTTTTGTAGGTATACGCGATCCGAATATGAATTGATAGGACTCAAGTGGATAGATGTTATTATTTCCTAACTGTTCATTCAAACATGACAGAAAATCTTAATGAAATCTTAGAGTTTGTTGATGTCAATCAGTACGATCGCGTGATTATTACACACAGAGTTTCTTTGTGTTCTTTCCTAGGTTTACTATTATGTTTTGAAAAAAAACCAAGGTAGTTATTTTGTGACTGTTTTGTAATTCGAGGAAACAACAACTTTTTAATCTGATTCAGATGCGTGTTTTTCATAATAAAGCGTTCTGCGGCTCAATGTCTATAGTCTATAGTCTTATTGCATATAAGTAACATTACGAGGAAGAAATATAATAAATATATGATAAACGCTTTAATTAGTCGTTTGGGAAACATAAAATGGCAAATTCAATTATTAAATCTGCCCTACTTTGAGTGTATATGTTTGAAATACTTTGTTGAGCTTAAATAACTGAGAACCGATTTTTTTTTATTGAAAATAAAGTATTTCACTCGCATTTTATATATAAATACTTACATATACCTAATTTCAACTTTCTAGCATAGCCCGTTCGCGAGAGACAATAGGATAGAAGTGAAAATGTTTGGCACTTAAGGTTAAACCCAAACATCTTAAATTTAACAAATCTCATTACCCACATGTGTGGTGAATTTGAGCGAGTAAATGAAGACAAGTCTCTTTCATGCTTTTTATACTCTAGATGAAACCATATAGAGTATTATAAGTTTAATCCAGCCCAAAAGTTTGTAACGCATTGAACCGAGCCTCGGACGAAAAAATTTTATATATTATTTTGTGTTTATTTGTGGCCAAAAACTCTAAATCCGCTTGACGTCCGCCCGTCTGTCTATCCGTTAGTACGATAACTCAAGAATCGATTTCAATAAGTTTTTCCTATTACATATGGTCAATGTGTTCCATCCTATTACAATTTAATAAGGAAGAGTGTAACATCAATAAGGTGTGGTTACTTTTAAATTAATAGTTTTTTATAGTTACGTTTATATTTTTTCACATTATTTTTACGACGTTTAGCTTTACAACTATGTGCATTGAAATATTAAGTTTCGAGGACACTCATATTAAATTAATCGTACTTTATCTTATTGAAACTTAATAAAGTGTATTTACTGAAAAAGTAAAAATTCATTGTAGGTAAATTACTACTTGTTTTTATAGTATATGTATATTTATAGTATATAATATATATCTCTTAGCATTTATTGTCAATCTATATTAATAATAATAAAAAAGTTGTATTATGTTATTCATGAGTTTTTTTAATATGTAATTATAAGTATAATTCAATACATTTCTTAAGTTGTGCCTAAATATAAATTTATTCCTGTAAGCCATATATTTTTTTTCCGAAAATCTTTCTTACCCTCATTAGTAAAGTGCATGGATAGGCGGCCCATCAAATTCTTCAATATTAAAAATTATGTAGTTCTTACTTTTGTCACTAATAACAAATGATTGGTATTTTTTTATCCAAAAATAAAGTTTTCCATTCGGTACATATAATATACACGGTTTTATTAGATATAATAACATCTTCTATTTCAAAGAATAAAGTAAAATCATCAACAGTTTTATTTAAATATAGGTAATACATCTTCTTGTAAGTTTTCCCTTTATTATATAACTTGTTTCACAATGCTTGCGTTCTTCAATTCATCGCGACTACTTAATTCTGGATATTTTTCTAAAATATTATGGATCGTTATATCTTTTAGAATCAAATTTCATATCCTCTTCAAAAAAAAGTTTGTGACAGAAGTAAATTTGCAAACTTTAAGCAGTTTTTAATGGATAAACTAAGTGGAATGTTAACTCTAGAATTTTCGCTTCGTGCATATTGTTTATGAATTTTATGGTACGATTCAAACCTGAAAGACCAAATCAGTCGCAATGGCCCACATTTTCGCATTGCGGTTGGATAATGAAAAACAGGAAAACATCATAACTCAGTAGTGTTTACTTTAAATAATGAACTAAGATTGTTATATTTGGGTTATGCGATCTTTTTTCTAAATTATAAAAATATATTGAGAGAAATTGATAAATATTTTTTCTTCGAATGGATATTCAAAGTCTAGCACATAAACGTTAAATGTTATATCTAGCGATTTTAGGAATGTGGGAAATTTAAATAAATTCCCATCAAAAAAGTTATAAAAACTATTCAAATTTGATAGATCTTCACCAATTACTATTACTAACTG
Source organism: Beris morrisii (assembly GCA_951812415.1). Lineage (NCBI taxonomy): Eukaryota > Metazoa > Arthropoda > Insecta > Diptera > Stratiomyidae > Beris > Beris morrisii. The sequence continues at coordinate 145,766,382 of OX638310.1, forward strand.
TTGAAGCTTTAATTTTTTCTTCAAATATTTATCTCTAAGAGCATTTAATTTCGATTCGTAATCATTTATGGCAGTCGAATGAAGAATAATTGATTCTTGAGCATCTATAATGCAGGGCTTCCATTTTGGAGATTTATTACTACTTACTACGACTGATGGTTTGATCACTGCATGCAATAGTAGGAAAATGATGCAATCTTGGCTATCTGTAATAGATAATTATTTAAAAAATAGATAATTGTGAAATGAATCCCATATATACCTGAATTAATATTCTCTTCTTGACACTTCTGTAGCAATTTCAAGCAGTAATTATCCTTAATATGTATTTTGAAGTAGGGAATAATCTTTTCCTTGAATGACTCCCATTTCCGAAATAGTTCATCCTCTTGGGTGGGATATATTGATTTAAAATCTGATTCAATCTATGTAATGTACAAAGGGGTTTATTTTTATTATTAAGAAATATTAAACAAAATTTTAATTACAAGAGTGTATCCCTTACAATGCTTAAATAATGGCCAGTACTGCACAGTGCTGTCGTTTGAATATTTTGCGGAGTAGTAAAGTCTTGTGAAGCAGAGGAGTATTTTTAGAAATTGGGGAGTACACGTAGTAAATCAGAAAAATTGTTTTTTGTATATATAGGGTGTTTCAGTAGGAACGCTCGAAATTTGTTCCGCGCATTGCGTGATTTTTAACGACGAGGCCCATTTCTCGATGAATGGATGTGTGAACAACCAAGATTGTCGGATTTTGGACGATACCAATCCACACGAGATACACCAGCTACCAAATGCATCGCGAGAAAGGCACTGTTTGGTACGGATTTTGGTCTGGCGAAATCATCGGTCCGTACTTCTTCCAAAACGAAACTGGCATTGCCATAATCTTCAAACGATCGATGATAAGCAACTTCTTGTGGCTTAAACTGGATTATATGGATACCGATGACATGTGGTTCCAACAGGACAGCGCCACGAGCCACACAGCGTATGTCACGATGGACATTCTGCACGAGAGATTTTAGGGCATCGTTATCCCGCGCGGCGGCGATGTGTACTAGCCACCGCGATCGTACGATTTAACGGCTTTAGACTTATTCCTTTGGGACAATCTTAAATCGCGGGTCGATGCATATAATCCGCAAACAATTGATGACCTTTAAGTCAACATAACGAACGCCATCCAGCAAATTCAGCTAGATTTATGCGACAAAGTGGTCGAAAATTGATGGTGCATTTACACTCAGCGTTTGAGGCGAGCCTCTATCCCCACCAACAAATCACCCAATCAGATGGCTTGTGGAGTCGCAAGAGTCTAACATTCTTCAACTTTTCTCCGACGCACGCTTCCATATGTGTACGCACATACAATGAACTGTGGCTGCACACAATTCGCAGCTCATCGTATTTCTGTCGTTTCGCACTCATAGGCATGTTGCGCCGCAGAGGCATTTTGAGTGTAAATTGCTTTCAACACAGCAAAGAACACAGCCGACGAAAACCGGTTTGCAATGGCCTGATGGGGGTAGAGGCTCGCCTCGAAGCGAGCCTCAAGGGTGAGTGTAAACGCACCATGAACCTCTCGAATATGTCCCACCACGCAAAGATGGGACGGACATTTGAACGACGTCCATACTTAATGCCATAAAATATTCTTTCAAATAAAAAATGAATTGGGTGGATATCTCACACACAACTTATTTTATTTACATTTAAAAATTGAACGTCCTTGTTGAAAGATCCCATAGATGGATATATTTGTATGTACTTTATTATTCTTGATAATATAATAAATATAGGTTAGCCTTCGAAAGCTGTGTTGTTTGCCTGCAAATTATCTAGAAAACCATCTAGCAATAAAACTAAAATATTTTTTTTATGGGTTTCAGTCTGACACTTTACTGGAACCTAAGAGTTTCTTTGATGATATAATTGCACTTCCTGTTCCAACGATCAACGAATTACATTTTCCATCCTTGATAAGGTTGAGTTGAGTTTGCAAGGCAAACTTAATAGTGGACCAATAAACTTTACCAGTTTTGGGTACATCTTCTCGTAAAGACCATTTTTTAATGTAAAAATTTTTCGCCAATATTCATCCAATTGTTAATTTCAAGGTATCGTGCCATCATGAATAAGATTCAGCCATTCAAAATCTAGATCTTCAATTTCATTTTGATTAATTAAATTTGGAAACAACATCATTAAATCAGTTAAACTGGAGCACAGTGTATCATATCTTAAGTGGTGGTTCCTTATTTTCTACAGGGTGGGTCAGTTTTCAATATCCGCGGAGATCATTCATTCATATAATTTGTTATATTTTCAAAATTAATAATCACGAATTAACATGTTATAGCTTGTTTTTTAGTGAATGAAATTACTTTTCATTCAATGTAAGCCTCAATAGTGTAGCTGTACTCGATCTTGAGAAATTTGTTACTAAATTTAAGTTTAAGATTGTAAGAGAAGAAAATTGCAGTTTTTAAAAGTTATGCAAATAGAAATGGGAGTATATTACGAAAAGGAGTAATACCGGAGTATAAAATGAAAATCGGAGTACAAATACTCCGATCGGAGAAATACGACAGCACTGGTACTGCAGGTTGTTCTCTCCCTCTTTAATTTCTTGCCGTCTTATCTCAAAAACTTGTATCCACTTTCTTTGCACCTCGGACCACGGGGAGTTATTATGCTTCAGCCAGATAATGGCATCAATATCTTTATCTACCTTATAATCTTGTAAATTTGAAAATCAAACGTGAATAAAAAAATTCGTATACCTTAGACATAGTCTTCATTGGCATACTAAATCAGAACGGAGCGCCAATACAAAACACAGGTGTGAAATAAAGGAGTACTTACCTATTAATCGCTGAGCTACATCCAATCCAAAACCAAAACCGAAAATTATATTTTGCAATTCGTCGGCAGCACATGAAATGAGCACAGTTTCACTTAAATTTACACTACCTTCCGCTAGAATAAACTCTAAATTTAAATCACTCATTTCAAACGACTATGGACGAATTAATAATTTACGTACAACTAAAACTTCACTTCTGGTGTCCAAATATGTACTCTACTTTAGAATTCTGAAGAAATGTCTACGGTCTTTAAAAGGAAATCACATCAGTTTTACAATAACGTCTAATAAAGTTAATGGGATGTCTTATTATTGCACATCGATTTCGCACGAATTTCAGTTCTTGGAAATATCGTGTTCATTTTTAATCGGTTTTCAGTTTTGCAATAATACTGATTTATTATTGAAAATTTATGGTTTTTTAAAATATTGTTTTGAAGGTACAGCCCTATAAAATTTCAATATAAAACTATTAATTTAAAAGGAAATCATGTTGATATATACAGTCAGCGACAAAAATCATGGCACCTTTAATTGTGTAGAAAAACAATAAGTACCATTCAGTATGGTTTTTAATTTTTAAAAGTAAATTACTCAAAATATAATCTTTATAATAGCAGCTATATTTTCCCATTTACGGGATTTCAATATTGCATTGCGTTTGTCCATGACGCCTAAAATTTGTTGCGTAGTACACAAATGCCGCGACAAAAATCATGGCACTCAGCGGGTTGCTTATTCAATAACAGTAATTTCCAGGAACTGTGTAGCCTGTTGGAAGTAAATATCAATTCGGTGGTCTATCTATTTTAGTTTGAGAAAGTTTTACGTTGATTCAGTCAATTTTTAAAGTGTTTCGTGATTAAAAAAGATGTCAAGGAAAGAAACAACATGTGAAGAAAGGAAAATTGTGTTAAATATGAGGAAAGATGGGAAAACTTATGAGGAAATTGGAGAATATATACAAAGGAGTAAGTCAACAGTAAGAAATATAATAAAACGAAAGGAAATAGAAAACAGAATTATAAACAAGACAAGAACGAGCCGGCCCTAAGTTTTAACCGAAAACGATAAACGGATTATAATGCGCAAAGTCAAGGTTAATCCAAAAATATTTGCAAGTGAACTAAACCAGGCAGCTTCAGTTGAATTCGGAAAGAAAATTTCTCCAAGGAGTATTCAAAGAGTCATATGAAATAATGGACTTAGAAGCCGTGTCGTTCGCAAAAAACCGTTCATAAGCAAGGCAAATAGAAAAAAACGTCCAGAATTCGCCAGAAAATACTTAAATGCACCAGCTGACTTCTGGAACAAGGTAATTTTTTCCGATGAATCGAAATTCAATATTTTTGGAAGTGGTGGTCGCATAAGAGTGTGGCTTCGACAAGGCGAAAGTTTACTGCCGAAACATTTACATCCCACAGGGAAACATGGTGGCGGTGGTGTTATGATTTGGGGATGCATGTCTGCAAACGGTGTGGGAAATATCGAGTTTATAGAAAGCACAATGGATCGTTACGGATATCTAGCCATTTTGAAGAAACATTTGCAAAATAGTGCGGAAAAATTGGGTTTGAGTGGTGATTATTATTTTCAACAAGATAATGATCCCAAGCATACAGCATACATTGTGAAACAATGGATAATCTATAACACTCCTTATATGCTGGCTACACCTCCTCAGTCACCAGACCTTAATCCGATTGAGAATCTTTGGAGTGAATTGGAAAAAAACTTAAGGAAACATGACATAATATCGAAAGCACAACTGAAGGACATCATACGGCAAGAATGGGCTAATATCAACAATTCATTTACGCTAAAATTAGTCCAATCAATGCAAAGGCGCTTGAAAGCGGTAATACAATCCAAAGGATATCCAACTAAATATTAATTTCAATATACTGCTATTAAAAGATACAATTTTCTAATCAAGTGCCATAACTTTTGTCGAGGCAAAAGTAGAATTTTTGTATAAACGAAGTTGTTTTGTTTTATTAATTTTGTGAAATTTGATTTGTTTTTATATATTCATAATCTATATTAATAAATATTTATTATTTTTAAAACACAACGGAATGGCTTTAATATTTTAGAAGATATGTATCTGCAAAACGATAAGTGCACTCAGGTGCCATGACTTTTGTCGCTGACTGTATATGTTATTCAATTCATATGAAAGAAAGTATTGCAAATGTGTGTTCTATTTTTCTGAGTGTAGGATCTTGAAATTTTGAATCTGGATGTTTGGTTAAATTTGTAAGGCTAAGTTCGTTAACGGGCAAAATCGTCCTACTCCTTCGGATAGCTGCCATACAAAATGTCCTTAAAAAACGTGTTCAAGAATATTGGTCGATAGCTTCAGCCTTGTTTAAGATACGATTTTGTAATTTTGTACGTGTTAATTTTCCAATAGTTGGAGTTAAATGTATAATTATGAAGAAAATCCTATTAGTCCTTCGTGTAGCTGCCATACAAATATCCTGTCAAAATATCCTCATTCAATTCACGAAACTTACTATAACTCAAGAAATCGTTTAGCCACGAAGTTTAAATTTTGTACAAATAAGATTTGAGCGAAAATGAAGTTATAATTCGTTTGTCAGTGAAATTTCTTTACTCCTTCGAGTAGCTTCCATATAAAAAATTCTTAAAAAGACGTGTTCTAGAAAATTTATCGATGGCTTTACAACCATTTAAGCTACGAATTTGAAACTTTCTACACATTAATTTTTGAATGGTTCCAAGGAAAAGGATAAATATGTAAGAAATCGAGTGAGTCTTTCCTGCACCTCCCATGTGAAAGTCCTTCAAAAAGGAAATTTATTTTTCGATGACAGCTCAAGATATGAAATTAAACACTGAATATTGTCTTTTAGTTTTGAGTAGTAATTTATTGGCAGTCCTTAATAAAGGACATACAACATGCACACACGTAATTCTACTTTATCCCCATCTACCATATAAATCGGAGTTCAGTATTTATCTAGAGTATCATACGATTGGCTTGCTTGATCGTAACTCCTGTATGTTTACTTTTGTTTTTAATGAACACTCGAGTGGAGGTCAAATAGTATAGTTTACCTCTAAAATGGCACTATCTAGTTGTAAATTTTTAGCTCAAAAATTAGTTTAAAATCAGTTTTTTTGCACCTCTCCAACCATCACCCTCTTCACCAGCACCCCAAAATGTTTTCCCCGCCAGAAGTCTACTGGGCCCAACTCAACTACGGCGGACAGACGGAAATTTTTTTGTTTTTTGTCCTAAGACGTGAAAATACAAAATTTCAAAGCAGCAAATTTTTTTTTTTAAATTTCATGTCGATCACAATACTTTATTATTAAATAATTATAAACGAATAATAAAATACGTCGTCGTTGAATATAAATACTGTAAATTATTTATGCGACTTCATTGAATAGAAATAAGTTAAATGTTGTTTTTCCTGTTTTACTGATACCGTCTTCCAATCAGTGCTAAAATATTCAATCAATAAGTGCATATAAGTGATGACGAACCAGTGGATACAAGGGCAATTTTGTACATTATTATTAGAATAAACAAGTAATGTAAGCCACCCATTTACAAACATTCCAAACTACACAGCGTCATAATTCTACAATAAATACTGATTCAGCAAAAATTACCATAAACTTTCGTTGGCTTTCCTTAACTAGAATTCATCCAAACTCACTTTTCTCCTTGCGTAATCAAAAGACTTTTGCTACGAAAAGTAATCATCTGATTTCCATCATTTCGTACTACTCGCACATTTCAGTCCGTAATTTAGTGGACTACCTTCAAGGTGTTGGATGGAGTCTATGCTGATTAGAATCATCCCCAATTCCAGAAGATTGAACCGAAATCAAAATCAGAACGAGAAGTTGGTAATCTCACGAAGGTATGGCATTTACGGCGGCAACATACGAGTACCTGGGCAAAAGTTTAATCAAAATAAAGAAACAAACGAAACAGACAAACAAGCAAACAAACGGTGAGCATAGCGACTCAATCAAATGTCGAGAATAATAAAGAATCGCTAGTTTCCTGGCTGCTTCGGTTCATCTTGTTGTTTTCATAGATTCGAATCCTGGCTGAAATAAGCCCAGGATATGATACCTACCCCTAATCTGGGCATTTATTTCGTCCAATTACACGTAGCTTACGTGCGGACGTTTCCAGTTCAATTATCGGGCGAAGGGAATTAAATGTTTTCTTCGAAGAAATTCGTATCTTTCTGGAGTTTATTCTCGCCTACACGATCCGTGGAAAATGTTCGCAGCCGGTAAAAAGGACTTCTTGAACTATGCAGAAAATTGAAACAACGTCAATCCTGCTGAAAAGTGAAGGAAAGTGAGGGTGGAGCAGAAGGTGAAAAGGAAATGTTAAAATTGTGCTTTTTATGTAGACCTTCATTACAAATGGATCTATTTCGCCATTAAGACCGAATGAAGCCAGCAAGAAAATAATTCAAAAGGTTGCAATGTACTAAGGAACCAGGACGCCGGGAACATGTTTTTCATGTATATTTTTGTCACCTTTTCAAAGAAGTCCTAATTCAAAATATACGGAAAAACGAACATCATGCGCTTTTTTTTTATTTTCAATTAAAATCCAAAGGGAATATAAAAAAAATATTACAGAAAATCCATTTATATGACACAGGGAAGATCTATGAGTTTTTTTTTGGCACCTTGCAGGATGCTTCTTGGAGTAATACAGTGGCTTTCGGATAAACGGATCAGATTTTTCATCAGTTTAAAAATCGCTAGGTAACGAAATTATAATTATAGAAAAGCCATCTATTAGACGGAAGGAAAAGTTCCGACTAATACAGTCGGTGCCACAATTATTTGTGCACAATCTTTTCATGCGTAAAAGCTAAAGGGAAAGTACTATAACTTTTAGAAATAAGCAAAATTATATACATTTCCTTTTTTATAGTTACATATACATAGGTGCCTAAAACAATATTCAAAAATAAAAAATTTCTTAAAGAAGATTATGTATATGTGCACACCATTTTCGTGCCACAATTATTTGTGCACGTATAGCAGGTCTCTATAAAAGTGAAAAAAGATAATTATCAAATTAGTTTCAAAGGCTAAAATCTATAAAATTATGTGTTTAGTACTTTCTAAGTATTTTGTATTTCCACCCTTTGCCGCAGTAACCACCTCAAGCCGTCTAGGCATCGAATCGATCAAGTTTTGCAACACTGTCGTTGGTATATTACTCCACACGTTTGTCATATCTTTCCACGCTTCCTTAGGCAACCTTTTAATTTCTTGCCAAATTTTCGACTTCATCCAGTGCCAAACGTTTTCAATTACATTGAGATCAGGGCTTTGGGGAGGCCATGGAAAGACGTTTTGTCCAATATCTGCTAAAAACGTTGTTACAATTATTGATTTGTGAACATTGCCCTGTTGTGATATGAAGTTGCTGCCAATTAATTTGTCCCTTACGAAAGTTGCATAAGTTGCAAAGATACCGGTTGTTGTGTAGTCGTGTGCGAAGTCGTCGTAATAGTCTAGTGCGAATACTTATATTTACACCGAAAACTTTAATCCTGTTTATATCAAAACTAGGTTTTGAAAAAGCTAATAATAAATATATATGTAAGTTACTTTTATTTTTTGTTTCCTATAAAGTTTATTTTTGTTCATATCGTTTTGTATGAATTTCATGTTTTTGTTTATTATAATTAATGGTAATAAATTGACTTTTTCTTGTCCAGCAATTTTTATATTTTGTATTTGACACTTCTAGTAGCTATTAAAATTGTATTTTCTTATAACGAGGGGCGCATTATTAGGACGGCCCTGCTTCTACTGCTTTTGATTATCTCAGCGTCAAAAAATGAGATAATCTTAGAAAAATGTAAATGGTATGGAATTTGAAATTTGTTGAACTGGGTTTGACGTAAACAGATTGTAATTTGTATTCCGGTAAATTAGTAGTTCAACCTTAACTTTATTAATCAGCGCCATCTGTATGTCGAATTTGAAAAAAGGAGATCAAAAGATCTCTACATGTTCTTCATACATTTGGACATAGTCTGTAAAAAAACACGACTCTTAATCACGAAATTGATTAAACCGATTGCAAGAGAAAATTCTATATCTCATTGAAGTAGGTACTATATCCATTGAAAAATTATTTTGGATCAGTTATTTCATTTTCAAAATGATTTTTTTGGGCTGCATTTTTTGATTAAGGGAGATAAAGATTGAGATTGACAAAAGCTGACATTTCGATCTAATTATTAGTTGAAATTTTTATTCTGATTGTTACTTCGAGGTGGTAGTATCACACGAGGTGTACAAATAAGCTTCCGATTTCTACCTAACAAGACCATTGCATCTCGAATCTTGGCAGTTAGAATGTGTTTGTTACTTCACCAATAGAACTATCTTCAAACGCGTTAAAGGCATTTCAAAGTTTTACTAACTCGCCCAGACTCTAACTAGATTTTTTTTAATTTAAGTTTTATTGCAATACTTTAGTATTAAATTAAAATCAATTAAAAATAGGACAATTTTTTATATCCCTAAAACATTTTGGCCTAAAGAAGATAAAAGCTTAGTGCAACATTTTCTACGAGAAGAAACTGACAATAATCTGGTTTAACGGCTTAAGAATTAGCAAACTTCGTCTGTGTCCATACAAAAGTCATTAAAATAAGTAGTATATTTATTTTATATAATAAGTAAATCTGAAACAATCAATTTTTTTCCATACATATATTAACCATTCTAAAGAACTGGAGAAATTACTGGTAAGAGACAAGATAGACCTTCGACTAGATACCGCCCAAATGTCCTTAAAAATATGAACTTATAACTGACATGCAATGACTTTTTTTTATAATTTTTTTGGCAACACAGAGTTAGGCAATGACTAGATAAAATTCGAACATCAGACCACAAAAAGCTGACATACAAAGCTAGGAGCAAACAAAACCTATATTTTATGTATTTTCATGTAGTAGTACAATTAAGCTTACATACGGGATAATCATTGTCCTGATTGAAATTAAACATGTTGGTACTTAGATCGATCGATTCATAATCCTGAGTTTTTGCTGAAAAATGTTGAAGCCAGGACAAAATTTAATTTATCCGTGGAAAACTTATTTTGCCATACTTCCCATACAATTTTCGCATGAGGCTACTGTACGTGTGTCCTGTTTTTTTTTTAAATTATATGTTGTTTCCGTTGACACCTGAAAGCCGCACACGTATAAATCTCTTTTATCCATTCGGCTTAAGTGTAATAAAATAAGATTTTGTCGGTCCGATACAGTAGTAGTTTCAGAACGTGTACATTGGGATGCCATCCCTGCTGGTTTATTTCACTTAGCTACTCATATGTTTCACATATGTCGCCCCATTTGGATTTGTCTGTACACAAACATTGGGGCAGGAGTAAAGTCGATCTGACCAAGTTTACTTTGTCCTCAGCTATGTTGGCCTTAGTCCTTACCTTACTCACCGTTTCTATTCTATAAATTTCTTCCTCCGTTTTTTTTTATTTCACTCAGCAGCCATAGGACCAGGAAGGACATTGGAGGTAATGCTTGACCGTTCTCGGACAGGAACTAGCTGTAGGCACACCCGTATTGATATTAATGGTTGGACATAAATCACAATCATGTTGACAGGTTTCAATTAATTTTATCACATTGGGAATTAGCGAGCTGCTGGACCATCAAACCGAAAAGGAGGAAAAAAAATACGAATTCAGAGAATTATAACATAACGTTCGGACATGATAGGATTCTGGGGTGGTATGTGGTCTAATGGAGGGGGTGAGAAAAAATCATTGGGGGTTGTATGACCATTACCCTGGCAAAACATTCCCCGCCAGTGGATCATCGAACAAATAATGAAAACATGTCGTGGTCAAAAGTAACCTCCACCATGTTAGGTCATTTCCTTTTTGTAATGATTGCCAGTGGGGTGCTGATAAGTTGGCAAAGGAATCACAGTGGCCTTATACGTGATGTAAGACTGCGTCGTTGGTTGTGTTGCTATTAACAGATTTCAGGACTTCGGAGCCCAAGGATTAGTTTTTGTCCGACGGAATATAGCCCTATTAATAATATTTTGAATCTGAAGTCTTATTATTCTTCGATAGGGGGAGCAGCTGTGCTGAGAGGAAAAAAATGTGAAAGTATGAACCAAAACTTGATAGCTAATGTACTGAAATAAATCATTTTTGGAAAGTTGTGGTTTTTAGTAAAATTGAATCCAAATAACTTTGTTGATATTAAGAGGTATCTGCCTTAGCCATAGTTGTTATAAAATAAAACCCTTAAGAAGCTTGTTGTATTTTGAAACTAGACAAAAAGTTTGATTTTTTGAAATTAATTTTGAAATCAAATTTTAATATCAATTGACAGGCACCTTAAATTTGATTTATTCCAAATTTTTTGTTATCCAAAATTTACTTGCTTTTTATTTATATGAAATATTGTTAAAATTGGAATAAATCAAAAGAGGCTGCATTCGAAATTCTCTCTGATTGGTAATTTTTTGTTTGGTGTAATAAATATTAGCGCTCTCTGACTATAAGCATACTTCCGAAATTTGATCGAAATTGAAGTGATTGCGTATGCGGATGATCTGGTGATTTTGGTCTCAGGAATATGCCCTTCCGTGATCAGTGAGATCATGGATGGAGCTCTGGGTAAGGTAAGCACTTGGGCTACCAGCTGTGGCCTCAGTGTAAGTCCGGATAAAACTGAGTTGGTGCTATTCACCAGAAAAACCAAGATACCAGACTTTAACCTCCCCCGCCTCAACGACCAACCGCTCCAGCTCTCTTCCAGGGCAAAGTATCTTGTTGTTATCCCCGGTTCAAAGCTGAGATGGAAACTAAACATAGAAAACCGGGTGGAGAAAGCCCGTCTGGCCTTCTACGCCTGCAAAAGAACCTTCGTCAAGAAGTGGGGACTCAAACCTAGGATGGTTTTGTTACTGTACAATGCCGTAATACGTCCAATTCTCAACTATGGGTCACTAGTCTGGTGGGCAGCTTTGAGTAAGGATTATAACATAACTAAGCTCAGTAGAGTTCAGCGAAGTGCGGCAATAGGCATCCCAGGTGCTATGCAGTCATTCCCGACCGATGCTCTAAACGTGCTACTCCACCTCCTACCAATCGACCTTTATATAAAAAACACCTCATCAAAGAATGCCGTCAGACTCAAAGAATCTAGGTGCTGAACTGCGAAGCCGTACGGGCATAGCAACATCCTGGGACAGTTACCAAAGGAATTGGTTACGTCACCGACTGACTACATCACCCACAAACTGAGCTTCACGAAAGGCTTCTCTGTTGGTTTCCCAACTAGAGAGGAGTGGAAGAACGGTGCGGTGGAAACAGACTTCGACACGATAATATTTACCGACGTTTCAAAATGGACTGCGTGGTCGGGGCAGGAATATTCTCTGATACACATAATGTCGCAAAGTCCTACCGGACCACGCTAGCGTCTTCCAGGCGGAGATACTGGGGATCCGTGAGGCTTGTCGGACACTGAAACACGACTTATCGCCAAAACGCAATATCGTTATTTTTACCGATAGCCAAGCCGCAATTAAAGCACTAGATTCGGCTACCATCTTCTCTAAACTGGTACAGCAATGCCGTAGCGAACTAGCCGGTTTAGCGGAGTGGCTCCAAGTTATTGTGCTCTGGGTCCCGAGACATAGTGGGAAATGAGCGGGCTGATGAACTGGCCAGGAAGGGCTCCGCTCTACTCGGCTCTTTTGCAGAACTAGTCCACGTTCCTTTAGGAGTTGTCAAGAGAGACATGCTCTCCCACTTCCAATCAGCGGCTAACTCCAGACGGAAAAGCCTTACCACCTGCGCCATATCTAGGAAGATGTGGCCATCTTACAACCGAGCCAAATCAGACGAACTACTGTACAAGACCCGGACACACATCTCCAGAATTACGGCGATTAGTACGGGTCATTTGGGAACATGCATTCCATTTAATGTACACTGCCTTCCTTTGCGAGTGTCTGGCTTTAGCTAGAGCCCGAGAGCGAGGACTAGGCAAACCTTTCTACGGGAACCTGAGGGAGATTTCGGTTAAGAAAAGTGGAGAGTTATTACTCTTCCTGGACAGTACAGGATGGATATAGCAGATCAATTTTCCTCGCACTCATCCTTTAAATGTGTCACAACAACCCCTAACATTCGGGTTTAACACGAGTTTGTGGTTTCAAAACGGCCATTGAGCTAATTGAGCTTCGTCCAGAGGACAGAGCTGCCACTTAAACCAACCAACCATAGAAAGCCATCCACGAGGATAGGAAGCTATCCTAGAAAAATTAGAGTATGTATGTGGGACAAAAACATTTTCTGTGAAAAGGTGTTTTTTCTACATTTTCACGAATTTGTCATATCTTTTAGGTCTATCAATGTATTTAAATTAATTTCACATGTACGATTCTACGATTATTTAGGCACCTAGAAACCGTTCTCCAGATTTTTTGATAATCAACCCCTAAGGTGATGTATAGTATTTCTATGTGTTTTCACGAATTCCGACACATTTCATAGGTCTAGTGAGATATTGAATTCGCTTTTACTTCTAAGGGCTTTAAATATAATCGTCAAGAAACCAATTTAAGATTTCTTTTGATATTCAAACCCCGAGGTGGTGTAATGTGGTTGTACAAAGTTTTCACGAATTTTCTTTCTTAATTTTTGGTTTTTGGGAGGGTGTTAAATGATTGGGTTTGTTTTTACGAATTCTGACATATCTGTTAGGTCTCATGAGATATCCAATTGTTTTTCACTTTAACGTGCTTTCTATATAATCGCCTATAAATCGGTTTCAGAATATTTAGATACACACCCCTAACGGGTTATGTCGATTTAAAACCCTATGTTTTAATTGAAATTTAAAAAAAATTACTGGGCGCAACTTCATTATTTTTTGGGTGGAAGTCCGGAACACGCGAATGTCAACTTAAACAGTAACGAGGAGGCATTGGCATAATAAGATTTATTCCCGAAAAATATTATAATAAAGTTGCGCTCAGACAGTTTTTAGATTTTTGTAAGAAAACATTTTAGATTCATCTAATTATTGGATTAGTTTCACTCAGGTTGCAAGAAGTCCTGACTGAAGAAAACGCTACATATACTACATACATACTCGACTAGCTTTCAAGCAAATCTAAGCCAGTAACTAAGTTGTACTGACTGTATTAGACTTTCTAAGGTAGCCTGTGACTAGATTAGATTTAGAGTCTATGGCTATTAAGTATACAAATATCATAGCTCACATTTAATATTTGAATCGCATCTGGAGTGGATTAAATAGAACCACACAACAGCAGGGAAATATTTCTTTTTAATAATTTTAAATGAAATATTTAAATTGAGAACGATCCGAAATAATTAACTGTTTCATTAAAGCAAAAACAAACTCAGAATTTTTTTATTTAAATATTTCATCAAAATAAAAATAACAAACAATAACCCATACAGAGCAACTTAATAAATTGCATACAAAACTATTTGAAATGAATTTTGATTAAAAATACGCTACGAGTAGAATTTGGGAAAATCGCCCAGTCAAACTTCGCCTAAGAATGGGGTCAAACTGTATCAAAACTAAATAAAACGTGGTATTTGCTCCGGCGGGAGTGGAATAATTTCGAGAGGGAGCAGCCCAACAGCCGCCACCCCCACACTCGAATCTCTCGTAGGAAATCCAATTAGAATTCAGTTCTCATCTCATGTTTATTGCAAGTCAAAAAATGTTGAGACGATACACCTACAGGAGTTTGTCGAGCGGAGGGCGGAACTCACCCCCCAGAAAGGCCCTAGATGCCGAAAAAGAAATCGTATTAAGATGTTTGGCCAATGGAAGAGCTTTGAATTAACTGGGAAAAGGTAGGCAAAGACAGGACCCACTTTTTAACGAAAATTGTTTTTTTTTTTTCATTTTCATTTTCATTTTGCACCCCTGTGCTGCTTTCACCTTCGAGATGAAGTCTTTAGTGTTCGTATTCTCTTATCTTTGCAGCGTTGTACTTACACTTTAAGGTTTTTTTCTACCCAGTTTCGAGAATAACCAACTGTTGGGGGATGATTGTGAGAAGGGAGTTGAGTTAAGTCTTGAAGAGTGGCGGCGACGAAGTTGGTTTCGAAGTAAACACGTTAAGATAACATTGTCGTTAGTTTTGGAACTTCAGTAGGGGGACATGTGTGTGAAGAAATTGCAGGCCAATGTAGGACTCGGATCCATCCACTTAAGGTCGATAGTTAGGCGGGACACGTATTTTTCTCTTGAATAAGTAAAACTGTCGAAAAGAAAAGTGTATTAGGAACAGAAATGCGTTCACACACTATCACCTTGTCTTTTATTTCAGAACAAGAGTGCCAAGCAGATAGTAGATACGTGTGAAAGTGGTCTAGTGTGTATGTGGGGTGGTAGGGGTCGATGTGGGGTGGATGTGTAATGCTACTTTTGCAGATATGGTCGCGACTGATTCGTTTTTGTGTTCACACGTCTGCGTGCATATTCCCGAACGTTTTCAATAGTAGGATAAAGTGTCCCTGGGCACATATTAACTAAAAGTCCTTATTTCGATGCGAGTGGAAGGATCAACGCACGTATCCTCTACGACTGCTTCTATTGGGAAAGGAACGTTAGCACACATCCCAGTCCGGTTTTTGTTTCCATTATTTATTATCTGTTTCTTCGCGAAACGATTTCCATGCTCGCCAGGATTCGGTATTACCATCCCAGGATACGCAAACGTTTCGTAATGTTGCTACTGCTCAGGATATCCGGGATAGCTGTAGGTGTTTACCGGATTTAATTTCTGAAAATGGTTCATTGCTTCTCGCTTTCTATCCAATTCATGTTTACCGATTTTCTATCTAGTGCCTCGACACGTTACTAGATTCGAGCGTTCTCGTTAAATGGCACGAATACGGCGTACTGGGTTTTCCGGAAAATTGATTTCAAAGTTGTATTTTATCGTATCGGAAGATTGGAAAGTGGTAACATGAGTGAGTGTAGCGGCGGTATTAGTAGAGAATCCTGGCGGAATGATTGAGTTCGAATGGAAGCAAAAATCGTCGAGTTTAATCAATTGTAGTGCACATATATGTAATCAGAAACAGGTGAAGCGTGTGGTGAAAAGTATCTAGAAGTATCAATGAGTCAGCTCGCTTTAATGTACTAAGGGAAGGCTGATAACTTGTTCGAATGCTTAAGGGTGCGGTAAGGGTTATAAAATCAAAATTCTTCCTAATGTAAAAGCATTTAGTTTATGAGTATGTGTATTCAACAACCTTTCTATTGAGGAAAGGTTGAGGAAAGCAGAATGGCTAAATTCCATCCAGGTTGTTCTGTGAAATATGCAATATTTCTATTATTTTTACGGAAGCCTCCACAATAGCCTTATTATTCCAAAGTTCAACTTACTAGCATAAACAATTCCTGATTTGCATTTTTCTTCCTTCTCCACTCAAAGGGGCCAACCTATCTATTTGCTATAAAAACTTACACAAGACAACACTGTTCGGATCGTTTGACGAACATCCTAAATTCGAACTGGCATCACCAATTATCGAACCCGTTAAATTCCCTGTCGAATTACCGCCAATCACATTAGCCGATGATACAGCGGCTGCCGCGGCGGCGGCCGCAGCCGCTGCATATTTTATATCCAGTGGTCCACTGTCGGGCGGTTCGAGCGGTTCTAATGGCGGCGGTAATTGCCGATGCGAAAAGTGTTGCGGTAGTGACGGTAATTCGTGCGGTAATAAATTCGCTATATGACTGGGATGCAAAAGATGAGCGGTTTCGCGAAATTTCAACGTTTCGAGCGAATGCGATAGAATGTGCCGGGTCAGCTTGCTCTGATGCGGAAACGTTGCACCGCAGTACATACACGGATACATGGGCCCAACTTGGTCGAGGGGTGATGGTCCGCCGGTTGTATTACAACCACTGCCCACACTACCACCACCACCCCCGCCGCCAAGACCGTGCGGCGATTCGGACGTTTCCTGCAAACCAAACAAAAATCCACATCAACTTCTTTTCTGTTTTTTTTTTTTGATTTTTTGAATTTTTTCTATTTTTATATTTAATTTTTTTTTTCTCATTATTTTCGTGATATATTTTTTGTGACTTTTCAATATTTCTAAGCTTGTTTTTTTTTCTAGACTAAAAAAAATTGTTCATTTTATTATTTTATTTCATTAGCAATCAAAAAATGAAAATAAAATTATATGGAGAAAAAAAAGGTTGTAAGAAGATATTTCACAAAATTGTGTGACTTTGCGAAAATGATTCTCTCCTTTCCGTACTACATTATTAGTTTATTTAATTCAATTTTAATTGATTACAACCAAAATGTTATCGAAGCAAGAGGGGCAGAGCTGCTTATTCGCTCTGTTGTTAATATTTGATTTTTTCTTTACAGTTTCTTTAGTTGCTGTAACCGAAAATTAAATTTCCATAAAACTTAAAGAAGTTTTGAAAATAAAAATATATGCTCCAAAAATTATTTAAAAAAGAAATAAATAAATAAATAAAATACCATGTATATTCTTTTAACATTTTAAATATATATATTTTTTTCATTTCAACATTATGTTATTTTGTATATTTCGTAATTTTTGATTTGCTTTAGTTTTTTTTTTTTTTCAAGAAGTTGAGGTTCGATTTTTGTTTGGGCGCTGGAATAACGTCATAATTATTAATTTATTATTATAATCCGATTTAGCATTGCTGAAGTATTTGGTTATTTCAATTTTTGCGTTTATAAATTTTGAGATATTTCATTAGATTCAGTTTTCTTTTTCATTTCGTTATTGTTTACAAAAAAATATTATTTTTTTTGAAAAAAGAGCGTTTTTCGATGTTTTTTAATAACTGAATAAATTTTGGATATATATAATTCTTATTTTTTCAAATGCTCTTGTTGTAAGCAAGAAAGATAATTTTATAGTAAATAGTAAAGTATTTTCAAGAAGTTTTTCCACTCAGATTTAATGTCATTAGCACTCTTTTTTCGAATCGAATAAATTTAACACAGAAATCATAATTTAAGTTAGAGTTTGCTGATGTTTTTTTTTAAATATATAGTATAAGACATAAACAAATAAATGTAGAGAACGGAAATTATAAATTTAATTATAGTTTAAAAATTTTCGTGATCAGAAATTATTTAAGGAATAGAATTTGATTATTTTTTTTTGTATTTATAAAAATAATATATTAATATATAGCACAGCCATTTCCAAAAAACGTAGATCAACTTCTTGATAATAAGAAAAATAATTAAATTTATAATAAGTAAACAGTTCTATTTTGTAAGTTTTAATTGCATATCTAAAAGCATTCATTACCTTCGAATCGCTAAAGTCTTTTTCGTAGGGGAAATACAAAATAATTGATTTTTTGGGCTTTTTTAGAGTCTACTTACCATTAACCGTGAAATTAAAAAAAAATAAATACAGCAATTTTTTTTTTCAAGTTTAACAGAATTTTTTTAAAAAATAATTTAGTCAATAATAAAATAAAAACTAACCAAAGGAGGTTAATTAAAAATTCGATGTTAAATCAAATAATAGTTCAAGAGTTCTCGAGATAAGAAGTCTGCTTCTGGAGAAACATTGTTTTCTCGACTCTCGTGTGTGTAATCGAAATCCCCAAAAAATATGTGCTAAATGAGGCGTCAAAAAATTGAAATGAGAAGTTTCAGGGTTTTCAGTGCGACGAAAATAAAATGAAATAAAAATCAAAAATTCGGTTTTATGAACATAACCAAAAGTGGGTAGTAAAAATACCATCCCTTTTTCCAGATCAGGTCCAGAAAATGCTTCCCTAACGCATAGAGTTCTGCACATCCTTTCTCTTTTCCAGTTCCAAATTTTTTTAAGCTTATTTACCAATATAAGTAAATATTTCTTGTTAAAATAATTTTTGAGGAGGGACTATACCGAGGGGAAAGTAGTACAAAACGTGGTAGGCGGGTAAAACAGGGACCCGCGGTTTTTTTCATCCGTGAATGTAGAATCTTGCTACAAATCGCCTTATCAGCAAAAATGCACATGTCTCATTATTAGGTATTTGTCTTTTGCCGCGATCAGATGTTTTACCGCAAGCTGGACAGAATTATAGTTTTTGAAAAACAAAATTATTTTATTTAGGTGTTTTGTTTCTTTTTATTTTTGGGGATTTTGTGTGTTTAATTTTGCGGTACGTATATTATTCTTTCCGTTGTTGCCTTCTGTTTAATTTGTGACTCATTAATTCTAGGTACGAGTATGTAGTGATACCCAAATAAATGCAATGAAGTATTTTTGCAAGAAATTGTCAGTTGGATAAAACAGGGTATTCTATGGGTGGATGAAACGGGGTAGTGCCCCGTCTTATACGACTTAAAAGTTTTTTGAACTCTCTTTCACTAATTTTTTTCCGCTAAGCCTAAACTGCTGGATGAAGCTCCGCCAAGCACAACTGCCGAGTACGATCCAAGTAGATGGATGACAAGGTTGATATTTTTGAATTGGTTAGACCGTTTTATAGAATTCTCCAGCCCGTCTGAAGACAAACCAGTTCTATTCCTTTTGGGTGGTCATGCTAGTCATACCAAAAATATCGAACTTATTGAAAAATCTCGAAACAATCATGTAATACTTCTTTGTTTTACACCACATTGCACTCATAGAATGCAACCACTTGACGTGTCCTTAATGGCACCCCTAAGTCAATACTATTTGGATGAATGTAGAAAATGGCTTAGATTGCACCCTGGACGCGCAATTACTCCATTTCAAATCGGAAAAATATATGCTACAACGTTTATTAAAGCGGCCTCAATGGAAACAGTCATAAATGTATTTCGAAAAACGGGTATCTATCCATTGGATTTAAAGGTGTTCCCAGATTGGATGTTTGCACCGTCAGAGACTACGAACATACTAATTGAACTGGATAAGGATCAAAATAATGAGATAGAGACTTCGGTGTTCTTTACTTCGAGCTTTCCAGCAGGAAGCGATATTTCGACAGAATTGATTGCTTTGACTTTCGAAACCCAATCAGACCACGATGATGCGCCATGTATTTTCTGTATGAAATGTATTCTAAATCCAAAAGCAATGAAGGATAAGCAATGTGCTCCACTTGTAAGGGTTGGGCTCATGAAGCCTGTACAAGTCTTGATGCAGAAGATTGCGAACACTACATATGCGATTTGTGTAAATATAAATAAGGCCATAGTTCCTACTAATACTCATGTTGATCAAAATGAAATATCATAAAAATGCGGAAGAACATTAATTTCTTAAATTTGTAACTTATTCGACTGAACGAAAAGACTAATTTATATTTATTTTCTTTTGTTTTGTTATATATTTTATTCAAATTTTTGTTTATGAAAAATGACTAAGAACTTTGATTTTTATAAAAAAAATGTGCTTAATTTCGAACAAATACATTACCCCGTTTTGTTCAACCATGCGCATAAAACGAGAATTTTGACGTGGTCGAGAAACTACAATTTTTTCACCTCTAGTGTAATTCATATAGGTACAAATAAAAGTACGGGGAAAATAAGAAGAAAGAAGTAAAGAACAACTTAATAATATTATAAAAACAATGTCTTACACCAATTCGAAGATATTTTACAGTAAACAATAAAGACCCCGTTTTGTACAACTTTCCCCTACCTACAAGTATCTTCAAATTTAATAAGATTTAATTTATTCTATTGCAGATATTCATTTTAAATTTGGATTGGAAATTAGAAGTACATACTAGGAATTAGTATAGCCGATTCCTGCCGATAACTTTAAAAATCCGTCAAAACTTATTTCAAAATTTTGAACAAATTGTGTTAGGGTTAGAGTATTTTTCCTTTGTAAGCCTCATGTAAAACTTTCGAAACACAAATTGTTGTTAAAAAATAAGGAAAAAAAAGACCAGTTCATAATTTTATCTCCGGGTCATCAATTATATCATAATTATAATCTTTTTATTTATTTATAATATTATACAAATTTTCTACAGAAAGCAACATTTATTGTATTTTGTAAACTTTTATCGTTTTTTTTTATTTTATATGTACGTTTGTCCGTTGTTTTTTTTTACATAAACATTTTTTTTTAAATTTTACTTTTTTTACTTAGCGAATAAAATTTCACTATTTCATAGAGATTTTTATTTATACAAAATTTCCGTTTCGTTTTTTAATTCATCGGAAACGAATACAGCACAACTTTTTTTGTGAATAATTTTTACGCGATTTCTTAAGCAGGGAAAAATATATTGGATTTATTTTTTTTTCTTAAAGGCACACATGCAAACTAATCGCGCATTAGAATAAATATTGAATGCAATAATTTGTTGTAAAGGGAATACTATCTGTTTGTCTTATTTACAAGGTTTAATATGCTGATATGATTCTATATTATCGGTAGTTTTGTTATGCATGTGTGCGGTTCAAGTGCAAGGGTAACAATTGGAAATTCATGTCGGGTATGTAACAATCAAATTATGATATGTTTGTTTAACTTCTCATTCTATTATCGTTTATTGTTGGGATATGTCTTCAGGGATAATTCAATTTCGGTCCAGATTTGTTGTTTTTTTTCCGGAAGCTCCTTGATGGAATTATTGGTAGCGATAGGATAGCAATTCTCAACATCACATACTTTTACATTAAATTTAATTCAAATATAAGAAATTAATAATTTGGGTGGGCTTTATTTGTTTATAACACTCTTGTTCTCGGAATTCTCACCCGTTTCTTGTATAAAATTATTATTCTTTTTTTTTTATATTTATTTCACTTAAAATTAAGTTTTCTTTGTTTAATGGAAGAACCTCGTTCATATTAATATCCTTTAGTGCTGTTTCCAACTGTTTGCTGAAATAAAAATGAAAATGAAACCATTTAGTTATCTTGTTATGGTTTTCATTTCAGATGTGAAGTTACCTTTATAGTGTACGTCACGATACATACTGGGACACACCTTGCCGGTCTGTTTTGTTCGAAAGTCGATGTTTGTTCGAACAGGTCGATGTAAAAGGGGTTGTGGCGGCCTGAAGTTATTCCCAACCGGAGCCTTGGGATGATCCGGTCCACCTTGCATTAGACGACGTAAGGCAAATAACTGTGGATAAATAATGGGTGGTATTACAATTAGAAATTTCATTCTAGTAAGAAATTTTAATTGAACGGAAGTTGTAAGAAGCTTTAATACATTAAAGGATTCGAAGTGCATAGCAATAGAATCGATTCGGTAGGAAAGATGGATACTACATCTTCCTAATTACTACGACACTATTAATCTCCTCCCACCAACTAAAGTCTTCAGAGGATTCTCGCGCTTGGAATTCCATTTAGAAGCCATTACCGACTAGATAGATACTGCTTCTACTGCACTTTTCGAGGGCAATCAGGTATACGCTTCAATTAAACTTCCCCAATTTGTTTGATTGTTGGTAGAGTTCAAGGCATGGGCGCCCATAGAATATTTTGTAGGGAGGAGCAGAGCTGTGGCTGTTGCAGTTTTTGGGAACTGTTATGTGACGAACAGAATGTAGTATGTGGATTTTGTTCAAATAAGAATCAATATGTCTTTTCTGTCGCACCTGTAAAATTCTTGCGCACCTCAATTAGCAGCAAATATAAAACTTTCAATGAAGAAAAATCCAAATTTTACCTCGAATTCGTTAGTGAAAGAAATCGCAATGCAAAAGTTCTTGAAACATGTGCTTACACCTATTTCATTACACCAGTAAATAGTAGGTGCAGAAATAAAACAGATAAAATTAAGGCATTCCTTTGAGTTGGAACCATACGAAAGGTCTTAAAAAAGTGTGCCTTCTTTTTTTCCGAAAAAAACTAGGAACTCGGGAACGTTTTAAACAAAAAGCGCACTTTTTTCGGATATAGAAAAAGTGGTAACTATCCATTACATTTTTCTCGTATTATAATATTATCTTGATAAAATACTAGTGGTGGAAAGTGACCTCTATTGCGCCACTCTCTGAGACTGCTCTTGTTTCTTAGGTCACTGTATTTTTGCTTAAGCCGTCTTCTAGTATTTTCGTAAATATTTTGCAAGTGAAGAGATATGGTGAAATTCGTGAAAATATTTACGACTCATTTTCATTATCTTAGGAGATGAGTATACAAAACTAAAAATGATTGTATACACATATGTAAAAGAATCGCGTGAAAGTGTAAATCAATTCGATATCAGATCATACCTTAGAGACTTGTGTCGAATTTATGACAGTATAACTCCTTTTCATCATCCGTTTCTTTGCCCCACCTAAAAATTTGTTTAACTGAAATTTCCGCTACAGCAACATATGTTTATTAACCCTCCGTGGTCACACCTCTGAATTAAATCACGGTGGTCACACTGGGTCGATTCTACCCAGTCAATTTTCAAAATGGTATTATGCCCAAACTATCTGTCCGAAGTGCTTAAAAAAATTCAGGAACATTCAACAAACGTTTTAGATGATGTATAAAAAATTTATTTATAAAAATAAAATGGCGTCATGTTAAAAAAAAATCATGAAGAGGTGAAAACGTAAAAAGGCACTTTTCGATAAAGAAAATCACAGCTTCGTCAATTTTCAATATTTTTTCATAAAATGTTGGCGTTTTACTCCTTAGATATGCTACTCCTTGGAAAAAAATAGTTGCATGATGCGCGTTTCCAAAAAGGTATTTATTCCGACATATGGAGAGGGTCTATTTTGGAGTACGGAAAAATAGAGTATTATGGAAGAACGATATTTATTTAAAAAAAAATTAGTTTTTATTGTAAATGTAATGTAGTGTTTATTATTATTTGTTATTCTTATTATTTCGTAAATTATTATTATTTTGCTTCACTCATGTAAACCGCAATCAACGCATAGATATAGACGATGTAAATCACACATTGGCCGTTGGCAACTGCTGCACTGCCGTTTCGTTTTCCTATCTTGTCTTGATGGTCACAGCCTACATCTTATCGGCTGCGGGAGTGTGATTCGCTGCTCCTGTTCAGGTGGAGGATCATTTCGCCCAAGAATTCCGGCACTGCCCGTTTTGACGTCCAGTCGGAGGGGTGGGAGTTCGAATCGTTCCTCCAGATACGGTTTGACAAGATAATGTACCAGCTTCTTCAGGCACTGCTTCGCTGTCATACCTTTTTCTGTATTGCCTTGATTATTATTATATTTCACATATGCAAAATACTTGTGGAAATTTCGTTTGACCGGTAAACAGGTAAATTCCCTTTAAATTCGCCGAAAGACGGCCTCGAGCACGTGAGTCCAAAATACGAGAATCCATAGAGGCATCCTCAACTTCCATATCGTCGTCTTCGCTGCCTTCTGACATTGCACTTAAGTTGTCCTCTTCTCCAGATGATTCGCCGCCAAAATCTTCGTCCAGAATGTGCGACTGGAACGAGCGATCTCGAAAATTATATGCCATGTGGTAACATATGAACACGTTAATTAGAAGTAATTCCTCGAAAAAAAATTTTTCCTGGTGCACCATGTATACTTACTGTTACAACGCTTATTTAGAACATATCTACTATGGTTACACCTGGGTCGATTCTACCCGGGCCGCGCGCACGATGTTCATCTTTCAACTGCTGTCTCGAAACTGACGGTTTATTCTAATCGCTGACTCTCCCTAAGTACAGAGGGTAGTTCAAACTACAGGTAGATGGCGACTAAAGTTCCATTTAGAGCAGGGGACTAATACATATATACGCCCAAATTTTTCCTCGGGTCGATTCTACCCAGTGTGACCACGGAAGGTTAACTTTCAACTTCCTAGTATAAGCCGTTCCTGAAAACACAGAAACAATCCGGTACCATACTAGCTCTATTAAAAAAATTTATTTCTAGGATGTATCGAAATGAAAGCCTATATAAAAATTAAATTTCAACTTTATGCAGTATGTGATTCACATACCCCACAAAAAGTCTACAAATAGCCAAGAAGTTACAACTTACTGACTTAAGCGGTTCCTGTGATATGGAAACCTTTTTTTTCTCGGCTGAACCTAAAGTTGCCAATTAATGAGGTAGGTACATACCTTGTGTAATAATTTGAAGTTACTAGCCCAAAGAGTTTGTGGTCTAACAGCTTTCAAAGTAAGAAATTTTTTTTTTTTTAAATTCCGGGTTGAGCCAAATTTTTTATTATTGAAAAACGAATCAAGTAAAATCAAGGTTAGCGCAATGAAGGACAATTACTAGAAAGCATGACCGGTCTAATGGTGGTCAGAAACCGAAAATGGTCGGAATGTAAGGCGCGCTCAATGTCAAAATTCAGAAAGGAGAGCTTGATGTAATTTATTGAAATATGATAGCTAACAATTTATTTACTAATTATAAAAATTCATCAATTATATGAATATGTTGAGGAATATTGGACCTAAGATTGACAAAACGTAGCTTGAGAAAATTTTAAAAATATATTAATGAAAACTTGGTCAATAATCGGAATGGCAAGACTTTCGCTAAAAGTGGCAAATAGTTTTTAGGAAAGCTTCGCCCAAGGTTAGATGAGGAAAATGAGATAGGCAATGATTCACGCAGGACGAAATCGAGGATTTGCTAGAGATTATCAAATATTGAGTAGACAGATTGGCTAAACTCAGGTGCTTCGTTGGCTCAGTGGTAAGTACCCTGAGATCGTGTGTTCGAATCACACCTATGGCCAAGGTCTCATAACCCGTGGTTTAAGTACAGAAGTATTATTTGAAGCAGTAATAGTGCCCACAGTCCTGTTTTATCGCCATATTTTCCAGAAGGAGTTATATGTGATCTGAACAAAAATAACATTGCCTCGGGAAGAGCACATGAACTGCAAAAGCTTGTTTAGCTAAGTCTGGACCATGTGGGGACCTATTGCAAAACAAACGTCTTTCCACTTAGCTTCAAATATCTTCAAGAAACTTTTCGAAAATCTAATTGAGTTTCTCAGCAGCATTATCAGTCTGCTGCTTGAATAGCTCCAATTTCTATACTCTTCAGCATTCATGACCCAAATAACGACTGAATTATATTAAATTCGTCATTTTATTGAACGATCAAAACGGTACGGTAGAAACATCCCTTTAAGCATAACTTCACGAGAGCAAACATAAGTAGCTATTAGTCGGAAGATATGAAACAGATTAGATCCCAAGTGAATTGGCCAACATAATCGTTGAGCTAACGAAAATCTAGGAACTAACATTGTTCCGACCAAAATGTGAAACATTATGCATTATACATTGGGGAGGGGAGGGGGGATGGGAGTAAGTCAGTACAGGCAAACTCCATAGCATATTGTCACTGAAGAAAAGTTTAATCAATTCATGAATTAATTTTCTACTAAAGGTGATCGTTTATGGGATACAAACTCGACTAATGAAAATTACACATCCCCATTTCGCAAGTTTTCACACCCCCATACACATGTTTGATAGTTACACCTCTGTATGATGATAAAGTTAAAGCAAGATAATCATAACAAAGACGTAGTGTTGTCCTGGATCCCTGGATGGTGTAGTGATTTAATAGTAAGTTTGATGATGGCAAAAAGTTGAATATTGCAGACGATATAACAATCAGTTTTATGACAACAACAGCGATGGAA
Source organism: Beris morrisii (assembly GCA_951812415.1). Taxonomy (NCBI): domain Eukaryota; kingdom Metazoa; phylum Arthropoda; class Insecta; order Diptera; family Stratiomyidae; genus Beris; species Beris morrisii. The sequence goes on from OX638310.1 coordinate 145,792,926, forward strand.
GCAACAGTCTTACAAAACGAGAATGTGGCTTGATTGCGAAAGGGTGGAATTTTTTTAAAGTTGAATATTAAATTATTTTTTTTTTAATTTTCAGCTTGAGCAGCAAGTAAACAACAATTGAATAACAACAAATATAAAACTGGATGGCAGTGACCTTATGCATATGGGTGTCCTCTTGGGTATAGTTAGAGTGAGTGGTATACGGCGAAATAGTTCTACGTTCTCGATTAATTCATGCATAGCGATGGAACGAAATTTCACCAATGGACCAGATGTCAGACAAGTTAATTAACATCTCATTAATTATGCATTAAAATTGATATATCGCCTCATGGGTATGATGAAGAGGGCTTCAGAACGCTCAGCTAGCTGTTAAATAAATTCGAATGCGAATAAATCAACTCTTTTTGAAGGGATGTGAGCATATAGTTGTTCAGTTACTTTACGGTGATCAGGTGGGTGGACGTATTCAATCGCAGAACATAATGTTAATATTGGTAACAGATGTTTCTGTTCTTTTCGATTTTTTTTTTCAATTTGCGGTTATAGTTTTCAATTTGGCTGGCAAAATACATATGGGGATTTTATTGAGGTTTTTTGTGGTTTCAGTACTTTCGAAACGTGTATACCGATTCTCTATAATGGAAACGATTCACTCCCACCGAGTTTTTGTATATGATATATTAACTTAAGGACCAGGTCTTCCATCCTCTTTGCTGAAAATGTTGGAAATGTTGCTGAAAGTTCACCTCTACAAACTAACACATGCTGTGCATGTTGCGCAATTAAAAATCATAAAGGAATTTTTACGGCAAGCTCCCAAATTTCAACAGAAAAATTTCCTGTACACAAGTTTTTTGGGAGTGGATACGAAAAGATTTAGAGAACAAGACAGAAATCAATACAAAAACCACATCCTTGGGAGCACTGCTTATCACGTCAGTTAGAAATACGTCGGCTTGAAGAAATATTCAAGATGTCTGCATTGCTCCCACCTGTCCGGTGATCGGAAGCTTAAATGTCTTAGTGGTTGTAATAAAAACGTTTATTTCAGCACTTTGATGGTAAAACTTGCTGTTTATCTCATTTATTGCTGAGTTAAATCTGAAATTATTTTGAATTTCACGATTTATTATATTACTTTATTATTTCAATAATACAGTATTGTGATCGATTTTAAAAAAAAAAATTTGTTACCCTGAAAATTTTACTTTTCACGTTTCATGACTAGTAAACATGAAAAAAGCAAAAAAAAATTGCAGTCCGTCTGTCCGTCTGTCCGTCTGTCCGTCTGTCCGTCTGTCCGCCGTACGTCTACCGATGTACGCAAAATTGTTTGAAGGCTTGTAGCACCAAAACCCTTTGAGCTATTTAGTTGAATTTTCGTGGGTAGACTGGGTACACCCCTTTAAGGTGCCACTTTTAAGGGGGTGGTGGTGTGAGGGAGGAGGTGGTGGAAGCGTTTTAGACGGAAAATTTTAGTTTCTATATCTCAGCAACCGCTTATCATACGAAGCTGAAACTTGGAATTTATATAGAGCTTCAGTAGTGGACCCATTTGCAAAAAAATTGCCGATATGGGTGAAGGAGTGGGGGGAAAAACAATGAGTCCGAGACGCTCGAAAGCTGAGATTACAACATTCTAAAATCCATATCTCCTAAACTGTTAATATCACGTTATCAAAACTTAATGAATATCTGTAGGTATACTATCAGAATCAGATTTTTGAGTGGAGGGCGGCGTGGGGTGGGGGAGGGTGATGGGTGAAAAATTTTAGATTACGATATCTCACGAACCAATTGTACTAGAAAAATAAAATTCGGTTTCTGAATAAAGGTTGACAAATAAAGTTTGCTGGAAGTAAATTTTTTTAAGAGGGCGGTGGCGTATTGAAGTGGAGGGGATAAGAATTTTTCTAAAAAATCACGTGTCATATCTCAAGAAAAGATAGATGCTTAGAATTTTTACCAGAAGTAGGCCTGATCGAACCTTAGCAGAAAAAAATTTTGTGGTTGTGGGTGTAGAGGGTCAGGGTGAGGGAGGGTGAAAAATAAAAGATTTCGATTTTTATATCTCAAGAACCTATAATGATATAAAGATGAAACTAGGTTTTTAGATAGAGCTATAGTAGTAGCATGTTGAAAAAATATAATTTTTTAAAGGGGTAGTATGGTACGGGGGGTGGGGGTGTTTTTACAAAGTTGAAATTCGGTATGTATATATAAATCAACTAGAAAAGTAATTTAGATAAAAAAAATTTCAAATATCCATTGGCGTTCGGAAGGGGGGGGGGGGAATTATTAGTGAAAATGGAATGCATATATTTTCACAGTTTTCTTTCAAATATTGAATTCATTTTTATTCCACTGCTTCTTCATATAAATACCTAGAAAACGTTTTCATGATTTTTTGAAATTCGACACCTAAGGGGTGTAAAGGGGTTGTATACTTTTTCACGAATTCTGCCATATCCCCCAGGTCTGATCAGATATCGAATATCTTTTCATTTTCACGTGCTTGCGTAATAATCGCCTTAAACTCGTTTTTAAGTTTTTTCCTTTTTCAGCCTCTAAGAGGGTATAAAAGGGTTGAACACGTTTTCACGAATTCCGTCATTTCGTTTAGAAGTGATAAGAAATTGAATTGGTTTTTACTTTCTCTTGTTGTCTTTATATTTATCTATTAACTCCTTTCAGGATTTTTGGTTGCATATGTTTTCACAGATTCCTACATATTGCCTAGATCTGATTATATATCGAATTCATTTTTACTTCCTAAAGTTTCTTATGTAAGCGCCAAAAAGTCAATTTCAGTATTCTTATATATTCAAGCCAACGGGGTGTAAGGAGGTTGTATGCTTTTTAAGGCTTCGACATATTTTTTTGTTTTCATGAGATATTACATCGCTTTTCACTTCCTCAGATTTTTTACATAAGCGCCTAAAAACCCATTTCTCAATTTTTGGATATTCAACCCTCAAGGGTTTGCATATGTTTTCACAATTTTTGCCATCCTTAGTTGTGATGAGATACAAAATTGTTTATATCATGATTTTTCGAGTTTTAAAAACCAAGGTGGTATGAAGGGATTGCTCACGATTTCACAAATTTTTCAAAATCCCTCGTGTCTCATAAAATCGTCTAGAAACCTGTTTCACAATTTTTTAATTTAAATTTTTAAGAACAAAATTAACTTCCAAAAAACGTAATACTCTCGAAACAACTGATGATATACTCCGACTTTGACGGCTCACGAACTTTGACCCGAAAATAATAAAGTTTCGCCCAGACCATTGGCAGATTTTTTTTCATTTGGGTAGGGGCCTATTATGTTGACAAAAAAACAAGTTCGGGAAGCAGTCAAAATCGGGATATGACTGAAGTACTTACGCCACAACCGTAAATCATCAATACCGTTTTAGAATCATTTAGAATTCAACAAATTTTTCTCATTCATAAATCAAACCTATTTTTTTGTCCTAAACTGAGCTATATAAAATTTAAGGTTTTTTACTCAAGACGTTCTTGATCTGTCGTGACTTTGGGAGAATTCTTGCATTATTCTTTTAAGGGTCTCTTTGTAGTAACTCTTTTAAAACCTATTTATATTTTAGTTGTTTTTGTTCATATTTTTCAAAATATGAAAATCTTATAGTGTATAAAATTACCAATATAGATTCCAGTACAATTCTCGAGTTACAGTTTTTCGAAAGGACTAATGCATACATTTGCCAAGCAAATTTCTATAGACATTATACGGAGGACAAGATCGATCTTATTTAGGCGCTTAAATTTGTTTTTCAGTTCTCCTCAGCTTGTTTGATTTGTATTGCATGGTGAAACGCCTTGAAATAGTTTGTGTAGAAAGTGGGTGGGTTGTAAACTATTTATTATGATCTTAGTGAGTTGAGACATAGTTTGGATTGCTGCACCATAATCTAACTATTTATTTTCATATTTCAAAAAACGTATAGATATTTGAAATTTTCTACAATATGTAAAAATATACTATTTTGGAGGCGTTGTAGCCTCCATTACAATTGAGCATTTCTATACTAATGTGATTTTTCTTTTAAATTTCGATCCTAAATTTCGTTTGAAGTTCGAAGCATGAAAGTTTTATTGGATCATCAAGCCATCGTTTAACCAAGAAGCACTAGCTGGCAAACGTTTGTCAGCTAATTTTCAAAAATGAGTACACATTTTCTGTATAGCGTTCGTCATCTTATCTGATTACTATATAGTGTGTGGCTATAGATCAAAAAGTGTTATAAATATTTGATGGTGTGAGCGATAAACTCGTAGAACTTCTCTCCTATTTTGAGATTACAAGCGTTTCAGATTTTAGCAAGAACAAAATGCAGCACCATGGATGGATGCACTTTGAGTTTAGTTGCCTTAAGTTTGGCGTAGAACAGGTCATGTATAATAATCAAGAGGTGCATATTAGTATGTAAACTGCAAAAATAATTAGTCCAATTGCGCAAGGACTTCCTTAATTTAGTCGCTTTACTGTTATCCTTCTGTGCTCTGTGTATGGCGCACAATATTCCTGTCTGAAACTGATTGCTTTATAAAAATACTTGAGTTTGATTCTAAAAGCTACCACAACGACCAACAACTTCATGTAGACTAAACAAAATTACCTGCAATTAACCTTTACTTCAAATTGCCACAACAAAGCCTCATGTTGGCTTCAAATAATGCAATGTAGGATGATCGAGTAGGTATCTAAATATAAGCTCTTTAACAGTTCGAGTAAGCGTATGTTTTCAATGTCAGTCATACCAGCTCAGTAATTATTTTAGAACCTGCTATTCCATCAACCGCTATACCTAAATAATTGAAACAATAAATCCATTTACCTTTGAACCGAGGAAGGGAAACCATCATATGTGGTCTACTACCCTTGCGAGTGAGGGAAACGTACCATTTAATTAATAAAACGGAAGGCTGTCATAACTTGAAATTCAAATATAGTGATCTCTACATTACTCGAATAAAAGTCGACTACGTAAATATGTACAATTACTTATCCAAGGAGCCCAACAGTTTGTAAAAGGACGAGCGTATAACGAACAACGAGTAATTCGTAGGTGTACTCAGATTTCGCTCACATATCACACAAATTTAAACTCGTAAAGGAAAACATCGACAAAGGAGCTGGGTAAAAAAAATAGGATAACTCCTAGACCACAGTATGGAGCTTGTAGGATACGGTTATCACAGAAGTAGGAGATTAAAAACGAGACGTCATTTTAATTAAAATAATTCCACCTTAAAACAAGCAACAAACAGTACATTATATGCTCCCTCCGCAGCGTAGTACCATACACACGAGCAATAACACCCCCGTAGCCTCGACCATTATCAATGCATGTAGGGGATGGCTTTTAGCAAAAAGGATGTCGGGGATGTAGTTCTAACACTCATTCTGTATGAGATAATCATAAATCCTATAGTTTCTGCTGGTGCAAGTAGAAATTGGTGGATGTAGCTACTAGTGGAGTAGAAGTGCATTAGTGCATCTCGTCGAGGAGCGATCATCCCCCACCCGGGGGAGATGGAAATCCCTGGCTTAAAATATTTTTCATAAAGCGGAGCACACGAAAAAAAGAAAAAAAAAAGAAACAACAACGGGTAAAACATACACGAGTATATGATTATGTTGGCGGTGCAGGAGCCCAGTCGTGCAAAAGAATGGTTCTTTCACGAAACCCAGTACGGAGTAAGTACACCCTTATCTCTCTCTTCACTGCCATCCTACGTAGTTAGGTGCGGTACGTTACAGAATACCTTGTAAATTTTCCCATTAGTCTTCAACGTGTAGTGAAATTGTCCACCACTATCCTTGGAGCTCTTACTCCCTCGAATATACCTAATCTCCGTATGAAAATTTCCATACTAAGCACGGATACGATTTTTTTCCGTACACCACGGTCCCGACTATCCACCCGGATCATATCATAACTTACATCGTGAGCAATGGATTAATTATCCTTAAATCGCTTGTAAGATGACATGACCACACATGAGTACGGGGAATACGATACTCGATATCCTCGTATAGTGGAGCTAGTGTACGGTAGCTACCTACTTGGAAACTTAGTTGCATCTATTCTTACCGCATGTTAATGTAGTGCTGCTCGACCGCAAAATTTTGGCGGTATCTATTATAGCTGCACCGAGTAAATATAATTACGGATAGGTTCGGATCTGGATGGATACCTGTATACTCTTCAAGGAACACACCATCGCATCAACATCATGCAGGTATCGCTGTCTAATTTATTGTCTAATGACTGCCATAATGTTTCTCCATGCAAACATGATTTCACTTCAAGGCGAAATTAACTAATTTATTGGCGAACGTTCACGTTTTAATTGAAACCACATCGTCATGGATATTATGAAACAACAATGTTTGCATATGAGTTTCAACACGAACGTTATCATAAACGATATTCGGATAGCGTAAAAATTGGTAATATTTACCTGTTGCTTAGTAATATAAATTGGTTTATTTAGAACAATCCACGTGACCGTTTCGTGACATGCCGGCGATGTTGTAGATCCTTCATACGTCATATAGTGATCGGTTTCCGGTAAAAGACCGCGCACCGATAATCTTCGAACTGGTGATTCGTCGCCTCCGAATTTTATCCGATCGAGTTGATCTGTGAGCATTCGAAGCTCGGCGTTGGATAAATCTCCTAACTGAAATGATAAAAATAATATTTTAGTATTTACAAGAATCAAGCTATCGATTATATGGATAATATGGATAGAATGGATAATAATATGGATAATACTCTAGTTATCTGGATAATTGAAAGGTCGGATAATTTTTAAATGAATAAAAAATAAATATTGCCGATTGAAAATTACTTTCTATGTTCGAAAATAGGTCTAAAAATTGATAGATAGATGATTTATTGAAATTCATTAAGTTGCATAATAACAAGTAAAAATAGTTCCGTGATTAAGATCTAAAAATTTAGTATTTGTCACTACAAAAAACATCTATTTGAAGAGCGAGAAAAGCTGTTTTTAGCATTGTCGAACATCGAATGTTGCACACGATTGTACAACTTAAATCACTGCATACGAATTGACAACAATGTAGACACGATTTTTTCTGAGTTAAAATAAAGCTTTGTGTCCCTATTGAATAACCCGGGTTATTCAATAGGGACATAACAGTTTTGTTTTCAAATAAAACACAGCATAATTTTTTTAATTTCCAAACGTTGCTCGTCCGTGAACTTCACTATTGTAAAAATTTAAACCTTTTAACGTTTGGAAATTATCTCCATTATTCTGTATTTTATTTAAATACAAAATTGTTATGTCCCTATTGAATAACCCAAATTAAGCCCCCCATAGACACGCGAACATGTTGGCGCAAACATATGTTTGCGCAAACACTAGCTGTAGCGCATACACCAGCGAGCATATTGGTGAGCCTCAGTTCGTTATTGGATTCCAGCATGGAAACAACGTGTCCCTGTGCCGTTCTAGTTATACTAGTAGAGCAAAAAACGAAAAGAGGAAACGAAAATTATGGGCGACAAAATTCCTTTTATATCCCGCCTTTTACGTTTTTTGTGCCCCTTCTTTTTATTAAACAAATCCTTTTTATTATCCATATTCAGTTATTACTTAAATGCATTTTATTTTCATAACACGTTTTTCATATCCTATAAAGAGGAAACTAACCAATATGTAAGAGAGATCTTCGCCAACTAGTGACCAAAGACCAAACAAATAAAAACTACAGTGAAATAAAGCTATCATCTTTTATTTCAAAAAATAATTCAAAATATAAAATCTAACCCGATCTTGTATAAAGCTCTTTATCGAAAGGCTGTAGAAGAAACACAGCACATGTAACGCCATACCAAGCATTACAACTTACAACCTTGGTAAAACTCTTTCGTGCGCGGATGAGTTGCTGTTTCGGACAAGACCAGACAATTAAGTTATATGTTCTTTACATTATAAATTATAAAATGGTAGGCATAAGAAGGAAAAACTAATAAATATTGATTGAATTGAAAAATATTATATATCGCCGGGTCGGAAGAACAGTGACGCAACTGCAATTTTGCAAATTTTTTGTTTTCACATTTCAATATTATGTGGTTTTGCTATTCTTGCATAAAATCGTTCCCCGTTGTTTTAAACGAACGTGCTCTTGATCTAAGCTGTCTATAGTAACTATTAATAAGCTCGTATGGCTTGCGGGCAATTGTCAAAAATGATATTGTTCCTCCGAAAAAAATTAAAATTTTTTGCAGTTGCGTCACTGTTCTTCCGACACGGCGATATTATATCCTTAATTCATTAATAAAGACTCGATAACGACTACACCACACACGTGAGAAAATATGGCCAACACCAGCATGTTGGCGCAGAAAAATCAAAATATTTTGATTTTTGGGTAAGCATGTTTGCGCAAATGGCCAACAATGCCATACACGAGCGAATTAGTTCGCGCAAACCTATGTTTGCGCCAACATGCTCGCGTGTCTATGGGAGGCTATAGGGACATAATAATTTTGTTTTAAATTAAACAGAGAATAATTGAGATAATTTCCAAACGTTTCTCGTGCGTGAATTTCACCATGATAAAAATGTAAGCCTTGACTGATGTTTTGATATTGACAGATCAGCAAAAATGTTTAAGGGTGCGTTTTTATTTAAATACAAAATTGTTATGTACCTATTGAATAAGCCTTTATTAATCGAAATTTATAGTTAGACATTATTTTCTTTCATATCTTTAACCAATGGAACAATATCTATTCAATATTTAAAATTATTTTAAGAAAAATATTTTACCTGTAGTAAAATCGCTACTCCGACAATTCCTTGTGCACGATTTAGTGAATCGGAAAAATTTGAATACAGCTGCGAATTGTAGCCAAATATTTGTATCTGAAAAGAACAATAATAATTTCATTTTAAATAAAAGGATACAAAAAGTGAGACATTTCACATCATTTTTAAAGTAAAATTTCCATTTCACGTTGAAAATCTTTTCTAGTTTTCTTCATCAGTTGTATCTACATTATTTTCCTCTCTCTTAATCCGTTTTCTTATGTGCACTTCTTCGAGTCTAAGAAGCCATCACGGTAAGATAAGTTTTGAATTAAATTAGGCTATAACTTGATGAATTTATAAACGGAAATATTATGACAAAGAAGTTTTTTTTCCTCTTTGAGGTTTTTTCCACAGGATAAAATGACATGCAAAACTAAAAACAGAAGTTTTCAACAAAGTTAATGGTTATTTTATTTCTTGTGAATATTAACTATATTTCTTTGCTTATAATTTGATTTTTATAAATATTCACCACGGTAGAAGTTTGTTTTTTAATTGATGAAAGGATTACGTAATTATCCATAACAATGTATTAAATCTTTCACGACTACTTGACACATTTAAAAATAAAAACTTGGAAATATTTTACTGCAGTTTAGCGCATTATGTTCAGAAAAATGGGGCTTGGAATGGACAGGATCTTCGGAATATATCTTAATTTTACTTTTAATTAAGCGGGAATTTAACAGCGCGATTTTATTTTTCCATTTCCTGATTTATAGAATGTTAAGTTTTGATGAATGCCTACGATAATACACACCTGTGGTAAAATTTGTATATGTACAGTTGTGAATTTAGGTCCCACGGCAGAAAAATGTTATTTATACTAATTTCTGTATTTTGGCTTAGAGATTACAAACTCACTTTCCAGTTATCAAGCATGGTATAAAGAATAGGTAGTTACAGTCAAGTCTCCTAGAACGCGGTGTTTTTATAGCGCGATTTCCATATAACGCGGAGCGAAATTGCGACAGGTCCTCCTATAGGAAGGTCTCCTTATAACGCGTTTTTCGTACAAGAACATTCCAACAACTCAAATGACTTGACTTTATCTATATAGCAGCACTGATTGGATGTTTTAAATTTTGTATTTATGTGGTATGCCCCTGTTTATGAATTCTACATAGTTATGATATTTCGAGCTTCAGTTATGATGTAAAAAAAGAGCTGGATTTGCGTAAAGAATTAGAAAGTCACTTAACTGAAAATGATCCTTCAACGATGAGCAGTGGACAATTTCATAGAGATTTTCAAAAAGTCTTGGCTCCATATAAAGAGGTTGCGGTAAAACTACAAAATAAGACTACTTTAGAAAATCAAGAAGAAATTTGCAAGGTGAGGAAGATTTTCGGTCAATTAGAAAAAAATGGTAAAACTGCAAATATTTGACAATGATAATTAATAATAGGACAATCTAATATGATCCAAACTCATTTTATTGCTCTAGATGAAATCTGAGAATATTATAAGTTTAATCCAGCCCACAAGTTTGTAACGCATAGAATGGAGCCTCGAACGAAAAAAAAATTATATATTATTTTGTATTTATATGTGACCAAAAACTCCGTTCGTCCGTCTGTCTGTCTGTCCGTTAGCGCGATAACTAAAGAACGCTTTGACCTAGGATCTTGCATTTTTTGATTGAATTTGTAAGGCTAAGTTCGTTAACGGGCAAAATCGTCCTACTCCTTCGGATAGTTTCCATACAAAAGTCCTTTAAATACGTGTTCAAGGATATTGGCCAATAACTTCGGAACGTCTTAAGCTACGACTTTGAAATTTTACATACATTGGTTTTCCAATAGTTGAAGTTCAAGGAATAAATATAAAAAATCCCAAGAGTCCTTCGAATCCTGTAAAAATATCCTCACTCAATTTACGGAACTCACTATAACTCAAGAAATCGTTCAACCACGAAGTTGAAATTTTGTAGAAATTAGTTTTGAGATAAAATAAAGTTTGAGTTCACTAGTCAGTAAAATTACTTTACTCCTGCGGGTAGCAAAACAAGTGTCCTTAAAACACATGTTCATGAATATTGGATGATAGCATTAGAACGGTTTAAGCTACGACTTGGAAAATGTACATATATGTATTGATCTTTCAATAGTTGGAGTTAATGGTATGATTATGAATAAAATCTCATTAGTCCTTCGTATAGCTGCTATACAAATATTCTGTAAAAATGTCTTCACTCAATTTACGGAACTCACTTATAGCTCAAGTAATCGTTCAGCCGTGAATTCAGAATTTTGTACACATTAGTTTTGAGTGAAAACAAAATTCGAGTTTACTGGTCAGTGAAATTTGTTAACTTCTTCCGGTAGCCCCCATACAAATCCTTAGAACTATAGAACTATTCCATAATATATTTCGATAGCTTTTGAACGCTTCAAACTAGAAATTTGAAATTTTGCACATAATAATTTTTAAATGGTTTCAGGTAAAGAGATAAATATGCTAGAAATCGAGTTAGTCCTTCCTGTGCTTTCCATGTGAAAGTCTTTGAAAAAGGAAAAAATTACTTTCGGTGATTTTCCTAGTTCCAGATATGAAATTGAACACTGATGATATTGTCTTTTAGTTTTAAGTACCAACCAAACAAGAGTCCTTAATAAAGGGCAAACTACAGGCGCACTTCTTATTTTACTTTATCCCCAACTACAATATATATCGAAGTTCAGTATTTCATCTAAAGTATCGTACGATTGGCTTGTAGCCGATCGTGACTGCAGTATGTTTTTTTTGTTGGAAACAATTTTTTTAGTTTATAATTTTTATATGCAATACACCTAAATTCAAATATGTAAAAGTCTACATATTCATTGCCATTTCTATTAAAAAATTTTACTTATTAAACGTATTAATTACAACTTGATATACTTTGAGACTGAAGTTTTTGTATAGCTCTGATTTATGTATAATAAACTTTTGTTTGAGATTCCATACAACGCGGTACGAATTCATGTAATTTGTATTAAATCTTAGTTTCTTATAACGCGGTTTCCATATAACGCGGTATAGATTAATTTGATTTGTCTTATTTTAATGTTTGTCGTAACGCAGTTTCTATCGAACGCATTTCCTGATTTCAATTAATTTTGAGTTTCTTATAACACGGTTTCCATAAAACGCGGTACGAATCAATCGCGTTATAGGAGACCTGCCTGTATATTAATTTTAAATTTCTTTCAAAGAACCCACTTTAGAGCTCATTTCGATTTGTTTTCTAAAGAGTTTATCAAAAATATTCAGGTGACGTTGAATTAAAATACAAAAAGCTTGAAAGCTCATGAAAATATGGAACATGCATATTTTTCTTCATACTACGGCTATCACCTGTCATGCATGCTTGTGTTTATTGGTTGTTGTCTGGGTTTAGTTGAGCTTTAAATGCATGATCATAGACTTGAAGCTTTTGAGATCGTTCAGTGAGCAACAGCTTTTGCGATGCTTCGATTTTATTCGATCACTTGAGATTTAAAATTGCTTGTTTAACTTAGTAGGTAATAGTTTCGATAGACACGTTAAGATATTAATATTAAATAAATACAAACGTGTAGGATTGGCCTTTATCTTACAATACTCTATTTATAGATCACAGATATAACAAAAACAATCTTAAATACACGATAAATCAAAACATAAATATCACAAATCGAAATAGCTCAGGTTAAACTGCTATCGATAATATCTACCCTTGGGCAAACGAAAACAGTCCTTTGTATTGACCCTGAAAAACAAATACACTAAGAAAAATTTTCATATCAATCCCTAGTCATAACAATCAACCTCTTATCTTTCACCTTCGAACAGGAGGCAGAAGATAAAACAGTCCCAGAAAAATACTCAAAAAAAGTAAATTTTCTATATGCGAGGATGAAGAAGTGTTTCGCTGTATGTAGGAGTTTATGCAAAAAATAAAAAAAAATAATCTATACGTTTCGCACAGCAAACATTTGTCAAAGTGTTTGAACAAGACATCAAATCTGCTCCTTTGGTCCATGCCCTCTCGAACTTATGTCGTATTTTCCCCATTTCCCAAAAGATATTTCTGTCCTCAGAATTCCTTCATGGTTTTGTTTATTTTTGTTCGGGATTTTCATGTGTTTTCCTTTCCATGTCCCGGAACTTTCAGTGCTTTCCGCATTGTCTATGCGGACCAAGTTCTGGTTTCACGTGACAAAAGGAAAAACTGGAAAAATGAAGAAGAAACGGAAAAGGAAAATGTAAGATTCAGCCTCATGTGTTGTCGTCGTGTGTCTTTTACCGGAAGGCCTACATTTTACCTTTTGGCTTTTTCACAGCTTTAAGTTTTCCGTAATAATTGTTTTTTTTTCATCCCCGGTTTCGGTATTTTAAAGACGAATTGTTTGCCGGAAAAATGTTCGGATCTTTAGTAGATTCTTTGACGGATATGGGGGGTTGTTTTTTTTTATTTAGAAATTTTGAGGAATAAAGTCGATTGTTTTAATTGGTGGAAAAAAGAAACAATCCACCTTTTTAAATTTTAATAGGTCGGTGCACGATTTTTTTTCCGATTTGTAAAGGACATTTTGTGTATTCTTAGAGGGTAGGAGTCGAGTTAATTGTTTATGTACTTAAACTTAAAAATTTATTTATTTGAAACACGTTGAAACAATAGTATTTTATATTAATTTTATTTATTTTATTATTTTTTATATTATTTTTATTATGGAGTGTGCATTGTTGACTATTTCGGCTGGTAGGCACATTCATATAGTGTGATCGTCAAATTTGTGTTCCTCACCAAAATGTTTGTAAATACAAAATTTTGAAAAACACTAAAATCCTACAGCAACAAAAATCCACAGTGACGAAACTCACGGACACTTTTTGGCGGAATCGGTTGAATTCTTCACTATCATTTATTCCTAATTTATTGTGAAAAACTAATTTTTATTGCTCCAGGATTGTGATTTTTACGAGGTTTTCCGCTAAAATAAGATGAAGTTAGCGGAATTTTTTTTTTAAAAATTACTTAATCGCAAGTTGACTTGCATTAGATATAAAGATGAGGGCGCATGGGGCGATCTTATAGTACATAAAATATAAAGTCAAACGCCAATCACTTGCGGATATAATTTCAAAGGACATTATACTGCGAATGATATAAACTCCGGAAGAACTGATGCTATGTTATTATTATTATTTTTACTTTTACAGTTTTGATCACCACCGTTGACCGTTGGTAATTATCCCTTTAGCTTTTCTTTTGCATGCCTTCGACAAATCGCCCAAACAAAATTCACTGGAAAATTTTTCCTGTGAGTTTTGTTTCACCAAACCGTTCTCACACTGGTCTCTAGAGTTCTTTCAAAAATGTCTTATAAGTTGTGAAACTGAATATTGCCGGTGTTTTTCCTGCATCCGGAAATAATAGCGTTGACTTTTAAATCTAAACCGTTATTGATATCTTTTGGTTGATATAGGGTAATTTAAGATAATATGGCGTATATTCTTACTGTTAAGTATAAATCATTAAATCTTTATTCGAAACATAGCAGAACTTTATAAATATTTTATTAATAAAATAATAAAATAAAAAGGAATATATGGGTCACTCCATCAAGAATCGACCACAAGTGTGACCTTACCATCGCCGATTCTATTGAAAATTTGTGTACTCCAAGAATTAGTGAAAAAAAAATATTATTTAAATTTTCTTGTTTCTATCTCATTTTACTTTATTATTTTCTAAGAATATTTTCTAATAATACAGTATTGTGATCGATTTTTAAAAAAACAAAATTTGATACCCTCAAAAATTTTTTTCACGTTTCATGACTAGTAGACACGAAAAAAGCAAAAAAAAATTCAGTCCGTCTGTCCGCCGTACGCTGTATGCCGTACGCCGTACGTCGACCGCCGTACCCAAAATCATTTGAAGGCTCCCAAGCCGGTTGAGATATTAAATTGAATTTTTTTTATGAATAGACTGAGTAGGCCCCTTGAAGTGAGCAATTTCTTAGGGGTGGGTGTGTGAGGGGGAGGAGGGGAAAGCGTTTTAGACGGAAAATTTTGGTTTCTAGATCTCAGCAACCGCTTATGCTAGGAGGCTGAAATTTGAAATTTATATAGAGCTTCGATAGTGGACCGATTTGCATAAAAATTATGACAATTGGTGAAGGGGTGTGGGGGAAAAAATAATGCGTTCGAAACGCAAAAAAAGCCGAGATCGACACATTCTAAAATCCATATCTCCTAAACGGTTAATGTCACAAAATTGAAACTTTTTGAATATCTGAAGGTATACTAGGAGAATAGATCGGAAACAAATATTTGAGTGGGAGGAGTGGCGTACGGGGGTGGGGGTTAAAAACTTTAGATTACGATATCTCACGAACCAATTGCACTAGACAAATAAAATTCGATTAGTGTATGAAGCTTGACAAATGAAGTTTGCTGAAAGTAAACTTTTTTAAGAGGGTGTGGAAGGGATACGAATTTTTCTACAAAAATCACTTCTCATATCTCAAGAACAGTTTAAGATAGATGCTTAGAATTTTTACCAGAAGTAGGACTAATAGACTCCCAGCAGAAAAAAATTTTATGGGTGAGGGTGTAGAGGCTGAGGGTGAATAGGAAAAGGTTCTGATTTTTATATCTTATAACCTATAATGATATAAAGCTGAAACTTGGTATTTAGATAGAGCTATAGTAGTAGCATGTTAGAAAAATATAACTTTTTATAGGGGTAGTATGGTACGGGGGTGGGTGGTGTTTTTAAACGGCTTATGCTACAAAGTTGAATCTCGGTATGTCTATGTAAATGAACTAGAAAAGTAATTTAGATAAAAAAAAATTTCAAATATCTATTGGAGATCGGAAAGGAGGCGAACAAAATTATCAGTGAAAATGGAATGCATATATTTTCACTGTTTTCGTTATATCTATTAGGTCTTCCCAAATATTGAATTCGTTTTTATTCTACGGCTTCTTCATATAAATACCTAGAAAGCATTTCCAGAATTTTTTTAAATTCGACCCCTAAGGGGGCAAAAAGGGGGATGTATGCTTTTTCACGAATTCTGCCATATCCCTCAGGTTTGATCAGATATTGAATATCTTTTCACTTCCATGGGCTTGCGTATTAATAGCCTAAAACTTGTTTTTAAGTTTTTCCTTTTTCAGCCCCTAAGAGGGTATAAAAGAGTTGAACAAATTTTCACGAATTCCATCATATCTTTTAGAAGTGATAAGAAATTGAATTGGTTTTTACTTTCTCGTGTTGTCTTCATATTTAGATATCAACTCCCTTCAGGATTTGTGGATATTCAACCCCCAAGAGTTTGCATATGTTTTCACAATTTTTGCCAATCCATAGTTCTGATGAGATAAAAAATTGGTTATTACGGCATTTGATGTAATGACCTAAAAACCAATTTCAGTATTTTTCGAATTTCAAGAACCAAGAGGGTGTAAAAGGTTCGCTTACGTTTTCACAAATTTTTCAAAATCCCTCGTGTCTCATGAGATATCAAGTTGCTTCTTATGAAATCTTCTAAAAACCTGTTTCACAATTTTTTCGAAATTTAAACCCAATTCGTCATATCTCTTAAGTCTGATAAGGCAACAAATTCGTTTTTACTTGGGCTTTTAGTTTACATAATATACCGAATTTCGAATAGTCTACACAGGCTTTTTCAATGTTTAAAAAATAATCTCTATTTAAATATTTGTATTTTAAGAACAAAATTAACTTTCCGAGAAACATCATAATCTCGAAATAACTGATGATATACTCCGACTTTGACCGCTCCCGAACTTTGACCCGACAATAATAAAGTTTCGCCCAGACCATTGGCAGATTTTTTTTCTCTGTTTCTCTGCAAGATTTTCGCCACCATTCCCTCATTTTTGATCGGAATTTAATTTTGTTTGGTTTGTCAGGCATCTGTTGAGCTCCCCTTTCATTGACGCTGCCATTTGCGGAAATCGAAAAAAATTTATTTTTTTTCTTGAACACCTATTGGCAACTTTTTCGAAATTTTTTCCAAAAATCTCCGATTGCAACTTTTAGAATGAAAAGTTAAATTAATAAGATAGCTTAATGTGCCGACAAAAACTACCGACTTTTTAACAAGTCAGCTTAGATTCGAATGGAGGTCGTTGCTGAGTTATTCAGATTTATGATGACGTTGGTAAGACCCTAAAATCTTTTCTTATATTGTTGGGCATAACGTTAGGGCGATGTTGAAACTTCGTTGCGAATCTGACCAAAGGTTATTTTGCCAACGTCAGCACGACGTCGGGGCGACTAATTTGTGTTACTTGGGGATATGTCAAATCAATTTTACTTTATTACTTTAGTAATAAAATATTTTTATTACGCTAGAAAAGTTCAACTTGGAACTGACTGGTATATTTATATAAAAGTATTCTCAGAAAGTATTTTGAATAAAAAAAAAGGTTTGGTGATGCATACGGAGCGAAAAACTGTATTTGGAAAACAATATAAAGAATTCTTTGCAATATAATTCTCAAATATTTTAATTAAATACCGTATGCATGTAGATATTTTTAGAATTTATTTATGATAATAGGTCTGCTCTAAGAGGACTCTAATCATTTTTAAAATTTATCAAGACTTTAATATACTCTAGAAACAAAAGCTTCTTTGAGTACCACGTGCAATACATGAAATAAAATAGAATTAAAATGTTTGGAAGAACGACTGAATGCCAACATGCTCTGCAATATAAAATTGTCGAAAAACAGTAGTGGGTCTTTCATCATGCAGCTATGCTGTATGCACACGATTCTCGTTGTCCTTTAGTTTTCGAAAATAGCAGAGCATGTCACGGCAACGATTATACGAAGAGAAGCTGTTCTGCATCCTGAACACTCATTCCTTTAACATTAAAGGCACCTTCTAAAAGAACACGTCGTCCCATAGTAGGTACTTGCAGTTAATTTTCTAATAATTCTTAACATTGCTTAGAGTCGAATACAACCCTGGCCTCGTTCCACCCAACAAGCGGGCTGCAAAACTATGTGTTTTCTTCGAATTGAATTATGAAAGGGCTCTGAGGCTGAAATATGTACGAAGGTAAATATGTGACCACAAACCATAACACAAACAGACCTACACCAATTATTGAAAAGCACAAGGCTTAATGCTTTTCCAGTCGACAATTCAGGCAATTCTTGGTTGGGTGTAGAATAGAAATTCAGAATCCTTTTCAATAGGTAAAAGTTCCTCGATCATGTTTTGTTCATCCTTTGTTTTGAGTAGTACAACTCTCGGTTTGTTATACGGGGATTTACTCGTATGTGGATATATGAATGTGCATTTGTGATTATCAAGTACTCTTGAATGCGTGCGAATTGTTCGTTTGTATTCAGGAGTAATTGATCTGATTAAACTCCTCTGTAGTACTTGAAACAAGAGGCTCTTATCCCGATTATAGTGTGAATGGTACTCAAATTCATTCGTGATTTAACTTTAAAGGAATTTGAGAGATTCAATGTAACAATGTATAGTCGTTATTCTTATCATATTGAAGCTGTTTTTGCTAATTAATATTATTTAAGCTTTCTTAGAGATATTGTTAAAAAATTAAGCTCATATTACTCCAAAATATCTTTTCTTTTTCTTCATTGCGATTGAGAACATTCCACACACACCACCGAATATTCGGGAAAGCTCTGGTCTAAACACACGCAGTACATAAGCACGACAGATTTTGCAGCCAACACAGTTTTTACTACACAGCGAGACGACGATCAATTCTACGCGAAAGATATTGCAAAGCGATTCTGATTGGTAGCCACAATCAAGCATTGATCAAGCTGTATATAAAATCGGGCAGCTTTGCCGGTAGTGCGGATATTAATGCGATTCTTAAATGCAAACTATAAAACGTTATTATGTCAATATACCAATGCAATAAATATTCAATAAATACTAATAAAATTCCGGATACCTTCTTGCTGTAAGACTATTTATTTCTTATAAAAGTGGCTTATCATTCCAAGTCGGTACGAAATTTTTTTTTAAAAACCAAAAAGTTACTGGAAGTTTCATACGTGTCTAAAAAAATTTTATGTATAAATCTTACCTCAGCTGGAAACGTGTATCCCTCCACACTATGTTCGGATCCGAACTGATCGTGTAATCCGTAGTGTATGTGAATCTCATGAAATCGATACCGGTACGATAAAGGACCGCCGGTGACGTTGACCGGTGCCTGTTGGCCATCATATATCATAGTTGTATCGTTATCGGCGGTAAAAACTACACTATGCCCAGTATTCATTATTGTACCACTAATCTGCAACATTATAACAAAATATAAACGAAAATTATTACTAAACTGTCTGAGGACACGCTCATATGCATCGATACTTACCCTATGCTTATCGATATGTAAAGGCCTTAAATTAGGATCGAACAGCAAACGCTGTGGCTCTAAATTAACCGGTGATTGTCTACGTCCTTTGTTACAAAGTGACCACTCGGGATTGATGAGTCCCCAAAAAGCTGGACCTGCATAATGTAACAAAAAGTATTTGTTGTTTTTAGTGAACTTCGTTAAGGGGTTTGTGTCGTAAATTTTTCCGATTGGATTAGGAAGGTGAAGTGCCAAACATAAAATGATGACCGATAGTTGCCCTGCAACAAAGTGCTACTTTTAGTTAACTTTTTGTTATTGAAAACTCCTGAGTGGATTACCTTTAAAATCCGTATACTGGTATACTGTTAGGTTGGTTACAAAGTAGCTGCACCAGGTGACGTAGGGTGTATGGAGTGGTATGTGATCGGCTTACATCACACATTCGGGATTTACTTGGGAAAAATTATTTTCAATCTGAACGGAAATACGTGAACGAAATAATTTATGAGGGTGTACGGTGGAAACTCTGAAAATCGTTTATTCTGCTCAAATATTTACAAGCCATAAAGTTGATGGCCCCTTTTTATAAGTGTACAAATAGTTTCTGTTTTTACCGAATTCACATTTCGGTTTGGTTTTTTACGGAATTTTCTGGAGCGAAATTTTTTTTTGCTCAAAATATAACAAACTAGTATAACCCAAAAAAGGAATTGGTATGTATTACACAGAATTGATTTGACCAATTCTCATACCTCGCAAACACCTTAGTCAAATAGTTGGTAAATATAGTTGCAATAATAGCTACTAGGCGATAGTGGGGTGTGTAAGTTTCGTTTTCACTAAATCTCACGCTTGGTTTATGGCACAAACTTGAAACCTACGTTTTTATAGGTCTTGTAGAGGCGGAGTATATTATCACGATAACCACGCCTTATATTTCATGAACCCTTCATGCCTTTTCACGACGTAGAAAATTATGCGGACTAAAATATTTAGAGGATAAATTATGAGAGGAAGAGGACGGATTTAACAAATTCTCTGACTTTCATGTGGAAAGTACATCAAGGAGTAGAGAGGTTTGCTTATTAATGAATCCCAAATCTTATAGGGTTAAGGTTTTGGTTAAAAAGAAAAGTGAACAAAATTAATTTGTTAGTTAAAGGAGGAAAGTTGGAAAGCCGGAGAGAAACTAAAAAATGTTTAGAATTCTACTTTAGAAAAAAGGTCACTTCCTAAAAAGAAAATTATAAAATTTCCCTGATTTTTTGATATGACACACATTGTTAAAATCCAAGAAGTTCTCACCATACGATCATAGTAAGAAGTTGTCACAAAATTTCAAAACAACAAAAACCTGAACAAGATAAGCTTGTCTCGGTCCGAATAATTCCATGCCAAACAAAATATAGCAATACAGCAAAACGTCAAACAACATGAAAGGATAATAGGGCGAAGGATGTGTAAGGGACGGTTCAACTATTACCCGCAATATTATAGACAAAATTCCTTCGCCATCATAGAGCCACCGTACATAATTCATCGTAGGGACAATATTAACTCCAAGATTTATAGAACAAGTTAAAATTTATTATGACACATTCTGTGCAATCACAAGTAGTAGCCCTCTGTATAACTAGACTAGAGTAGAGTCGAATCGAAAGAGCGAAGGAGATACTCTAGAGTCCATAAATAACTCTACACGGTCAGAAGTGATGACACTTTCCAATGATACATAAAAGTGCATACAAAACTCTACTCCTGATGTGATATCGTGCATTTCGCACGTATGGCAAGGACACGTATAAGCCATCCACCTTCAATAAACTTCTCGACGATGGCACTGGTCTCCTTAACGATAAAGCCATAAGGATTCTGACCTAACCGATATGCTGCGATGTAGATGTGGGTGTATATATGTTCCCACTTAGAGTTCAATCTGGCATCAAGGATAACATCTTCTATTCATCAGAATGCTGACATGTTGTAACTAATAACACCTCTCGAGAATTGATCTATTCAATGCGAGAGTTACTTGCAAGGATGAAAAATGATTTTCGATATAACTGACCTCTTAGCCTTAAGTAGTTACAAACATTTCCATCGAGTCCTTAATCATCATCGCAAGAATTCATCAATATCATCGTTATGTCGATGAATTGAAAAATATTTTCGCTGAAGAGTTTTCTCCGATATTGGCGATGATAAGTCAAGGACGAACCTATCCCAGCGATATAAGTAAGTTCTTGGTACATTCTTAAGTTTGCTTAGTTTTTATATTTTCTTCAAGGATATTTATGCGAATCCTGCAGTTTCATTATCGCCTCAGTTCCTAGTTTCTGTTGTCTTCATCACCTACTTGACATTTTTTCTTATGGGGTAGTACTGTTGCACTTTCGTCTGTTATCGCATTTTAATCATCCCACGAGACCCGGTTCGTGTCTAAGAGGTCTTAGAACAGCACGAGACATCATGTTCTCCGATTACACTTATTCCAGGATTAAATGCTTCCTTAGTTTTTTTCACAGTGAAGCGAAATATTCTAAAGTATGGTTCTTTTGCTTCTGTCTGACGTTGTATTTTGATATTTTTAAGTGATATCCTTGGTGTCCTTTAGCATTGCGCTTTGAGCAACTGTTGAAATTTCTGAAGGAGTTTAAGCTTCAAAAATCTTTTTCCGTAAAGCTAATGAAACTAATGAAAGTCGTTTTTGTCGAACAAAGATTTTAGTGGAACAAAGAGGGTATCATTTGAGTTTTGAAGCGAAGCAAGATGAGTTTTTTTTATAGTTTTAAAAATCCTCTTAACAGAGATTATTATAATATTGCAAGCACCTGATATTCCGTCGTATGTCCACCAATCCTCCCAGCTCACTGCAAAGATCACTGGAAAAATAAAGAAAAATTTATTAGAAAAATTAATTAATAAATCATTTTATCGAATTAACAGAAAAGATTTTTATTATTTTTTTGAAAATTTGAAGCACTATTCTAATACCCTAGGCAGACGACGCATTCGAATGATCATTCCTAGTCGAATGATAATTCCGCATCACGTCTGTCCCAATGAAATTGTCTAATTGGTCATTCATTCCATCATTCCAATTAGAATTGCGAAATGGTAATTCCGAGATAAATTGGTAATTCGTTCAAGCGCTCGCAACGCCATCTAGTGGCAAGCTCTAGGGTATAATACCCTAGACAGACGACGCATTCGAATGTACATTGGGGGAATGATCATTCGCATTCAATGATCAATGAGATTTAACATTTACACATGTCTATCGGAATTACATTCAATCTGTCAAAATATTATTGTTGTGGGAATGCTGAATAAAAGTTGGCATTTTTGCATTGGCACACGGCTACGTATTATCTTTTGAAATAGAGTGATAGAAAAGTGCTAATATGTCAGCAATTGTGAACGAAACGTTAAAAATATTGATTGTAATTAATGCACAATTGAAATAAATAGAAAAATTTGGACGATGGAACACCTGATTTTCCACTTGTTCAGCTAGTTTCATGGTAGTTTCATAGGGCGTTGCGCTAGATGGCGTTGTGAGCGCTTGAACGATTTGCCACTTTATCTCGGAATTACCATTTCGCAATTGTAATTGGAATGAATGATGGAATGAATGACCAATTCGACAATTTCATTGGGACAGACGTGATGCGGAATGGAATTATCATTTGACTAGGAATGATCATTCGAATGCGTCGTCTACCTAGGGTATAAGTCTCTTTGGTGAAGTATGTTACATACTCATATCAAATCAATATATTATATTTACATATAATAAAGATTGCATTCAATGCAATGTAATTAAAAAATTATGCCAACAGTCTGGGCGCAACTTCATTATTTTTTGGGAAGAAGTCCGGAACGCGTTGGTATTGGTGTTGGTTACACAACTAAAAACTTAAATTTCTTCGACACTATTTACTGTTGCAAAAATCTGAAGAATGTCGATAAAAATAAAAAAATAAAAAAAATGTTCCATTATTAAATTATTTTATGTTTAGTGATGCCCAAAAACGGCCAAACCTAGTTGCTCGCAGTACATCAAATGAGCAACAACGTAGGGTATCTAAGGAACTTGTTGAGCTAGGAGGTTGAAATTTGATATCAAATTTAGATACATTGCAACTATTCACAAGTTGCAAGATTATAAACAAAACTTTAATAAAATACAAGTTATAAATCATTGCATGATTACCACAGAACGCGTAAAGCTAAAGCGTTAGTTATTAATTTTCGACAATTTACAACCAAGAAGACAAAACTTTAAAAATTGGGATACTACTCCGAGTGGATGTCATTCAAATAAAATTTTAAATCTCGTGATTTTAAAGTAACTCGGGCATGCGTTGACTAGAGCGGTTAGTATTTTTATTAAAAGAACAAGTAGCTTATCTTGTTAAATTTTTGGCTAAACCGAATACGATTATTATTGATCGAAATTCCTTCATCCTTCAGTTAATTGTCATACAAAAGTGAAATAGCTCCGCAATACAACTTTATTCAGAATAAGTTGCTCAAATTTGATGAAGGTCGCAGTACAGAAAAATTTTGTACGTTATTGCTAACCTGGTTACGTAACGTACGTAGCTATTCAACACCATCCCATTTTTATGTGATTAGGAAAACAATTTTTTTAATATGTGGTAAGAATTGTTCCTGACAATAAATTTTCAACTTTCCTTGATCTGTAGTTCTTCAAATGTAAGATTAGTACAAACTGATTCAATATTTTATCGCGAACTCCAGAGGGAGAGGACTGACCAACTGCGTTATATCTACGAAGATATGGCCATCCTACTGCCAGAGCAGAACAGACGAACTCTTGAGCAGAAACCGTGTAGACGTCTCCAGAGTCGCGGCGGTCAGCACGGATCACTGGCCAATCGGCGACCACGCGGCCAGACTGTGTATTTCCTTTAACATCAATTGTCGCAATTGCGAGGATTCAAACAAGAGGAAAACTGTTGTCTACCTTCTTTGCGAGTGTCCGGCCCCAGCTAGAGCCAGACTTCGTGCATTAGGCAAACCTTTCTTTGATAACCTTGATGAGATCTCGAAAAATAGAACTGATTATCTTTTTGAACAACTCCGGATGGATATGATAATCCATTCCCAGGTCTCTGTAAAACTCTGTATCTACTGCATCAGCCCTCAACGACCAGGTTAAGCGAGTTGTGGTATCAAAACGGCACTAATGTGCTAATTGAGCACTGTTTCGAATGACGGGCCACCACGTAAACCAACCAACCAACCGAGAGATATGATGAAATTCGTGGAAACATGTTAAGTTCCCTTTTAAATTGCCCACATCCGAACTGAGATTTGTTTATCAAAATAAAATTTTTATTATAATTACAAATATATAGAATGAGCTTCAACTTTCTGGTATAAACCGTTTCTGAGAGAGACAAATGAACGACCTAAAGGGCCCGAATCAAAAATATCATTTAATTGCTCATACATGTTTTTTTCAACAAATCTATTTTCAGTCTATAAGATCCTAGAGGAAGTCTCCGTTTGAAATAAGTTTTTTTCTTGCCGAAACTTCATGCTGAGATTTAGATTCCTTCCCGAAAAACACTTGAACATTAAGATGAATTTCACCAAATAGAAACACTCCATGTAGCGGCTGCTAGCAATATTCTAGAGAAGTTCGAGCTGAAGGGCAAAAGTATGAACTCTCTAATGGAACGCAATTTGAATAGTTCCGTCAGTATAATTACACAAGAGTCCTACGAGGATGTATGACAAGAGAAATGCTCGCTCCGGGTAGTAGGTATCCGCTACAAAAGGACGAACCCAAAGAAGATTGCAGTATTTCATTAATCAACTGACTACTTCCCGGCTATGTATTCCAAACATCCTTGCCTGTTTTTGTTCTTTTATTTTCTGATGACCTGACGTTGATTTATGAAAATATCGCATCTCTTAGAATGATGGCTGATTTTTCACTTCCGCCGGAAAATTCCCTAGTCCATTTTCTTGGCTCCTTTGTTCGGTAGTCACTTCCTTTGACCAGATTATGTCCCACGATGCGAATTATTTTCACATACAATAAATTGAGTGTATTTTCTTTACGTTGATTATTCAACGTTTTTAGGTTTTTCATCGCAAAATTTTCGCTCTAAATTGAACAATAATTCTGAACAATAAGCAAACATAAAATTAAGTGTGTGAAAAAATCCAGTAAAAATCGCGATTAATTGGAATCCGGCAAATACGCGTATTTACTCTAATACCGCGTTAGCAATTCATCGCAAAGTCCTGATAATTAAAATCAAATAGGTACAGAGCTGCAAGAATGAACGTAGTATTTTACATGCAACAGAAACGATACCAACCCTTCGAATGGTATGTAAGTTAAAAGCTGAAACGCCTAGACTATTTTAATCAAAGCCGGGATATGAAGGGTTGGTATTTGCAAATTATTTCGCAATCGCTTTGAGCAAAAGCCGACCAGAAGAAATATCACTGAAGGGAAATTAATCTTTATCTGTTGGTGTTGACCGTTGGTGTGGTTGTTTGTTTGGGATGGTGTACGTTGGGATTGAGCATGAGAGCACTAACTGGATATCAAATATCCACAGTTGGTTGCTATACGTCCAGTACCTAATCCTTATAAAAACAAAGTTTGTTTAAATTGTTGTGTTTATTGCTACTTCTTGTTTGCTTTTCAATTTTTTTGATTCAAACAATTTTCCTAAAATGTTTAGCCTTGTGGTTGCCTTTCAGTACTTTGGATTAATTAAATTTTGACATAACGTAGCACTCAAAGTTAGTATCTTTATTTAATGCAATTTTAAAAAAAAAAAAATTTCGCCTTCATGCAATGCAGAGGAGGTTGAAGACATTGCGAAACAACAACACTGCTGCCTTTTCGAATCTAGTAATGGAACTGTCTTGAAGTTGAAAGCAGTTCAGGATTTAGTATCTACACAGCAAAAAAAAAACCATTGAATTTTACATCTTTTGGATAGTAGGCAAATATGCCTCATCATTTCAAGTAAATTTACATTGGGATGTAATAGTCAATTTGAATGTAATTTTCAATTTTCGGTCAGTATATTTCAACTTCGAAAGCGTTGAATTAAATTTACACTTTAAAAAATTGTAAAATTAGCACTATTTAAGAAACACTTATATCTACTTCTAATATTATTTCTTACTTACTTAGATAGATAGATAGATTGGAAATAGGGGTTGGTATGGTTAACCTCTGTCACTGCAGCCACAGTTGGGCTTATTGTGACGTCCTCCCGGAAAAGAGGAATGGTCAGGAATTCCTATGGGTCCATGAAACCCTGACCGAAGTGACGAAGTCTTATGTGATTTAAACCCTCACATTCACAGAAGATATGCTCTGGTGTTTCGTCTTCGTCATTGCACATTCCGCAAATTTTAGTCCCAGAGAGACCAACCCTATTGAGATGCTTCCTTATGTGACAACGTCCAGTCAAGGCTTCCACTAGAGTTCGGGTCTGATATCTGCTTAATTTTAATCAGATGTTCTTTTTTCCGAATGTTTTGGCATGAGTGCCTGTTGCCCGGTGCCAAGTCTCAGCGAATGGCACTTTGCGATTTTTGCTACATTCGGATGTTCATTCTGGCTGTGCTTAATGGTGTCCCACAGAATTACTTACTTACTCTTAATAAAACCCTTGGCTGTAGATAGGAATCGAACCCGCGATCAATTCCGATTTTGCTGCGTAGGTTTGTCGCGCGAAAGCGTTTCATTTTAATTTCAGTAGAAAACAGAATCAAACGAAGTATTCAACTTCATGGATTCATATATTACATGTTTTTCGTTGTCAAATTCAAATAGATACGTAGAATTACATGAAAACGAACGTAATTTTCAATTCATACATTTTTACACGAAATGTTGCGTAATTTGGTGAGCTTTTTCATGTAAATTGTACGGTTCAATTGAAAAATATATGAATAATTTACTGATACCAGTAATTTCATGTAAAAGTGATTGAAATGTGTACTTTTACTTGAAAAAATTAAATATACTGGAAATTTCAAGTAAAAATTAGATTGAAAATTCAATTTTTTTAAAACAGTGTAGGAATATGACATAAAAACGACATAAGTTAGGTACGAAATATTGTTGAAAGAGACTTATCAAATTTATTTTTTAAAAAAATTCTAAATTGTTGACCAACAGGATCTTCTGTTTGCGACCAACAAGTTTTACTAATAGAGTCAAGGGCGCATATAGAGGGGAGCAAGAGGTGGCACTTGCCCCCACCTGTATTCTACCTTCTATTATTTTAAAAACACCATTTCGTCACTTGAATAAGTTTTTTTTTTAATATAATGTAATTAAAACATTTTAATTGATTTATTACACATAATTTGTTAAACTACTAACAAATAGTTACACAATCAACATCGTTTACTGTTTCCAAAACATCTTTTTATTTGTATTTAAAGAAATTTGACTTGTTAAAAATTAAGGTTTTGTTACTTACTGCATAAAAATTGTAATTTAAATTTAAATAGAGAAATAAAATTAAGATTAATAGATGATTATTGTTTTATTGGAAGACGTAATTGAATTTCACATCCAGGATTTTTTCTTCATAGAAGTTTAGTATGACTCATGAAAAATAAAGGAAAACCAAATGGTCTTGGTGGTTTTCTGAGATAAATACCCATCTCCTCATATAGTGTTTTTTATACATCCTTTCGACTTTGTGCTGAGAAAGAGGGTGTTTTCAAGCATTCAAAGTTTTAAGGCAGGATCTGAAGGACATTAGTAACATTAGTACGTTACGTTATGTTAAACCACAGCTTTCACTTTTTTGTTGCACTTTATTAAAACAAAAGAATTGCCCAATTACGAAATGGTTAAAATTAAAGATGAATATCTTCGTAAGTTTTTGAGCTTGAGCGATGAATTTACCCTACTAACCCCGCTTCTTCTTAGCATTTACAACAGCTTGAACACGGTTACAACTAATTCCAAGTCTTCAAGTTGACTTACCAGAAAGCACTAATTTGTTTAAAGACTTTTGTATGACAGCCTAAAACAGTATCTTCTTTTCACTCTGTTTCCCAGTTTTGATTCTTTCAAAATAAGTGTAACTACATAACCTCCTCTCGAGAATTTTGCCTTAACTTAATCACAAAAAAAGCTTTAATGCCCAATACGTTCCGTTCCGTAGTTATCGCTCCTTCACAAAAAAATATGAACCATTTTTATTAAGAACTTTTGTATGGTAGCTAATTGAAAGAGTACTGCAATATTGTCAGTTCCAGCAATATCTAATTAAAAAAAAATTTTAATTCTAGAACATAACTGTCATCACTTGTGTTGAGGTACTTTGTATACGATGTACCCGAAAAGTTGGGTGATTTTACTTATTAACGGACTCTAAGTAAAATTTCAAGTTCTCTGTATTTTTCTCCTATCTCCCGGTGCGCAGATATAGTTTTGGTGTGGCAGAAAAGGTTCAATGATTCTTAACTGAGTAAAACCCACATTCATTCTATTCGTCACAAGATGTAGCTCTCGAAATTGCAAACTTATTTTATAACCCATAGTTCTACCCCTCCCTACGAAATGTTGTCCCATGAATAGAGTTATTTAAAAAAAACAGTTGCGACTTTTAAACGGAAAAGTCATACCGACGTCGTCCCGACTTCATTTGACGTTGCTTCAGGTGATTATGACTTTGCAGTTATATGTTATACCGTGTAAGTTGGGAGCAATCAAGATAACTTGGGAACGCATTTACTTTCGTGTCATGTGTTAGGTTCAGGCAATTTCGTTGCTTCAACCGCTCTTCTGGAAACAATGTCATCTATGAAGCAAATTGGACTATGCTTCCTTGGGTCCTAAGAGGGAATCAGATCTCTTTCAAAAATATACTGGAGTCGATTAACGTCCAAAACTGATATAAATAATTAGACAAAAATAGATCAATAGAAGTTGCGGTAAACTCGAAGTCAAACCAACTTCACTGCACGGTTCTAGTATTGGGTCTGCATTAATAGCCAAATTTTGTTGGGTATCTCTTTACCCAACTGCTTCAAATAAATAACTGATTCGAAATTAGAGCAGATAATCTACCAAAACGAGTAACATTCCAATAGCGTAAACACTTTTCACGCTTAAATTGAATAATTCTGACTTGAAATAACCGAAATACATCGATGCCATCTAAACCCACAACCTTGCACTACCCTAAACCTACCCTAAACTAAACCAATTGGTTTAATGCTAAACAATAATTCCAAGCGATCATTAGCGACAACTACATATTTATATCAAGATAAGAGTGCCGAGTGCCAATGGAAATATCGTCCAAATAAAAATCCATCAAAATCGTGTCGCGTGTAACAAATTGTCCGGTAATTATGTCATCATTATGAATTATTATTGCTGCCGAAAGCCGAAAATGTTTTAAGAGCGATCCGGTGTATTTTGTGGTGTCCTTACGAGACAGGCACCACTCTCTCAACCCCCTTCCCGCTCGGACCGCTTGTAAATGGAATTTAATAAAACCGAAGAACAATTGGAGTGGACAAATCAAGAACACTGAGTGTTGGTCAGTCGACATGAAATTCTCAGAGCCTTTTTTTGCGAAATCTAAGTGTTGCCAGGGTGGAAAAAGGCGATGGGGGCTTCATCGACCATGTACTGGCTCTAATGACTTCCTGGACTTGACACCGTGCGAACCTCAGCAAATATACCCATACACAAGATTTACAGGTTAATTTGGGTGTGGTACTGTGCCCGAGTAGTTGTTTCATTTTCCGCAACTTTTATTTTCCTTTCCA
This sequence comes from Beris morrisii, assembly GCA_951812415.1. NCBI lineage: Eukaryota > Metazoa > Arthropoda > Insecta > Diptera > Stratiomyidae > Beris > Beris morrisii. The sequence continues at coordinate 145,822,985 of OX638310.1, forward strand.
CCTTCTTTTTCCATTCATTTCGTTACATTTTACCTTCAGAGTGGAAAATTGTGCCGGTAAAGAAAGGTGCGGCAATGTCGTCCATTTGATGAAAACGCAATGTAATAAAAACGAAGGGGAACAAATGGCTACTAGGAAGCTATCCAAAGTCCTTGGCTCTATAGTTCATAGTCCGCTGCCAGCTATAGTTTAGTATGTCCAGCTATTGTTTCACCTGACGGCGAATATACAGACGTTTGGCCATTAATAAAGTCGATGAGAATGTCTGCCAAGGATCAAATAAAGGTGAACCTGATGACAATTAAGTTGGAAGTTTCGAAGCGAAACAACATTATCGACTCTCATTTGATAGAAGCACGACGACGTCTGTGACGGACAAAAGAAGGAGCAAAAACCACTGTCTAGTGCTGGCCCATCCCGATTTCCGTAGCCAGTTCGGTCAGCGTGCACCCATCCTATAACCACTCCCAAGATACTTAAATAATCAAATTACCTATAAATTACGTCTGAGGTGACTTCATATCGAACTTCGAATATATGTAAATGCTAAACAGGATCTAGATTCTAGAGATCATTCGGAGGTTAAAGGCTTCCCGAGGTGTGTAGGTTAGGATAGGTCCTACCAAAAACAACTCCATCTCATTGGTATCGTTCAATTAATTCCCAGCTCCAATTGGATATCGTTGGCATTAAATAAAAATCTCCCCCAAATGGCTTTTTGATGACCCTCGTCGTAAAAAGGACTTGTCCATGTAATTTCGATTTGCTAGTGACTGAACTAATTGTTGAGTTCGACAGATATCGAAATTTTTTTCGGGATAGAGTTAGAATCTAACTAGTTAGCTACGTTATGTCGGGATTTCGATAAGCCGTCAAGGGTTGATCAATAAATGACAGCTTGTAACAGCATTAGCACGAGCGTTGGAGTTGATTACAGAAAGGGGTTACTGTAAGGATGTCGTTAGTAAATATAAATTACAGACGGTTCTAATAAAGTGAAAGCTTCGTAATGATCCGTTCGATTCGAAGTAATGATATAGTTCAATGTTTTTGCTATTTCCGCATTAATTACCTAGTGAATTTATCATGAACGAATAGTTTAATCCAAATATGTCAGCATTTGTCTAGTTATTTACATACCTAATCAAAGAGTGATTTGTAAAAAAGGCAAATCGCCACTTTGGAAAAGATATGTTGTTAGTATCTAAAACCTGCTGAAGGCCTAAAATCTGAGACCAATAATTACATCCCCGTACCATAATTGGTCCGTTTCAAAATCCTGTATAAAACAATTATTCAGGAGAAGTGAGAAGATTGAAATAAATTAGGACACAACCTTTAACTAATTTCTTTTAATCCTATAAATGGATTTGAAGACGACTTTTGGCTTATCTGCATAATTATTTCACGCTACATTGAAAGCAGCTTAAGTACCTACTCAATTTTGATTGAATTTCGTATCGATCGTCCTTGATTTACGCCTAAGCATCCGAGAACAAATGCTTTTCTGAGTCATTTTGAAGTTAAATGCCAGACTATAAGGTCAGTAAAGAAAAATGAAATGTGAAACTGAAGCCCATTCTCTCCAATTTTTCCTTATTCCGAAAATTACTGTGACGTCAAATACTTGAGTCTCGTTGAAAATGTTTTCCACTGTTTCAGGAACTTTAAATACTGAAATCTATACTCAAAAGAAGTCAGCGGTTTTTGACTTATTTAAAATAGTTTCAATCTTCATTGCCAGTATTTGTACCGATATTTCAATGCCTTTGATCAATCGAAAAAGAAGACACAAGAAACATTTCAAATAATCAAACATTTTATAAAAATGAAATTCTATTTTACTGAAATTTTTCCACTTGTATTTTTAATGAATAATTTTCTGACTTACTTAAGGAAACTAATATAAATTTTATTTTATAATTCCATTTATTTTGTAATATTTTTTCAATTAAACAAATTAAGAATACATTAAAATTAGACATACAAACAAATATGGTAGTATGATTTTTTTTAAGGTTTTTTTATGCAAAAAAAATATAAGCGCAAAGGTCTTCATTTTCTGAAACCTTTTCAGTTCAAGTTTTTTTTCCTTATTTTCCTTCAACTAAGAATTTTCTTAGTTTGTCCCATTGACTCTGAATCACCCTGTACAACGCAGTGATTTATATTGAAATTACCTTTAACAGTTTGGTATTTCTGAGAGTGTGAATTTTGTAAGGACGAAAATTTCCGCGATAAATTTCTACATTTATTTAACACTGAATTGAATTTTAAAACTAAATAACAAACAGCATTCAACATAGAACACCGAAGACATAAATGAACAAAGAAAGCTGAAGAGGAGAAAAACACGAGCACAGAAAGCTGAAAGAAAGGGAGCACTTTGGCAACAAAGAATCAAAATGCCTGAAAAGTCGGTGGGGCCACAACAATGCCTCAGGAGACACTGTGCAAACCCACCGACGAATCACAAAACAGTGAAATTCATAGCATACTATATATGGACGGATACATAAACCGAACACGAATCTCAACCAAGTAAAATTCCGAGTACTAACGAAATGATTCGCGGATGGTAAATGATCTCCCTAACATATAAGCACCAGCGAACGACAAGAAGGGGGTCAGTCGGCAGTAGTGAGTCTGCGAATAAGGTATTGTGGACTTACTGGTTCCTCTTGTAGCAACGTTCGACTACTGAGCGATCGATTCGACCTGTGATTCACAGCCTCGAAGAGAACGACGTACTGACAGGACAACCGTCTCTAATCGGTTCCCAAGCTGGATAAGGCATTGTGGACTTACAACTCCTCTTTGAAAGATTGAGACCGACTAGTTCATGTCCAAGCAGCGGAGCAAGCCAAACAGCGACGAGACAAACTGCGACAAGCCAAGCAGCGAAGCAAGCCAAGCAGCAAGCCAATCAGCGACGAACCCAGCAGAGACAAACCAAGTAGCGGAGCAAGCCGAACAGCGACGAGCCAAGCAGCAACAAGCCAAGCAACAGAGCAGATCGGGCGAACAGAGACAAGATGACGATTAGTAACCAGGGTCAAGTTAAATCCAGCTACCACAAGCCACGGCGAACGACGCCAAACCACGACAAGCAGACACAGCTGAACCAAGTCGAACAAAGCAGAGGCCACACAGAGATACGAAGACAGGGAAGGACGAACGACGTTACGTTATTAATTCAATAACAACGGAGAAATTGTGATCGATTGAAGAAAAAAAGTAAATTACTTTATTATTTTTTAATAATAAAGTATTGTGATCGACCTAAAATTTCAAAAAAATTTGCTACCCTGAAATTTTGTATTTACACGTTTTAGGACTAGTAAACACCAAAAAAGCAAAAAAAAAAAAAATTTCCGTCTGTCCGCCGTATACGCCGTACGCAAAATCGTTTGAAGGCGCGTAGCTCCCAAGCCCGTTGAGGTATTAAGTAGTTTGGGTGAACCCCTACGGATGATATCTTTTAAGGGGGTGGAGGTGTAACGGGGGATGAGGGGGAGCGTTTTAAACGAAAAATTTTGGTTTCCAGATCTCAGGAACCACTTATGCTAGGAGACTGACTCTTGGAACTTATGTAGTACTATGATAGTGGACTCATTTGCAAAAAAATGATCGATAAGGGTTGAGGGGTGTGGAAGTGGGGGGGAAAACAATGAGTCCAAAACGCTTGAAAGCCGGGATTGAAACATTCTAAAATCCATATCTCCTGAACGATTGATGTCAGAAGATTGAAACTTTGTGGTTGCCCTTAGGGATACTTGAAGATTAGATAAGGGCTAACATTTTTAAGGGAGGTGGTGGGGTGTAAGGTTGGGTGGTGAAAAACTTTGGATTACAATATCTTCCGAACCAATTGCACCAGGAAGATAAAATTTTTTTTTTGTATATGGGATCACAAGAGGAGTCTAAAATTTTTTGAGGAGGGAGGTGGAGCACGAAAGTGGGGGGGATAGAAATTTCTCAAAAAATTTAATTTTTGTATCTCAGAAACCGTACCAGATTTGATCTTGAAAATTTTACAGGAGTTGGGATCGGTAGACCTCTAGTAGGGTAAAAAAATTTAGTGGTGGGGGTGTAGGGGGTGATGGTGAAAAGGGGTAGAAAAGAAAAAAATGAGGTGGAGCACGAAAGTGGGGGGGATAGAAATTTCTCAAAAAATTTAATTTTTGTATCTCAGAAACCGTACCAGATTTGATCTTGAAAATTTTACAGGAGTTGGGATCGGTAGACCTCTAGTAGGGTAAAAAAATTTAGTGGTGGGGGTGTAGGGGGTGATGGTGAAAAGGGGTAGAAAAGAAAAAAATGAGGTGGAGCACGAAAGTGGGGGGGATAGAAATTTCTCAAAAAATTTAATTTTTGTATCTCAGAAACCGTACCAGATTTGATCTTGAAAATTTTACAGGAGTTGGGATCGGTAGAGACATCCCTAAATTTTTCATAGGGGTAGCAAGGTACGGGGGTGGGGGTGTTTTTTTATATCTCAGAAACGGTTTATGATAGAAAGTTGAAACTTAGTACGTATATGTAGATGTGCTATTAGAGTAACTAAAGCAAAAAAAAAGTTCAGATTGTTATTGGTGTTCAGAGGTTGAGAAAAAAAAATGTCCGTGAATCCACATTTTCACGAATTTCGTTAAAACTTTTAGACATGTCGAACTATCAAAACAATTTTACTTCTGCGAGCTATTTATATAAGCGCCTAGTAACGTTCTTCAAATTTTTTCGATATCCAACCCTTAAGGGGGTGAAAGTGGTTGTGTACATATTCACGAATTCTTATATATTCCTAAGGTATATTGAGATTTGGAATTCACTTTTACTTCTATAAGCTTTAAACGTAGTCGGGGAAAAACCCGATTTAAGTATTTTTCTCTATTAAACCCCCTGGGGGTATTGTTCAAGATTTCACTAATTCCGAAAATCTCTTAGGTTTAATGTGATCGAATTCGCTTTTACTACTATGAATTATTCTATTGATAAAAAAAATAGGTAAATAAATTTAAAAAATCTGCCAACAGTCTGGGCGCAACTTTATTATTTTATGGGTAGAAGTCCAAAACGTGTTTAATGATGAGATAATAACCAGGAGGCTATTTGGAACGTTATTTTTTAGGTTGTCAGTCGCATAGTAACCTACACAGCATCTCATCATTAAACACGTTTCGGACTTCTACCAATAAAATAATAAAGTTACGCCCAGACTGTTGGCAGATTTTTTTATTTGGTTTAGGACTAATAAACCTCAAAAAAGTAAGAACACTCGCATTAATTCTTCAATTGGTTCATTGGGAGATGCGGTTTTAAAGTTGTCAATATAAACACCTACATTTTTTTACTATTTTTACCTCCCGCTTAAAGTATGGTAAAAACTGAATTGAAAATTTATTCTAATTTCTGAATCTCCAGAGTTAAAATTAAAATTAAGGTTTTTGTTTAAAAATCCTCTGCTGACTCTACTGTGCAAGTATTTTGGCTGAAACTGAAAAGTGGAAACTTATAGCACTATCGTAAAATACTATTGTAAATATCACCATACTAGTGTATGCGTTTAGCTTCTCAAAAATACAACTGGAAATTGTCACTTGCATATGAAAATGGGCGGTAAAATTCTACGTCGCGGGAATAATGACCCGTATCTAAGGATAGAGGATGATTAGATTGAATTTTTAGAGATAAGTCAAAACAGTGTTAGGCTTCTTTAGAACGCCTTATGTTGGGATGGTGAAATTTTGGCATTATTATCATACATACATCGAGATTTTACTCGGCTCTTCATTTCTATATTTCTTGTGGGAGTATCGATTCCACTCCAGAGCTTGTTGGAAAATTCTTTGCACTGGTTATCTCAAAATTTGAGCCCCCTTTAAAGGTTTCCTTAGTTGGTAAAGCACCAAAATTTAAGTTACTATTTGAGATTATTTATCAAACGAAAAGTTTAATATATGAAGAATTTAGATGCAGTTGAAGAATCGATGGAACAACATGAATTCCAGAACTCTATAGGACGAAGCAGGATGAAGTAGACAACATCTTCGCTCAACCAGAAATATGACAGCCAACAACGATTAAAACTGAATAAAGTCACGATTAAAAGCTAGCTCCCCATAAACACCTTTAGTCAAGTCATCATCCAGGTCAAAATTGTTTGTAGGAGTGAATCACAAAGTCATACAGTGTTAAGGGATTCGAGAAACTCATATCCTCCGGTTATTGTATTTGAGCCTTTCCTCCCCTCAAACAAACTGCTGTCGTGTTAATTAAAGTGCAAACTACGCTCTATCTATTCAATTATTAGCATCAAAAGATCAAGGGAACTTTGAATACCTTCAACTAATTACGGCCCTAGTCCTGACCGGAGTTTACAAGTGGTAAATTGGAAATTATGTTTTGCACTTATCTTGTCCGTCATGTTAAGTAATATTACAAACTTGGACATCGTAACGATAACGTCGGTGAGAGATACGAGCAAATACACATTTCCCGAGAACATGATCTTAATATCAATGGAAACCTCGAGGATTACAGGTCAGCTTACCCGAAACCGAACCAAGTCTATCAAACTCGATACAGCTATCTAATAAACTGTCGACACAATCTCAATTTCATGGCATCAGAGTGAGGCTAATGCGGATCTGTAATTATGATAGGAATCCGCAGTCCAAGTGTGTAGGTTGTAATAAGGCGCAATCTTCTAACACTATCGAAACTAATATTTGGTCAGGACGTGGTCAACAGGACCACATTACATTCAAGATTATGCCACTGCTCATCACTTTTAGTAACCGCACCGAAATGACAATCCAAGACACTGGCGTCATCAATCCTCGTCTCATCTCGGTTTTGCTTTGAATAACCATGCCACCATTCATCCCTTAGTCGGAATCACCATCCTAAACTCCATTAGATGAATTTATCGCGCTATCATTTGTACCATTGTGTGCCTGGAGCCCGACAACCCCTTTTTTCGGGTTCATTTTCATACCGTTCAACTTTAGTTTGGACAACAATAGCAACAGCAATATAACTACTACGCAGCTGGACATCGGTATGAAACCTACCCCTAAATAGCACCCACTCCACTAGACCCAAAGATTCAGTCGTTGTGCACTAATTTGTTGCTCTCCAATTTGTTGTTATTGTTCTTCAAAAGGATACTCGATTTGGGGTAGTTCCTTTGCCATTGTATCTCAACATGGTCGGGACGAAATGTGAGCAGTGGCATTAACTGGAAGCAACCTATCATTAGGTGAAACAAATTAACGTATCCATTCTGCAGTGAATGGGATATCGAGGACGCCGGTTTCGGGTAAGAAGAACTATACGTTTCGTCCATTTATTTGTGTCCTTCATAAGAAAACGGAGCCACTCAGGGATGGTATTTCAATTGGTTTTTCTTTTCCGGATTGTCTCGAGGCGTAGTGGGTTTGAGTGGACGTTCAAAGCCATAACCTTCAATAAGCAATGGGAAATTCATCTGTTATTAAGTGTACGGAGTTCGAAACGATCTTGCAATATCCTTTTTCGGAACGAAAGGAAACTGAAGGGAAAAAAAACCAACCCTGTTTGATATAGACGTATTTTAGCGAGGAAAACCCCGTTGAAATTTATTTCTTCGAAGCTACGTGGGGGTCATCGGATACCTTCTCTCCTATGGTCACACATGACGACTATTCTGGACGACTATCGGACTTTTGTTTATGGACGTGCCCCGTTTAAAGAATAATGAAAATTGGGTGGTTCGGAAATGGGGGACAGTATTGGGGGTGAATGTTGGCAAACAAAAATGATAGAGGTTTGGTCCTTGTGTACGTTAAAGTGTATTCTGAAAGATGGCGAGTACATTTTCTACTCCATCGTCAGCGAGCGAGTTAATTGTTTTTTCGGAACGATTGATGACTGTAATTTTTGTTGGTTCCATTGTGCTACAAGCAACATATCACCACTTTGCTTTCTTGTGGTTTACAGATTTTTCATCGTTTATCTTACGGGTTTTATTCCCCGGACGGTGATTTAATGAAAGCTTATGTAAGATTCATAGGTAGTTACCAGTAAACTAACCGGAAACTTAAATTCAATGAACGGAGATATAATTATGTAAATTTATTTTCATCTAAGTGATTTAATTTCATTCAGCCCTTGCCCTGGTTTCTTATTCAGGTATTGATCAAAACTAAATATTGTTATTTGAGAATCTGAAATCGCTTGGCTATGTTCTCAATTGTTGAGTGTTCTAGAAGCCTGTTCCAAATCCTTTATAAATTTCAATCTGCACAAATACAAATCAGAAATCCACTGAAATTTGCAGTGAAAATTGTTACCCTTGCTAAACTCAATGGCTTAGAATCGCATTGATGCTTCATAGAAATTTTAACATTGTGGAAATATGACAATATGTCAGGCTCACTTTGTTATCGGGTAAACTAGTCCTCCTTCAAGTAACTGCCACACAAAAGTTTTTAAAAATAATATCCATGAGTATTGGACGGAAACTTTATAACTCTTCAATCACAAACTTTTTATTAATGCTTGTTGGTCAAAATTATGATATAAAAAAAAATCTGATGAGTACGTCGTGTAGCCGCCATACGAATGTCTTTAAAAAAAAGTATTCTATCTGGAAAGCACAATAAATCATTACTTAGTTTCGTGTGATACGTAAGTTGTAGACGAATCTATTCATTCCTTCCGTTATGCACTCTGAAGTTATTGGGTCTTCAGAGTGCATAACGACAAGAATTTAAAATTTTGTGCGCATCAGTTTTCATGAAGAAAATCAACTACTTCTCTTTGTAGCATCCATTATTATTATTTATTTGATGTCGCCAATAGAAGCCTTTCTGCTTCTCGAACCATGACCTAAGTGGTCTTTTGATCTTGGCTCCTAACAACTCCCTAGGCCATATCTATTCCCTTAAGAAAGGAGATAATTTCTCTCAGGGGAGTCTTCGACAGATCTTCATAGGTGAGACTAAAGCCACCGAGAATCTGCCTTCTTGATCTGGCCACTGCATCACAATCACACAGAATGTGTGCCGTGGTTTCAGATGTGGTATCACAGAATCGACATGTATCTAGTGATACTTTGCTGATGATCTTAAGGTGATAATTAAGGAAATAATGTCCGGAAATATATCCCATTAAAACCTTAGCGTTATACCTGCTTAAGGAAAGGAATTCCGATGCTCTCCCACTTGAGAAAGTCAGGAATTTCTTTGACTGTCTAAGTCCTGAAAGTGAATTCCAATAATCTTCCACCTTAAGATTTACCCACTTTAAAATACCATCCTTAATGAACCCTTTACCTTTTTCACAGAATGGTTCTGAGCCAATCATTGGTGAATTGGCACCTCGCTTAGCTAGCTGATCTGCTGCTCTGATCTTTCCCGGAATACCGTCATATCCTGGCACCCACATTAGGGTTAGACTGTTATGATGTGCCAGCTCTTTAAGAAGGGTAGTAACCTAGAGCGGAAACAATAAGATTTCAACGCTAGCAGTGCCGCTTGGCTGTCAGATAAGATAATAACTGTAGCGCCTTTTGATTTATTCTTATTTCTATGGCATGTACCTCAGCTTGAACAGTGGCTGTTTGTCCCATTGCCATCCATATTTTACCAAATACGCCCGCTCCAGTTCCACTATAGGTTTTAGAGCCGTCCGTGTACCAGACTGAAGCACCTTCCCCAAAATCTGGTAAACCAGATTGCCATGATACAGGATCTCCTAGAGCCACCATATATGGTTTCTCAAAATCATATACCTTTAGCATGTTATCGTTTACTGAGTCGGTTAGGTCCTTCTGATTAAATTCATGTAGAATTTTAAGGTGACCGGCCCCTCTCAGAGCCTCCTTCTTTATCTCTAAGTGTAATGGGGCCATGTCTATCATGGCTTCCATTGCAGCAGTGACCTGATTTAAGTCCCCCAGTAATGTTAAGAACAGCACGCTACTGAACTTTTTGCTGGGCCCTCTGTGCTGTGCTTTTTGTTCAACCTTTGGCCACCACACCATAGCGGCATATGTGATCATTGGTATTATAATAGACTTGTAGGTCCAGTATACCATATTATATGGTCTGAGACCCCAAGTAGTACCGCAGAGCCTTCGACACGCCATAAAAGACAATGTTACTCGTGTGGAGATGTTTTTAAGATGTAGGTTCCAAGTCAGACACTTGTCCAAGGTAACTCCCAGGTATTTGACATCGGAAGAGAATTCAATTGTAGTTCCTCTCACAATCGGGAGCATTAAGTTTACCTTCCGTCTTCTAGTGAACGGCACTACAATTGTTTTACTTGGATTTATACTTAATCCTTGTTGGACGCACCAGCGATCTACTATCTCTAGGGCCTCTTGCATGCGGCCCGAAATGACACAGTCATGCTTACCTCTTACAGTGATCACCAGGTCATCAGCGTGTGCTTGAGTCTCAAAACCCTTGGTACTCAGGTCATTAAGGAGATCATCTACAACAATGCACCACAATAGTGACGAGAGTACGCCTCCCTGAGGGCATCCCCTCATCGCTCGTACAGTGAGACCTTTACCTCCGATCTTAGCCGAAATTCTGCAAGAGTCAAGCATCGCTTTGTAGTATCCATACAAATGCCATTTGTTTTTTCAATAGCATTTGTATGTAGCATCCATACAAATGCCATTGAAAAAATTTACATTCATTTTCCAGCACCGGCTATAACTCAGGAAATTGTTGAGCCTAGAAGTCGAAATTATACACAAATTAATTTGGAGTACAAGGTAAGGTTGAGGTCGTTTGTGAACAATATCCACTCACTACTTTAAGTATCTCCCATACAAAAGACCTTAAATCACGTTGATGTACATACAAAAATCTCGTGATGGTAACAGCTTAAAATTTTCCACATTATTATCTTGCCCCCTTTTAGAGTGTAGTAAAAAAAATCAGAGTAATTTTGGAATTTGATACCTTTTAAACAAACGTCCGTTATTATTGGGGGCTCACATTCGCTGAACAATTAATGTAATCTGGAATTTATTTGGTGAATGTTTTCACAGTACTATTGAATTAAAAATACAAGTTTTCCGGGTTCAATACTGTTATTGTTTATTTTTGCGTGACGTTTCGGACTCGACAGAGTCCTTTATCAAACTGAGTTTGATAAAGGAAAACTTGCATTTTCTAATCTGGAATTTTACTTTCGGTAGTTTGACTAACGTTTCAGGTGCAGATTTGAAAATGGAAGATGTTTCCTTCTCCATCGATTAGCCTGAATCATAATTCTTCTCGCGAAACATAAGATCTTTATAATCACGAAAATTCAAAATGTAGAAAAATAACAATACCGTAATACCTTAAAACACCCAAAAAAATTTGGACGGACTAAAAAAATTGTTCAAAACATTTTATTACGTATCTTTTTCCCACCCAAAAAAAAATCTAGATTTCTTTTCACATTTCTTTCAAGATTTCGTTTTCGATGTTATTATTTTCGAAATTTTTTTTTTAAAATTCAATCATGTAAAGGACAAATGGGTGGACACAAGTACTCGTACTTCCGATGATAATGAAAAAAAAATTTTCTAAACATTTTTTTTGAACTACTGACCAAAAGAGTACACTTTTTTGGAAATATTTCGATTACTGTAACTCTATGTAAATTCCAAGTTTCAATTTCCTAGAATAAGCCGATACTAATCATCTAGAACCCTTCCTACAATCCTCATACTAACTGAAAACATCGAGGTTTTGTTGCAAACGAAAAAATAAATAATCTGCCAACGTTCCAGCGGACTACCCTTGGCAGATTTTTTTTTTAATCAAGAGCGTATGCGTATGAACAAAATCTCAATCATGTCCACTTTACTTGTTGCTGTAAGCTGAAACCTACTTATAATGCTATAAGTTAATCTAGGGCTGAATACGTTGTTTTATCAAATGAAATTATTTTGATGCCATTTGAAGTGGTCATTTCTTGAATTTCCTCCGCTTCCTACCCAAAACAAAAGAATCCTTCAATTTACGTCACTTTACTTAAGTTTTAATTTCAGACCCATTCGTTAATTCCTAAGCTTCCGCAAAACTTTCCTCTTTCGGACTTATTATCCCAGCTTAATTTTTATTTTGAGCGTACAACCCGAATTTTACGAGACAGTAGGTACGACGAAAATGAATTTCATTACGAAAATTTGTTATCTCTTAAAACGATATACAGATACTGGCACAGATAATAACAATAACAGAGTACTACCGTACCTTCGTCTTAAGTTCGAAACGAAATTCCTTTCCGGTAATCCGCTTTACGGCCAAAAATTTCGGGAAGAAAATATTTTTGGGAAGGCCAGGCCAACCACCAAATACCATAATAGCATTTGCCAAGCTGGAAGGGCCGAACAACCCTTCTTATGTAATATCTTCTGCGATGGATTCAATAAATATAAAACTATAATATCCGGGCCCAAGTCATCGGGTAGGGTAGCCCTAGATATCATGCGAAAATAAAAAAAGGAAACATATTTTCACCGATGGTTTTTCGCAACACCTTGCGAACGTAAGGATACGTGGGCATTTCTTACAATACAAACGGCTGCCCCCTTTCAATAATCGTAAAAAAATTGTCGACCATCTTCGCAACTGGGTCCCATACTCTCAGCTTTCTCGTAGGAAGGCTTTTTTTATATTTAAGACCATCTATGCACAGGTGAAGTAAGTACAAGATTGGAATGGCCAGTGGTGTGGAAGGAAGGTAGCATTTTAAAGCAACCACAGCATTTAGTATTTATGAACCACTTAAGACTATTTTTTTTCATTTCCAATTCCTTCCCCGTACTGTTGGTCTGCATCTCGCGAAAACTGCATATGCAGACCATTAGTGGGAGTTCGGAAAAATATGGGTACTATCGCTTTTAAGGATACCGCCGGGAGCATAAAAAAGAAAACCCAGTAGCTACTTGAAGCACCTTTTAAGCGCTGCTCACCTGACATCAGCGATAATAATGTCTTGGACAAAGTTTTACCGCTGCCGTAAGAACGAACAGAAAAACGAAAAAATTTCCTGGAAAATTTTACGGATACGTGAAAATTGGAGAATATTGAAAAATTCCGCAGTTTCGTTTTTACGGTAAAATGTTGTCAGATGAAGGTGAAAGCTGTGAAAAGTTTTCCAACTCGATTGAAATTGAAAATTCAGTTTAATATAATTTTTTTTTTCAGCGGCAACTATGTGGAACGAAATCCTTACGGACCATTCGAAAACTTTTCATAGCCATTTCTCAGACTTTGACTAATTAGAAAGTTTATTTCTACGATTTCTTCAGTTCAATTATATGGTGAAAAAATTCATTGAAAATATGAGAATTTTCCGTCTGTTCCTGACTGATAGAAAACTGATGGCCATACAAAGTAATGGTTGAAAAAGTGAATAAGGAAATGAAATCATGATTTTTTATTTTGCTTTCTGCAAGTACTCGCTGCATACGGTAGCATAGAATTTCCCTTGCAGTGCCTCATAGTGGGCTTCTTAATCAATATCCTGTCAAATTCATCGGAAATACTGAACAAAAATTGATTTTCCTCTATTTAAAGTGCATCAGTATGGTGCCCTCCCTGAACATGAAGACGATAGACTGTCGCTGTAAAGTGATCCTATAGTGGAAAATTTATTGGCGACTCAATACGAGTATTGTTTGAGATTCTCTTGAAATCTCTGATGAAAGGTTCCCGACGACAGGTGAATTCATCGTCCTGCTTATCCTGGAAACACATCGGTATCGAAAGGGAGCAGTGACCTACTATCAGGAAATGTATCAGTGTCAAGTAGTTGCTATATGTTCAATCCTAAACAGCAACAATAATAGGATATTATGGTTGGGTGAAGGATCAAGCAAAGTAGTTGATTATTGAAGGGATTTGAATAAGTGTAGGCGATTGATAAGATGTTCGGGAAGATTATCTGAACCGTTTATTGTTTTTGTCTTTGGTCAATCTCGTGAAACACCAAATTCGGTTGGTTTATTGTATTTAAAACTGGCTGGTGGCATCGTATTTTTGCAAAGAAAGTAAATATTTATGCGTCGATTCAACATTCCAAAAGTCATTAGGACATTACGATATTATCCACGAGCGCTTCATACTATTTTGTTATATCAGCGTCAGAATCGTCACTCCTTGACGAATATGGTAAGCGATATAAATGTCAGCGCTAAAATGTGTCTAGTAAAATCAAAGTGCGTTCGTTCACTTCATATTTCGAAAAAAATTCGGTTTTCATTATTAACTTAAAGATATACGAGTACATGTCCCATCGTATTAATTGTATCGAAATTCGAAACGTATTTTAATCTGGACTTTAAACTGACATTGATAAAAATATCGTCTCCTCACATAAAGGAATCTCCAAAACTAATACGATTCTAAATATGATTACAGGGGAATTCACACGAATCATAAATGAATCATTGAGCGTTCGGTTTTGTTATTCGTAAGTCAATCACTTAGGTGAACCGTTAGTGAGCCATCTTAGTGGCTCGAATGTGAATCATTTCAGAATCACTGCATATAACAAAATACAGTTTTGCTTACACGTTGTATGTTCTTCATTTAAAATTCAATTTTTCTTCACCTAATGCAAAAATTTCGAATGGTTTTTGCTGAGATGTAAGCAGGATATATTTTTCATATAACTGATTTTTTTCACCTGCAGTTAGCAATAGTGAATATTCATCAAATGATTCGCTGGGTATATGCTGGGCTCATTCAATTATACTTTCTTTCTTTTTTTTACAAAAAACGGTCATTAAACTGTATGCCACTTTGTTCACTATTTGCTTATTTTCATTGCCGCCAAATGGTGCAAATTTTTTTTTTCAAATTATATAAGTTGTCCATTTTATTTAAAGTATTGGTCTTAATTGAAATGTGTAGTAGTATGACTGGGAAAAAATTTGTTTAACCAATTGATTTACTTGCTCGTTTTGCCTCAAAAATTTGAATGATCATAAATAAAATTATATATATATATATAGATTTTACCTCAAAAATTTGATATGAATTCCAGTCAAATTAAAAATTTTCCAAAAAACAATTTGACGATTATAAGGTCAAATATTTAGCAAGGTGACATACGTCTAATATCTTAGTTATATTGACATATTTCTGGATTTTTGAAATTTTGAAATATATAGATCTGAAAAAAAAAATCTAATACTTTCAAGCTGACGTGTAAAGAAATTTTGAGCAATAAAAAATTCAAGTAAATGAACAGGGATTAGAAAATAAAATTATTGTATTCCGAATTTGAAAATTTCTTATACACGCGACAACGAATATTTTGGTGAAACATAAATTCGGGGCAGTTCAGGTCGGTTTGAGTAGATTTGAACTAGATTTTCACGTAAGGAGATTTCAATATCTTTCAAAAGTTTGCGAAATTTTGAAGATTTAATGTATAGGTAAAGTTGTCTTTCAACTCTGAAAAGTCTCACACTATTCGCCGGTCATAATACACGCTTTCAGAATAACCCACTATAGAGAATATAATTTGCAGCAATTCAAGTTAAAAATTCTGTCTATTGGCAGACTTTAAAACTTGAATTGCTGGGCGAAACTTTATTATTTTTCGAGTCAAAGTTCGGGAGCGGTCAAAGTCGGAGTATATCATCAGTTGTTTCGAGATTATGAAGTTTCTTGAAAAGTTAATTTTGTTCTTAAAATAAAACTGGAGATTTTTAGCCGATTAATCATTGAAAAAGCCTGTGTAGACTATTAGAATTTCGGTATATTATGTACACTAAAAGCCTACAGAAGTAAAAACCAATTTGTTGCCTTATCATACTTAAGAGATATGACGAATTGTTAACACGTATAAAAACCCATTACTTCCACTTGGGGTTTGAATTTCGAAAAAATTGTGAAACGTTTTTAAACGATTTCATAAGAAGCAACTTGATATCTCCTGAGACACGAGGGATTTTGAAAAATTTGTGAAAACGTAAGCAAACCCTTTACACCCTCTTGGTTCCTGAAATTCAAAAAAACAGCGAAATTGGTTTTTAGGTCATTACATCAAATGCCGTAATAACCAATTTTATATCTCATCAGAACTACGGGATCGCAAAAATTGTGAAAACATATGCAAATCCTTGGTGGTTAAATATCGAAAAATTGAGAAATGGGTTTGTAGGCGATTATATAAAAAGTCTGTGGAAGTGAAAAGCGATCTAATATCTCATCAAACCTAAGAAATATGTCGAAGCTTTGAAAAGCATACAACCTACTTAAACCCCTTAGGATTGAATATCTAAAAATACGGAAATTGACCTTTTGGCGCTAATAAAGGAAACCTTAGGAAGTAAAAATGGATTCGATATATCATCAGATCTAAGCAATATGTAGGAATCTGTAAAAACATATGGAACCTCCTTACACCCACTTGGGGGTTGAATATCCAAAAATCCTGAAAGGAGTTAATAGATAAATATGAAGGCAGAACGAGAAAGTAAAAACAATTCGATTTTTTACCACTTCTAAAAGAAATGTCGGAATTCGTGAAAACGTGTTCAACCCATTTATACCCTCTTAGGGGCTGAAAATGAAAAAAAAAATTAAAACGTATTTTAGGCGATTATTACGCAAGCCCGCGAAAGTGAAAAGTTAGTCGAAATCTAGTTAGACCTGAGGGATATGGCAGAATTCGTAAAAAAGTATACAACCCCTTTACACCCTCTTAGGGGAAGAATTTAAAAAAACCCTGAAAGCGTTTTCTAGGTATTTATATGAAGAAGCCGTAGAATAAATATGAATTGAATATTTGGGAAGACCTAATAAATATGACGAAAATCGTGAACATTATATGCATTCCATTTTCACTGATAATTTTTTTCGCCCTCCTTCCAAACTCCAATAGATATTTGAAAATTTTTTTCATCTAAATTACTTTTCTAGTTAATTTACATATATGTACCGAGTTTCAACTTTGTACTATGAGCCGTTCTATAGATAGGAAAATCACCCCTCCCCCGTATCATAATACCCCTATAAAAAATTATGTTTTTCCAACATGCTACTATTATTTAAATTAAAATTTAATATTTTTATCGTGAGCCATATGATTACATGTACATTTAGTAGTAATAATTTTGTGATCAGGCTTGTACCTCTAGAACAATGATGTGTAACAATGGCTGTATTGAAATAAAATTAATTAGATTAGCTTGAAGGAAAAATGGTTAGCTCTATCTAAATACCAAGTTTCAGATTTCTATCATTATAGGTTCTCGAGATATAAAAATCGGAATCTTTTCCTTTTCACCCTCTCACACCCACATCACTAACCTTTTTTTTCCTGCTAGGGGTCTTCCGGTAAAAATTTTTAGTATCTAACTTGTACTGTTCTTGAGATATGAGACGTGATTTCTTAGAAAAATTCTTATCCCCTCCACTTTCATACTCCACCGCCTCCTTAAAAAAATTTGCTTTCACCAAACTTCATTTGTCAACCTTTATACATAAACCGAATTTTATTTGTCTAGTGCAACTGATTCGTGAGATATCGTAATCTAAAGTTTTTTCTCCCCCACTTCCGTATGCCACTGCCCCCACTCAAAAATTTGTTTCCGATCTATTGTCCTAGTATACCTACAGATATTCATTAAGTTTAAATTTCGTGACATTAACCCTTTAGGAGATATGGATTTTAGAATGTCTCAATTTCGTCTTTCGAGCGTTTCGGACGCATTATTTTTCCGCCCACACCCATGGGTTCACTATCGAAGCTCTAAATAAGTAAGTTTCAGCTTCCTAGCGTAAGCGGTTGCTGAGATCTAGAAAACAAAATTTTCCGTCTAAGACGCTTCCCTACTTCCCCCCTCACACCCCCACCCTTCAAAATATGATCACTTCAAAGGACCTACCCAGTCTATTCATGAAAAAAATTTAAATTTAATACATCAAAGGGTTTGGGAGCTACGAGCCTCCAAACGATTTTGAGTACGGCGGTCGACGTACGGCGTACGGCGGACAGACGGACTGAAATTTTTTTTAGCTTTTTTCATGTCTACTAGTCATGAAACGTGAAAAAAAAATGTCGAGGGTAGCAAATTTTTTTTTTTAAAAATCATTCACAATACTGTATTATTGAAATAATAAAGCAAAACTAATTAATCCTTACTTTTTCTGTCTTATTTTATACCCGAATCTCTTCAATCCTTTATTTCATGAGAGCATAGGGTTTTTTTCGGAACGATATTGCTGAAGGTGCAACCGCGATGAAAGAAATTGACTGCACAGATTCATTTTTCAAAGCAAGCAATAGCAGAAAGATCTGGCAGAAAGAAGAATCTACAGGTTTTTCTTTTTTAATGTGTCTACATGTTGTAGATTATTTCAACCCCCCGAATGGTTCCTATATATCTCTAAGATATATTCCCGTATATCATTTGTCAGTGAAAATTTCCATATCATATTTCAAAGGTTTCAGTAGTTATGAGGGCCAGAACACAAATATTTCAAGACAGAAAACTTGTAGTAGTGTGTATTGTAAAAATAAAATTAATTATAGAGCACAATTGTTACAAGTTTTATATGAAAATTTGGATAAAATTTTACCTGGTTTTAAATTCCAAGGCTTGAATAAAGTTGACAAGTTAAGTTATTGGTCCATAAAGATTGCAAAATTGGCCTGGTGAGACAATTTTGAGATGCCCCACTTATTATAAATGGGATGCAATTATATCGAATTGAAATTTATTTATGAGAAGGGCGGAGGAATGGGAATATATTTAAGGTTGAAATATTTTTTTTTTATTTCTGAAAAGTTTTTTTTATCGTATTTCCTAAAATTTTATTGTTGCTGAAATCTGCCTGATTTTTCTGTTTATACTGGCCTAGTTTCACTAGATTGATTTTCTTCAAAACCATTTTTTATTTAAATTTTTTAATTTAAATATTACCAGAAATCCTTTCTATTCCTGATATCGGGAATAAGGTAAAAAGAAAATAACTGCAAACTCATTGAAATCCATTAATCTTTTTGCCGTCAAATATATTAAAACTTTTTCATATTTCCATCGCACTACAAAATAAAAGAAGAACTCGCCTGAAAAGTTTTCTTTCGCGAAAATTTATACGACGGCCGACTATCCTCCCAACTATCCTAACTATGTCGCGAAAGATGCGATAAGAAATACCAATCAGGATACGGAAATTCCGGATTCTTTTTCACATTTAGCATATATACATTGTATATATGCATCTAGTTGGGTACTTTTCCAAAGATATTTTACATTTTCGTTTTTCTCGAACCTGGACGTATCAAGAAAAATGTCGAGCTCCGAGCGTACTCAACGAACTTGTTGAGGAAAATTCAAGAAAAACTGTAGAATAAAGCCGGATGAAATCGCGAATTTACAATTGCAACGGATAACATTTGGGGAGTGTTGGAATGAAAAGTTGTTTCCTAGTTTTTTCTTTAAATTCACTCGGATAAGAAAATTGGCGAGCCACTGTTTACAGAATAATTGAAATTGGTTCTTGCGGGCAGTTCAATGAAGTTCGATAGAAAACTTGTACGTTAGGTTTCCTATCGTGAAAAGTTCTTTCCATACGAAGAATTTAAATAGTGCAAAGGAAATGGTCTAGTGGGAAATTTAATCAAAAATTTATGAACTTTCGTTTAGGTACCTAGCCTGAAACTCTTTAAATAATTCTTTGAACTCCGATGGTACAAATGAATTATTTTCTAACTTGATTATTTTAATAATAAATAATTTGTAAAGCCTTCCGAAAGATCATCCATTAAAACAACCTTAATACTCGCTGTGAAAGTGGTGTCACTTAAGCTTTGGTTACGGAACTGGTCTTCCTTAGACATTTATTGCACATAAAAATTCCTTTCGATTAACTTAAAAAATGCCTAAATCGATTTAAGGTGTTTGTATAATTAGCATTTCATTAAATGTAAGTCAGAGACATTAAGAAATTCGATAAAATAAACTGAACCCCTTTTAACCCTTCAGGGGTTCAATATCTAAAAATGTGGAAATTACTTATATGTCGTTTGTATAACAAGCCTGAAGAAAAGGAAAGCAATTTAATATGTTATTCACCCAGAGAGACATTAAGTTCTTCGTAAAAGCAAAAATGTGTAACCCCTTTTCACCCCCTTTGGGATGAATATCTACAAATTCTTAAATTGCTTTTGAGGCGTTTATATGAAGAGCCCTCAGAAGTAAAAATCCATTTAATTTGTAAATGCATCTAAGAGATGCTGGTTAAATTCGTGGCATAATTTTGATCCTTTTCTCATCCCCTAAGGGGTTGAATATCTAAGAAATCTGAATACACTACTTGTATACAAATTATATTATTCAAATCATGATATGCGATACAAGATGGCATGATACACAGCCCATACATGTTATACTTGTAGAAACCGGACCATCACATCGCACACAAAAATTAAAACCGCTTAAAAAATTCTACCTGCCGGAAGGATAGAAAAATTCACAACAGCCATTCATTAGAATTTTAGTTAAAAGAAGGCTATATCAGCTAAAATTATCGAATTTATATACAAGGAAACAGGTTGGATAGTATGTAGATATCAGCTTGTTGACGTACTATATGCGTATTATTGGGTGATACACTGGTGATATTGACGATATTATGATTTGTATACGAGCTGTGTATCCAAGATATTATAGAAGGAAGGGAAATCGCATTTAAAATTTTAAAAAATTCAACCTCTTTTCAAAATTTGAAATAATTTTTCATTCGTTGCTATTAGTCTCTTCAAAAGGCGAAAATTAATTTGATATCTCATCGGATTTAAGATATATTGAGGAATTCATTGAAACATTCCATTGACTCTTCATGGATTGAATATCGAAATATTCCTAAACTGCATTTCCGCTTTTGTGTGACCTAGGAACTAACTAGACATTTCATCGGTTGTAAGATATTTTTAGGAATTTGTTGAAACATATTTAACCACTCTTAAGGCGCAGTATTAACAAATCACGAAATTACTTTTTAGGCTGTTATATAGCCTGTAGAAACCAACTGCCTCTTTCATCGATTCCAAAAGTTATTGAGGAATTTGTGAAATCATATTTAAACCCTTTTTATTTACTTAGGGATAGAACTGCGCAAAAATTATATCGTCCGTATGTCATTGAAACAATATTCATACAATATATCCAAAATTATTTGCTTCTAAGTGCAGTTATTTCAGCTGGGCGTTGTTATGTAACCTTACTCTGTTTTTGTATATACAGTGGCGGACAAAAGTGGATACATGAAAATAAATTTTTAATAAATTAGATGTAACTTTTTTTTAATTACAGATAGGTACCTAATTAATTTTTTTTTTTGCATCGTATACTTTAAACTCTCTTCTTCATTTATTAAAAAAGAAACAAAAACAATTCATAAGACAAATACAACATTTGTACTAATTTCCTTTGAAACTGCATTTATCCAGTTTTGTCCACATTAAGTTCCGTTGATTACAACATGATTTACCGTTGCAATTTTTTTCGCATTCCATTTTTATCGTATTTTTTGTGGAACGATTGATGGTAACAAGAAAAGCGAGGACACCTAAAATTGCTGCAGAGGCACTACACAAAGACGTAAGTGATCGCACAGTAAGGAGAGCATTGCATAGAATTAGATTAGGGTCTGCAGTTAAACAAAAGAAACCAGCATTATCTGACAAGAATATAAAGGCAAGGCTTAAATTGTGCAAAGATCATAGAAAGTGGACTATTGAAGACTGGAAACGAGTTATTTGGTCAGATGAGACTAAAATTAATCGATTCCAGTCAGACGGCAAGGAATATTATTCGCATCGATCCCATGTGAGTATTCAAAGGCATCAAGTTAAGCAAACAGTAAAGGACGGCGGTGGACATTTAATGGCGTAGGCCTGCTTTACATGGTGGAATCCCGGTCCATTGGTTAAGATCGAAGGTATACTGAAAAAGGAAGACTACCTTAGCCTTTTCCGTAGTACTTTACCCGACGTCGTTGATGAATGCGCTTATCCAGTAGAGAAGATAGTGTTCCAACAGGATGGAGATCCCAAGCACACTACGATTATCGTGAAAAAATTGCTTGCTGAGCAACAGTTTAAAACTATGCAGTGGCTTGCACAAAGCCCGGATTTAAATCCAATTGAAAATTTGTGGGCAATTGTAAAAAGAATGCTTTCGCGTCACGAACGTGCTCCAACTAATATGGCAGAACTCTGGAAAAGAGCTAAGGGTGAATGGTCTAAAATTCCACACCAAACAATACAAAATTTGGTAGAAAGTAGGCCAAAATGAATTAAAAGTGTCTTAGCAAACAAAGGATTTTGGACGAAGTACTGATATGTCAAAAAATTAAATTGGACAAAACTGGATAAATGATGTTTACGAAGAATTTTGAATTTTTCTTAAGTTTTTTATGTGAATTGCTTCTGTGTTTTTTTTAAATTAATTTAAGAAGAGTGTTTAAATTACTTTATGCAAAAAGAATTTCTTAATTATCTACAATAAAAAAAAGTTATATAAATTTTACTAAGAATTTTGATTTATGTATCCGCTTTTGTCCGCCACTGTAGATACATCGGTTAATAAAATAATTATTGTATGTTTGATTAAAAGTTAGTTGTTTTCCGGCGTCAATAGGGTTTCTTCCTATTCCATTGTTAAAATTAGCGAAAAAATAAAATTGCTGTTGGCGGGTTTCGATGTCGCGCTCTTAGCGTTTAGCTCTATATATCCTGGCGTACAACCAAAAATTCCACCAAATTGGTAGAAATATTAGGTGATCTTCAGCGCCACCTTCCTTTAGTTAAGGGTTGCGATGGCGGACATTTAGCTAAGTTTAAAAGTCGCGGACTGTAAATTTGATTTCGAGTTCGCTATATAGAAAATTTGATCAGCAATTCCACCAGCTGTAAGGGTGTTTCGGATAGTAGGCATGATACACCCTCTGACGAGTCTATGCCCTCCGATGACAAAACAGCTCCTTCGGACCTAGTCCAACATAATCTTATAAAACTGGCGTATCCAGCGAAGGTTTTCCAACTGTCATGTCCTCAAAGACAGCGATTAATCAACAGTCGGTGATTTTGTGTTGGGATTTCACACCAGAAACCCTACTGACGCTGGAAAACAACTAACATTTAATCAAATTTGCTTCTATGGTAGCTTACCATGAAAAAATTTCATTCTTATTCTATGTTTGTTTAACGTTTTTCGATTATATGTATTTTTTATAAACATTAAATAATTTAACATAACTTTTATGATCAGTAAATACGTGGGCAAAACTAAATGTTACTTTCTCTGCCTCCGTTCCATATACGGTGTGCTAGGCAAAGTATTCAGGTAAAAATTACCTCTATGTCGGTTTGAATGAATTCCGAAACTACTCAATCGGTTCCACTGACATAGACCCAACATAAAGTGCTTATAGTTCGAACATTCCCGTCCAACTAAAGGATACTCAGGATTCATGGCAATCTCGAAGAATTTCACAGCCATTGAATGACTACATCCGACTGGATCTGTAATGGAAGGTTATTTTAGTGCAAAGCTTCAGGTCTAGCTACTCCACTTATTTCGCACAAAATCGTCCAGGTGGAGTACCCACGCTACTCATTTACTTGTTTTCGGTTCGTCCGTGAGCGCTGTGAATACGCAATTTCTTTGCGGTGATACTCCACCGTTCGGGTAAAAGTCAGCATGTCCGCATTTCACGTGTGTTCCTAATGTGCCACTTGCCGTATGCAGAACCTGAACAAATTTCGCATCGCGTTCATCCAATCGGAACTTTGTACCAACATCGTACGGAATTGTGAATAGAGGTCCTGCCGGATCTAGTCCAATTATTTCGCCGATTTCCCCATAAAGCTGGGCACCGGCAAAGCCTGCAGCATGTGCTCCCAAACTATAGCCTAACAAAATCATATTACTTCTTGTGAATCCTCGATACGATTCTAGCCATTTGATCATATCGACCAACGTGTTGCCAACTCGAAAGACCTTTAGCATTGCCGTTTTATAGTCCTGGCCGGAATACTTGCGCCAGTCAACGGCACAAATATTTGCATCCTGATATTGTCGCCAAGCTGTTTTATCAAGAATACTAGTAAGTGGCAGCTGTTTGTTGTTAGATGAAATATCGTTTGCTTGAACTTACTGGACTGTATGCTGCGAACCCAAACACTAGTTCCCTCGTCCATCCAGCCGTGTAGTATGAAAACCAATTTATGATCCAAATTGAATCTATCGGCCGTACTATTTTCGTTAAGTCGAAGAGTGAAAATGCTTTCGCTGTCCCTAAAACAAAAATTTTTAGTGTTGCAAACAAAGAAACAAACAAACTTACATTGTGTAGCAGAGAAATTCAATTTCAGCCGAAGCTCCGCCCTGGCGGATTTCACTCATAAATAAACTCGAGTGGAAATCCTGTAGAAATTTCTCCGAGCCTTGAGTATAATTTGCTGCACTTAAAGTAAGTATTGCTGAAGATAAAACCAGGGTTGATATCATAGCTGCTATTTTACTCTGTCTTCAACTTGACACTAAATCAATCTTGTTCCCTTCGAACTCCGAGTTAAATTGAAAGAATTGAAAATTATGTTCCGCATTATATTTATTGGGCTTTCAAACAATTTAATAAATTTTCCTAAGGTCGCTAAATTTATCTGGATCTTGCTCCAAATTTTGTGATCTAAGTACAGGGTGTCCGAATTAAGTTTCTTGTTGAATTTTATAAGTTCGATAACTTTGTTGAAGCATTTTCATTTAAGTTGTTTATTCTTTTCAGTACCTATATAACTCCTTCTGCGATATTATATTATAACACCGGCTAAGCCTTCTCGCACTCTATAGCCTGTAACACTAAGGCAATACACCAATAAAAGCAAAACAAATGGCTACCACATTTTTCATTGAACTTCAAAATTATCCGCGACAGTGAACACGTACATATCGACCGAAACTAGATTCGCGGAATAACAACTGACACCAAAAGGTTGGACTCAAGAATTGAGTGTAGACATTTCGAAACTACACAAGAGATTGATTTGAAAGAAAGCAGCAATCAATAGTGAGGCTTTGTACGGCAAACGAACAACTTTGGAGATACAGGAAAACGACAAAAAGTTGAACGAAGTTGTGTGAAATATTACAGGACTGATATCGTTAGCCGCAGTATAAACTGTCCAAAAAAGAGCTATACTTTAACAAATAAGCAATTGAATATATTGCAGGTATGACAACATTATTAATTTAGGTTGTGAAATTGTATGTGTTTTAAAAAATCAAAAGATAAAGAAGTTTAAACCTCCGGCAATATTCTGGACGCAACTGTATTATGTTTTATGTAGGCATCCCGAAGGCGTTAATGATGGCATGCGGTGCAGGTTTTAATACGACTGACAACCTATCGAATAATCGGAAGGGTATTTGGAACGCAATCTAGACTTCTACCCGAAAATAATAACCCAGACTTTTTTCGTAAAGAGGTTACATAACAAACTTTTTTTGAACACCCTGTCTACGAAATTTTTAATCGAATTTAGTTTGTAATGGAAAATTATGAAAAACAGGTATTCAAACATTCGATAGCCACCATAATTGCACTTTGTAAATAAAACGAACTTGAATTCAGGTAAATATTACAATGGTTTACATTTTTGATTTTTGTACAGACTTTTTGGATTCTTATTTGTTTAGTCTGAATACTTTACATTGACTTCTACTTAATTTTTTTTTATTTTAAACGTAAAGTGAATAATGTAATCGATCTTATTTTTCACAAGCTCATTTTTATATGTATGTTTATCCGCCATATATTTTTGTATATGTCGCCCCATCCATGGACTAGGACAAGGCGATTTTAATTCGAGTAATTCAGGAACGCAGTGTGAGAAAAAATTGAAACTTGAAATTTATATACCACTAAAATAGTGGCGAAATGGCAGTAAAATTAATTTTCCGGAATATATGGAATTTTTTTTCCCGATTTTCATCTCTCGTGAACGTATGCTTGGAAAAAAGTTTATACTAAAAATATCAGGTAGTCTACTTTTTTAGATTTTTTTTTTACGAGAAACTTACAAATTAAATGTAAGTGCAGTACTACAAATGCCATTAAAATCTTATGAGTAAGGTAAGTAACACTGAGTAGACTAGTTTACTAAGGTATGTAATGCAATGTTAATAATATGTTCAAGTAATGGTTGATAATATTACCACATTATTGCTCAGAAAATTTATTTTTAGTAAAATTAATTAATGTATTTTCGCGAATATAATAGGGTTGCATATTACTTGCATGCAGATTTTTTGAAGAAATGGATAGTACGACTTATAGTCCCTTTAACGCGACAATTTCAGATAAATATCATTAGGACGGGAAGCTGGAAGCTGTGTTTGCATCATGAAAGCAAGGTCAAATTTTGTTAGAGAAAGTGGTTTAGCTTAGTTTCCTTCTATAGACACTGAAACCAATGATTCAGTTCTGAATCATGCCTATTTTTCCTGCAGGGAAAACTATTTGAATTTATCAATCTGCATTTTCAAACTTTTCATTACCGAACTCTGGTTTAAAATATATTTTTTTTTTCACCGGAGTAGCTGTGTTATGAACTTCACATCACGTTTTCCGATTAAAATAACGATAGTCGCTACTAATTTGAAAAACTTTTTCAATAAAGTGAAAGGTCACTTTCATAAATTGAATTCGATCTGATAGTAAGCTGATTCGTTTGGCTGAAGCACTTTTACTCATCGATAGACATATTTACACTATTAAGCTCGTATCAAAACCGCATATATGTAAGCCAGTAATACCATTGATTCTTTGCAGTGTTGCATATAGAAGTTTTGTTGCCATAAAACATTTTCATATATCGATCTGAACACTGTACCCACTCACCGCATAATAGGTTAATCAATCTGTAATTAAGTACTAAAGAATTTTTCAGTAAAACTATGATTTTTTTTATATTTTAAAATAAATGTGGTAAAAAAAATAAAACTTCTCATTTATCATAGTTACTATTTTTAATCAAAAAAAACATGATCCGTTAGTTTTTAAATCGAATACCTAACATATGAATTTGTCATGCCAAATATTTCGCTATATTTAACTTTAACTTAAGATTTTATTAGTTTTACAGACAGATGAAAGAAAGAAAAAAGTTATGGTTAAAAAGATAAAATGATATTTTATTCTCATCGTTTACCGAAATTCGAACAATCCGCAAAAGTGTAAAATGCAACTAATTACGTTCAAAAAATTTAAGTTGCATTCAAACCAATATTCACTATAACAGAAAACGTCTAGACCATCTACTTATATCTGTTTATTCGCACCTAAAATTAATTTAATTTAATTTTCGTTAAATTACGACAAATTTTAGTATAATAAAAAAAATTTACCTGCCGACATCGACCGGTGTGATCGTACATAACGCAACTTCTGCTTACTGCAAACAGTGAATACATTGGCTCATTTTGTGTTGCAGTGTCATTCGAAATTGGCACCAGTCTAGTTTCGATCGGATGTCCATTTAAACAACTGAACAAAATTAGAAGGTACAAAGCACCGAATACTTTAATTGTTCGCATTATTTACTTCGCGATAGGCAACTCGATTAATTAATACACACTCTATTCCAGTTGAGTTTACTGTACTGAAGTGATTCAAGTTTTCTAGTTAGAAAAGTTGTAGCATTTTCAAGATTATCTCTTCAAGGGGTTAAAGGTTGATTCAATCAGTTATTAGAGATATTATTATTAATTAAATTGCAATAAAATTTAATGAGTCGTTTATATTTCTACTGCAGTATAGACTTATTTCCGTTTACATTATCAAAAGCGCCGAGCTGATTATTGTGATTTATTGCACTTAAATATTGCTTCTGATCGCATATGTAAACAAGATTATATTGGAGTGTGTCTGAAAACTTCTGATAAGAAGGAATATATCTCCACCTGGAGTTCCCGCCAACCAAATTCTGGGTGAACAATTAACAAAAATATCGCGATGATTGGCTAAAGAAAATATCCACGGAAAAAACAAGAATGTTGCAGAACTTTTAGGAAGGAACGGTCGAAGAAAAGATCGTGTTGTCCGAAACTTTGGTCAGAGAAACGGAGAGGCCATGTAGACCGATTTGAGCTAGCCAACTCTAGCTGACTCTCATCTATAACCAGCAATTTTGAATCTTCTTAATTCGCCTGTAGTGGAGAGGGTGGCATAGTAGAGTATCTAGCCAGGTAGATATCCGTGACACCAACACGAAGAACACCAGAAACACTTATACCTAAAAGGTCCGTTGTGTTACGGTCCTACTAGTTTAACAAAGCGTTGGATTCTCGTAAACTGCGTTGCAGCAAGGTCAGTGAGACTGCTGAAGAATTATGCTCCTAGGTGAGTAGATAGAGCTGAACTGGTGGAGAGAAAATGAAGATCTGTCTCCTCCCTTTCCTCATCCAACCAGCTTCTACAGAAGTTGTTTGAAAAGAGGCCGGCCTATAAAGGTGCTCTTACACGAGCAATTAAAATTGCTCAATTTGCAGCAATATTCGTCAATTTTGACATCACGAAAATATGAAGCAACACACAGCAACAATTGCAACAGGCAATGTGGATCAACTTTTCATCAACTCGTTGCTGAATTGTGATGAGCGATATTGACCAATATCTAGCAATTCGGAAATAAGGGCTTACACAACGAATTTAGTCTGTGAACAATACGAAAGCGAACTTGACAAATAAATCTTAAACTTAAAAAACTAAAACTTTGAAATATTTGAATTCCAGCCATCAACACGATACTTGACAAATAAATGCAAAACATAAAGCAAAACTTGACAATTGAATCATCAAACGAGGAAAATTGCTCGGAATTTTCCAAGTTAGTGGAAATATAGCAACTATAGGGCGAGCAATACCAGCAACCTGTGAGGACTTTGCCACATTGCCGAAATATTTCCGCAACTAGCATGATATTGCTCTGTATTGCTCCATTAATCGCTCCACTAGTTTTGGCAATAGTCGTCGGGCAATCAATTGCTTAAAAAATTGCTCGTGTAAGAGCACCTTAAGACAGTGTGCGGTTAGGACACCAACTGTGATGCTGATATTCGTCCTTTTGAGCGAAATCAACCTTTTAGAGCGTTTTAGATACTGCTTGGATCAGATCTGTCTCGCAGTATGACATGTAATGCCCAATGTCCGTCTTGAGTTGGTTTTCTCATATGAGTCTAATTCAAGCGACGGCTTATAAGTAGAAAGAGGCACACTAAAATTCCGGTGTTCTACGGTTCAAGTGTAGTACCGCACCGAGCGAGTTCATCGGCCATACAGTTACCTGGAATATCCCTGGGTCCTGGCACCCAGCACAGATGATTGTTGAACTGTTCTGCCATCTCCTTAAGAGATGATTGACATTCTGCGGCGATCCTTGATGTTGTGGAGTCCGATTCCAAGGATTTTATTGCCGCTTGACTATCTGTGAAAATGTTAATATCACTAATAGACCGCAGTCAGGATAAGGCCTCGTTGATCGCCATAAGCTCCGCCTGATAGATACTACAGTGCATAGTGGTCCGGAAGAGCTGCTAATGTTAAGCATATCAGAAGAAACACCCCGGGTGGGGTACGAATCATTCACTCAATTTAAACAGCGGTCAAATCAAAGTACTAAAACTTCTCTTTGAACTGGACTTATTTATCAACATCAGGAGAATAGTTATCGGTTCCGCACTGCTATATCTTATATGCTAATTTGGGTAATTTAATTTAAACTGTGTTATCATTATAATCAAAATTTTAACAAATTTAGAACATGCAAGTTCCACTTAAAACCAGCAAATTTTCATAATTTAACCTTAGAAATTATTGGGACTCTCGGATTATTCGCGAGCATCATACTATCAATGAACTCCGCCATAGCCGATCTCAAGCCCGGTTTAGAAAGTAGGAGGGAACGTCTCAGGAAGTAGGCAACAAGTATGACATAGTTGGACTCGCAGCAGAGCTGGGAGAACTCCAACATGTCATAGTTAGCTGGAAACTCCCACCCTTTTCCTACCGGGGTCTAATAAATAAGTAGGACTGGCCCTCAAAGTCGGAAGTTGGGCGAGGCGCCGACAACGCATCACCGGAAAAAAGTTCAGAAACCTGACAGGAGGCCCGGGCTCGATTTGTTCTGTCGCGCCATTGATGATGATTATACTATCGATTACCGGAATAGCTCGTTTTCAAACAAAGTTTCAACTGAGTTTTCTAGTTTCGCAGTTTGTCGCAGTTATTCTCCTTGCCATTCTATTAGCTTAACTTAGTAGCAATTTTTTTAGTTCATCAACCACGTCTATTGTCCTCACACACTATACTAAAACTTAAAACGAACAAAAGCTAACTTTCCTTTTATTACTCATTATTTACTTTAACAACATTACCCATATTTCGAGCTCAATATCTTCACAATACATTAATTCTGTTTCGAATTCCCTATTTCAAATTTAATGATACGTAAAATTCTTTGCCAGCATAACAATAAAATTATTCCAGTCGAATTGTATGCGAAATATTTGTCAGCATATCTTTTTGCTTACTAGGGTAGGCAAGTAATCAACTTATTTGTAAAGTGAGTATAGAACGTATACAATTCACTGTGCATCCAAGATATAGTTTACTATGCCAGCTATACACTTTCTAGTCAATCTATGGATCACAGGAACCGTACTACCAACTAACTCTATTAGATGAAAACCTCAGTTCAACGAACCATTACAATTTTTCAGTTCCCCTTCAAATCCTTTGCAATTGTACACGGAAGTTTCCATAGTGATACGATGTCAAGTGAAAAATTCGTTTCTTTCCTATTTCCCATTTAGTATAGAAGACGGTGACTGGGAATAAATCCTGTGTCCCTTTAGAATTGGATCCTTTAACCGGTTTTCTACGCTTTTTTTTCTACTGGTAAATCTCGTCTTTGGTACACCCAAACTAGTTTAATTTCACGCTTGACGCTCATCAGAGACTTAGTCAAAATATGTGTCTGTAGCTATAAGCAAAAGGCTAAGAAGTAACAACAAAAAAATAATCTTTTCCACAATTCCTGCAGGAAGAAGTTTTTTTAGTTCCCGTATACCTGGTAATCAGATTACAAGGTATGGAAAGGGAATAATTCACCTGTATGTAGAACGGTATTGCTGTAATTACTTTGGCAAATGAACAATTTCTTTTAAACATTTATAGCCGGTTTCCATTAATAAATAAATGGGAAATACGATACGGATGTTTTCAGGTTGCAATTATGCCAAAACAGAGGCAGTTTTTTGTATACACAATTATTTTTAATTCTGAAACAGGCATCAGTAAGCATTTCGATTAAACGTGATAAATTATGTAAACATTATTCCAAATTAAAGAAGATGTTATGGTACTTCATAACGCCAACATATTGGGATCTATCTCACATAGAACAATAATAAATCGATATTACGTGAATAGCTAAGTTATTTTGGTGATCATGCACAGAATATTATGCCCTAAGAGCTACACGTACAATATACCTTTTTTTAAAATTAACATTAGTTCCATGAATCGGCAAGTATGGTGCCATATGCGTTGAATCAGCCCACAATTTTTTTATTTTTATATTTTTTTATGTAATAGATTGACGAGAGAAAACGTTTTAAAGGAGGTCTTTGGCTTATAAGTAATTTTATTTTTCAACTGCTCTATCAACACAAATTTCCATTAATATCCTTCAGGAATCTGTGTTGGATCCAACCTTGTTTTTTTGGGAGTTATGTTTCTGTTCAAATTTTATTAGTTTTTGTTGAAATTGTTTTATTCACAATTGTTCTGAGTAAACATAATTATTAACTAATTATCTATTAATTAATTTGCGATGATACTTCGATGCGATTTAGGAAAAAATAGATACAATTATTAGTAACAATCACAAGGACCGAAAATAGATAAATATATATCATGGTGAAGCTGTACATGTATTCAGCACTGAAGAATTAAGAAGAATAAACTGCTTTTTTTTGTTCTAGCTACTTTGAAATATGGTTCTAAATAAAATTTCCACTTTTTCCATATTATTCGAATTTTTGTCCACTCTCCAATAATACGGGAAAATTCTCTCATTTTTATATGGCAACCTTCATTAACAGTTTTTATACTGAAGCAGTTAAAGAAACGTAGATTACATTAAAATTGAATCAAAAATAACTTTTTAATTGAATAGTCGAATAAATAGTAAAAAAAACATTGAAATGTTCCAGACATCCAGATCAATACGGAAAATAATAAAATTAAATCCTTAAGGAAAAAATAGAATTAAATAAATAAAATTCACTGGATTTCGTCTAAGTTAGAATCAAAAAATCTACCAACAGTCTGTGCGCAACTTTATTATTTTTTGGGTAGAAGTCCGGAACGAGTTTAATTCTGAGACGCGGTGTAGGTTACTATGTGACTGAAAACCCAAAAAAAAGTTCGGAAAGCGGTTAGAATGGGGTCGCGCTAGAATACTTACGCCGCTGCAACATATAACATATAAATTACATAATTGGGTCATACTCCGGGACGAGGTCTAAGTGGTAGTATAATATCAGTTGTTACGCCATTAGAAGGTTTTCGTGATTTGGTTTTGGGACATTACGTGAAATCGGAAATTCGTTTGTAGGCGGTTATACCTATATAAAAAGTCTGTTAAAGTGAAAATCAATATCTCATCAAACCTAAGAAAAATGGGGAAAACCTTACGTCCCTTGGAGTTGAATATCTAAAAGTACTGAAATCAACTTTTTGACGATTATGTAGGAAGCCTTGGGAAGTAAAAATGAATACAATATCTCATCAGAACTAAGAAATATGTAGGAATTTGTAAAAACATATGCAACCCCCTTGCACCCACTTTGGGGTTGAATATCAAAAAATCCGGAAATGAGTTTTTAGAAATATGTAAAGAAAGAGAGAGGAAGTGAAAACCAATCCGATGTCTTATCACTCCTAAGAGATATTTGACGGAATTCATAAAAACGTGTTCAACCCTTTTATACCCTATTAGGGGTTGAAAAAGTCAAAAAACTTCAAAAAGAGTTTTAGGTGATTATTAAACAAGCCCGTGGAAGTGAAAAGTTATTCGATATCTAATCAGACCTGAGGGATACGGCTGAATTTGTGAAAATGTATACAACACCATTACACTACCTTGGGGGTCGAATTTCAAAAAATCCCGAAAACCTTTCTAAGTATATATATGAAGAAGCCGTGTAATAAAAATGAATTCAATATTTGGGAAGACCTAATAGATATGACGAAAATCGTGAAAATATATGCATCCCATTTTCACTGATAATTTGTTTTGCCCCCCTTCCGAACGCCAATGGATATTTGAAATTTTGTTTTATCTAAATTACTATTCTAGTTGATTTACATATACATACCGAGTTTCAGGTTTTTAGCATAAGCCGTTCTATAGTACTACTACCCCCGTACCATACTACCCCTATAAAAAATTATATTTTTCGAACATGCTACTACTATAGTTCTATCAAAATACAAAGTTTCAGCTTAATATCATTATAGGTTCTCAAGATATTAACATCGAAACTTTTTACTTTTCACCCTCCCCCACCCTAACACTCTACACCCACACGTCCAACATTTTTTCCCTACTAGGGTTCTATTAGGTCTACTTCTGGTAAAAATTCTAAGTATCTATCTAACACTGTTCTTGAGATATGAGACGCAATTTTTTAAAAAAATGTTTATCCCCTCCACTTCCATGCTCCACCACCCCCTTAAAAAATTTTACTTTGAGCAATCTTTATTTGTCAACCTTTATACTCAAACCGAATTTTATGTTTCTAGAGCAATTGGTAAATTTTTTACCCCCCCCCCCCCCCCCGTATGCCACTGCCCTCACTTAAAAATTATCTATCAAAGCTCTATATAAATTCCAAGTTTCACCCTCCTAACATAAGCGGTTGCTGAGATCTGGAATCCAAAATTTTCCGTCTGAAACGCTTCCCCCACCTCCTGCCTCACAACCCCCATCCTTTAAAAAGTGGTCACTTCAAGGCACCTACCCAGTCTATTCAGAAAAAAAAATTCAATTTAATAGCTCATATGGTTTGGGAACGGCAGACGGCGTACAGACGGACTGCATTTTTTTTGCTTTTTTGGTGTTTATTAGTCATGAAACGTGTAAAAAAACATTTTTCAGGGTTGGAAATTTTTTTTTTAAAATTCGTTAACAATACTTTATTATTAAAATAATAAAGTAAAATCAACCAACGTTTGGAATCAACACTATAACAAATCTATCACTATAACAAATCGGTGCAAATATGAGGTGAACTTCAGTGTATTTAGTAGCCTCACTTAAATTCACTATGATAAGCTTTGGTTTGTTAAAATTCGTGAGTCTGAATCGTGTTTCAGGAACGCACATACATACGGAGGAAATCTCGGAAAAATAATAATTAAAAAGCCTTTTAAATATATGAATAAAAAACCTTCTGATGAGTTAGGCCACCCGTTGGTGAAACAGTTTCTTGAGACTTAGTTCAATTCAGTTTTTAATCTGGCTGTTCCAGTTCCTAACCGGGTTAGGGGAATAAAGTAGAATCAGGAGTGCATTGTAATTTATTAAGGAACCTCATTTTGTTGTTTTCAATTCATAACTTGGTAAGTTACCGAAAAAATTTAAATTAAATTAAATTTTCCATTTTACAGGACTTACACATGGGAGGTGCAAGAAGAACTCACTCGATTTCCAGCATACTTGTCCTTTTACCTGTAACCATTTAATTTATTAATTATTTAATTTGTACAAAATTTCAAATTCCTAGTTTGAAGCATTCAAAGCTATCGGAAAACAATCTTGAACACATGTCTTAAAGACTTTTTGTATGGAAGCTACCCAAAAGAGTACAATGATTTCGCTGACTAGTGAACTTTCACTCAAAACTAATTTGTACAAAATTCCGAATATGTGGCTGAACGATTTTTTGAGATGTAGTGAGTTCCTTAACATGAGAGAAAACATTTTTACAGGATATTTGCACGGCAGCTATACAAAGGACTAATGGGATTCCTTTATGATCATTTCTTTAAAGGATTTTTGTATGGCAGCTACTTAAAGGACTCGTG
Organism: Beris morrisii; assembly: GCA_951812415.1. Classification (NCBI taxonomy): domain Eukaryota; kingdom Metazoa; phylum Arthropoda; class Insecta; order Diptera; family Stratiomyidae; genus Beris; species Beris morrisii. Next base: position 145,858,168 of record OX638310.1, read on the forward strand.
GGAACTTTCATATTCATTCATTTAACTGCAACGTTTGAAAATCCAACGTATACAAGATTTCAAAGTCGTAGCTTGAGGTGTTCCGAAGTTATTGGTCAATATTCTTGGACACATATCTTAAGGACTTTTTGTATGACAGCAACCCGAAGGAGTAAGAAGATTATGCCCGTTAACAAACTTAGCCTTACAAATTCGACCAAACAAACTTTTTATTTTCGTGGATTTCAGATCTCACTAAACTGAAAAAATCTCGCAAACATCTTTCGGAATATTTCCGGAACTAACTATGTATAGTGAAATATTCATTAAAATTCATTTAATTTGGATTTTCAAACGTTGCAGTTAAATGAATGAATATAAAAGTTCCTACGAGTCCTTTGAGTAGCAGCCATACAAAAATCATATAGACTTCCTAAATGTGAAATTTGACACAATTTCCTACATTCAATTAAAAAAAGTATAATCGCGTTTATGGCGTTAAATGACTATATATTAACAAACAGGACGATAATGATAAGATCTTACACCACAAACAATATCATTATACCACTTTTCAAAAGACTAAAAAAAACTAAAACTAAGCAAACATTTATTAGTTCAAATCAGATATTTTTAAATTGCGACGCGTTCGATGGAAATTCTCAAACCGAATGGCGATTTAAAGCATTATATGAGTAACTTTCCTGGAAAAATGAAAACTCAAAAATGTTCTTCGTAATCCCATTTTCATCATTTCGAGTTACATTTTATGGAATTACGAGTTGAGTTGAAATTCATATGAAAACTATAACTTAGCTCAGCTTAAGTAATTAGCATGTAAAAGAATTTACGCGTCGTGTATTAGTTACATTTAGTTGTGATTTTTTAATTGCATCATTTCGGGGGGTGTTTCAACTCCCAAAACCCCCCCCCCCCCTGCGTTCGCGCCTGCTTAATCCTAAGGCAGCGATCAATCTCAGTCAGAATATAATCGTGTGGTGGTGCCACAAGAGACTCCTCAAACGTAAAAAAAATTCTAAACTTGAACGTGAAATAAAAGTAATAATAATTAATTTTTTAAGGTGGGATATAAGTTAATGCGATGCGAAAATCGCGTCGCGCTCGCCTTATTGTGACACCAGTTACAGTAAGCGCGTTGAATCGCTTGCCCCAACTGCCAAATAATATTCGCAAATACCAAAATACGAGTATTTTGTTCGTAACGAACGTAGTGCCTTTCATTGAATAGCCATTTATTTATCGGTAGCCGTTTATTTCTGTAAAAGTTCGATACGAAACCTATGCAAGTGTCAAAATTGTGTTACGCCTGCGACAAAATTAGAAAATTGGCAAACGAAGCCACGCGCATAAAGAGATAAATTATTACACTCACTAATATGCATTCCAGTCAGCTGTCATCGCGTCACATGGCTCTATACGTGCAAGTCGCGTTTACGAGGAGGCACGAATTTTTCAAGCACATTTGTATGGCCGATAAGCTACTCCAAGAAGCAATGGATGATAGACGCTATTTAGATTGAATCTAGACCACAATAAAGAGAAAACTTTTCGTGTATCAAAAACTCTAATGCCATAACTGCAAGCTTTTACTATCCTTTTATTGTCTGCAGAGTAGTCTTTGAAGCTCACAACACGATGTGAACAAGTTTCCTGTAAAGAGGATACTTCAATTATTTTCACTTGTTTTAAAAGTAACTCGTTTCTTTCGGTGACGTTAATTTTACTCAACAAGACGGATATTATACAGCCCCGACTTATCCGTCGTTCTTTGAAAAAGGAATTTTCAACGTAAACTTACTGGTATAAGCATAGAACTTTTGAACAATAAAGGTATCAGGATACCTATCCAGGAGGTATCTGGATATATGTATGTATATGTTAAATTTTGTGTTAAATTAAGCCCTTTCGTTCAATGCTCGATAAAAAAAGAAAGAAATGTACGTCGCATAGATCAAAAATTTCAGAAATAATGAGATATCGAAATTAAGACTTTTTATAATACCCTAATCTTTTCATTAAAAGAATAAAGACAGCAACTCAACTATAAGATTTTACGTAATCTATGATAAAATATTAACAGAAATTGGCAATATTTTTCAGTAAAAAAAACACAATTCTTAGAACTTACCTTGCGTCCGTAAAATTAGAAGAATCCAACTGCTCCATATTAATCTCACGAGTCCCATTTTTCATTCATATGATCTGTAGGATGGGGATAAAATGAGGACGGTAAAAACAAGGACTACGACTTAAAGCAAACGAAAAGATTTTTGTTGTATTATGTTTGGCTAGTTTTTCACCTGTCCAGGTGAAAACGTAAAAAAGTAAAATTACCGAACGGAAACAAATAAAATTGAAGACGATTTCGTACCAACAAAATAAAACGACGAACGAAGGAAAGCACTCAGCACTTTTCAACAATTTGACACTTGACACTGAAAACTCATTTCCCATTGAAAATTCTCCGAGTTCATAGGTTGAACGTAGACTTTGTCCTGATTTTTTATAAATTTTTTTCTTATTCCCGTTCCTTCAAGGAAGGAGCTGGGATACTTTTTTTTATATATCTTTTCTTATGATATATCCAGTCCCGATCCTAAAGGAATGCCGTCTTTCTTCAGATTTTTCTGCTCGGGTGTTTTTCTTATGTGTCACAAAGTAGAAAGGAATGCGAATGAGTGATATTATTATTATTTCGTAGGCATATTGTGTAAGTGTATGTACAGGATATCTAGGTCCATTGAATCGTTTTGATCAGACCTACAGCATGCATGAGAAAGTCATAAAGGAAGATGACATGTGATAAGTTCTGGATTCCGCGATTCAAATGTCTGAAACGATATAAGATTTTTCCGTGTTAGATTTTTTTTTTTTTATTCGCAAAAAGTTGAAAGAAAGATAAGTTCAATTTTAAACTAGGAGTTGTTATTGATATTCAGCCTTTATAAATTCTCAGAAAAGAGATTTACAAGTCTATTCAAAAATAATGAAGTAAAGTCGAAAAGTTTGGCGTAGGCCTCTTTCATGTCTCTCATTTCCAACTGGTAAAATACTTCTTAATACCAGAAAGAACCTACTCTTTACACCTACAGCAAAAATTCGTAGATATGACAAAGCAATTTTTAAGTTCAACTACCCTTCTCCCAATATTCCGGCTCAAAAAGATTACCCAGACCACTTAATAACAAAATTATAAATTTATATCTCAGAGCTTATAGATTTCTAGACATAGTTTTTGGTCATCCTCTTTCACATCGCACTCCAAATCTAAAATTTGACTTACTCAAACCCAAGTAGGCATCCACAGTTAATTATATTATATTTGAACAAACAAAATTTATTAGATTAATTAAAGAAACGTTCTAATATCATCCTGTGTAGAGAATGTGTACACTGACTATTACAAGTCAACTATTTCAAAATTTGATGCACGCACTTGATAAAATATCCAATGAACACATTTATAATGCTAAAGCATGTTCGTACAAATCTCTGCATATTGCTATTTTACTTTATTATCTTTTAATAAATGAAAATTCAATGGGTCCAAAACGCTTCAAAGCTGGGATTGAAACATTCTAAAATCCATATCTCCTGAACGATTGATGTCAGATGGCTGAAACTTTGTAGTTATCTTAACAGATACAAGGAGATTAAAAAGAGTTAAAAACTTTAAGGAGGGTAGTGAAGTATGGGGGTGAGGGAGAAAAACTTTGAATTACAATATCTTTCGACTCAATTATCCCAGGAAGATAAAATTTGGTTTCTGTATATAGAATTACTAGTGGAGTCTACTGAATGTAAAATTTGGGGGGGAGGTGAAGCGCGGAAGTGGGGTGACAATCAATTTTCAAAAAATTAAATTTGTATATCTCAAAAACTGTATCATATATGATGTGGACAATTTTACAGAACTTAGGACCGGTGGACCTCTAGCGGTGGAAAAATTTTGAGGGTATGGGTGCAGGGAGTGATGGTGGGACGGGATGGAAATGAACAAATTCTGATTATAATATCTCGGAAGCCGCAAAGAATAGAAAGCTAAAAATTTAAAGCTGTATAGAGCTACTCTAGAGACATCCCAGAAAAATAAATTTTTGATAGGGGTAGCAAGGTACAGTGGTGGGGGGGTGGTTTTTCATATCTCAGAAACGGCTTATGCTAGAAAGTTGAAACTTACTACCTATTGTAGCGGTACGGTAGTCGAACCGCCACACTAGGGCACTAATGGTGCTGTGAAAAGCGTCACCATCGTCCGGGGGCGAGCGTTGTACGGCTACAACTGAAGTCCGTGGCAGCCAGCGTCCGGAAGAGAGGGTTGAATAAGCGGTGGCTCGTGCTCGGCCAGGAACGACCAATGAGCGTATGGATTTATACTAGTTGTACAGCCAGCGTCCAGGAGCGAGCGATACGGCCAAGTGCCTGCTTGTGACGATTGTTTTTGGAAAGCCCTAAGAAGGGCTGATGGCGTACTTGTTACTCTTTTATATCAGGCTAATAAGCCCCGAAAATGCGTATTCGATTACCCAATGCTGCTCTGAAAAGAGCAAATATAGTCTGGCGAAGAATAAAATTTGGCGTTCGCCTTTGAGTTTTTAATTCAACTAAAAACAAGCCTATTAAAACTAGCTTATTTATGCGTAAAAATATAAGTCTTGGTTCATGCGACCCAACGGTCGTAATCCAATGCCAAGTGCACATTAAAAGGTTTGACCTAACGGGTCCCAAATTTAAATTCAATTATATATGTACGACTACAGTCGCGTTCGTCTAAATGACCCACATCTATAAATGTAGATATGCTACTAGAGTAATTAAAACTAAAAAAAAATCTGAAAAAATAGTCTGGGAGCAACTTTATTATTTTATGGGTAGAAGTCCGAAACGTGTTTAATGCTGAGATGCGGTGTAGGTGACTATGGGACTGACAACCTAAGGAATAACCAGGAGGCTATTTGGAACGTTATTTTTTAGGTTGTCAGTCGCATAGTAACCTACACCGCATCTCAGCATTAAACACATTTCGTTAAAATCAGAATATTTTATTTTGTTTTCTACTAACCTCCCACTTTTGCTACGGACTAGTTAACATATGATTTTATTATAAGGAAGGTTTGAATCATTTTTAAATTTTAATAAAGGATAACGAAATTTATAAATACTTTTGTTTGGCTATTTCGTTATCGACTGGTGATAAATTGGCTCATTAAAAATCCGAAAATATATATTTCTTGATAATTGTGAATAACTTTTCTTTGATATGAATTTAAACAATCAATACCCTACGGATTTTCAAGGATATGTGGCTTTTCATATTTTCTGAAGACATAGTAGCTCTGGTGGTTGTAATTTGTAAGTTTTTGAAATTCTCAAACCTATGAAATGCATTACAGAGAACTGGACGCAGTTATTCCTCGATTCTACTAATATGCCTTCTTTTTTCCTCTGTAAAAATAGCAGTAAAGCAGTAAAAATAGGTCGATTTTGATTATGTGTCCAGTTTGACCAATTTTCAACCACGTATTCTCACGGACTCGAACTCATGACCTCTGAACAGATAGACTAGATCGCTTAACACGAGCTCTACAAAATGAACAAAAGGAGCAATTACACTTTGAAATCGGACAATAATTCTGCACTCACATACTCGTATTACATGGAATATTTACTATTTGAACCACAAGATAGACCAAAGTGCAAATATGAAGTACACAAATTAATTGTTACTGAGCGAAATATAAATCCTGTCGGGACGAGTATAACATGCATATGTTTATGAATTGTGCAGGTATTTGGCGAAATGAGATTTTGTATTCTGTGCACATTTTGCGGACAATACAAACAAACATCGAGCTTCAGCCCTTAAGCTCGACGGGAACTCTCCTAGAATATCCGAAAGGCCAATTCCACATCCTAGATTATGTAGGGAGCTATTTCTAATTGAAATACCACGCATGACGTACATATGCATATAACCACAGTCCAAACCGAAGAAGCTTTCAATTTATGTCAGCTAAATGAGTGCTGCTGCAGACTTACAATTGCGGTTGGTGGTCCTGATGTGGTCATTACTTAAGGATTTTTGAATTGCGTATTTACGCTGCATTTATGCAAAAGTACCAATTTCAGATTTTCATTAACGCGTTTGTCTGGCTTTGGTTACAAAACAAACAAAAGAAATAATAATAAAATTCCGGCAACGCAAATGTTGAAAATTTTATGATTATGGAGGACGTGCACATATTCGCCAACTATGTAATTATATAGTTTATGGGTCTTCATGTTTGTTGTATGCTAAACTTTGGTTAATCCAAAATTGGCCTCGCCTTCATCGCATGCACAAATATGATGCATTAGACTCGGACGAAGTAAACCAAATTGCTAGACAAGCTATCAACTGTATTACCATAATTAATAAATTCTACCCGTTTGAACACACATCCATTCAAATTCAAATTCATTCAACGTGGAAATTCATTTAATAATATCTTATCAAAAATTTTATTTATTTAGTTTAGAACCAGTGCGAGCCAAGTAATTGCGCGTAAAGTGATGGCAAAGGTTTTAAAGTTGTGATTTATTGGTTTTTCAAAAACAAAGTTTTGTGATCTGAAGTTTGTAATTTTACTTTAAAGGGCTAGTAGACCCCAAACAAGGAATAAAAAAAAATCCGTCTATCCACCCTTGTTTCAAGGTTCGTCTCACAAACCTGTCGAGATATTGAGTTCTGTTTGGCATATCAGGAACGTTTTATGCTAGAAAGTTTAAACTTGGTTGGTATGTATATGTAGAAGTTATAGAAAACTAGCTTAAGCCAAAAATACGGGTCTGTATTTTCGTACGAAGGTTGGGCAAAAAATCTCGTTTGAAGAAGTTGTATATGTATAATCAATTTCCTGTGATATACTATTTCTCCTCAGATAGCAGCACCAATCTACTCTAGCACCAACTGACAGTCTACAGAGGCATTTCACGCCATATTCACGAATTACTTTATTATTTTTTAATAATAAAGTATTGTGATCGACCTGAAATTTCAAAAAAGTTTGCTACCCTGAAATTTTGTATTTACACGTTTTAGGACTAGTAAACACCAAAAAAGCAAAAAAAAAAAAAATGTCCGTCTGTCCGCCGTAGACGCCGTACGTCGTCCGCCGTACGCCGTACGCCGTACCCCGTACGCAAAATCGTTTGAAGGCACGTAGCTCCCAAACCCGTTGAGATATTAAATTGAAATTTATATGGTGGGTGAATTGGGTGAACCCCTACGATTGGTATATTTTCGAGGGGTGGTGGTACAAGGGGAGAGGAGAGGGGAGCGTTTTAGACGAAAAATTTTGGTTTCTAGATCTCAGGAACTACTTATGCTAGGAGGCTGAAACTTGGAACTTATTTAGTACTATGATAATGGACTCAATTGCAAAAAAATTGTCGATATTGGTTAAGGGGTGTGGAAGTGGGGGGGGGGGGGAACAATGACAACCTAAGAAATAACCAGGAGGCTATTTGGAACGTTATTTTTTAGGTTGTCACTCGCATAGTAACCTACACCGCATCTCATCATTAAACACGTTTCGGACTTCTACTCATAAAATAATAAAGTTGCGCCCAGACTGTTGGCAGATTTTTTATACTTGTAATCCTCTAGTTCTAAGTCCGTCAATTTAGATCAAGTTTCTTCCGTTGTACATAAATAAATGCCAAAATGTAATCAATCTAGCCTTGTTTAATCGATCGTATTTTTGCACAACCTCTAATAAAATCTCACCTGGAATTTTTTTTACCGTATCTGTAAGTTTGCGCTGAGAAATCCTTTTTTTTTTAAAATTTCGCGTTTTTTTAAAAAAATATCATTTTTAAATCTCGCGGTCTTTTAAATGCATCGTTTGAACATTGTTTGTCACGTAACTCATATCGGGATAGTTTCATGTTGAATATCTTCCGATTATTGCGAAATTTGCTAAAAATACAGTAAATAAAATTAAATTCAAAATTCACTAAACATACTTGGAAGAAAACTAGAGGAGAACGAATGAATTGACTCAAAACATCAAGTTCCAACTAAGAGTAACGAACAAGTAAAACAGCTTGATTATTGTAGAAACGAAGGAATGAATAGAAAACCCATTCTCAAAATGTTTTACTTTTTATTTTATTATTTATTTTAAAATAATAAATTTTTACTAAAGTGGTACTCTACAATCTTTTCAAAATATATTGTTTTTAAAGACACGCAAATTTTGTAATTACGATATTATAAAAACACGAAATTTAAAAAACGCGAAATTATAAAAACGCAAGATTTTGAAAACTCGAGGTTTTTAAAACACATGATTTAAAAAACGATGGATTTTTAAAACGAGTGAAAAAAAGGAATTCTTTTAATTTTAAGTTGCCAAACAATGTAACATTTTGCCTGAAATGAAATTATCTTTGACTTGATAAATTTTTGAATATCAAAATATTGTGTTCGACCTGAAACTTAAAGAACTAAATACTACTGAAGCCGTTAAACTTGAATTTTGTATTTTCTCATTTTAGGGGTAGAAACCCAAAAAATTAAAAATTATAAGGTTCAATATTTCACATATTATTATTTTTGAACAAAGTTCAAAATGCGGTTAAAGTCAAAATAGGACACAGTTGTACCAGGCTGTACACTGTAGAGTTCAAATAATACAAAATAAACTTTTTCACAAACTCCAAATTTTAAATAGAAGTAACTTCCGAACATTTTAACTCAGGAAAGTTTTAAGGGGAGCTTGTGGTGTAAAAAAAAATAAAGAATCGATTTTTGGTTTTCGACTGATTATTAAAACTTATATTTTTCCTGATAAAACAAGACAAAAATCGCAACACTTGGGGGCCTGAAAGTGCCTAAAAATACATTTTGAAATTAAAATGGAAAAATTAAAAAAAAAATTTTCAAGTTTATCAAATCTATAATACTCGTATCATCTGATGATTTTATTGTCAAATGATAAAAATCAGTGTTGCCACAGTTATTTTACAAGATATAAAAAAGACTAGAAAAATTACGAAAATTTATTAACATAAGATTCTTAAAGAAATTACGCACAGCCGACACTGTAGCCGTAAACAAAATTGTTTCGTAAAAAATCATGTTTTTTGAAGCGTTTGTCCCGTTTTCTCGCCAACCGCTTATCAGAATTCATTCAATTTTTTTTTATTTTTTTTGTTTTGGGTAAAAGAATTAATTTATGGAAAATTATCAAATTTAAATAACGCAGTATCGACCTGTAGGCCATAAAGGAATGTTCAAAAAGTAGCAATCTTTAAACAGCTGTTATAAAAAAGTCAAGTGATTTTTTAAAATTGCTTCGATCAAGTAGTAGAACTAACAGAGTTTTACAAATAAAAAAAAATTTAGAGTGATACGATTGGCGGTTTCAGAGAAAATGGGTCTCTAAAATGGTCATTTTTGCACTCCCTACAAGCTCCCCTTAAGGCGCTGTACACATTGCACACGACCGAACAAATTTTTCGATACGAATTTTCGTTTTTCTGCTTATTGTCAAATCTTCAGTTATTAGAAAATTGGTTGAAATCGTTAATTATAACATTTTCAAGAATATCATAAAAGAAAATTTCTAGGAATTTGGATTTTGATTGATAATATTAAACAAAGTCCGTCTGTCGGTACGAATACGTCGTTCGAATATTTTAGTCGCACGACGGATTGATTTTTCTTTTTATTATCAACTAAAACTACAAATCTCTAGAGATTTTCTTTCATGATAGTCTTGAAAATGTTATAATTTACGATTTCAACTAAAAATTTCACAATAGGTCGAAAAAAGAAAAATTGTATCGGAAAATTCGTTCGGTCGTGTGATAAAAACTTCAAACTTTTGTCTACTCATGATAAGGCAAAGGAGCATTAAAAAGGTAAAATATTGACAAGGCATTATTATTTTGGAGTTGAGGTAATTCAAAGTTTCTCCAGAGCATAAATTAGTACAGTTTTCAGTCATATGGCATTTTCGAAGTATTATCGCCGACTATAAAATCTTTGATTTAATTTTTACTTTTTAATAAATTATATCTAGTTTTTTATTATTTCTGAGACTGAAAAGCGTCTTGAAGATGGACTAGCGATAAGATTACCTATACCTTAGAAGAATGAAATCAGCAATAGTCAGTGTATGACAGCTTACAACTCGATGAACGTACCATCTTTTGAAGGTGTGAATAATTGAGTGGTTGAGTGGTTGATTGATTGAGTGGTTGAGTGGAAGAGTAGCCTAAGCCACATTGAATTTTTGATGCTTAGGCTTTTTTGGTTTGACCACAATAGCCATATCTTTGTGTTCCAAACTTATTTATTCACCATATTATCAGTATATATTGCTTGACAGTATAACAAAATAAAAATTATTTCTTTTTGAGAGTAATTTTTTAAATTACGTCTACGTTTAGAGTCCGATATCTCATTTCGCAGTGATTGGGTTTAACTCTTCCATCTGAACCACTCAATTGGAGAAATTTTTAATTCCAAAGATTATTTATGGAGATTCCTGTTTCTTCTTAAAGCCTAGTACTAACTAGAAGCGAAAACGAAATTTTCTATCAAATCACATACACGGTTGGAAAAATTGGGGTAATTTTTAATTCTAATGCTAGTTTAGCTTTTACCTGCACGATTTTTCCTATAGAAACCATTCAATGGGTAATTATAAATACATTTCAGTACACATATGTAATTGATTTTATAAGAAATTCGTATAATATGCAGTTCCATATTCAAATTGTATTTAATTAAATCTGTAAAATATAAAATTTATAACAAACATTTATATACAAATTACTAATCAGGTATGATTGGAACCGTTCATATGAATTTTATAAGTTGAACCATATGAGCATCATTCGTATATGCAAACATTTATCAATTTAATACGCGATGAAATATAAACAAGACTTTAATGTTATACCTTAACCTTATGAAAGGGAAAAATTTTCAGAAATATGTGTACAAAACATACTGCGCATTTTAAGTTTAACTCGCCTTTTGTTTCTTTAGATGCGCGTTGAATTTCGAAGTGAAAATATGTATCCGGGTTATTTTATTACAGTGGATTTTAGAAACGAAATTAAAATTGTGCAAATACTAAAAGTGCCAGGCGACCAATTGAATAATTTAACTTACGAGTATTTCGTATATGTAGTAAGTATTCGAAAGTTCTTGTGGGGGTCTTCAAAAACCTCCACTTACACCGAAAACAACCAAAAAATTCTTAAATATTATTGTATTATTTTGAATTCATGACCACACACTTCATAACTTAAAATACTATATTCTAGATTCTCGATGATTTTGACTTACGCATCAATAATTGCTCTACATTTTTAATGAGTGAATGGGGCTATTACGAACAGCATATATTTGCAGCGGTAAAAAATTCGGCTAAAATAATCCTTCCTACTGAGTATGAAAGAGATATAGGTATGTATTTGATAATATTATACTGTAGATGAAATCTGTCTTGTAAATTTAATCCAAAGCCAAAAATCTTGTTGTTGTACTTTCTATATTTACTAAAAAATAACCAACTTCTACTCCTTCTTTTGTAACCAACATAACAATACTATCCAACCATAAAAAGGCATTTCATGTAGAGTATCTCATGATTCGTTTCTAACCCATCGTGACTGCTGTTCTGTTTCTTATATTATTAATAATATTTTAACTATATACATTAGAATATTAGCACCACAGCCTTAATAAATTTGTTGAGATTACTACCGCCATCTCCAGCGGGGAGAAAAAAGACCAGCAGACTAACTGACGAAGAAGCTGTTAATAAGCTCATCACATTTAAAAAGGCATTGCAAATTTTTATTTGTATATTAATTTAAACTGAAGTTTTCCACTCTTACAGACTGGACTTACTAATGCTGAATATTTGGCAGATTCAGTACAGCAGGCTCCGTATATCATCCATTACCAAAGATTCTCTTGAACTCTCTGCAGCCCATATGATGTTTAATCATTCACTTACCATTTATTTTTGGTGATATTATTACTAAATCATTGTCACCTAAATGGTGGAGTATAATAACAGTATTACAAATTACGGAAATGGTTTTCTCTAAAGAAATGGATTACGAAAGCATCGAAAAATTTAAGGTACTAATTAATAGACATTTTTATTTGCTCCTAACTGAATACAAAGTTCGTTTAATTCCCAAGCATCACATATTAACTCACTACCCCGGCGTTATACTTAGAATGTGACCTGTAAGCCAATTTTGTATTATGTGGTATGAATCTAAGCATCAATATTTCAAAAATTTAGCTAGCAACTCGAAAAATTTTACAAACTTATCAAAAACTTTGGCAAATAGGCATCAAAAAAATTTGCAACTTTATGGTCAAACTATGATATGTGCCATTCAAAGTAGAAGTATTTCCCACTGACAAGCCTTAATCGTTACCTTCACCGGTCGTGCCGTGTGTGATGGTGCATTATCATGCAGCAAAATCACTTTGTGTTGCCTCTTTCCATATTCTGGCCGTTTTTCAAGCAAAGCTTGCTGCAGATCGAGCATTTGTTGTCGGTAGCGTTCTGTATTAACGGTTTCGCCAGGTTTCAGCAGCTCGTAATAGATCACGCCCTTCTGATCCCACCAAACACAGAGCATTGTCTTCCGTCCATAGCGATTTGGTTTTGCAGTCGATGTCGATGGTTCGCCTGGAGATACCCACGATTTTATCCGCTTCGGATTCTCAAAATAAATCCACTTTTCATCGCCAGTCACAAATTTGATGGAGAAATGACTTTCTTTGGTATCTGGCGAGCTAAATTTCGCAAGTGGTTTCTCGGTTTTCCTGCTGTCTTGCATTGAGTTCATGTGGAACCCATTTCCCCATCTTCTGGACCTTTCCCATGGCTCTCAAACGTATGGACACGGCTTGGTGGGTCACATTTAACTCATCTGCGAGTTGTTGTTGCGTTTGCGTGTTATTCGCATCCAACAATGCCTGCAATTCGCTGTCTTCAAACTTTTTCGGTGGTTTCCACGTTCCTTGTTTCCGATGTCGAAATCACCACTTTTAAATTTTTTAAACCACTGCAGCCGTTTTTTTAAATGGTAATGCTGTCCGCATATCGTCGTTCCAAGGCACAAAAGTTGACATGTTCAACGCTCGTCAAAACTACACTGTTGTATGAAACCGGTATTGCTGGGTATTTTATATCTTCATCAGATATCCAAACAATAAAATGGCGTCCATGGTTCGGTTTGACAGTTACTACTTTGACAGCTAGAGCCATCTATGAGTGAATTCCGGTTTCATACTTGCATACCTGGTATACTGTAATGGTCTTATTATATAAATTTTAAACTGGATTTACATTTTTTTGAACATTTTAAATAATAACTTTTAAAATACATATACGAATACATGCTATGTATTCGTATGCTATGTAAAACATTTAAAAAATTAAATAAATTTATATTACAATCAGATATATGCAATAGTTTTAAATTTATTTATTTACTTTTTCAGCATAACATAATGTACCCTCATATACGGTAATACATATATTGGTTGGTATATTTATATGAAATTTTATTCGCGATTACAATTGTGTAACATATAAAGTTAATACCGCTCTTGTTTAAACCATTTTCATATATTACGTCTTACCTGATAGATTTGAATACTTTCATTATATAGAACTATACAATTAATAACATTACTTTATAAACAATACTTACATCAATTGCTTATAGAGATATTTTCTAGTTTCATATAAAAGTCTTTTGTAATTACCTTTATCAAATTTAATAAAACATTTATGCATTTGATATACAGCAAATCTATAAGATTTATAGAAATAATGAATAGGAAATTTGTATTAAAATTATTCCAATATTTTCAAACGTGTACAAAATTCACAAATATTTTTCATCGAACGAAAAATTTGTATGGGAAATTTCGTTTCACTTCTAGTTAAGTACTAAGCTTAACCGGATAACCAAAATGCCATCAACTGTAAAAATTTAAGTAAGTTAAGTTAATACTATTAACCAACTAATTATTGACAAAAACAAATCCTTTTCTCTATCAATAACGCTACGTTACTAATTCCTTTTGTATGAATGTGCGAAAACTATTCAGAAAAATTAATCAGTCGTAATAAAAACTCCGTACGAAAAATTCTCAGACAATAGAAATGAATGATATCAAAGATTAAAAGCATACATAACTTAACTATATGAAAGCATAGATGGAATCTTTTCTAATAACACACCCCACAAATGTTTGCAATTATTCTTTCGACCTTTGTACTACGGACATATACAAAAATGCTTTGTGATTTTATGGGCGGCGAAAAGAGAGAATTTCCGCCCAAGATGAATGACCAGCCATGACCGGACTTATTAATGAAATGAATATTTTTACGCTAAACGGATGTTGTAATTTCTTGATGAAATAATTTTCAGGATTTATTTACGCAAATAGTGTTAGCGCGAGCGTGTAATTACGTAGACTCGATGGTGTCCATAGAATACAATGAATTCCTGAGGAAAGTCATAAATTAGAGATAGTCTCGCCATAAATTTAATTCTTCCTCTAAAGTTACACTGCAGCGTAATGCGCTGAGTATCAAATTATAAGGCTCTTCGGAAAGATGAAAATGTGAAATTTTCAATGGAAACAGCGGGTAATTTGGGGGTGTTTGTAAAATATGTTATTCATAATAATTTAGTTTATTATAAAGTAATAATTCTGCTATCACATAATTAGATTTGGGTCTATTTCTTGTCCTTTTGCATCAGTTTATTTCTGACCTCTGACAGAGCATATAATATCCGTCTTTAAATCTCAATGCCATTTTAAGACAATCTCAACTCAATATCCGTAGAAAATACGGACTCATCAGAATAGCCTAACCATTCATCCTTCGATCTTTTAGAAAAAAAAAATCCAAGAAAGGAATTAAAAATTGAACCTTGTCACGTATCGAAATACCTATTCTAATTTCTGGTTAGGGTGTTTTTTTTTTAATTTTTGCTTCATTAGTTTTCATAAGTTTTCATAAGTTTTTATAAGTTTTCAGACTTTCCTTTAAAAGCACTTACTCCTTTTTGAAATTAAAAGCCGTATGTGCATGTGCACTACCTACTTTGCTTCTTGCATTTTCAGTTCATATGAGATGACACTACCGATTTCCGCTCCGTGTGTCACCCGCTCTAGCGACACCACTGATATATAGACATTTTGGTGATAAGATAGACGCCATGGGTGGAGAAAGACTTCTCCGAAATAAGATCCGAGCCTTGAAACCTGAACAAATCATAAGAAATCTTTAGTACGCTTTACACGTTCGAATTTCTCATCGAATTTTCCATAATATCACATATTTTTACGTGATAATTTATTAAGTATTCTTATTTAAACGAAAGCGCACTTTGGAGAATTTTTCATGAAAAATATTTCGTTTATTCATTACATAAATATAAAAAAAGTATATCCTACTATCTAAAATAGTGTTGGCATAACTTTATCCTTTTTCGACTAAAGTTAATTTTAAAGTACTCCCGAATTATGTAATGTACATGCATTTTAATTGGTACAGCGGCTGGCTATTTTAACATTTAATTTTAATAAATTTTTTCAATCTCGCACATTTAAGCAATTTCGTTTTGAAAATCTTGAATTTTAAAAATATTGAGTTCTATAGCCTTTTTAATTTAATAATAACTAATACATATTTATTAAATAGGTGAATTAATAAATATTTCTTTTAAATATTAATAAAAAATACAATATTTAGAGAAATCAATTTTATATATTTATGGTTGTCATTGTGTTTTCTGATGATAATTTAACCCTTCGTGGTCACACCCCTGTATTCAATCTGCATGTGCATGCACCCGGTCAAACCGTGTTGATTCTACCCAGTCAAAAAGCTCTAAACGGTATTGTGACCATACTATTTGTTCGAAGTGGTTAAAAAAATTACGGGATATGCTCTAAACGTTCTAGAGTCCGAAAAATTTATTTATAAGAAATAAAATGGCTAAAAAAAATTATAGCTTCGTCAATGTTCAATATTTTTTTATAAAATTTTTACGTTTCACTTCTTAGATATGCTGCCTCTGAAAATAAAATAGCAGCATAGTGCGCCTTTTAAAAAAAGTATTTATTCCGACATATGAAGAGGGGCCATTTTACGCCCAAAGTTTGTCGCCGGGTCGATTCTACCCCGTGTGGAGGATTAATTAGCAGATGTTTCTGTTTTTGGAAGAGTATATTTAGTTTTTCGGTGTTTCTCATAAAAAAAGAAGCTACGACTAACGTAGCTAAAGAAGAAGCTACGACAAACGTAGTTAAACAATAAGCTACGATTAACATAGCTTATTTTTTATGAACAATTCTACACGATTTTTTTATTTTTTATTTTGGAATTTTGAGTTTAGGTACCATTTAAAATTTCTGTTTAATTCATTTTTAATTTTATATTTCACAAGATTTTCACGGTAATTCTACGATTACATAAAGACAGATTTAAAAAATCTGCCAACAGTCTGGGCGCAACTTTATTATTTTATGGGTAGAAGTCCGAAACGTGTTTAATGATGAGATACGGTGTTGGGTACTATGCGACTGACAACCTAAAAAATAACGTTCCAAATAGCCTAATGGTTATTTTTTAGGTTGTCAGTCGCATAGTACCCAACACCGTATCTCATCATTAAACACGTTTCGGACTTCTACCCATAAAATAATAAAGTTGCGCCCAGACTGTTGGCAGATTTTTTTTTTTATTTACGTATTTTTTTTATCAATAGAATAATTCATAGTAGTAAAAGCGAATTCGATCACATTAAACCTAAGAGATTTTCGGAATCAGTGAAATCTTAAACAATACCCCCAGGGGGTTTAATTGAGAGAAATACTTAAATAGGTTTTTTCCCGACTACGTTTAAAGCTTATAGAAGTACAAGTGAACTCCAAATCTCAATATACCTTAGGAATATATCAGAATTCGTGAATATGTACACAACCAATTTACTCCCCCTTAGGGGTTGGATATCGAAAAATTTTGAAGATCGTTACTAGGCGCTTATATAAATAGCCCGCAGAACTAAAATTGCTTTGATAGTTTGACATGTCTAAAAGTTTTAACGAAATTCGTGAAAATGTGGATTCACGGACATTTTTTTGACTCAACCTCTGAACGCCAATAAAAATCTGAACTTTTTTTTGCTTTAATTACTCTAATAGTACATCTACATATACGTATTAAGTTTCAATTTTCTAGCATAAGCCGTTTCTGAGATATAAAAAACCACTCCTCTCCCCCGTACCTTGGTACCCCTATCAAAAATTTTATTTTTCTAGGATGTCTCCATAGTGGTTCTATATAATCCTAAATTTTTAGCTTTCTATTCATTATGGTTTTTGAGAAATAAAAATCAGAATGTTTTCGTTTCTACCCCCTTTCACCACCACCCCCTACACCCACACCACCAAAATTTTTTTCCCTACTAGAAGTTTATCGACCCCAACTCCTGTAAAATTTTCAAGATCATATCTGATACGGTTTCTGAGATATAAAAATTAAATTTTTTGAGAAATTGCTATCCCCCCACTTTCGTGCTCCACCTCGCCCCTCAAAAAATTTAGTTTTGGTAGACTCCTCTTGTGAGCCCATATACAGAAACTAAATTTTATCTTCCTGGTGTAATTAGTTCGGAAGATATTGTAATCCAAAGTTTTTCACCCCCCGCCCCCACACCCCACCACCCCTCTTAAAAATTGTAGCTCTTGTCTAATCTGGAAGTATCCCTAAGGACAACAACAAAGTTCCAATCTTCTGACATCAATTGTTCAGGAGATATCGATTTTAGAATGTTTCAATCCCGGCTTTCATGCGTTAAAGACTCATTGTTTTCCCCCCCACTTCCACACCCCTTAACCAATATCGACCATTTTTTTGCAATTGAGTCCATTATCATAGTACTATATAAGTTCCAAGTTTCAGCCTCCTAGCATAAGTGGTTCCTGAGATCTGGAAACCAAAATTTTTCGTCTAAA